>OY747700.1:15160519-15760519 GCA_963556495.2 Valencia hispanica
TTGTAACCTCATTGCAAACTGTGGCTTTAGCTCAAAGATGGAAATGAACAAATGTCAAGTCCTTCAAGACAGCTAAACTTTATATATAGCTATTAAGATTCTGTATAACTGAAGTCCTGGTGGATGATAGAATGCTGGACTTCAATCAAAATGGTGTTAAACAAATCATTAGTTTAAGGAAGTACACACTTATGTAATCAGGTTAATGCAGCTTGTCTTTTCAATACATTGTCTCTTAACAGATTTGTTGGTTTTTCACTTAATAATGCAGGATATATGCCACGTTAAAGGTGGTGTGTAAGCTTTTCATATCCACTGTACAGTAAATGCAACAGAAACACTACCTTCCAGCTTTACACATGAATGTGCTTCTACAGGAGGAGACATGTATGGTGTCCAGGCAAATGTGATTTTCTCACCTTCTTCGAAAGAAACACCCCCAGACTGCCTTTATAAGGCGGTATGCTGTGGCCTAGGTTTTTGCTGCTTCTATAGAAAATAAGAGTTTTCAAGAAAGGAACAAGGTGTTGACTTGTTAGCTGAGCTAAGATGTGTTGGAAAATATTATATACTAGGCCTTTTGTGGTATGATAGAGATGTCAGCCAAAAAAACATATGAGAAGGTGTTAAAGACATTTTGTTTTTTTCTTAAAATATGTTAAAAATATAAAATATTTTCCTTGTTACTGGTTTGTGACACTTTGATATGACTCAGTTTTCCCTCTGTGTTTTCAGGCTTAAAACGAAGAAGCAAAGATGAAGACAACTACCAAGGGTTTTGGAAATTCTGAAATGGATCCTTTGCACTCTGAGGGTTGGTTTAGTAGGATAGTGTTAATGGTGTATGTGGCCTTGGAACTTTTAACACTCCATTCATCTCTTGTCCTTGGGACTCTTGAGCTACAACTAGATGAGGAACAACCAGCTGGCACTGTTGTGGGTGATATCAGCGCAGGACTTCCTCCTGGTGTCACGGCTTCCTTGTATTTCATCTCTGACCATGAGGGCACAGGAGTGGGCAGTGATTTGGACATAGATGAAAGCACGGGTATAATTAAAACCGCCAAAGTTCTGGACAGGGAGTTGAGAGACAGATACAGCTTCATTGCAGTTACCATGACAGGTGTGACCGTTGAAGTGACTATCAATGTAAATGATATAAACGATCACGCTCCGAAGTTTCCCCGAAAAAGAGTGACATTTAAAATTCCCGAGCAGACAGCCATTGGCACTAGATTTCCTCTTGAGCCAGCTGTGGACAGTGATAAAGGACAGTTCACAACACAGGGCTATCTTATCAAGGATGGAAATGTTGGCCAGGCCTTTACCTTGGAGACAAGGAGGGGAAGCAGTGAGGTTCTCTTCCTGGACTTGGTGGTTAACAGCATTCTTGACCGAGAGAAAAGATCCACCTATACGTTATCTTTAGAAGCCTTTGATGGTGGTTCACCCAAGAGGACTGATCAGATGACTTTAGATATTACTGTACAAGATATAAATGACAACGCTCCTGTTTTTAACCAGAGCCGCTATCATGCTATCATATCTGAGAATCTACACCCTGGAAGCAACATCCTGCAGGTGTTTGCAACAGATGCTGATGAGGGAGATAATGGGATGGTGCTATACGAAATCAACAGGAGGCAAAGTGACCCCGACCGATACTTTGTTGTGGACACTCGCTCTGGCATAATCACTTTGAACAAGCCGCTGGACTTTGAAATGAGACGAGTCCATGAGCTTGTGGTCCAGGCTCAAGACAATGCAACCCATCCGGAAGTGACCAATGCCTTTGTCACCATTCACGTCAGAGACTACAATGATAACCAGCCCACCATGACTATCATCTTTTTAAGCGAGGATGGGTCTCCCAGAATCTCAGAAGGTGCGCAGCCAGGCCAGTATGTAGCACGGATCTCAGTCACCGACCCAGACTACGGAGAGTATGCCAATGTGAATGTGTCGTTAGAAGGAGGAGATGGAAAGTTTGGCCTGACAACGAAAGATAGCATCATATATCTTGTGTGTGTGGACCAGATTTTGGACCGGGAGGAGAGGGACACCTATGAACTGAGGGTGATGGCGACAGATTCAGGCACACCTCCACTCAGGGCGGAGTCCTCCTTTGTGATCCAGGTGACTGACATCAATGACAACCCTCCCCTTTTTGATCAGCCGATGTACAGACAAGTGATCCCTGAAGTCGTCTTCCCAGGCAGCTTTGTGTTGCAGGTAACTGCAAGAGATAAAGACCAGGGGCCAAATGGTGATATTAACTACAGCATCCTGCAAGACTCAAGTGGCTACTACAGCTGGTTCAGTATAGACTCCATTACAGGCATTATTACCACTCTATCCCAGCTGGATTATGAAAATAACCCAAGTCCCAGTATAACTGTTGTAGCCACAGATGGAGGAAAACCTCCCCTTTCTTCCACATCAGTGGTAAACATTGTTCTTCAGGATATAAATGACAATGAGCCTGTTTTTGAGAAAAATTTCTACAATGTGTCAATCAAGGAGAACACAGCTCCAGGGACCTGCTTTCTTCAGGTAGGCCATCTTCTCTTGGTTTATATTTTAATAAAGGTTTGTAGAAAGATTGATGTTTATCAGAGCTCCTCCAGTTGTAGGCCGAGTTCCACAAGTGCTGCATGCAAATCACAGGCATTTCTGGAGAAAGAAAAAGCAAATGTAAATTTATAGGATTAATAGTAGACAATGTTTTGGTGGTTTTGTTGAGTCCTTTTGTTCCTCTGAGGCACATTATTTTTTATTGGTAAAGCTGTTGAAATTGGATGGCCTTAATGCGGATTTACCTGCAATTTTAGGCAAAGATGATCTCTATTTTGGCTGTCCTTTCCTTCACCTCTCGAAAGGTTTCCAGGGTAACAGGGGCAGTTTATAGTACCCTGTCAGCTTGGACACAAAAGAGTTTTTCACATACACAGACAGAGACAAATTCAGGCCTTTATCTAAAGAATTATATGTTATGTCACTTTTAAAAGGCAACTTAATTAGCCTTGTTCATTGTGAAAAAATTGGCCACAGACGACAAGATTAATTAAAGTTCAGACAAATTACACCCCTCTATTCAGCTTTAGTTTTGTTCAATTGGAATTGTTGTTTTATCAACTATGTCTGACAGTTTTAATGAAAAAGGCAGAAATTACAATGGGAAAGAAAGTAATTGGGTGTTAATGTAATTCATGTGATTTATCTTTTTTTGAGCTGTTTGAGCAAAGGTACACAACTTAATTTTGCACCGATTAGAATTTTGTTGACAATATGATATCCAGCTTTAAGTAAATGAAATATAAGAAGATATAAAAATACTTTGCAAATTGTTATTTTTTAATTTGAGAATCAGATGCAAGGTCATAGTCCTGTAAGAGACCATGCGGCATAAAACCATGTTGCTCCTCTTTTAAAACGAAGTCAAAATTGTTATGGAGTGCACTTTCTGAACTGGCTTTAGCATCTTCTTTTGAAAATCATTGCAATTAGTACAGCTAGCATAACAAAAACAATGGTTGTTTTGTGTGTCCAATATTGAATGTAGGTCCTTACCTTACCTGAGATTTCCAAAAACTTTACATTATTTTCAAATACAACATTCTTAAATCTCTAAAGCTTAAAAATGATAAACGTTACAGTACTGTGTTCAGCCCTGCTGTTATCTAAAATAAAAATAGTATTGCTTTCTCTCACTCTCTCGCACCCGAATGGACCACAGAAATGTCTCAGCATGTTGTAGAAAATACAGTTTCCTTTTAAGTAGCATCTCTGACTTTCATTTAAACACCTCACTGAGACAGAAGAAGAGTGAAAATCTGAACTAAACCAATACCAAAAACATTTATGTTTGAGCAAACATGATCCTTAAGCTCTATGTTTAGGCCTGATCTTACACCATGCATAATCGGTTGCTTAAATGTGAGGCAGACCTTAAAAGGGACTGCTCTTAGGTTTTTCTTTGGCATCCCGAGATGTTGCAGTCGTGTGTATTTGGCGGGCCATGTGAGAACAGACTGCTCTTACTCAGGGTGCCAGCTTTACATCCAAACATCACAGCAAGACATCAGATGACTGCCTTTTTTCTCAGTAGAGGAAATTCACTGTGTCTGCCCCTTTTCCATCCACAGTTCTGGTCCAAAAAAACTCATTACAATAAGGGCATTGTGATCATTAATTCAGAGGTTTGAAGTTTCTCTATTTATTTTACTCTGTGGGTCACCAGCACAGCAGTTTATGATTATTTCAATGAAATCTGGCTCCACAGTTCTGCGCCTATGCTATTCAGTCACGTTCCACTATATATCTCTTGGTTTTAAAATTATTTTATAATCAGATTAGGGGTTGAGAGATAACTAAAAATAAGGACTTAAGCCTGTTAACAGCAGTCAATTTTGTAATTCAATATAGAAGATCGGCTGCAAAGAAAATATTTCCTTCAGCGGGTAAGTCAAGTATGACATGAAAAACCACATTTTACATAAACTGAGCTACAAACTGAAATGTATTATGAGGCATTACTAATTTGAGTCTACTTTATTAGTATCCTGATTCTGCCTACTTTTCCAAGTGTTGCTTTAGAGGCACCAAACTGCTTATGCGGTTTCCATGAGCTATTTGTTGTCTTGTTTTCTGCAATTATTAGTTCTGTCCATTTAATGCTAAATTATATTTTTTATGCTACTTATTTTAAAGATTTTTTTTTACTCTCCATATGGCATGTATGTATCAAGAGAAAACATTGCACTCTTTTTTTGTACACTTTATTACAAATATGTGTATCCTTTTCATGATATTAGGAAACTAATTAAATGAACACATAACGCAACATCAGCTTTGAATCTATAAATGAAGGATAAAATCTATCATTACATTATATTATGAATGACGATAAGGGAGAGACATTTTTAATACCCCACCACATGAATCTGTCCAATGTCCCACTATCACTTTAATAAGCATCTGACACTGTGGCATTCACAACTTAATTACTAGGTAAGTCGGCATACAATAGATTTTTTGAGCATGTTGAAAAATGAATAAGTGCCACAACTCTCACTCGCTTCAGATCATAGTTTCACAATATAAAAACAAGTTATGGATCAGTTTTTGCTTTTACATCACACAATTTGATCATCTGAGATAACAGGCCATGTGTGCTTACAGACCACGTAGCAGGGATTTATGGAACCAAAGACGTGTGACTCACATCTCGCAGTATTCACCTGAGCAATGGCAATGTGTAAGAAAATGAGTAGAAGACTTATGCTGAGGGAAATTTTCCTCTCAGAGCTGAGCTGTGTTATTGTCCCCAAGCTTGCTTTTCAGATGTACTCTGTGCTTTAAATAGAGACAAAGTTGTTGTGCAGCATCCTAAACATGTTATCTGTTCCAGATTCAGCTGATACACCTATTTCTCAGACTGATTAGACAATGGTTGGTCGTGCTGTCCCTCTGTTCAATGCACAGTGCAGACTCCTGGTGCAGTAAATGAAGCCTTGCTTTGTTTCATATTATAATATTAATATCTCATGTAGTGGATCAGAGGCACAATATTGGTGGGTCCATGTCCTTCCACTATTCCATGTCAGTACTTTTCAGTTGACTGTAAAGAACATGTTTAGATCACAAAACAGAAGAATTATCTGAAAGTTGCTTCCAAGATAATCTAATGCTACGCTATGACAAAGCTCTGTCTGCACTGATAAAGACTTAACTCTCCTTTCGATGCTGAAAAGTTGGAGCAGCTAATAGCACTGAGTGTCCCATAGACTCAAACTCATAACAGCAAAATGAACGCAGTTATCAAATAATTAGTAGAACACGGTGAAGTTTACACCCTTCATCCCAATATACAAACATTGTAAGTAGCAGGATGCATCAGACATGACACACATGCTTCTAACACCTGATTCACACTGAGTGCTGAACAGATGCTGTCTGGTTTCCGTACGGCTTGCATACGGACTGACATTCACACCGACACTTGTTAGTGTGCGAAAAGTCTCTGAAAATCACAGAGTTTGCAAAACATTGACAACATTTGACATAATACGTTTAAAGACATACTTTAATACTGAAGTGTGTACTATCATACACAGTGAACTGATCTCCTCTTCATTAATAATAACAGAAAAGGCCAGGAAAAAAAATGGAACACATGTTTTATTTTAAAATATACCGGATGCAATCTCACTGGCTCACGTCTCACTTCCTGTCTGGGTTATGTAATTTCCATATACGTATATATGTCTATGGTAATTTCTTTAACTTCATGGAAATCCGCATGCAGCGTTTGGAAAAAATGGACTCCTTGAGGAAACTCCACAGCCGGTGAGAATGCTCTGGCTGGACTCAATGTTTTTTCATCTTTGAGCATCCATTCCGCACTCTGTGTGAATCAGGCGTAAGATGTGACAGCCCTGCATGCTTTGCAAAATACACTTCATTTGTACACTTTTGGACCAGGGTGGTACTATAAAAAAAAAAAATCATATGATAAAGATATCATTTTTAAACATTGCACTTATTGTATCATTTGCGACACGCCTTGTGTACTTTCGGTTTATTTGCTTCCAGCATTCTCTGTGAACTTAAGCCTCAAGAGCACTAATACACTAAGATGTTACTTCCATAAAAAGTCTGATGTCATGACACTTTAAATTTATTTAACAACGATTGTGCTTGACGCAGTTCTTTGCAATATTATTGATAATGTAATAAAGATACTGTTGGGATAAATTATGCAGCCCCAAATATGATGAATAAGAGGCCAACATTCATGTTAAGATAAAAAACAATGTTCCAACATTTTAACTCATTCAAACAGTGCAGAATAAAGTGTGGTTTTCTTAGGTTAAGGAGTTAGTAATTTATTGTTCTATGTATTTTTTAATGTTTTTTATATGTTTAGGTAATACATCTTTTCAGTTGGTTATATCAGATTTTTTTCTTTTGAGTGGAGGTGTCCTTTGGCTCCAGTAGAAAACGAGAGGCAGTTGTGGGGGAAATGAACCCTGACAAGCGTCCGCAGAAGTGGCGGAGGTGACATGAGCAGGGGGGCTTCCTTTTCTGTCTGCTGGTCTGTCTCCCTCTTAAATTCTTATCTGATCCCCTTTCATTTTCCATTAGTGAGGTGTGATGATAGGCCAGAATACGTTTTTTGTACGTCACCTCCCCCACCTTCATTAGAGAATGGATCTTTTTTCTTAGCTGTAACCCCCTCAGCAATTTGAGACAAACACTGATTGGAGTAGTTAAAGGAGAAAACAACTTTCCTTTGTTGAAGCTGTGACTCAGAATGATGCCCAAAGGTTTATCCTTTCTCTGTGTTTTCACAAAAATTACTTTTCTTTTAAAAGTGACATTTGTGTTTTTCAGTCTTTTTTGCCCCTTTTCATTTGCTATGGCGATGACTTTTTCCGTGAAAAGCTGTGATCCTGCTAGTTTATATTTGAGAAAAGTGTTGCCGCAGACACTTTCCCAGCATTCAAACTGCAACCCTCAGACATATTCATTATTTCGCTCTGAATTCTTTAAAGGCAGCCTAGTTGAAAGAGGTACCTCAGTGAAGTGGCACTCTAAATCACTTCTCCATTCCTGCCAACGTAAAAGCAGCCGGTCTATGGAGGAAAAAGACTACTCATAATTGCTGTGCAGAAAAAGTAAGCTGATTGAATGAATGTCTTTCCTTTCACACCAGCCCCTCATGGTTTCTCGCTCTTTTTACTACACTGGCCACCTGCTGGTAACCACCAGCCAAATCCTTATAAGGCTAATTTCAATGCTTAAAAACCATTTACTCACACCAATGTTGGCTAATAAAAAAGTGGCTTATGTTAATTGAAAAAAATTCATTGTGCTTTTTGCACTACAATCAGTACAGAGGAGAGGTATGCACAATTTAATTATAGAAGCTTCTTTTGTTCATGCTTTCTCTATAGATTTTCAAAAAGTCTGCACTAATGCACTAAAATTTTATTTATATATTTTTTTGTTTTTTGTGTGTGCTGTTTATAATAGACTCATTAATTTAAATTGAAAACTAAATTGGAATTTAAAAAGTTACCTGATAAGAAATTAAGTTTAACAATTCATTTGCCCTTTAGAAATATAAATTAGTTTCTTTGTCCTTTTGCTTATTTAGACAATTACCTCATTTTTTAATTCCAGCTCTCTGCAGGTCCACTAAGAACTTCTCTCTGTTCTCACTGTTTGATAATATCTCTATTTTGGCAAGGCTTCTAAGGATGGTGCATAAACACTGTTTATTATGACCTTTATCCAAATTAGATTTCTGTTCAACAGCCACATAAATGCAGTATTTTTTTTCTTCTTCACAAAAAGCAAAACTGTGTAGTAGAAAAGGACATGCCACATGCATGCAAACTCCATTTTACAATAAAGATGTTCCAAGATTTCAACTTTCTGAAAATAGGAGAAGCTAATTATGAAGATGTGAGGAAAATGCCAATTTTAGAGTTGTATTTTGGTACACAAAACATGCAATCATTTCTCACCAGAAAATTTTCTGGGCATTGTGTTTGTCAAATGAAATGTTCACTTGTCAGTTTTAATGCTAGACAAGCCTGTCTCACTGTGAGACTGGTTTTGCTCGAATCATAGCTGACTCTGCATTTGGTTTTACTTCTGTTTCTTTTTCCTCCTCATAACAACCAAGCTTCGCGGTGGCTCTGTGGGATAGCAGTATTTTCCAGGAATGCCAAAATTGCAGGAAACTGGATGTGCTACTTTATGTGTTCATGAATGTAATACTTCCCTGAACACTTACTCTTGAGTTGAGCGGGGCCAGAGATGTGAACATAAACACCAATATACATCTGAACAGAAGTTGGGGTGTTTAAGTCAGTTTCTTCAGACAGACGGCATTTTTTGTGTCTCTGTTTAAACATCTGTGGATTCACTATCTCAACAGCTTGGAAAGACTTGTGGAAAAGGTTATGAAGAAAACATTAACAGTTACTGAATTCAGAAGTTAGGATGAGATGGGATTCAACAATATCAAACTTAAGCTCCGGATAAGTTAAAATATGTGTTTAAGGCAAAAGGTGAGCTAGGGGCAGCCCTGTGTTTTGCTTTGTTTTTAAGCCCCTTACTGTTGGACAAAACTCTCTGTCAGAGGACTGGCATCTCTGGCATTCAGACAACACTTACTTTGAAGACTAAGGATGTCATTGACAGAAAAGGTTGTTTTGGCTAGATATCAGACTCCAGCAAGGGCATTTTGAAGGGCTTTGGAGAAAGCAGTTCAATATATCTGAAAAGTCAAATCTGGTGCATTCTATTCACTTTGGATGTAAGTAGAAAACATGCCATCTGAATTTGTCAGTTATCTGTTATTATGATAACTCAATGTTAAAGCATGCTGTGCAGAGGCTATGGTGCAGCCACATGTGGTATTGCTATCAAACTGAATGTTCTGAAAGATAAAAATCAGCTGGAGGGGTTTCCTGCTTATAGCTGGCCAAATAGGGAGATGGTTTTTGATATATATATATATATATATATCCCATGGGATATGAAATCTCATCAGTACAGTCTGTTTCCCAAGTTGTCTGTTGCAGGTGAAGCAGACCTCCTAGTATGACTACTAAGAGTGTTGGTGTCTTGAAAGAACAGAGTCTGAGAAAAGGAGTGAAAATACTTGAGTCCACTGAGGGAATCTGCTTCTGGCAGCAGTGACAAAGCTCAGGCTCAGCTGCTGGATCCAGTTGTTGATCCCAATTGTAACGTATATCTTCTGACGCTGAGGTGTCCTGTCTCATTGTCTGGTTGTCACTCCTTGCCTTGTGTGCTTCACCAGGTTTTTTATCTCTTCCAATTTCCTTTTCCCACATTGTTGTGTCTCCACTGTGATCCTGTTACGCCTCTTTGCTTCCTTCTGTTGTCCCTGTGGTGTGGTGACATCAGGATGAGAGCAGGTGATAGTAGCACATCTGCCTGCCTGGGGATGCTCAGTCCTCCTCAGAGTGACCCGAGTAGGCTGACTTGTTGGTCACAGTGCAATTTGGTTTTGGCTAACGCAAGAAAAAAGGTTGTCATTAGAGTAAAACAGGTGCATGTGTTTTCACAGTGTTGGACTCAGAAATGAGAGGAGCTTCTTTGTTTGACCTTTTAAAAGAGGCAATTATTCACTTTGCCTCCTTCTTTGAGGCAGATTAATGGAGAGGGGGGTAGACCTTGAGACTGGCTGTGATGATGGCTGCCAGGCCTTCTGTTCTCACCACCCCCTTGGTACTACAGCACATGTGCAAGGCATTTGGCACCACTAAACAAGCTGGGCATCAGGAAGCATCATCTGCTCATGATATTCTCTCTGTTCAAAAGCAAATCTGTGCTAAATCATCCATCCAAGCCCCTGCTGTCTATCAGAAGCCACCAGACTGTAAAGCAGATGCGGAGTGACAGCTTGCCAGGTAACAACATTCAGTAACCACCTAAACTAGATCACACAAAACGGGGTGAGATGTTTTATAATACTGTCCCTGTAGTTGCCAGCATGTTGAATCTTCCATTCATGGCAAAATCACATCTTCTTAGAAAAAAAACAGTCTTGCATTACACAACCTTAAAATATCTTAACCGCTGAGCAAATGTCTCCATATCCAGAACGACTTTGACAAAGAATGCATCGGTTTCAAATGCCAGCAACCTCAACACCCCCGGTTGCTCCATAATGATTTAGAAAAATGTTTCTCAGCCTAACAAACTCATTCATCTGTTGGAGCATAGAGTTACTGAGCATTTTTCTGTTCTAAAAAGACCAGCTTTGGTTTACAACCAGATCTAATTATCCTGAGAGGAAAAATGAACGTTGAAATGATATAATACATTAGTTGTCCAATCAAGTTATGGGAGTTATACACAAAGAGAGGTTTCCAGATTAAACCAGTTGTAGGAATATGTATTGAATTGGCATGTTTGGTCAAATTATGTAGGAATCAACATTATTCTGGCAATGCTGGGTATTTTGCAGATGATTAACATTGACAACATTATGAAATCTCTGAGTTTCTAAGTGAGCTTAGGGACCAGAGCTATAAAATATATCAATTTTATTTTTTAATTGAACCAAAATTGGACCAAGGATTACATATCACCTCAACTTTGTTATATCTTTTAAAGCTACATTGTGTATTTTTTTGAGTTAATTCTTAGCAAAAACCCCTTTCTTCTTTAAAAAATATGTGCTCATTCATGTGTAATGTGTAATCACTTCCACCTACCAATGAAAGTATTCCCGTAAGTGTAGAATCTGCTATTCAGAATACATACGTGTGAGTCGCGCGAATGGGTGAATCCATGTTGAGCCTCCATCTTTGAAATACATTCGCCAACGAGGGACATTCCTAGAAATTCTAGCTCCGCCTTCCGCGCTTTGGCTACACTCAGTTGCACCGTGACCAATGCCAGAGGGAGATTGTCTACTCGCGACGCGGAAGACGTCTGATTATATAACTAAAATCAATGTAGTTTTCTAAAGTAACCTCATCACTGGAAGGAACACTGGACGAAGTCGTAGTACTGGAAGCCATGTTAACCTTGGCGTGAAACGGCCACCGTAGGAGTCAAAACGCGCTCGGAATGGGGGGCTAGAACGTAATACTCAGTTGGTTGTCATATAGAATTTCACTGCTATATGGGAGAAGTTCTCACACAATGTAGCTTTAAAACAAACCGTTTTGATGTTTTGATTCTTCTGGAGTTATATTACCACAGCAGCTATCAATCTAAACATTCCTTGTAAATTGCCCAATTCAGTTTGAAATCCTCCCAGCCCAATGAAAATCCCAGTAAAATGTAGAGATAGAAAACAATTCTAAGTAAAATGTTTCCTGGTTCTTTTACGCTTATCTTCTACCATGTTTGTTTATCCAAGCCTTGTAAAGCAATGCACGTGAGAGAGAATGATACACTGCACAGATTGGGAAGACTGTGAGGAGACCCTTTACTTTTGTTGTGGTTCGCCACTGTTGTCTCTGTTGGCTTCAAACAAAAATGGACTCAAGACCGTTTTAACCAGATTCCCATTTTGTGGGTTCTCATGTGCCATAGGGCCAGCCACATTTATTAATATCCCCAAAAGATGTGGAATCAGGCTTAAAAACAACTTAATCTTTAAATGCAGAAGCATAGTCTCACATGGAAAAACTAGAATGATCCAACCATTGATTGGCATACATTTAAAATGTGTGTGTGCATGTGTGTGTGGTGGGGGGTGGGGGATCAGTCTAAAGAAATAATTAAATATTTTCTCTCCTTGAATAATGCATCAACGCTGTTGATTAGTTGTAATGAAAAGACAACCGCTTGGCTTAGTGGTGATTTCCTCTGAGTGCTGGGAGGTGATTTAAAGCTTTAGCAGTGGGACTAATTACCACAGGGTTGTGTCCCTCATCAATAAGGCTAATTTGGTCCGCCGTTGCTGGATTTACGTGGCTGCTTCTTTTCTTCTTTTAACCATTATGTTGAAAGGCCAAACCTGTGTTTAGACTGCAGTGTAAGGCTTGGTGTGTGTAGTCTGCTGGGAGCAGAGTGAGCGGTGGGACTTTCTGCTGTAATTAGCTTGCTCTGTCATGCTGGACTTAAGATGTGAGATATGAGACAGACAACAGAAAACCAGCATATGTTGTGTTTTTATTCATGTCTTGATGCAGACAACGTTTTTGACAAAGTGGCAGAAACTGCTTAAGCAGTACTTCAAGACTGCTACACAAAGCTGTTTTTGTGGAATTCAAAGCACATCTGAAACTCGGGAATAGACTTTAATTTATTGCCAAACCAAAGACATGCACATTGCTGCTCTGCAGCAACTTTTCATCAAAACTCAGACTGAGGGCTAAACGTACCCACCCAATCATCTCCAGCAGGAACTGTGGCTACCTGTACTGCAATGCAGCACATGAAATGTGGCCTGAAATCTTTCTGTTAGCTGTAAGTCCCCTAAGCACATCGTACATAGGCTTGCTTCCAGGCTCTTGAGCAAAACTGATCACCCTCAAAGGATGCATAAAAAAGGTTCTCAATAGTTTGGCATCCAGATACTGTGTAAAGTCAGCTGTGACATTTGAAAAGTATTCTCAATACTCAGATCAATGAACAGTAGAAAAGCCAGTGCACAAGACGTTGCTGATGATTTCAGAAAGGCAATGCATCATTCCCAGGGCTGAAAGCATCCAGACATCTGGTTTGAGACACTGTCTCCATTCAAACCTAAATTATACATGATAACTTTCATCAGATCCTGTTGCAAGCACACAAGCCTCAAATCCCCACATAAACTTTCTACAGAATATTGTATTATCTCCTGGCTCGTCCAATCTGATCATCTTTTTCTTACAAACAAGTGACCTCCCTAATCATCAGTTTCTTCTAAGTTCAAATAAAAAACAACTCTCAAATTTTTTTTAAAATATTGTTGACTGTGAAGCAAATCCCCCCCCCCCCCCCCCCCAATATTGATTCTCTCATATAATATCACTAATTAGGGCAATGGGGTGTACACATGTAAATTATAGCTGATTGTAAACTACCACAGAGCTTTGGATGGATACCTAAAGTTAAATAGAAAGTTGTATTTGAAGCAACACCTTGCTTGGATAACATTGAAGAGATTTATTCATTCCTTTTTTAGATTATTTAACACACTAAGAATGATTCTTGACTTTGCAGACCAACGGCAAACTTTAGAGAGAGAATTCAATTATCAGCAACAATGCATTAATGCATTAGTGGCATAAAATAGTATAAGTACCAGTTTCTGCATACAACAACATGGTTTTGTTTATGTGGGAAAACTTAAACCATAAATTAGATGGGTATATAAATCTTACTATCCTTTCTACTTTAAATGTGTTTTAAAGACCAGGGTAAGTGATATTAGCAAAATTACGTCCTCTGCATTTAGTAGCTGGTTCAGCAATAGATTTTGGACCGCACTATATGTAGCACAGACTTAATGAGACTACATTAAGGAGCGCTCCAGTTGATTTTTCTCTCTTAGAACTCAAAAAGTTTGACTTTAAAGTTCAAATGGAAAACACCTTTTAAAACTAGGAGCACACTGTTTCATTCATTCATTCATTGAATTATTCATTATCCATACACATCAATATTTTATAATGGGTAAGGTGGCAGCTTGTTGAGGTCTGTGGTCTGCAGTTAATGGACAATAGGGTGACTACATGACATGGTTAGAAGTCCAATCAAAGGGTCAACTGAGAGATATACAAGAAAAACAGCCATTAACACAAAGGCTAATACTTTAGGACATATTAGAATCTTGTTTTCAGCTAACGTGCATGGTTTTGTGCTGAGGAAAGAAACCAGAGAACCCACTGGTGCACGGGAGGAACACACCAACTACACACAGAAAGTGAGGACAGTCTTGTTCTGAGACATCGGTGCTAATCACTGCCATGCTGTGCTGTCCAACTGTTTCATCAAAGCTTTTGCTTGAATAAAAATACCTCTCTCATCAATATGACAAAAGTTTTGATTTAAGATACTATTTTAAGTCCACTTTAACGTAATGATTGACAGCAATTAGATTTGTAATCTGTGGAGCAAAAATAATCTTCTGTACAACCATCAGAAGATTGCTAAATGATTGCACCGTGCACTGAATTATAATTTCATCGAAAAGTTAGTTTATGTCTCTAATTCAGGTTAGAAAGTCAAACAAATTCATATGTCATATGGAGTAATTACACACGAAATTAATTATCACAGCTAATGAACACCCCAGATTCAGCTTAGCAGAAAATTAAAGTATCACAAAAGACCAATTAAAAAATATTTTAATGAAGAAATGTTGGCCCAACTAAAAAGTATGCCCATTTACTTTGCAGTTTATGCACTCAATACTTGATCAGTGCTCCTTTAGTGTACGCCATGTACATCTATATGCAGTGAGTCTCAAAGCAGTTGTTCTGGCCTCAGTCCACACCTTGTGAATGTCCTCCAAACTCTTGAAAGACTGAACAATATGGTCTCAAAGCTGCATTCCATAATACTGCTTGTGCACCTTTTTTAACCAAGCTTTTTCCTTCCACTCAACTTTCTGTTAATAAGGTTGGATCTCTGTCTCCTTGAAAACTCATCTTCTTTGGCAATGTTTTTTTGCAACTTAACCTTGTTATGGAGGGTGTCAGTGACCGTTCATTAGACAATTGTCATGTCAGCACATTAAATGGCCATAACATAACATTTCTAACTTTAAAATAATGTTTTATTGGTCTTACAGTAAATGCTCCTTTACTTACTTGTGTTGGATTTTTTAATACACCCTTTCATTGGTGTCTGCTTAAAATTGAATTGTATTAGCTCTACGTTTTCACAAATCCACATGCCGAAAGTTTCAAACATAAAATTGTGTGTGTGCAAAAAAATGTGCAAACTCTTGCAGTGGTGCAGGTTTGTATATACAAGTTTAAGGTAAGATTATAGAAATATAAAGCAAGTGTTTCAACAATGAGATTCTACAAAGTACTTGTTTTTTAAAGGTTATTGTCATGCTGCACAACCTACTCACTCTCCTCATCCCATCTGTGTGTCTAATCATTGTCTGCAGCTGTGTCCTATCTGTCTCACCTGAGCCTCCTTCCCTTCTGTGCTACTTGTACTCCTCTCTTCCTCACCTTCACTGCCGGTTCATTGTCGTATCCCATGGTGTGTCTGCTCCTGCTGTCTCGTCTTTCAGCCCGTTCTGCTGGATCACCAGCACCATTAACCATCCTGGTAATAAACCACCTCATTTCCTCCGTGTCTGCGTGTGAGTCACTGCTACTTGTAGACACAGTCCTTGACAGAATGAACCGGCCCTTAAAGGTGAACTCAGCAGACACCCCACTGATCGGCTCCTGAGGGACATCTGGGACCAGCTGGCGAGGATCTCCACCCTCACTCCTGCCTGGGCATGCCTCGCTGGAGCGCAGGAGTTCTGGCAGCTCCTTCCCCGTCTCACCTCCACCCTCGCTCCACGAAACAGTGGCTTTGAGGGAGGAGGCGGAACGGGTTCACCAAGCCGCCAGGGAGCAGATGTTCGGCAAAGCCTCCTCGTCTCCACAGCTGCCTTCGTGCCACCATCAGCCAGCAGCCGTCACAGTTGGCTACGTCGGCACGCCACGGGAGGTGAGCTGCTCCTCGGATGAGGAATCCCTCGCGGAGGATTTCCCAGAGCAACAGGCTGGCCTCCGAGAGACACGGTTGGCGTACCGTCCTCCGGGCTTCGGGTCATGGAGGAACGACCCTCCTCCACCATCTCGCCGCAGAAGACGGTGCTGTCGAGGCAAGCGTGCCTCCAGGGTGGAAGAGCGGGTCGACCGCACGCAAACCGCTGTTCTCTCCCCAGTCTGCTCATCACCGTCTCCCACTGCCTCAGTCAGCTCCGTATTCGCTTCTGCCGCACCTCCATCTCGTGGCTTCCCGGCTGCAGAGCCGGCTCCTCCAAGATCCAGAGCCTCAGCCTTCTCAGGCTGGTCTACGGAGGACGAGGAGGATCAACCGGAGCCGTACCCGATCACCTACATCCTTCCGTATTCCACCATCTGCTCCATAACGGCGCTTCCGGGCATCTCCACCCCCGAGGAGTACTGGGAGCGGCAGGATGCTTTTTCTGGCTCCAGATTGGCCTACTGTGCTCCCGGAACCGGACCCCGCCGACACGATCCCTTACCACCGGCACGCCGTAGACGGCGTCGGCAGCGGTTTGCTTCTGGGGAAGAGGAGGAGCAGCAAGCGGACCGCTCTGCGTTGGCTCGCGCACCAGCTCCGCCCACTCTAGCTGAGCTCCACTCATCTGCTCCATTCAACCCGGTGTCGATCAGTCCAGAACCGGAGCCTGTCCCCGAGCTCATTCCAGAGCCTGCTGCCGTCATTGCTGCAATCCTCCTGGCCTGCACCGCAGCAGCTCTTTGCCCTGTGTCAGGTTGTGGGAGGTTGCAAGGACCCCCAGGGACGGTCAGGGAGGACCCGTCCTCGTCGCTAGACCTCCCAGGGAGGGTCATGGAGGACCCGTCCCCGCTAGAGCTCCCAGGGAGGGTCATGGAGGACCCGTCCCCGTTGCTCGAGCCTCCAGATTCGTCTCAGCCGGCGTCCGAGCCTCCAGATTCGTCTCAGCCGGCGTCCGAGCCTCCACTCTCCCTTCGTCGCGGCCGGACCCTCAGAGGACCAAAGGGCCGGCCGTCAGAACTCAGCCCTGCAACAGGACGCCCATCCGGCTGTTCGCCCGATCTCCAGGTCCTACAGGGAGGATCACCAGGCCGTCCGCCCGACCGCCGTCCAGCAAGGGGACGCCACCGGGGCCGTCCGCCAGACTTCCAGGGCCGTACCCGAAAACACTCGGTGTGTTCTGGATTTGATTTTCAGCCAGTTTAAAGCTGCACTATTCCTCTGTCACCATTCATGTCAACTCTGCTGCAGCACCATTTTTTATTCATGGCCATTTCCCTTCCTGAGATGTTTTAACCTCAAGCATAATGTCTGATTTGCAGGTTTTCTGGTATCTGCTTCATTTTATTCTTGTCATTTCTCTTAAACTGAACAAAAATCCTTTTCTCAATAATGAAAGAATAGAAAGAATAAATTTTGCTTTAAGGAAACCATGTTTCTGTGTTGACTTTAAGTTTTCTGTACTCTTTCTTTACTCATATTTCTGAAAACGAACTTGATTTGGGAAACTCAACTGGGCCTCCCCTCTCCTGCAGTTCTGTAAGTAACTTGTAAATAGGCTGTTTAAGTGTGAAGTCACCCTATGCCCTGGTTCTGCTCTTTATTCATCATGCTGACACACATACACAGAAGTATGGAGAATGTTTTTGCTGAGGAGTGGGGGAAGGGGTCCATTGCTGGTAAGGGACAGGGCCAATATCAGACACACTGCAGATAAACTTTTTTTCTCTATGATATTTTTATTTTAATCTAATTTACTGTTTCACATATCAAACTACAAAATTACACAAGATTTTGATGATACTTTTAAATTGTCTAATTGAAATAACCTCTTAATTTTTCTACTAATCTGCCCCTTTTTGTGAAATGTACAGCTTGAGTTTTGTAACCTTTAATTGGGCAAGACTGAAGAATAAAGATGCATATCAAATAAGAGACTGCAGAAAATGAGGCTAAATAAGGGTGTAAAATGACAGAATCAAATGTGGGATGTAGAAGGAGGAAGAGTGAGAAACAAAGCAGATGCTGTGAGGAAATAAGGAGGCGATTTACCTCATGCAGTGTGAGTGCAAAAGTGGTGTGTATATGAAGCTGTAGTGGTGTTTTGTTACCATGGCAATATTGGAAAACGGGGAGAGTAGAAAGTAGCCTAAAAAGAGACCCCATCGATTTCATGAGCGAATCATCATCCCAAATTAACTGGTTTACCATTGTGGTTGCAGTGGACCTCCTAAATTTATTGAGGAGAGGCAGTTTATTAAACCTTGAAGGCTGAACTTTGTGCAAACATCGTTTTTTGACTTCCAGTTTTTCCAAAATGTAGTGGTCTGTTTAGAGTTAAGCTTTCCCATTTTTCAGGGTTCATCCCTTTTTCTCTTTTGAACCATGTTGTCTCAGCTTTCACATGACATTATCAACATACGTTAGAAACCTGGCGAGCGTGTAGCTGAACCTGGGATGTTTGTTTGGGGAAAGAAACATTAGGATCCGCTGACTGGAAGGGTCACATTTATCCCAGTCTATAAACACATAGTATAAACTTAGCTATCAGATGAATGTATATTGTATATCTGCTGAGAGTTTTATTTCAAGAGGATATGAGAGTCGCAGAGGACTGAATATGTCAGCGCGTTCACCCTCGTAAGCCTCCAATCTTCACATATGGACTGTGGTTGGGCCCCTGCATCTGTCACGATGGACCCAAATGAGAGAAAGTTCATGTGGTGCCCCTCTATCCAAGCCCCAAGCTTAGCTTAAACATGTTTGTCCTGCTTTTTATGTCTTTCTTTGGACTTTTGTTCACCCTCTTGCTCCCAGCACCCCTGGTTTCTGATAATAGATAGGGGGCGCCTCAATGAAGTGCCAGCAGGATTAGATTCAATTTGTCCTGTTTTTCTACTTGCAAGGGAGGAACTATCGGTTTGAAAAACACTTCCCAGAAGGGACATGCTTATCCCACACCTACCGTATGTTCCCCTGGCGCAAAAAAGCTGCCAGACTGTCACTTATCATTTTGACTTTATCTACCGCAGTTTAGCCATCTGAGGAAACAGACACAAATGGTTTATGTCAGGCCAAACAACAGTGTGAAGCCTTTTGTCATATTTTAACCATAAGCTTTAAAATATTTATGATGGGATAGTCCAACACAACATAGTGCATATTTGTGAAGTGGAAGAAAAATTATACATGCTTTTTATTTTACTTTTTGTTAATAGAAATCTGGGTGTGTCCCTACCAGTTTTGCACATTTATAGAATAGCTTTTGACCATTATTCATTGCAAAATAGCTCAAACTCTGTCAGATTGCATGAATAGCATCTGTGAACATCAGTTTTGAGATCATGCCACACATTCTCTACTGAATTTATGTGTGTAACATTCTGACACATGAATATACTGAAATCTAAATAATTCTATTATACGTCGCTCTGAAAGCTTCTTTCAGGATTTCCACTGGATTAAGCTAAATTCCTGTTCACATCAATTCTGAACAACTTTCGGCCCCCTTTTAGACAAAAGACTCCCCGTATCATGATGCTGCCACCACCGTGTCTAATGATAAAGATGGTTTGTCAAGGGTGATTGCAATATCTATTTTCCACTACATATAGGGTTTTGCAAGTGGGTCAGTTTTTGCTATTTGGGTGATTTTATTTTATTTTTTCCAATTGCTTTTATTTAGGTGTTTTAAAGTAAAAAGGGCTGAATACAAATCCAATGCACAGTTTATACAATTATGTACTACTTTTGGTTGGTCTATCACCTATAATCCAAATAGAATGCATACAAGTTTGTGGATGTAACATAACAAAAGGTAACAGGGTTCAAGGGGTGTTAATTCAAGACACTGGTTTTAGATGTCCAACACGCTATTACTGTGTGGTAGGTTTTAATAGTCTTATTTTAAAGGTTGTCTATAATAGAAGCTATCTGCATGTTAGGAAAAAAAGAAACAGTATTCATCTTTTACTTTCTTGGAGTTTACTATTTAGAGGTTTTTCAAGTTTTAACTTCTACTGACATACATATAATTTATGTCGTAGATGAGAAATTGAAAAAAACCATAAATAAGTTTTATGTTTGAAGGGGGTGAGAGAGACTAACTGCAACAGTGTATGTCAGAGTGTTCTGTTCCGTGTCTGGGAAGGTGAAACAAAGCTGCAGGATTTGGCAAGAGTTTGAGCAGCAGGAAAAGGGTGCATTAAGATGAGGCCAAAACACACAAGCTGAAAAGATTTTTGGCCTCGACATACAACAGACAAAGCTTCATTCGCTGCAGATACATACAGAGCAGCAGGAGAAAAACAAAATAATTAGAATTTTGAACATAGGATTAGAAATTATTATTTTTTCTACAATAATACTTTCATGCATGCAAACACTCACACCTAAGGGCAAAATAGATTGGCTATTTAACCTAACATTCATGTCTCACCACTGGGATGAAGTACCAAAGTACCCAAAGAGAACCCATGAATATATGGAGAGAACCTGCAAACTCAGGCTCTTGCCTTGGGATTTGAACCCAGAACCAATCTTGCAGCAAGGCAACAGTGCTAATATCTGTCCCACTGTTCAGCTCCACACAACATATTTTAGTGGAAAAAAATAAATAACATAAAAAGACAAGCTGGAAAAGCCCCAAATCTGTACAGATGAGTTCTGGACTAATTTTTGGCTTTTACATAAAAAATATATACAACTTGCACAAAACATTATCATAGGAATGAACATCTAAGGAAGAAAAGTAGTCACAAATAGGCAAGCATGAGATTCTCACTGTATGGTAACCCTGTGTAAAAATGCAATATTTTCACTGTACCAGGATTTTTAGAAAAAGAAACAAAAAAAGAAAAAACTGATCTAATCAATTGGATAAAAATATTTTTAATCAAAAAATAGTTGTAAAATAATATGATAGTCATGATTACCATTATAATAAGGTTATAAATTTAAAAAAAATATAGACTCAATCAAGAATTCAACACAAAATCAAGCAAAATTACTAACTGAGCAAAATATTTTTAAAACTACATTTACTAACTGCTCATAATGATATCAATTATTTTAGAATAAAAATATATTTTATTATCCCAAGGAAAATTGAGGAAATTCAGGTGCATCAGCAGCAAGTTAAAGGTGAATGGAAGCATGCCTATTTATACAAGGGTAAAACAAATAACAGAAAAATGTGCGTGAGTTTGTTGGGAGCAGTGATGAAGTCCAACAGCTGCTGGAAGGAAGGATCTGCGATAATGCTCCTTTGTGCACCCAGGATGCCACAGTCTGTCACTGAAGGAGCTCTCCAGTCTGCAACAGCTTCTTGCCTAAGATGGGATGCATTTTCCAATAGTGATGGTTTTTTAGCTAAAAGTTTCTGTCTCCCACCACCTGCACTTATCATTACAGCCCACTGCTTGACCAACTGTGTGCAGCAACAGGTGGGAGAGGGTCCAATCTTGAAGATTTTATGACTGCTGAATTGGTGTTATTGTCACTGCATTAACTTTAGGCTGTTTGCTGGTTTATTGGAATCAGCACTATCATCATATTTATCTTGAATTATCTCCGTTTTTTTCTGAAGTATGTTTGAAGTAAAGTGTCCCTAAACCTGGATAAATATTCAACATACATTTTAGTGAACTTAAAGATAAAATTATGTTGTTTCCATTATTTCAAGATGTCTTTGAGTAGTGAAAATATGTTCATGGTAAGAAAATAAGCATCAGCTGCTTTAAGCTGAGTTATCCACCACCCTAGACATATGAAAACATGCATAGTGAAGATACATTTCAAACTAATAATAATAATAATAATAATTTTTAAATAAACCATTTTTATGCCCCTTCCAAACTAACATTGGTAAGTAATAATTAAGCCTTGAATAGAAAGAAACCCGCCAACAGCTATGTTGCATTTAAAGGGATGTTGAGTAAAAAGCCAAACAAGTATTATTTAACTAAGCTATTGGTTTTGAATATAGATCTAATTTTCTTGCTTGCATATTCAGAGACAAAAGAAAATTCACATTATGTATCTTGTTTATAACTGTGGCTCTTGTTTTTTCTTCTTCTGTCAGTTTCCAGAGTTTACAGTTTGTAATAAGTTTTAGTAATGCCCTTCTAGAGTTTCTTGATTTGGTGTGGGGTCTTCCTAAGGCCTGGGTAGTAGAGTAATATGGATTATTGGTGTGATGTCAGAGTTCTTTGACTGGAAAGAGAGACTTGATCTGCTCACAGAACTGTGTTCTCACTGAACTGTATATTAGAGTCCAGTCTCTGGTTGAGACTGGGAATCATTAGATGTGGTTACTGAAGGAAACCAGAGAAAATGAACACCATGGTGGTGGGGTGCTCTTTTGTTGACAGAGAAGAAACGGTGTGCTCATTCAGCACCAAACTGATTCACATCATTTGATTACTTTCCAAGCTCGCCAAAGAAGACTTTATTATATAACTGCCTCTATTTGCTGTTTGTTAACGTCATTAGATCAACAAAAACAACGAATGGAGAAGAAAGTGTGTTTTTCTTAAGCTATGTCAGACTAGATTGATGGATAAACCATTTCCCCAGTTCCATGCCTTTGTGTAAAGTAAATTATTCAAATGAATTCAGCTCTGCCAGGACAGCTGACAGCATAGTTTGTGTAAAACTCTTTTTTTGGGGGGGGGTATAGAGAGCTATTTAGCTATGGTTGTTTGGTAAGTAATGGGAGATTGCTGAGAAGAAAATAGATTCATTCTAAATAAATCAAATGATTTATTTAACTGACGCATCACTCGAACCAAAGACATTAATAACTTCAGATGACTTGGTGGGCTTTGTTTTAAATCCATTCCCCTCTCATTCCATCAACAGAATTTACTGTAGTTACTTCCAGTTTGGAGTCCTAATGAAGGGATTATGTTCAAATTCATTAGTATCCTTGTTGTGATGTTTCTTTTACCTAAAGTGCTAATGTGAACTAAAAGTCTCTTGAGAAGGCTGGTCTAGACGCCTTTTCAGTCCCTGAGCTTGCTGTTGCCAGGCTGCTAAAATGCTGCAGGATTGCGTTTGTGTAGAATGGCCCATGGCACAAACATTGCACTGTCTGTGTCTGATGGAACTGTTGATGTGGGACAGCTGCTTTATGATGGTAAACTCCCTTCCTGAAAGTTGGCAACCCCCTGTTGACTCATGGGCCGAACAGCACTGCATGCAAATGAACTCAACATGTAGGATTAGCTGGGTAAATGCAGAGAACCTTCCCCTCAGAAGTACAATCATCACATAGGGCATTATGATGACAACAAAGACTGTTCAGTCTATTTCAGGGCTTACATATCCTGCATAATAATTCTGGATCTCACAAAAAAACATTGGAGAAGGTCAAAGGTTGAATTTACTTTTCATTTAAACACCAAAAACAACCCAGTTTTTTCTTTTTTTTTTCGTTTTGCACTGCAATGATGCTGCCAAACCAGTGATACAGAGCTCAAACTATATTGGCAAGCTGCTATGAAACAGAAAAAAAGGGGGGAAAGGCAAGTACATACTGGGATCCAAAAACCAAACCATGTAGATTTTTTTTTTTTTGCCATCCTTTAGCATACACACTGACGTGCAGTGCAGTATCAGAGAAGAGGAAGACGGTGGTGAGGAGAAAAACGGAAAAAGGCTGAACTTGGAAGTTGGGGGAAAAAAATGCAAGCGTGGTCTGGTGGGGTAGACACACAAAAAAGGGAAAGCGAGTAAATGGAATAAAAATAGCCTCGTGATGGAGATGGTGTTTCAATGAGACAGCCCACTAACCTCAGAGGCGCCACAATCCATGCCTTATCCCACCCCAGTTAAAAGGAGGGGCCGCACCACAGATTTTTCTCACCACCAAGACTCCCTAAGATTCCAGCGTCAAGCCACTTCTCCCGCTTTCTGTTGGGGGGAGGGGGGGTCCTGTAGTGCTGCTGTAAGTCAAAAGAAAGCTGGTGACAACAGGTGACAGGTTGGACTGCATTGCTTTTATTTCTGTTCCTCTTTGTAGCTGTTATCAGTGGTGGCTCTTGTAAGAATGATGACCTAAGCAAGTTTCTTATTGTAACGCACCATACACAACCAAACACAAGTCCATTCTGCAAAAAACAACAACTTTTTATTCTGTAACTTATCACAAACGTTCTCTATAAAACAACCCAACCTTGTGGCATCTAGTGATAGCTAACGCTCTAAGATGCAACCCCCTCCAGAACTTCTTCATCAAACAAGACAAAGGAATACATAAAAGTCCTCTAAGTATTTTACCAACTTTTGTGTAGAAGTGGGATTTAAAGCATCGAGGCCAAGCACTGTCAGTAACTAAAACAAAACATTATGGTCTGTGATAGTGTTCATGTCATTTTTTGCCTTGGACCAACACAGACTTTAAGATTGTGCTTCTAAATGCCTTAGATTTTCTCTAGGTAATTATGTGCAACGTGCCTTGGCTATCAGTAATTTCTGATAATGTCTTCGTCAGTCATCCATTTATTTTCCTTACTTGCTTTATCCTGTTCAGGATTGCCTGGGGGCTCGAGCCTATCCCAACTCTCATCGTGTGAGAGATGGGGTAAACCATGGACAGATTTTCAGTTCAATCAAGGGCCAACACAGAGACCTATCAGAAAAAACAAGCACGCATAAACAGACGGACACTAACCCCTAGTGAACCATTAATTTATGGTGTTTTCCCATTCTGTTTGGTACGGGTCTACTCAACACAGCCGTACAGTGTTTCATTTTCCACTGCATACCCTATTCTCTAGACATGGGTGGGGATCAGCTTTTTATCATCACCGCATGTCTGAAGCTGCGGTGACCCAGACACAGAACTTTTCTTTGAATGCTCATGTTCATATTACATGGATTTTGTGTACGCTTTTATTCGAATCATTCGAAAGTAAAGAGGCATGTATCGGTTTTTCTCCAGATTACTTAATCACATGTTTTGGTAGACGACTTTTCACCTGTTTTGGAAATAATCGTAAGCTTCAAAGCTCAACTCTAGTCAGCCAGGAAAAAAAGATTAATCTCCAATCCTATATATATCTCAATATATGGAATGAGTTTGATTCTTTTGGAGGGTTGGCCATGGTGTAACCAAAGTACCAATGGCAGTTACATTATGTTATACCTAAAATAGTAAACGAGTAAAGTTGTTTAGTTTCCCCATGTGAGAAGAGAAGAATCTGAGCAACTAACATTTCTTAACCATATGTGCAGTGTTAAAATGTACAGATAAAGTAACTTTTTGTAGCAGTTTTTTTATGAAAGTATATTCTTAACCAATAATTTAATCTACATAAATAGTTTTTCCTCCTTTATTTGCTTAGTTTTCTGACTGATTCAAAAGGCTTAGTAATGGATGTTGATTGTTCATCCAGAATAACACAACAGTGAGATACGCTACATCTGATTTGGCTCAGACGTTGGATCTCGGAGCTGGGAATAACATCACATCCGAGTTTAGTATCCTTGTTGCAAATCAGAAAACGCATGGTCCATTCTATCCATTCAGTTACAAAAGGAATAGGTTTACAAGTAGGATGCAACTTAAGGTTTAACAAGATAAAACCCGTCAGAAGGGCTAATAAGTATTCTATATCAGGAACGTTTTATTACGTTTTATATGAGCGCTGCCACATTGGATACAAAAATATGGGCTATTTTGCAAACTGCGACTTTTCCAGTCAATATTCTAAATTCGGTGGCCGTTCTTGCTGTTTTGTGGTGAATCTGTAGAAACCCTCCTGGTCCTGTTCTCAAGAGTGAGGGTTGATTCGGGTTAATTTTCAGTGTAAAAAGGAAATTAAAATTTAAACATCTGATCAAAATAGTGTACAGTATACTGAGGATTACTGTCAGTCCTTGGGTTTCTGAAGCAGCATGAGACCGTGAGTTTTGACACCAGTTTTTTTCTTTAGATCATCATTGCGTAGCAAGTAAAATATGCTTTATACAAAAACAACTGATCCTCATCAGGAAGACGGCCATTGTCATCTGGGAAATATTGAGTGACAAAGAAGAAAAGAAAACTCGACAGCTCAACATGTTCTCTCATCTGGAGAATATTCAGAGAAAAAATATTTTCATAACTGTTTTGAATTTGACATATTTGGCAAATTAAAGGGACTGCAGACACATAGTTAAAACATTTCTGAATGTCTGGCCTGAATTAGTTCTGTCTTCCTGGAGCATGTTTGTCTACAGTTTTGTCATTTTGAAATTGCACAGGGAAAACGGCAAACAATACTTCTACAAACAGTTGTTTGTTCGCTAAAAGGTATTCACTTGGCAAATGCTTGTGTGAGAATTAATTGGAAAATAATTTAACCTTTTTTTAGATTTCAGGTTTGAAAAAATCTATAATGAAGTTGACTCTTAAAAAGATTGAGGGATAATATTAGCTCACTTTCTAGCTTTAAGACACCCTTGTTGCTAAGATAAATTCAAGACAGAAAAGTTTTTTTTTTTCCTACCATGGTAGCTCACTAAAATAACTTTCTTCAGAGGTCAGTCATGGCTCTTGGACTTCATTATCTAACAGCCAAAGTGAAATGAATACCACAAGAAAGTAATATAGTTCATTTTGTATTTTGTCCTTTTAAAAAGGTTAAACCTCAATTACCTTTAGTTGTACAGAATAACCTGTCCTTAGCAAATGTTCTTTAGTCTCATGATCAGACTGCTTGGAGCCAGGTCCCTTCTCTACCCATGTCATACTGGTGTTATTTTGTTGATAAAATAACTTGGAAACTGTGGAGTTAAAGATTCATTCAAAACTGCTGTTTTGCACTCTGAGACCTTTTCATCTGGTAGCAATCTGCTTCTGAGTTTTCAGTCACCAAAAAGCCTGATTCGTCAGCCACCGTCCTGTGCCTCAATAAAATGAGAAAGGGAGTGTACACTCACTGAGGTATAATCTACTTTTAAAATGGAAAATACCAGTTTAAACTTCATTTGTGCATTATAGCTTTTAGGTGGACAGGAAAATAAGGAGATCAGTTCAAAAGCCCCCATATTTAGTTTTGGGAGGAGCATTAACTGAAACACATTTTCTCCCTTCAAATGTGTTGCCTGTTCATTACTTCTAAAATAACAGTGGGATTACAGTTAAATGTGGTTATTTCATACGTATACAGCCGAATGGCTTTAATTGGTTCCTCTTTCATGTTTCATGAGACAGTCACCACACTGTGTTTGGGTTTGATGTGGAAAATGAGCACCAGATTGCATAAACTCCAGTGCAAACAGAGAAAATGGGCCCTGTGTGCATGCGATGTAAGTGATTGTTGCCAGATTATACGCACCATATGTAATCCTTCAAGAGACTAGACTGAATATCCTTTTTATGAATTCCACCCAAAGTCATCACATAGTGGAGCCGTATTTATCTGCACTGGCTAACTGGTTCCATGCCTTTCAATTCAAATTTTCTTGAGCAAGTAGACGGATGATGACAACACAGCAGGTCATAGAAGGACGGGACAGCCGCCAGCTATCTACCGAACTTGAGCCAAATTCTATCTGCTCAACTTTAGTGAGTAAGACCTGGGATAAAAGGTAATATTAAGTATCTGTCTGAAAAGATGGAAAGTAGCCAAAGATGTGATGTGTTGCCTCCTGCCCGGAGCAGTAGGCATATGGTTAAAGCTGGTGTCACATCACTAAGGTCAATGAAGGGTTCATCATGGGATTGGGGGATGCAGGATGCTTGCTCTTACTGGATTTAAGAGAAGGAAATGAGAGGTGTCCAAATAAAGCCAGTTAAAATGAGCCAGACAGAAAAATGAACTGGCATCTGCTATTTTGGCTTGTGGCTTTAGATGAGATGAAGTTACTCATAGAAAAAGAGAACTAGAAATACACAAAGAGCGAAGATTGTAAAAAGATTAGGAAGAATAAGAAACTGAGCAGGAGAGACTTAATCCTACAAATCACAAAAGGTGATCAGAGGAATATACAGGTGCTTCTCAAAAAATTAGCATATTGTGATGAAGTTCATTCTTTTCCATAATGTAATGATAAAAATTAAACTTTCATATATTTTAGATTCATTGCACACCAACTGAAATATTTCAGGTCTTTTATTGTTTGAAAACTGATGATTTTGGCATACAGCTCACGAAAACCCAATATTCCTATCTAAAAAAATTAGCATATTTCATCCGACCAATAAAAGAAAAGTGTTTTTAATACAAAAAAAGTCAACCTTCAAATAATTATGTTCAGTTATGCACTCAATACTTGGTCGGGAATCCTTTTGCAGAAACGACTGCTTCAATGCGGCGTGGCATGGAGGCAATCAGCCTGTGGCACTGCTGAGGTGTTATGGAGGCCCAGGATGCTTCGATAGTGGCCTTAAGCTCATCCAGAGTGTTGGGTCTTGCGTCTCTCAACTTCCTCTTCACAATATCCCACAGATTCTCTATTGGGTTCAGGTCAGGAGAGTTGGCAGGCCAATTGAGCACAGTAATACCATGGTCAGTAAACCTTTTACCAGTGGGTTTGGCACTGTGAGCAGGTGCCAGGTCGTGCTGAAAAATGAAATCTTCATCTCCATAAAGCTTTTCAGCAGATGGAAGCATGAAGTGCTCCAGAATCTCCTGATAGCTAGCTGCATTGACCCTGCCCTTGATAAAACACAGTGGACCAACACCAGCAGCTGACATGGCACCCCAGACCATCACTGACTGTGGGTAACTTGACACTGGACATCAGGCATTTTGGCATTTCCTTCTCCCCAGTCTTCCTCCAGACTCTGGCACCTTGATTTCCGAATGACATGCAAAATTAGCTTTCATCCGAAAAAAGTACTTTGGACCACTGAGCAACAGTCCAGTGCTGCTTCTCTGTAGCCCAGGTCAGGCGCTTCTGCCGCTGTTTCTGGTTCAAAAGTGCCTTGACCTGGGGAATGCGGCACCTGTAGCCCATTTCCTGCACACGCCTGTGCACGGTGGCTCTGGATGTTTCTACTCCAGACTCAGTCCACTGCTTCCGCAGGTCCCCCAAGGTCTGGAATCGGTCCTTCTCCACAATCTTCCTCAGGGTCCGGTCACCTCTTCTCGTCGTGCAGCGTTTTCTGCCACACTTTTTCCTTCCCACAGACTTCCCACTGAGGTGCCTTGATACAGCACTCTGGGAAGAGCCTATTCGTTCAAAAATTTCTTTCTGTGTCTTACCCTCTTGCTTGAGGGTGTCAATGATGGCCTTCTGGGCAGCAGTCAGGTCGGCAGTCTTACCCATGATTGCAGTTTTGAGTAATGAACCAGGCTGGGAGTTTTTAAAAGCCTCAGGAATCTTTTGCAGGTGTTTAGAGTTAATTAGTTGATTCAGATGATTAGGTCAATAGCTCGTTTAGAGAACCTTTTCATGATATGCTAATTTTTTGAGATAGGAATTTTGGGTTTTCATGAGCTGTATGCCAAAATCATCAGTTTTAAAACAATAAAAGACCTGAAATATTTCAGTTGGTGTGCCATGAATCTAAAATATATGAAAGTTAAATTTTTATCATTACATAATGGAAAAGAATGAACTTTATCACAAAATGCTAATTTTTTGAGAAGGACCTGTAGTAACAGGAACCTTTGTTAACCACATGAAGCATTGTCAATTTAAATGAGCGTAATCTGTAGTGCTGATTTTGAAATCCCAACTAAAGCAAAGCCCTAATACAGTTTATACGATTTGAGTGTTAAAAAAAGCACTAATAAATTTGTGGATGATTTCAGATCTCTGGTTTTTGTAAAGCTTTGACCTGGCAGTACAGAGTTTAGTCTGTCATTTCTCTATACAATTGTAATAAAAGAGCACTGAATACATTTTTTACTAAGCTTCTTAGCGAGGGTTGAGTAAGTAATTATTCATGTGTATTAGGAATAGAGGCAACGTCAGACTGCTTGTGTGAAAGAAATCGCTGTAAAATAGAGTTTGGTATGATTTTAAAATAAAAAGAAACCATGAAGTTGATCCTTTAAACTGACTTTATTATCTTATATTAGCATTTAGCTAATTAGGTTCCTAGTTCTCTTCCCGTCTTCATTTTTTAAACACCTCACAGATACAGATAACCACTAACTTTGAGTCTTCTTCCTTCAATTACATTTACACCTAGTGTTTTTCTTTTGGTCGGTTCTCTGATAGGGAAAAAAGAAAGCATTTTTGACATTCTGACTGGTTGATCACCAGTCATTGTTGATCAAACTAAAATTCGACTGATTTCTGTCACCATTTCCTAATGCAACACTACTAAATTGTTGCCCAAAAGTGTTGATATATCCCCAACTTCTTGTACTTTCAAGCACAATGTAAAAAAAATAAAAACTCATGAACTAGTTACAGTATTTCTGAATAGTTATTCCCTGGCATAATTAATCTTTCAAATGAAATCAAGCAAAAACATCATAGAGGTTACTAAATGAACTTGCAGGATCTAATATTATTACTACTGCATTTGCCAAGAAACATCCGGAAACATCCAGAAACATAGAAACAAAAACTATGAGACAATACCTGTTGTCTAGGCCCACAACCTGGACAGGTCGCAAGTTCATCACTAGACAAAAAAGAACAAAAGGTTTTAATCATTATTTTCCTTTTTTCACAAATGACAGGCATCAGGAATCTATCTAGTTCTTTATGATCATAAAGCAGGTTGAGCTATTTTGTCTTTTTACACTACTTATATGAATGGTTTTACCCGTATGAAGTGAGAACCAAGTGAATCAGCAGAAAGCAGCTGCTTCTCATCTTTGACAATCAGTATAAGTGTTATATCTTTGCTCTGATTTAGTATCTTATTCTTTTGTTGCATCTCCAGAGCCATTTGAGACAAAGGTATTATTATTATTATGAAATTCATCAAGGTTCCCACCATGGTTTCAGCACTTGAACAAGTAAGTCATTGCTGAAAACATTTATAGTGCAAAACAAAATGGAGTCACACTGAAGAGGATGAGAAGGTCATGTAAGTATGAGCTGTTTGTGTTTTTGATTAAAGTACTCATAACGTATTTAAAGAATTGCCTTTCTGTAAGACTAATGAATTCAAATCGTGTACATGAGAACTTCACACTCCTGTGCCAGGAACAGTCATAATAAAATTTAAGTTTCCTTCAAGTTAAAGCTCAAAATACATGAGCTTCAGATTTCAGTTGTTTAACATCATCATTATTTGACATCAGCTGCTTAAACCACCATTACGCTGGAAATCTCCGTTTTAAATTATTAAGTTTGTTAAGAGCTTTCCTCCCCTTTCCTCTTGTCAGGGCTCAGTCACTGAGATATAAACCTGGCCTCATGCCAGACTCAGACTTGTATCTTTTTCTGTGTTTTGTAAGCTGGCTCCTCCACTTCCCACATCCTGCAAAGCAGTCCTTAGGTTGTTTGTGAAATAGAAGTAGCACGGGACCCCTCAGGGACAAACCTGAGCATACAGGGTCTGCAGCCCCCCTCACCTCTGTGTTCCTGCAGATTCCCCAGTGACACAGTGAACAGTAGGCTTGCTCTCCTGCTTTTTAGACTTTGTGTATAAGTTTTGTCTTAGGGGAATAACTGGTCTTTAGGATTGCATCTTAAAGGGGTGGGCCTCTTAACTTATTTTTTTCTTGATAGAAGCAGATGTCACACTGAGTTAGTCCAGCACTCTGCTGACATCTGGCTAGACTGAAGAAAAATGTTTTTTTTTTCAAGATTGCTCTGAAGTGCCAGCATAGGCAAAGCTAAGAATTCTTGCTGACTATGCTTTGCCCATTCCTCACTTCTCTTCATGTTTCTGTTTCCTCTAATCTTTCTGCATTCAGGTAATGCAGCAAGGTTTCTCATTTCTAATTACATTTAATTTATATAACCCCTTTCAGAGTAATGCATCAGTGTAAAGTTTATCTTTATTTCCAGGGTGCACCAGTAAGAATATGGGAATAGTGTCACCAAAGGGTTGTTTCACTTACATTGGGCAGTACATCTCCATCAAGTATGTTTAGTGCTGTGACTGAATCCATTTGTGCTCACAGTATAACGGTTGTCTTTTTTAATGCCTCTGCAATGCCTGTTTTCTTTCAAACTCTTAAAATCAACTGAATCTGATTTTGCTACATTAATAAAATTTACGACTCTTTATATTTGTTTCCAAATAAATATATTTTTTCATTTGAGACTTGAGGAAAAAACTGAAGAAGAGGAAAACTGCCCCCTTAAAGTTGCTGCTGGGTTTACTCTCACTTAATTTGAACATCTTTCTGATACTGAAAATAGCTAACTTTGAGTCTTCACTCAGAAATGGCTTCCACACTGAAGAGTTTGGTTGTCAGCTGAACCTGATAGCATTACGATATCATATCAAGGTGATCTGATGTCAGATACCAACATTCAACATTTTATTTTGCATAGTGCAAAAGAGAGTTTTGTGCCCTAACAGTTCCCTTTTGTCTGATTGTCTGTTTTCCAAGCTTTAGCTCAGTCTATCAAACCCTCTATGTTATCCATCAGCTCCACTGATCTGAACTGCACAATTGTAAAAATTGGGCTATTGGATGATAGATGTCACTGAATGTTGCGTAAAAAAAAAAAAATTCCTACAGTTGTTCTCCCATTTGGAACCCTACCTTCATAATTTTAAACCAAACTCCTAATAACAGATGGCATTGCTGAAATGTGCCGATTTTTTGCCTTTTAAAACTGGGTGCCTGACAGTTCTAGTTTACGAGAAAATATTGCAGTGCAACAGTTGCAAAATGCATGTTTAGCCATGACATATTTTAAAAGGTGAAGGAATTAAATTTTGAGTAGGAAGAATTTCGATCAGACCTGTTTTTCTGTTTTTGTGTTGCAGCAGAAGATCAGAGTGGTTGAGGGCAAAGGTCAGGGGTGAAAGGATGGCCAATGGTAGGTTAAGCAGCTCTCCAGAGCTGGCACTCATAAATTAGAGGCATATGTTTCTAAGCTGTGCTCCAGGATTCTCTGTCAAATTAGTTTTTTCCAAATGGAAACAAGAAGAAATGCAACCCTGAGTGGGTCTCTCTGCAAGTTTACTACCTCTGCTGCTTTCTCCACTTTAACTTTTATCTTTCAGTCTGCACTGTTTGTGTGATCTGTTAGATCCATTAGCCCGAGGAGGCCTGAGGCTCTTTGTCTGAATGAATAAGTCAAACTGTTTGAAGCATTTGTTATATTGGCACACGGTATCATGCTGAGAATAAAGCAAACCCTTGAAAAGAAACTGGTAAGAAAAAAACAGACTGAAAGAGTGAATCAAGTCAGTCATCCTATTACTGTAAGGTCAGATTATTTCAGGTTTAAATGTCATAAAATGTTGCATACCAAAAGTTCCTAATTGTAACAAATATTTACAAGTCCCCAAGACTTTAGGAACAATCGTGGACTGATGATACAGAAGTGGGATTTTTTGGGTAGAAGTACATCTTGTTATAACTGGCATAAAACTAACAGCATTTCAGAAAATAAAATGTCATACATACTATTAAATATGATGGTGGTGAGACATTTTGACATCCGATTGATTTGATATGTTTTTTCCTTTACTGAATAAAATACATGATTTATTTAAAAGTAACAATGTTACTTTGATCTGGTATTAAAATCAGTTTTGTTTGAAAAAATGCCAATGAAACAAAAAAGATTTAATTAGTAAAGGGGTGAATACCTTTCACTGCACTGTAGCTTCTGTGCAGTTCTGTTACCCGAAGGGATGCCTGCATGATGAAAGAGACAAAACAGGTTTTAAATCAAGAAGCAACAAAATACAGATTTAACCGTTGAGCTCCTCCAGCACAACACACAGTAGCTGTAAACTCTGTCACTACTCACTGTGAATGTTTATTGGTTTTTTGAATATACTAAAACATGAGAAGAGGTCCTTGTTTTTTTCCTTTTCAAGTGTATTCATGAGAAGTTTGTTATTTCGGTTCCTTTTCTCCATTGTTGATCCTCCCTAAAAGCTCTTGTGGGCAGCGTTGTGCATTGTTGTGTTGCTTGTGGCCTCAAGCGGCAGGTCTGGTAGAATCAACCAGAGGTTAGGCGTCAAATCGTGAGAAAGACGGCTGAGAGATTGGATTAACTTTTGAGCGCCACATTGCTTAATTAATGAAAATGACCCAGCAACAGAGTGAAGCCATTGTCCGCACAGTGACAAAGTCCCTGTCCGCCAACGGTATCCTTAACTTAACAAGATTTCACAAAGTACACCAGGCGTTCTTAATTTGTTGGCTTAGATCACTACAGAACAGGCCTGGCTGCCGAGGATTTGTTTCCCTTTGCCATGGTGATATTTAAAACACTCACCAGGAAAACATGCGTTTTAAAGAAAGAAAGCAATTGGATTTTGAATTTTATGGCACAATACAGTCAAATAATTACACTTTTTTCATTAAGGCAGACAACCATTTATTAATGCTGATTAGAGGACTGTGACATGAATTCATTGTCCAAATGAACAGCCACTATTGTTCGCTCGCTAATGTGTGACTACTTCTTTTTCTTCACCGCTTTTGAATTTTTATGGTGGAGGGATGTAAATGTAGGCGGGTGTTATGAGGGCGATGACCCTGCTTGATCTTCTGAAAAGTTTAGCAGATTACTTTGCATTCCCCTGAGCTGAATGGCTCTGGAAACTATTACCTGAAATTACCCTAAATCAAAGGCTTCTTCCTATTATCTCAGCAGGATCAGTCAAAACAGGCTATTCTGTGACTGCAGGCTAACGTGTTAGAATAACAACATTAAATACATTCTTCCCCAAAATCCAAACCAGTGTTTCATTGCATCACGCAATACCAAAAAAGCATTTAATGTTGTCAGCTTTACCATTAATAGTAAAAGCTTCTTAAAGACAGCACTTTGCAAAGAAAGGTGTTAACATTTATATAGTTTATAAAAATGTGTACCCTGTTATTCTTTCATCTTTCACCTAAATCACACAAACCACTCCCGAATTGCATTTCTTTTGCAACAAAAACACATATTTATCCTCTTGTTTGGGCAAACGGCCCAAAAATCTTGGTCATAGTGAGGGGCTCAGGTTAAAGAACAATAAAAAGCAATTGACACTTTAATGGAAGAGGAAGTTTTTGTGACTGAAGTTACAGGTCATGTCCTGAAAGATCAAAGATTTGCTAAAAACATGTAGTATTTATTGGTGCTTGTTCCACTCATAGTTAGAGGTTTTCTTTAGTTGGTGTTCAGTTCAATTCAATTCAGTTCATTTATATATTGCCAATTCACAACACATGTCATCTCAAGACACTATAAGAAAAAAATATTTAAATTCATTCATACATAGATTCCAATTAGTCATTTAGTTCATTAGTCCATTTGGTTTAAACTGAAAAAAGGGTTTACTGATGGCAGCTTTAATTTCCAAAAATATGTTTTTTTTCCGTTTTATATCCCTTTTTAAACTGTATTATAACATATGTGAATAGAGATTAGTTTCTGGCCATTTTCTAAAGCACTGATCTGTCAGTCGTGATTTTTTCTCTTTAGGAATTATAAATGAAACAATACTTTTTTTTGTAAGTTGGGATACATCGAAAATGTGTTTAAACAATACAACGTTGCTAGAAAAGTAAAACAGGCTATGCTTACAGACCTATCTCTTCCTATCACCTATTATTGGAATACGTGTGTCTGTGCAAATAAAATTCAAAAGGAATTGTAGTACTAGCTAATGTTTTTTTGCACACTTTAAAATATAGAATTGCACTGTTTCAAAAGAATTTTAATTACTTCTATAAAGTTCAAAACTGTTCAACTCGATATTTAAAAGGACAAAAAAACTTATACTGATTTATTGTTATGTGTTTTTTTAATGTAATTTCTATAATTTCTTCCAATTGTATAGGGAATCCTTAAGGAGCCTTTTTGTGATTGATCATTAACTATTTATAACAGAACCAGAGGCAGCACCACCTTCTGGGTGTGAGGTAGACTATACTTCTCTACTGTCAAACAGGATTTTACAATTTCTTTTCAAAACAAAGACAAATGACTATTATTCCCAGTCTTCCTGTACAAAAGTAACAGCCTGAATGAACAGCTAACATGTCTCTGTAGAAAATATAGTTTCTTTCTTAGAAGATTCATATAGGTTGTTTGCTTCTCTTGATTTCAGTTTTAAACAGTTATGCGGAAATCAGTCTTGTTCTCATGGTAACAACTTTGAGCAGGACCCCTTAACAGTGAGGTGTGGCGCATTCACTGATTGGTAAATTAGTTTCTGATTGCCTGATCGCTGATCAGGCCCAATTCCAGTCACCTGCTTATCTCTCAGTATATTTCTCTGTATATGAAGCATTAAATTACTAGATGACACAGGGTAGCAAGGGGAAACTTTACAGTTAGGGTTACTTAGATATACTAACATTTTGACTTCTCAGAGTCACTGTTTGCCCCACTACTGGAAACAAAGAAAATCTATTATAGATTTAGATTTATTACTCTGTGATGGTCAAGTTAAGGCTGAGGCAGAGAACTGTCAGTAGCAAAGCATTACGCCACAGAATGCAAAGAAATCATGTTTGTGTGCAAAGTCCATTTAAGAAAAGATAGAGGTTGAAGCATACTTTTTAATAAAAGTTGATGCTCAGAGACATTCTCATTCTCAGCATGTCCCTCTGACATTTGGTAGGGAGTTCTTCATTTCAATCATAAATGTACTGGCTGAATTAATTTTGAACATGCAAGGAATATGCCATCAGAAAACACTGGAAATAACGAGGTGGCTCCTATGGGATAGATTTTAGTAGCAACCAGCTCTTAAAATTGCTGTTTCCTATTTCCTTTTTTTTTTTATCATTCACCCCTCACTTTTACTTTAAGTTGTCATTCATTTTCCTTCTGCTTTCTCCAAAGTACAGAGCTGTAGGTTAGTTATTAAAAGGTTTGTTTTAGAATTTAGTGTACTTTATGTAGAATTTCCATTATAAGTTTGGATTTAAGACCTGTTCATAAGTCAAACCATCACCTGAAGACCTGTTTTTGCACCAAAAACAGGATCAAAACAATACTTATTTATTTAATTCACAAAGCAATCTCAAAGCAACACTTGCTCCCCAAATTGCAAAAACAAAAAAGTGTTATCTCCATGCGTGGATGCAGTCTGCTTACATTTAAATGAGGTATGATAGAACAGGTGTGACACAGTCATATTCAATAAATTAAACATGTTTTGAAAAGCTCTTATTTCATAATCTCAGTTAAATAAATGAAGCACGTTAGATGAATCAGGCAGACTGATGTTTGCAAGCTTTTATTACATCAGGTTAATAAAAAACATTTAACTTTTATTACTTTGCCTTCTACAGGATATTTACTTTTTTAAAAACCCATATGGTGGATTAGCGCTTAATATTGCCTTTAATTAGATTGGAGGAGGTGCTCTTCTGCTTGGTGGTCTCCTTCCATTTACCTTCTATGTTACTGAGGTCCTAATCCCCAATATAAGGATATGCTGTGGTAAAAAAATCTTATAAGATCATATGCTCCCAAAGTGTGTGATGCATAATCCCAGTCTGTGGGTTTTAATTGGATTATAGGTGTGAGAATAAAGACATTCATACATTTTTTTTTAGCAAATCTAATTTAATGTGTCATTTAATGTGTATTTGTCATAAAAACTATTTGGTTTTTGAGTTTCAAAATAAAAACCATATTTATGGTGTTTAGTTGAGTATTGTTACATTTCTTATTTTACCCCTATTCAAGTTAAGTTCTGTTGGTTTGACTTTGTTATAAAAAGGCATTTTGTCCTTTTTCCTTGAAACACTTCTATGAAGGTGAATGTTATTTGATATCTCTTACATTGGACTTTACAATATAGTAAGCTTTTTCAGCGATCTTCTCACGAATAACTTAGATTGCTTTTAGAAAGCGTTTACCAGCTCTTTGATGCAGTGTGATCACCCATCTTAGAAACCTGAAACTGTTTTCCATACTAGGTGTAAAACTATTTTTTCCCCACTCTGCAATCAGCATCAAACCCTGTTAAGAAGACAATTGCTTTTATTCCCCTAGTCATTTTAAAACTCACACCATACACTGGGTTATTGTTTAAGATGTATATCAAATAAATACCATTAATTGTAGCTGCAGTAATCACTTCAAGGATTTCTGTTAGAAAAAAATTAGAAACAAATGCCTCACGGTTGGGTCTTTACCACTTACAACACATAAGCATTTAACATCTTTTTCCCACAACCCCTTAATGTTTTCCTCTCCTAATCTGTACTACTTTGACAGTGACACTTAGATCTTTTGACAGTCATTTAGGTAACTTACATTCAAACATGAACCATGTGACACCTGTGAAAAATCTTTAGAAGGAAATATTTGAAACAACAACTTTTTTCAGGGGTATTCTTCTAGTGGAACATTTGGTAGCTCCCTTGAGATCTTAACTTGTCAATGAAACAGGTTTTACAGCTAAACCTCAGACAGGCTTCCTTGTCTTTGGGGCAATATATGCCAGTTCGTTTTAAAGAGTTGTGAAACACTGATTGAAAAATGCAAAATAAGCACACACACAAAAAATGTAACTTATTCAAAAACCCTTAGGCTTAGACTCGTCTTGTTACACGTAAGCCAATTTTAACAAAACCATATACAGTATATCAAAATAGACTAAGTTCACATAGAACTTGGGTATGGTGGACACGGTTTTCTGATTTTTTAACTTTTTTATTTTTACAAGCTCCCATGTCATATGCAGAATCATCTTTTATTGCAATGTAATGCTCAATACTTTCAAGATATGTCTCAATGAGTTTTGGACTTCTGGAGACAAAAGAAATGTTTGTTGTTTGTCTTTGAAACGTGAAAAAGAGTGTCTCTGCATAGCAATTTGCATGTCCCATCACAGCATTTCAAACGAATTTAGTGAAACCATTATAATGCTTTGATCCCTACCAATATGTTGTCACTTTGTATGTTTAGGGTCGACATTGTACTGGAAGGCAAAGTTCTTCAAGTCTCTATCAACCTCGAACAAAGTTTGTTCCCATGATTACCCTCTATTTAGCTCCCCCACACTCTTCTCGAAAACTCTGCTTTACTCTCAACCCTTAAAAAAAGAATCCCCACAGCATGATGCTGGCACCATGTTTCACATTGGGGTGATGTTTTCAGGTAACGTGTAGTGTTAGTTTTCCATCAGAATTAACATTTTTATGTCTACTACCTTCACCTGCTATTGACAGACCTACGGCAGGTAGATTGTGTGTTTTAGATTTTGACTGTATTAAATTGAGCTTTCTTAATAAATAATGTAAAATTACAAAGATAAAAAAGTGTAGATGTCTGTCTTTATGAACAATGTGTACATTAGCTGGGATTTTTCTGTTTTTCTTTATAAAAGTAGCAAACTTGATCAATGCTGTACTCACTGTGAATTCAGTAGATCAAGGTAAATGTAAAACTGTTTTTATTATTCATTAGTCAAAGTTCCAATGAGACATGTTTTGCCACAGATAATGTACCCTTTTCACTGAACTGTAAATAGAGGAAATATTGCTCTTAAATTTAGACTCTTTCTGTCTCTGTTCACTGGCACAATCTTTTTGATGTTAAATTTAATAGACCAGCACGTAAGGAGACATAAGCGCCGTGCTGTTTGTCTGCTATGTGTCTAACTTTGACAGTTCAAGTTTCTTTTAGAATGCAAAGGATGTTTCATGCTGAGGTCAATAATTGGGTTTAAGAGCGAGCTCCCACCTGCTGTTTGAAAATCAGTCACACAGAAAAGAAGACCAAAACAAAAATATTTTCTAAGTATACGTCACACACCCTGTTGGAAATTTAATGCCACATCGGTATTTCATAATATTGCCAATTGAGGGGATATATTATTATTTCAAACTTTGTTGTTCTCCATTCAAATACTGGCAAGAACATATGCAATCATTTTAGGGTTTTGGTACTTTCTGTAGATAAATGTCGTTTTTTTATTTTATTTGTCTTGATCATTCTTGAGCAGAGGGATTCCATGCGTCTGCTGTTTCATGTATGTGCTCCGTAGTATATGCGCTAATTGCATTCATGATTCTATTTATACATCCTCACTTCGTATAATTTACATCTCTACACGCAACTACATGTACAATCACCTGAGCAATTAAGCGGAAAAAATAGCAAAAACAGTGAAGATAAGGCAGCCAGAGTAAACTTTCAAGAACAATAAAAGACATCCTTGATGATTTCTCTTCTAAACAGTTCTGTTGTGTTTTTTTTTTTTTTTTACAACATATTAAACCTGCAAGATGCTGAAAGATAGTCTAAATGATACCTACTCAGCTCCTATCTTCCTATTCTATACTCCAGATTCATTAAAGGAACTAAGACATCCAACATCAAAAGGTTTTGTCTTGCATCACTCTCAATGCAGCTCCATAGTTCTCTGGATTACATTGGATTAATTTTGGTTTTATTTGTTTCACTTTTATATCTCTTCTCATGTTTCTTTCTTTTGGTATATGTTGCTCAAACTCAGTTGTTGCCTTTAGTTAGTCTCCTTGCCTGCCCCAGTTCACCCCATGGGATTACTGGGCTATCTTATTTATTCATCCCAACTGTCTGCAGTTATGTCCTCTGCTTTGATCTGACAACACTGAGTGAGATTTAAAGATGCAGTGTAACTTGCTCTGCCAGACTTTAGACTCTGAGTGTATCCTCCAACCAATGTACAGCATTGCTAACCCATTTTTCCTCCGTTTATCTTGCTGAACTATAAATAATCCGTAATTTATACCCAATTTACTTCATAAAGGCACTTTACTTTGTTGCTCTGACATTATAAACAACTACAATCATTACTGGATTCCTTAGTTTAGCAGTCTGGATGGTGGTAATTAAGAATTGAATAGTTTATTTATTTCAGGAAATCAATTTAAGAAGTGAAATTCATATATTCTCTGGATTTACTACAAAGTGATGTTATGGTTTACACAATTGTGAGGAAGACTGCCAACTGTACAGCTCTCTAGCAGGCAGTCATTCATATCCACCACAAGAAGGGAAGGCAACAAAAACATTTTGCTAAAGAAGCTAGCTGTTTATAGAGAGCATGAAATAAATATTTGGCCAATAATAGTTAATTTCAATCCTTTGTAAAGTAACCTTGGTTGGCAATGACAGAGGTCAAATGTTTCCTGTAAGGCAAGGCAATTTTATTTGTATAGCACACTTACAACAAATTAATTCAAGGTGCTTTACATGATTAAGGGGTAAAATAAAAATAGCAGTAAAACACAGACAAAGCATATAAAGTAAAAACGGCAATAAAGCAAGAAGCTTACACAAAACATATGATACATGAAAACATTACTCAAAGGCAGTTCTAAACAGATAAGATTTTAGTTATGAGAGAACAGAGAGAATCTAATGAACTGAATGACAGAACACACAGATACCACAAACTAGAAAAGAGTACACAAACAGAACACAACTCTACCTAGAGAAGCATTGCACGTGCAGTGGGACGTGCCTGAAACGTGCCCGGTGTAAACCACTCCATAGACTATAATGGGTTGTATTTGCTGCGGTGACCGTGGTGCTGCCGTAACGCGCCGCTGACGCGCCCGGTGTAAATTGGGGGTAAGTCTTCTTCCCTTCCAGTTGGCCCATGGGTCACCTGACCGAAAATAAATGGATGAAAGTCAATGGAGCGATAAATGGTATTTTCTTGTCTGCTTTGCCTTATGCCCCGAGTCACACATATGGTGTACCTCAATTTAAATAACTAATGATTTTCATTTTAACTGTTTGTCATGTGATTAGTGATTTATTTACTTGCAGAAATTCATAATTAAATGACTACAAATCATAAGTCAGATATATGACGTCACGTTAGCTAACATTAGCTAGCAATTGAAGTACTCACCAAGACCTTGTAGAGCATGTCCCGCATGTTGGCTCTCACTCGTCTGACTATTTATCCCCCAGCATAGCTGCCACTTTCCACATGGCCAGATTTATAGTGGTTTTCTCCCCTTCAATGCTCCTTCCTTCGTCCTGAAAGAAGGATGCAAAGCTCGCTAAACTCAGAGCCATTTTTCTTCTTTTTCTTCTGTTGTACTCCACTATGTGTTTTCACACAAAACCTAAAGTAACTTTTTCTGCCTGTCGAAAATTAGCGCTTTCTCATACAGTGCCAACTGTAAAAAATCATCGAAAAGAAGTTCAGTAGAAACTGCTGTGCCTAGATGCAAAAGGATCTGGCTTTGAGCAAGAGCAACTATTACTTTGTTTTTTAATTACATGGTGAGAAATTCAAGCTAACATTTAGATTTTATGAGAATTTGACAACCTTTTCTCTATTTCTCCATTCTCACCACCTCTTCAGAAGATCTCCTCACTACCTTGGGTACAATACTAACACTTAAGTGAGAACGCATGCAGATGCTGCCGAACATGTTTTTACAGCCGACAGTGACATCATCACATTCAAAAAAGCACTTCATAAACTGTGCTGAGGTCAGGTCTGCGAGTACTAACAGTCACCTGCTCTTCTCATTGTCTCTACATTAAGGGGGATCTGAATGAACTGTGGAGCCAAAGAAGGATATATATATATATATATGTATTTATACACAATATAGAAATAGAATATAGAAATAGAATAACTTGGCACACTGGGTACCAAGCTATAATATAGGGTAAAATTAGATTAATTCTAATAATGAGTTCATGGGATGAGAGCAGGTAATGGTTATTAAAAAGAAGATGCTTTCAAATGTCACTGAAATATCAATTAAAGAAGGGCTCACAAAAAGTCAACCTTCAGCCTGCTAAAAGCCCTCATTATGCTAGTTCATAATTGTAATGCTGAGAGTTTTCAATGGTTGAAGTGTGTTTCCAGCACCGTACTCCTTTGAACCTTTCAGCAAAGGCCACACAGTGTGCAGAAGAAGTCGGGAAATATCTGTAAAACTGAGGCTTTGATCTCCAAAGCAAGTTTTTGGCAAAGAAATAGCTGTTTCCCTGCAAAAATGCTTAATGGGACCTAGAGAAAATGCTGTAATCATGACCCACAAGTACTTAAACATCTTGTTGGTGCTGTGAAGTAACATGTGCACATGGTTCTAATAAATGCTGATATCATTCTGCATTAAACATTAATCACATATTTTTGCCGATCATCATTTGCTCTTTTGTATTTCAGAATGTAGCATAAAAAGTGCTGAAAGGTCACTAAGATGTTTTAGTCCAGGGAAAGAAATCAAGACTCTTTTTAAACATCTTTCAGAAAAGATTGCTTCTGCACTATGTATTTTGTATAATATTGCAAAATCATCCTTAAATACAATAGAAGATAAAGATGAAAGAAGATCTTTAGGGGTCCTTTCTAGGGAAACAGTATGGTGGGATTGTCTGTCTTGCAGCGTCAGTGATAGATTTGCTGTACAAAAAGGGAAAATAGAATAACACCCCTGTTGCAGCAAACTTTATAAAATTAATACATTAATACACAATTTCAGAGTTGCTTTAGGCAGCATATTGGGCAGACATATCATTTCTTATTATATTGTATTGAATATAATAATCGAAATATCAATAAAAATAGAAATTATTCATTGTTTATTATACTTTGTTTTCCAATAATATTATGATAATATCCATCCATTTATCCATCCATGGGTATGACCTTTTATTAGTCAGTCCTGCATGTATTCATATGTCCATCCGACATTCCTGAAAGTTTGAGGTTTTGCCACATCCCATAATTACAACCCAATCTGTGAAAATATCTTAAATTTATGATTAATTTTTTAAATCATACTTCAACAACGACTCAAAACTCTCCTGCAAACTCTAGAAATTTAAGCCTGGAAAAATTTGGAATTGTGACTTGGATATTTTTGGAAGCCACTAAATACTACACGGTCAATCCAACTTTTGCCATACAACTGTTGTTCTGAGTTATGTAGTTCCTTTTTATGAACTTTTGGCCTCTGAAATTAGTTGTAATCTCCTTGAGGGCTGCTTGATCAGCTTATCGTATCACGACCCACAGAACCTGTTTCCCTTCCAAAGAATCTAGCATGTGACATCTGAATCCTAAACCTGTTAAATAAGCTTAGGTTTCTTAGGCTATGCTAATGGAGCAAAGTTGGGGAGAACCCATGACTTGCCAATAATCCACAGTCCCCATAACCCACTGGCTTTTTGGATTAAAACATGTTTTCTTTGTGCTGTTTTTTTTCCTTTTCTGCAATTAACTCTAAAGCACCCACATGGTTTCAGGTTTCCTTATGAAAACCACAGCTAATCTCTCATTACCCCACTTTTAAGGCATTTATCAAAATATTTGCAATGTTTGTATGTGGTCTTGTTGGACTGATGGACTAAGCACCTTGCAGCTGGGAATTTGCGATACAGTGCAGTAAATGTATAAAATGCCTTTCTTCAGAGGCCCTTTGCAATGACTTGTGCCATTTATGTGTACTCAGCCGTGTCTTTCACAAAACACTGATGTATGAAAGTCACAGCCCCCCACGTCGGCTGCAGATTTGTGAAATGCAACAAATGTTTGTAATTAAAGGGGATGGAGTCTGTGTGCTGATGTAATCTGTTAAAGAGAAGGAAAACACAGTATAGCTGTTGCTGAATGAGTTCTAGCCTCAACCTGAGAAGATACTTGGAATGGGTGGGGGAGTTGAAGGGGGGTGAAGAGTTTTTTTCTTTGCTTTCCCTGATGTTTTTTTTTTTGTGTGTCTTCTAGCTTTTCCAGTTTTCGTTCTTTGTAAGACGGCACTAAGTTTGCTCTTGGTCCTGCACAATGCTTCCATTCACAGCTTTGACTGACGTGTTTCAGTAGCTGTTCAATATTATTAACAAAAATGCATCAAAATAAAATATAATATATCTAAATGTGACGGGGTAAGCCGTATTGCGTCATTTCCTGTTGTCGCTCTTGCACTCCTTGTAAGCTGTTTGGTGTTCAGACTCTCTTGAACTGATCTTATTTTCTCTGTGCTGAGGCCTTTCTAAGTTATTTTAACACACAAGCACACTAAAACACATGTTTTGTGGTGGTGTACTTTACGTTTTGGGAACTCCTTGTGTTTCACACAGTTTTTCTTGGGGTGGTAAGGTCTCGCTAGCTCAGTTAGCTTAGCTTCATTGCGGCTATGGCTACTCTTCTTTCTCCTGTCTCTAACTCTTCTCTCTTGCTCTCTGTGTCAGATGTTTAGTTACTTCCCTGCCTCCTTTAGTGATAATCGTAACTGTAATAAATGTAATCTTTTTGTAGCTTTGGAGGGCGAGGGTATCAGAATTAGAAGCACGGCTCCGCGCTGTTGAAAAACCAGCAGATAGCCGAAGCCCATTAGCCAGCGCGGAGCCAACAAGGATAGAACCCCTTAGCTGTCCTCCGGTAGAGCCCGCGCAGCCGGGACCTCTAGGCGGCTGGGTGACGGTACATAGGAAGCATAGTTCTAGGACCCAGCCCACGGGCCACCACCAACTGGTCTGCGTTTCTAACAGATTTTCCCCGCTCAGCGACACACCCGCTGAGAAGCCGACCCTGGTAATTGGCAGCTCCATAGTCAGAAACGTGGTATTAGAGACACCATTGACCATAGTCAAATGGTTGCCAGGGGCCAGAACGGGTGGCATCAAATCCTACCTGAAACTGCTGGCTAAAGATAAGCGTAAATACAGTAAGATTGTTATTCACGCTGGCGGTAATGACACCTGGTTACGCCAATCGGAGGTCACAAAAATTAGTGTTGCTTTGGTGTGTAAGTTTGCCAAAACAATGTCAGACTCGGTAATCTTTGTGACGACATGTTTAGCCGCATGATGTCATTCCATCAATGGTTGTCTAGGTGGTGTCCTGCAAACGATGTGGGCTACATTGATAACTGGCGAACATTTTGGAGAAAACCTGGTCTGATCCGGAGAGACGGCATCCATCCCACTTTGGATGGAGCAGCTCTTCTTTCTAGGAATATGGCCGAATTTATTAGTCCTCCAAAACACTGACATCCTAGGGTCCAGACCAGGAAGCAGAGTTGTAGTTTAACCCACCTCTCTGCTGGTTCTGTACTGTTACCCACCCATTACCCTATAGAAACAGTGTCTTGACCACGGCCAAAATTAAATGGATTAAAAGTTAAGCCAACAAAAGCAAATTATGGAAATCTCATAAAGATAAATACGACTTTGACTGAACAGAAAAATAAATCTATTAAATGTGGTTTATTAAACATAAGATCTCTCTCCTCAAAGACTTTGTTAGTAAATTACTTGATTTGTGATAATCACATTGATTTCCTTTGTCTCACAGAAACCTGGTTGCAGCAGGAGGATTATGTCAGTATAAATGAGTCAACTCCTTCCAGTTATTTAAATTCTTTACATTCCTAGAAGTACTGGGTGAGGAGGAGGAGTTGCAACCATTTTTCGTTCTGATTTACTAATTAGTCCCAGACCAATTTATAGCTACAGTTCTTTTGAACATCTAACCCTTAATTTTCCTCATCCAAGTTGCAAAACACTAAGACCATTTTTGTTTGTGGTTTTGTATCGTCCACCAGGCCCTTACTCTCAATTCTTAGATCAGATCTCACATTTTTTATCTGATTTAGTATTAAATACTGATAGGGTCATTGTAGTGGGGGACTTCAATATTCATGTGGATACTGAAAGTGATAGCCTAAATGCAGCCTTTAATGCTATTTTAGACTCAATTGGCTTTACTCAAAAAGTACAGGGAAATAACAGTCCACCCATATAACCTGGTCTTGTCTGACCACTTCTTGATAACTTTAGAATTTACTTTAACTGACCATCTTAAATCTGAAAGAAAATTTCATTATAGTAGAGCTTTATCAGACAATGCTGTAACAATTTTTAAAGAATCTGTTCCATTTTTACTTTGCTCAGTGTCTCAGGGTAACACAGTGGATGGCAGCAATTCTATCTCTAACCCTTCAGAAATTGATGCTCTGGTTCACAGCATTACTCCCTCATTGCGTTTGGCATTAGATAGTGTAGCCCCCTTAAAAAAGAAAGTGGCTAGCCATAGGAGACTGACTCCTTGGTTTAACGCAGAGTTGAGTACTTTAAAGCAGAATACTAGGAAGTTGGAGAGAAATTGGCGCTCTACACGCCTAGAGGATTCCTATTTAACCTGGAATAACAGTCTACTGCTGTATAAAAAGACCCTTCGACAAGCTAGAACAGCATATTTTTCGTCATTAATAGATGCGAATAAAAACAATCCTAGGTTTCTTTTTAGTACAGTTGCCAAACTTACACAGAGTCATAGCTCTGTTGAACCAACTATTCCCCCAGCTCTTAGCGGTGATAATTTTATGGGATTCTTCATAAATAAAATGTATTCTATTAAAAATAAAATCCTTGGCATCCTCCCAAACATGATTACTTCTTCCTCAGTAGTTGACTCAGCATCGGAAAGAACTGTAGAACCTCATTTGTGCTTAGGCTGTTTTGATTCAGTCGAGCTTTCGGAATTATCAAAAATATTAGGCTCATCTAAACCTTCAACATGTATGTTGGACCCAATTCCAACCAAATTATTTAAGGAAGTGTTCCATTTGGTTCCTGGCCCCATTTTGGATATGATGAATCTATCCTTAGTAAACGGATACGTGCCACAGGGATTTAAAATAGCTGTAATTAAACCTTTACTCAAGAAACCTTCCCTTGATCAAGATGACTTAGTGAATTACAGACCTATATCTAACCTTCCTTTCTTATCCAAAGTCCTTGAGAAAATTGTTGCTAATCAAGTCTGTGAGCATCTAAACAGTAACGAGCTGTTTGAAGAGTTTCAGTCAGGTTTTAGAGCTCATCATAGCACTGAAACAGCCCCGGTGAAGGTTACTAATGATATTCTCATGGCCTCAGATAATGGACTTGTGTCTGTTCTGGTTTTGTTAGATCTCAGTGCTGCTTTTGACACAGTCGATCATAATATTCTCTTAGAAAGGCTTGAACATAATGCAGGGATCAAAGGAAGAGCACTAGGCTGGTTTAAATCATATTTGTCTGACAGATTCCAGTTTGTTCATCTAAATGATCAATCTTCTTCACTCTCAAGGGTTCCACAGGGTTCTGTACTTGGACCAATTCTTTTCACCATAAATATGCTTCCAATTGGTAGAATCATTAGACAGCATGGGACAAATTTCCACAGCTATGCCAATGATACACAACTATATTTATCCATAAATCCTGATGAACCCAGTCAGTTAGGTAGATTACAGGCATGTCTGGAAGACATAAAAACATGGATGAATCTAAACTTTTTGCTTTTAAATTCTGACAAGACAGAAGTTGCTGTCTTTGGACCAGAAGGTCTTAAACAGAAACTGATTAGTCAATCACTTCATCTGGATGGCATTAAATTGGCCCCCAGTAATAACATAAAGAACCTCGGCGTTATTTTTGACCAAGACTTGACATTTAAATCCCATATTCAACAGGTTTCTAGGATTTCTTTCTTTCACCTCCGGAATATTGCTAAAATTAGAAACATCCTGTCCAGGAGTGATGCTGAGAAACTAGCCCATGCATTTGTTACCTCAAGGCTGGACTACTGTAATTCTTTATTATCAGGTAGTCCACAAAATGCCATTAAAAGCCTTCAGTTGATCCAAAATGCGGCAGCAAGAGTTCTGATAAATATTAAAAAGAGAGATCACATTTCTCCTGTGTTAGCTTCCCTTCATTGGCTCCCTGTTAAATCCAGAATATTATTTAAGATCCTTCTTCTTACATACAAAGCCCTTAATAATCAAGCTCCATCATACATCAGAGATCTAATTGTTTCATATGTTCCCAACAGAGCACTTCACTCTCAGACTGCAGGTTTACTTGTAGTTCCTAGGATTTCTAAAAGTAGAATGGGAGGCAGATCTTTTAGTCATCAGGGTCCTCTCCTGTGGAACCAGCTCCCAGCTTTAGTCCGTGAGGCAGACACTCTGTTTACTTTTAAGGCCAGGCTTAAAACTTTCCTTTTTGATAAAGCTTATAGTTAGAGTGGCTTAGGTCATCCTGAGCTGTCTCTGTAGTTATGCTGCTATAGGCTTAGACTGCTGGAGGACAGACTTAGCAATTTTCTTCACTCTGCTACTTCGTTTTCTACTACTACTCTCCACTTGTATTACAGTACATTCTGTTATTTCGACTATTAACCTTGTGTTATCTCAGTGTTTTTCTCTCCATAGAAGCTACACCTGCTCTGGTATCCTGCTTGGCTGCAATGCCCTGTTGGACGGGGGGCATCGACTGGGATGATGCTCCCAGTTACTGAACATCCACTGTTTCCTGTTATCAACTTTTTACTTTCTGTAACATAGAAAGTTCTCTTATATCAGATCTTCTGTTCCTTCTGTGTCTCTGCTCTGTCTTCTCGAACCCCCCAAGACGGTCGTGGCAGATGGCCGCTCCTACTGAGCCTTGTCCTGTTGGAGGTTTCTTCCTGTTAAAGGGGAGTTTTTCCTCTCCACCGTCGCTACATGCTTGCTCAGTATGAGGGATTGCTGAAGGATTGCTGTGGTTGGAAAGTCTGCCCAACCTCACGCCAATGACTGTCGCAATCTGCTGGGATTCCTTAAATAGGAAACTTTTTAACTGATTAGAATGTTTGTATAAATGTATTGAAATGACTTCTTGTTAAGTGCCTTGAGATGACATCAGTTGTGAATTGGCGCTATATAAATAAATTGAATTGAATTGAATTAAATTTGTGCTGCAGAACAAGGTGTATCACCATATTAATTCAATTTGATTTTCATAAAAGCAAGGTGGAAATAAAATCTACAGCATGAGCTTTTTTTGGTCACAGAAAACCTTAATGTACCATATTTTTTATTGATCAGAGCTGGTGTGATGGAAGATTCATTCCGGTTTTGTTTATCATCAGTGGAAGCTATTTTGTAAGTATTTTCTCGGCCTACTTGACTTATTTTTGCTTTACTCATAGACTTACCAACTTACCATCTGTTAACTTGTAAAGTGAAGAATTCATACACCTTGAATGTTTTCACATTTTATTATGTTACAACCTCAAATTTCAGTGTCATTTACTGGAGTTTTATTTAAAAGAAAAAATATATATTTTTCACAAATACAGGAAGCTTTACATCTCATCTCAAGGCGCTTTACAAGTCATTTCAGTTCAATCATGCATACGTTCCAATTAGTTGAAATTTATTCTGTCTAAGGAAACCCAGCAGATTACATTGAGTGATTGACTTGCAACAGTTGACAGTTGCCTGGATTTCTCTTTGCGAAATAGCTCAAGCTCACCCAGATTAGACGGTGAGCGTATGTGCACAGCAGTTTCTATGTCTCTGCACAGATTCTCAAATTAATTCAGGTCTGGACTTTGACTGGGCTATTAAAACTAATGAATATGCTTTCATTTAAACCATACCATTTTAGCTTTGGCTGTCTATCAGTGGTTGCTGTCTTGATAGAAGGTTAATATTTGTTCCTCTTTAGTTTTGCAGCTTCTGACATTTATTTTCAGGGTTGGCCTGTATTCAAGTTCCTTCTTCTTCTTCTCATGAATTCTAAAAAGCCTTTTTATCATTGCTAAAATAATTATTTCCCTCAGCATGATGATACCGCTGGGTTGAACTAGATGATGTGTTCTGGATCACTTCTGTCACACATTCTATTTTGCATGTGAACCAGACAATTCAATTATGGTCTTATCTGATCAGAGCGCCCTCTGCCCCATGTTTGCTGTGTCCCCTACATGGCTTGTGACAAACTTAAAACTGGGCTTGGGGAGTGTACAACCAATAGTTTTACTGAAAGATTTTTCCACCCGAGGTTTGGGTCTCATCAGCTCCTCCTGAGTTGCCAGGCACAAAACACTCCTATGCGAAATCCTCAATCCTCTGGATATTGTTTTACAACCAAGTCTTACTTGACACTTCTCTAATTTATCTGATCTGTCTATTTGTTTGCTAATGTTCTCTAACATACCTTGAAGACCCTCACAGAGTAGCTGTTTTTCTACAGATAATAAATTATACTCATGCAGCCTTGTATTTTTTAATTAGGTAACTTCTGAAAGCAATTGTTTGCACTGCATTTTATTCAGGGATATCAGAGTAAAGACAGATGCATACAGACGTTTTAGAGTGTTGTTAGTAAAATATTTTTGAAAACCATATGTCACTTTTCCCCAACTTCACAATTATTTAACACTGTGTTGGTCTATCACATAAAAATAAACTGGAGTTTGGGATGTTTGAGAAAGAAATGTGAAAATGTTTCAGGGGTGCCATGTACTGCATGTATACCCTCAGCCTCTCTGCTATTTCATAAAATCACCTGAAATGTAGAACAGAATGGGAATTGTTTTTCAGACAATTTAGCATCCACACTACAGTAATCGAAATGCACAGTAAACCCTCGGTAAACCTCTCTTTGATCTAGTCAAGGTCTGTGTCCCACCTTCTTCTCTGCTCTTCTCCTTCCATGACCTCTCTTGTATTATTACACTGAAATATGACCATGAGTGTTGTTATCACCAATTGAAGATACACCTTGGCTTCTGCACTAACACTGAACTTAAAATACACTGACAGTTTTATATTAGGAATATACTAAGTTGAAGTACAAAGGAACCAGATGCTTTGACCAATTTTTCACAGAACAGGTGCTGAGAGTATCTGTTCAAAAATGTGCCTGTAATATAAAAACCATATGAGAGTAAATCTGCATTCAGTTAAGAAGCAAAAGGACATGCCTGTTCTGAGAAGGACATTTTATCACAGTTGGCTCTGCTGTCCGATACCCTAGAAGCTAAAAAAAGGACAACAGGAGGAATATTACATGTGAAAAGTTTTCTGAAGTTATAAAAGTAGGTTCCTTCTTATCAAGAAAGGGAATAAAATCATTTTTGGAAAAAAGACACATTTGCTCTACTGAATCTCATATGTGCTTAAATCAAAGTGAGTGAAAGTCTGCTGCCTACAAGAAGTCATTAAAATAAGCAATTTATTGCTCCATTGAAAGCTGAATAAATGTTCATTTTTCTCAGGTGTCCTCTCACAAAAAGCCACAACATATATAAAAGCTAACATTTAACACTTGTAACATATAGTATACATTTTATACAGTTTATTTCATAACCATCCGACAGCTTTAAATATTTCTTTTATATAATAATTCAGAAAAAGTAGCATCGTGGTGACATTTTCACCAACTTTTTCATTTTGCCAATGAATAAAACAAGGAAGGCAGACTGTGATCTTTCTCTCTTTTTGTGTCTGTTTGGTATAGCAGCTTCCACACCATGTGACACATACCAGTTCTTACATAAATCTTTCTCCAGGATTAAAACTCTGATTTATTTCTGCTGTTGTCACAGAGGTCCTGAGTCAAAGTGCTCAGCACAGTCACAGATGTTAGGATTTGGGTTCCCGCAGCAGGATGCAACACATTACCCCATTCAGTGCTGGTGTAATACAGCCTTAATGGGCTCATTAGTTTAGCTGTTATGGGCATGTTTGGAAGACAGATGCATTGCTATAAATAATAATGTCAACTGAAAAAAAGCATTGATTCCCAGGGTTAGTGCCTCATTTAATTGGATTATTCAGCAAATGGTTGGCTGCACAGTAATGAAGCATGAAGTATATTTTAAAAATTTAAACACATGGATGAAACCAGATATTTACCAGAGTGATGAATAAGCGAAATTTCAAGAACTTTTTTGATTTTCTCTTAATTAGAATGTTTACATACGCTAGGATTATTATGCAAACTATTTTGAAAAAGCTAATATGATGAAATAACTGTTCTTTAAGCCTTTGATCGCTTAACTCACAGCATTGGAGTTAAATAGAGACAGAACAGTGAATCACACTGCTTTCTTTTGTGACAGCATTGGAGAATCAAATTAAATCCACTAAGATATCAGCAAGAGAGTTATTTACCTTCACAAGTATGGTTCATCCTTGAGAATAATTTGCAGATGCCTGAAGGTGCCACGTTCATCTTTTTCAAACAATTACTGTATATTCAAGTGGACAGACCAGGGGAATGTGTTGCATGCGGTGTTGAATTTGTCAGTCAAGCTCTAATGACAGTGGGGAAAACTACTGCAATCACCAGTACAACAGTTGGCTTCCACAGAGAGAATGGGACTGGTGAATCAGAGTTACATTGACTTGTTAAGGAGTTCACCCTGCTGCTTTTTTTCTATTGGAAAAAAAAAAATCGATCTCTACATATTCTCAGTATTACATCTAATTCAACAATGACATCCTTTGTGGTGTAGTTACTCTTTGCAATAGATCTTTTTTTCCAAACACATGCTTGAGGACAGCTATTTTGCTTCAACATAGGTTAACTGAGTTAAGAAAGCTGTTGCAATGTTCTGCCAACTCGTCACGTAACATTCCATTGACTTACTAATTGTTTTTAAACAAAGCAAATAGTAATGGTATTATCACTTATAGTTACAGATGTACTTGTATCTTGATAAACACAAAGCAATAGTTTTAAATAAACTCCTGTTTTGCTGTTGCTCTCAATGTTTACATCCTGAGTTTTTTGCTAAAAGTGCTAAGGCAATGTTGCTCACTTTCTGCTTTCTGCTTCTCACTTTCTGCTTTTTGCTATAACTCTGTGAGTCATATTTTTAGTGCAGAAAGAGCAGTTCACATGACACAGAAAGAAAGATAGGCAGGGAGCCACTGCATCATTTATTTCACTGCGAATGTCATTATTAAGGGTGAAATAGGCTTAGAGTCTAAGTGGACTCATTCTAAAACCCAGATTCAGCAACGTAAATATAAAAAACTATTAGGCTCATTAGGGCTGTCATAATCGCAGACCGTAGATTTAAAAACAAATATCGACAGTTGAGTTTAATCAGAGAATACAAGTACTGATTTTTTTTTTTTTATGCTGGGATCAGATTGGGACACCCTAAGTGTACATAGAAAGACCTAAGATTTGTTTTACTTGGTGCAATAAAACAAAAAACTTCTAAATTAGATTATTACTATATGTTTTTCATGAAGAGTGCAGTCAAACAAGCAAAAAAGGTAACAATTTATTCAAAGTGTTTTCACATTAGAAGCTGATGATCCATTGATCACTGTTGTTTACATGAGGTTTGCTTTCAGTTATGATTCAGCCTACTTCTTCGGTTCTTATGTTCCCTTAATCTCTGATTAGTTTGTTCAGTTTGACTTTTCATTTTCATTACATATAGAGAAACAAGCCGCAAATACAGATCAAAAGAAGTCCTAGCAATGCCTGGAAATGAGATTCCAGCATAGCCAATAAAGCGTGAAATCCAAAATCCAAATGATAGACTCTCAGTGCAGCAGAACCATAGCAAAACATATTAAGGCATTAAATGGTGGGTTGCTTTTTGCTTGACTTCCTTGTTTAATAAGTGGGTTACTGTCTGTGGTGTTTTTGAAGGTTGATTGCTGGGTTGAGATGGTCTTTAATATCGTTCTTCAGAGTATCAGTGGAGTCTTTTATTACAACTCTCTGGGTCATGGAAGAGCACAAAGGTTTCTGGGGAGAGGTCAGGTGCCAATTTATCTGTGATCTACATTACGTCGCCTTACTTAATGGCACCATAATTCACTTTTCGTCTGGCCAACACATGAAAGGAGAATTAGACGATGTTCAGACTGAAGGTCAAAATAGGCAGCTGGACTTTTGGCTGACCTGTGACACAGGAACTCACATGTTAGTCAAAACTTTCTCCTGCATTTGATTGGATTCGGCATGCTTTCAGCCCCTTTCTCTGCATGGAGCACATTTGTCCCAGCTGTAGACATGCACATGGCACTACTGCAGGCATCAAAACATTCATAGTATTCTTGTTTTGGGGCTTGTTAAAACTCTGATGAAAATTGAACTTTTGGGGAATGTGCAGAACAAAACTATTAACAGAATGGTATTTTTTTTCATACTATAGTTGGAACAAATTCAAGTTCAGAAAAATTTAAGAATCAATTTTCATCCACCAAGAGGCTTCCTTGTACCATCACAATTTTAACCAATTCTACATCTCTTGCTCCTAGTTGATTCAGTTGTAAATCAATAATTTTATAAACCTGCATATTAATAATCCCATCCCTGCATTTTCAGGCTTACTGATATATGTATTTTGAAATTGTGTCTCGAGGTGTTTTACTAGGATAAAATGAGGCTGTTAAATCCTTAAGCTTAAAAAATATGCATAAACAAGACAGTTTTCAGTTTAGATTAATAGAAATGTTATACACTGAGGCCACCTGAGGCAACATGCGCTGAGGCAACCAAAGCCTTGCAAAGGCTGTGGTGTCTGTTCTTACAGCGGAAAGCACATGTTTACCATGACAGGCCAACCTACTAAATGGAATAACATCGCATACACTCAAAATATAACTACATAACAGCTCAAGCATTCAATGACATGCCACTATGTTCATTTTTAATGTCAAGACCCAAGAGAGATTTTTTTTTTTTCAAAGAAAGAAAGGAGTGGCTTGTATGAAAGTTCAGTAAACACACCTGTATTTTTGCAGGATTGTTTTTTAAATTATATGGAAATTCTTAGGAGGACACAGGAACAGTTGTTTTGCAGACTGAATTCATTTGTCCAAACCTTTTTTTACATAACTACTTTGGCTAAAATACTTCTGAAAACCCTTAGAACATGGCTTTAAGGCCTGAATATCTTGCTAAGGACAGACCCAGCTTTCTGTCATTAGAGTGCTAATGTTTACCACACCTCAATCACAGACTGTGTCAGAGTTGTTTCATATTGTAAGAACATTTGAAACAAAGCTGTACGCCTAGGTAAATAAAAAACAATTAATACAGTGTCGCAAAAAACTATTTTGCAGCCATCGACTGTGCAAGCTGTCGCACTTAAAAAGATAAGAGAGGTCTGTAATTTTCATCATGGGTACACTTTAACTGTGAGAGACAGAATGTAAAAGAAATCCAGGAAATCACATTGTATGATTTTTAAAGAATGTATTTGTGTAATGGTGCAGAAAATAAGTATTATATCCCCTACAAACAAGTAAGAATTCTGGCCCTCGCAGACCTGTTACTTTTTCTTTAAGAAGATCTTCTATCCTACACTAGCTACCTGTATTAATGACACCTTTTTCAACTCGTTACCTGTATAAAAGACACCTGTCCACACCTAAACACAGTCAGACTCCAACCTCTACTGCACAAGGCTGGGATAAGCCAATCTGCAATAGACAAGTACCTTAGTGAGAAGAGATCAACTGTTGAAGCAATCATTAGTTAAATGGAAATTATTAATGAAATGGAATAAATACAAGATCACTGACGATCTCCCTCGACCTGGTGCTTCATGCAAGATCTCAACACATGGGGTACACATGACCTTGAGAATGGTGAGGAAAGAGCCCAGAAGAGCACAGTAAATAAGTTTACTATTAGTAACACACTATGTCGTTATGGATTAAAATCCTGCAGTGCTCGAAAGGAACCCCTGCTTAAGCCAGCACATGTACAGACATGTCTAAAGTTTGTCAGAGACCATCTGGATGATCCAGATGATGATTGGGAGGTCATGTGGTCAGATGAGACCAAAATAAAACTCTTTCATATAAACACCACTCGCTGTGTTTGGCAAGGCAACTTTATTTGTATAACACACTTTCAACAACAAGGCAATTCAAGGTGCTTTGGGTGATTAGGGGAAAACAAAAGTAAAAGCATAAAATACAACATTAGAGAAACAAAAAATATGACACATTTAAACATGACATTCCAACTATTAATAATAGCTAACCTTAAAGGCAGCTCTAAATAGATGAGTTTTTAGCTTTTATTTAAAGGAACACAGTTTCAGCAGCTTTGCAAGTTCTCCAAGTTTGGTTCTAATTTTTGGGATGATTAGTAGACTAGAGTTGGAAGATCTGAGTGGTCTGTGTGGGTGGTATAGTGACAACAGATCTTCAATTTACTTCGGTGCTAAGCCATTCAGTGACTTATTAACTAGAAAATGTATTTTGAAATCTATTCTCTGAGCTACAGGGAGCCAGTGTAAGGACTTTAGAACTGGGTAATGTGTGCTACTTTCCTGATTCTAGTGAGGATGTGAGCAGCAACATTCTGGATCAGCTGCAGCTGTTTGATTGACTTTTGGCAGACCTTTAAGTACACTATTGCAGCAAAGAATCCGACTAAAGATAAACACATGGATGAGTTTTTCAAGGTCCTGTTGCGACATTAGTCCTTTAAAGGAGCATGGGGCAGAATGAAGAAACAAAACTCACGAGGGACGCGGCTGGCGCTGCAAGTAACTGCACGGGAGCGCACACAAACGCTTCACCAAAAAACATACCTCTTCACAGTGACATACTTCTTTTTCTTAGTGCCACTTTTTAGTGGGCTGTGAGTCGTCCTTGGTCGTTTCCCAGTTGCAGAAGAATCCATTCTCACAATTTAATCAATGGAGGTCTGCTGTGGAGGAATAAATGGACGACACACAGGATCTAGTTTCGATCACCTCTTTATCTTAGCTCCGACTTGACACTGAACCACGGTAAGCCAGTACACATAACATATATACTCATACAATAACCACGCCAAAAATTCATACATTTTTTAAATGCAAACATCCTGTTTTCTGGGTGTGAGTGGAGCCTCCTGGTGGTCCGCCACACTGCGACCATTTTTCTTCCTCTTTTAAAGCTGTCGAGAACGCGCAAGCCGTGTCAATTAATGTCACATCCGTAGGACAGCACGGGAAATTCGTGCCCCGAACTGCAGCACATTTTGCAGCACACAGCCAGTTTAAGAAAATGGAGCGATAGGTGGGCGGGCTCATTCTTTTTGGTTTATAATACTTCATCACCCAACAGCATTAAAAAAATTGGACATGGATGTTTATTTTTTTTACAAATCCTGCCCCATGTTCCTTTAATCCTAGATATATTCTTCAGGTGATAGAAGGCTGACCTTGTCATTGCTTTTTTGTGACCTTGGCTGATCAGGTCTGAGTACTTTACTACGCCTAGAGTTCGGGCCTGATCAGTAGTTTCTAGCTGTTTTAACTGAAGCTGTGTGCTGACTCTTGATCTTTCCTTTTTAGGATAAGATAATTACTTCAGTTTTATTTCAATTCAGCAGGAAGAAATTATGGCACATACATCCATTGATTTACTTAATACTTTCACTTAAGGTTTGGATAGGTTCAAAGTGACCTGCATAGTTATGGTAACTAATCTTATTGTTGTTATAATCTTGGCTAGTGGCAGCATGTAGATATTAAATAGGAAGGGCACAGGATGGAACCCTGGGGGACGCCACATTTGATTTCTGTCTGTTCTGATGAAAAATTGTCTATTGGCACAAATACTTTCCTGTTCTTAAGGTAAGACTCAAACCAGCCAAGTACTGTACCACAGAGTCCGACCCAGCTCTCCAGTCGTTCTAATATTATATCGTGATCAGCGGTGTCAAATGCTGTGCTGAGGTTCAAATCTACCAGCACTGTAGTTCTATCACAGTCTTTATTTATGCGGATGTCATTGAAAAGTTTGACGAGGGCAGTCTCTGTGTTGTGGTGCACATGGAAACCAGACAGAAAAATATCCAAATGCTTGGTCATTGTTCGGAAGCTATTTAACTGCTGAAACACAGCTTTTTCAATAATCTTGCTGATGATGGAAGATTAGAGATTGGCCTGTAGTTCTGCATTAACGTGTTGTCCAGGTTGTTCTTCTTTAGTAATGGTTTGATAATTGCTTTTTTTAAAGCCTGGGGGAAGACACCAGGTCAGAAGACACAGGACAGATGAGTTAACTATTTGAATCAGATCAGACACAATAACAGGGAAAACTTTCTCAAGAAAAACTGTGGATAAGATATCGAGGCAGCAAGAGGAGTTTAACTGGTTAATGATTTCTTAATTTTCAGACATTTTCTCTCCATTGGTGTTAAGTGGGGATGACACTGGTAATGAGTTTGGTACTGATGTACAGATTGACCCTCTAATTGTCAGAATCTTTTCAGTAAAAAAGGTGGCAAATTCATTTCAATCCCTGGGGAAATTTAATTCAGTGGCTACTCTCACTGGAGGATTAGTTAGTCTTTCCACTGTTGCAAATAAAGTATGCACATTGTTAATGTTTCTGTTAATGATTTCTGAAAAGAACGATTCCCTTGCATCTTTCAAAGTTAAGTGATATCTGTTCAGTCTATAATTGTAGATCCCATAGTGAACCTGGAGTCGAGTTTCCCACCATTTTCTCTCGTCTCGTCAACACTCTATTTTTCACTATGTACCAGTGGATTCTTTCTACCCTAGACTGCTTTAATTTTAGTTGGAGCAGTGGTATCAATGTTGTCTGAAATTGATCTACCAGCTTATTTACTGAGGGGTGAGGTGGGAGAGTAAATCTGTTTAAAGGTGTCAGCTGAACTGTCCCAGAGAAAAAGCTTTTTTTTATGGTTGTCTCACTTTGGCTAAATAGCTTTGCAGATAGGATGCTTTCAAAGAAAACACAGAAATGGTCAGATAATGCAATATCAATTGCTGATATGTTGGATATATTTAAACCTTTCCTAATAATTAAGTCCATAGTGTGTCCTTGATTGTGTGTTGGTTGTTTGACAGTGTTGCTTAATTTTTTTCCTAGTCTATCTTGGGGATTTCAGTATGGATGTTCAAATCCCCCACAAGGATTAACTGGTCATAGTTGATAAATATTACAGAAACAAGGTCACTTAACTCATTGAAGAAATTAGCTTTGTTAGAGTCCTTTATCTGGAGAGCTAGATACTCAGAGTCAAATATACTCAGGAATACCTTCTTAAAGGTTATTGAGTTATGAAAGATTGTGACGATTCATTATTACTGGCTAACCAGGTTTCAGATTGCAGATAGATTGCAGATTCTAGATTCTAGATTGAAGTCATTAATTATAAATGACTTTCGTGGTCCACCAGCAGCAATGCACAAGGCAGTAAAAAAAAAATACAAATGACAAATAAAATCTCTAAAACATACAAGACTAAAAACATGAGACACAAAAACAGAGCAAGAGGGTTGTAATCCAGTGCAAAAAAACGGTAGTACATTTGGTTGAATATGGCATGCTTTGGTTTGAGTTTTATGGTTTCTCCAGTTTATAAGCACCATAATACTACTTTCAGGGTGGCCTGACATATCCTGGAGGACGATGGGTCTAGAGTGGATGTCCCGTTCCCTTTTATATCAGATGTCTGTTATTACCAGTGGATGGTAGAGGAGAACTATATCTAGTATCAGTCCCATAGACCTGGTGTTGGTGTTAGCTGGGTTCCAATTCTAATTTGAGCATTTAGCCTGTCAGAGAAGGTTTTAAAGGGAGATTCATTTGGGAATGACAATCAGTAGGATGATATTGGAGAATGCAGGAATGAACGTTGTATGTCTCTGCTTGCAGTTCTTCATGCTGTTGGAGTCATCTTTGCTTGTTTGACATGTCTGCTTGCTGCTGTTCATGCTAGTGAGGAGGCAGAAAGCGCTTGTTCTCTGGTACTCTGTGTGGGCTGTGTCATAGTAAGCCCTTGGGTGCTTTGTCACATGTTTTGGAACATCCAGAACATTTTGATTGAGATAGCAGAACATGTTCCAGGTCAGGAGTCTCAGTCCAGTTTTGTTCAGATAACATGCGTTGCTTGTGAAGAGATATTTTGCACCACAAAATATTTTAAAATTGTTGGTGAGTCTAAATCTAATAAAACGGTCAGTGCAGGTGTTCTTCTGGAATCTGTGAAGCATACAAAGTCTGCTGTATCTTTCATCAGTCCCTTCAGTCCCATCAGTCTTTCAGGTAACTGAGGGTTGCATATCTGTTTTTCAGTAGGATTCCATGCGGAGTATTGTCTCTTGTTTTTAATTGGAATTTTTTTTGTTTTCTCTACCTCGGAGCAGATGTAGATGTGTTGACGTTCTTTAAAGCAGGCCAGTGTTTATCAAACTGTCAATGTGGTGTCCTCCCAGTTTAGCAACTTGTTTTGACTGAAGGAGTAGTGTTTTCCTGTGGCTTCTGTCCGAGACTATTGCATTGGATTGGATGTGATTAACACAGCGATTAACATCTTGAAAAAGCATTTCAAGGTTGTGGAGTGGCCTAGCAAGTCTCCAGACCTCAATCCAATAGAGAATCTGTAGAGAGAGTTGAAAGTTTGTGTTGCTCAGCGACAGCTCGAAACATCAGAGCTCTAGAGAAAATCTGCAATACCAGCTACAGTGTGTGCAAACCTGGTGAAGACCTACAGGAAAGGTTTGACCTCTGTCATTGCCAATTAAGGTTACATTACAAAGTATTGAGGTGAACTTTTGTTATTGACCAAATGCTTATTTTCAGGACCATTATACAAATAAATTCTTTAAAAGCATACAATGTGATTTCCTATATTTTTTTACTGTCTCTCACAGTTAAAGTGTACCTATGATAAAAAAAATGAACCTTTTAAGTTGGACCGCTAGCACAATCAGTGGCTCCCAAATAAATTTTTGTCCTCCTGGATATCTGTTGAGCAGAGCATCATGAAATTATATTATCCAATTTGAGTTCATACCCACCTATTTTATAAAGCTGTTATAAAATACATTTTAATATCAATGTGCTTTGCTTAATAAAAAGTAAAAGAAAGAACAAATTAAAGGTATAACTAAAAAGTTCTTATATTTATGTTTGCTGGTCAAAAGACATACAACATCAATTTCTACACAATGTAGTTTAGCAATGGACAAACTACTAACCTCTACATAAAGCGCATTACAGCAATCCAGCTGAGCTGTGGCAATGGCATGGATTGCTATCTCAAAGTGCCACCTTAAGCAAGTTGGCTTTTTTTGGCCAGCTGCCTCAACTGATAAAAGCTTGATCTGCCCTGATCTGCTTGTCAAATTTAAGATGTCCTCTCATTTAACCCCAAGGTGTGTTATGGTTGACTTAGTCTAATGAGCCATGGAACCTATATCTAAAGGGGAAATCTCAGCTGTGTTACTAAAAACCATAACTTCTTTCTTACTCTCATTGAATTTCAAAAGGTTGAGGTCATCAAGGCGCTCTATCAATAATATAGCACAGTAAACATTCTTTTTGGATGGGACATAGGTATGACTATCATCTGTGTAACAGTGGAATGAGGCTTTAGTTTCTTAGTTAATTGGACATTATATCCCCATCACACCATTGCATAACTTTTGCTTCACTGATGTAGGAAGATACAATGCCTTAGGTAAGTAAAGTTCCAGCATTACTTTCTGACAAATTTACCATTGCAGCATACACAATTTGATCACCGGCTAAAGCCCAGTTTATACCTCTCCATCAGCAAGTTTGCAATGACACGCACACGTATTGACTGAGACGTTTTCTTTTTAGACTTCTCCACTGCCTGCGGACGGAGTCTTGCAAAAAGATTCACCCCCAGAAATGCAGCTCCCCAGAAAAGTGCTACACTTTTCTTGGGAGGTCCTGCCACCATTCCAGTCATGTCTCTGGTCAACAATGCCTCTTTCAATACTCAAAATAGCTTTTTATGCACAAATTTGATAAAAAGCGCCTTACTTTTATGCTGAACATTTTTCAATCAGCACTCTGTTTTTTTATAAATGGCAGTGCTGTTGATACATTTAAAGGAAGTGGCTTGCTGACCAATCACAGGCTTGCCCTCTTTGTCGCTTTCGACGGACCTTAAAAAAAAAAGGGAATGTCTCCACCGCAGAGCACTTGCGCTGACAGAGGATGACGCTGCGAGTCTCCACACCCTTGCATGTGGAGAACTATAAACTAGGCTTATGCCAGGCTGTCATGGACTTCTTTCAATATGTTGAAAACTTCCACATCATGTGAACTACAGCTATTACATGTCCTGTATACCACAGATTCAATACTAAAGCATGTGCACATCAGCTACTCAGATATTAAAGAAATGACACACTAACACTTTTGATAACATTATGTACCGACAAGCAAGACTATGCAAATGCTCTGTGTAATCTGATGAATATTGTTAGCTGAAATTGAAAGTAAAACTGACTGGGTGACCTCACTTTTGATTAATTAATCTAATAATTATTTGATCTCTTGTAATATTTCATTCCAAGGTGCTCAGTTGGTCCTAAAACATGGGGGGAGAAGAATCACATCACGTCCTCAGATTCAGGAAAACACTGTCATTTCCACACCCTTGATTCCACTGCACACATACTAACCAGGATCAAGAAGTACCACATGTTTCAAAGGCGTGACAGAACAGGATGATCTCCAAAACCTGCTTCAATTTCTCATGTTTAGACCCATGTACATGTATCAATGCACCAGCATACATGGCATGATAGAAAACAGTGTGGCGGCCGCTTTATAGACTAACTCAGCTTTCAGTTGTGTGCTTCTGAGATTCAAAAGTCATTGGTAAAACATTTTGAGTTCAAAATCAATTGTTGTTGCTCTCTGAGTATACACCTCATGGATGGGTATCTCAGTGGCCCTAAACATACGATTTACACATCAGACATTTCCCCTGCACAGCTGGAATAGTAATTAATACTGAAGCATATCTCCAGACACTTGATGATAACAACTCTATTCTATGCAAGCCTCCTTGCTTTGCAGAAAGCAGGAAATGTAATCAGTGAGCAGATTCTGGATCATAAATAAGTGCTCTTGGATAGTGAGTGAGGTGAATCTGAGGTGTGTGTAAGTATACTTTCAGGAAGTCTTTGCCAAAGTTTTTTTTTGTTTTTTGTATAATCCAAACAGATTCTTGTCTTTTACATAGTTGAAAAATGTTTAAATCAAACTTGTGGCTGTTGCATTTAAGAGCTTGTCTGGAAGGACTTGTTTAGTGTGGATGTCCCCTCTGCACTGAAAAACAACTAAAGTGCTCACTGACTACCTTATGTATACTCAGAGGACATTGTTTGGAATGAATCACATGAAGGAGAGGATTGGACATGTATACAAGATAAAATATAATTACTCTATCACCTAAATATTTTGCTGAGAGCTAAATAAATATCGCAGAGGGGAAATGAATCCCGTCTATGACTTTGGAGGCTCAGAAGAGTGTATGTGAAAAGGAAAAATATCTCATGAATCAAATACTGATACCCACAACTGATGCCTAGAAATTAGACTGAACTTGCTAAACAGCAACAGTGCGATAACATAACAGGAACCATCCATGTTTAAGGAGGAAACGTTAGTCTTATATAGTGGAAAATCTGCTTGTGTAAATATGGAAAATCCCATTATCTGCCCCCCCAGCCGGATTAAGGTTGTGATTCAATGTATGATGACGACAAGCCACCAGTATACCAGCTGTTGCATATTACTGTTTCTAAATCCATCTGGATATCTCTACGTGATTTTCTGTCATCTCAGGATGTGCTTATGTTGAATTGCAATTATACGAGTTGGTGAAATGAAATAAAAAGATCTAAACAGACAGTCAGCTATCTGGACAGTCTCCAACACCACAGCATGCTGTCTCCGTGTGTCTAACCCACGTCTAACTTTCAGCTCTGGGCTCACAGTTTAAACATAGTTTACAGGAGAAATGCAGCTCACGCCAGAACACAGTCTGAGCAGTTTTGGTTTGTTTGTAGTGTTTATTAGCCAGTGACAGAGTATGTTTATATGTATCGTTCCAGTGGACCTTCATGACCCTGTTAGTCCAGGCTCACAGTTCCATTCCCACCTTCCTCATCTATTTCTTGCTTTGCAGTCTCCAATTAAAAATAATCCAGTTATTTTTTTCAGGACTGATTATTTCAGTACAGCTTGTGCTGGTTTGTAATTAGCTCATTTTTATTAGCAGGCTTACATCAACACTTGTCTATGTTTACATGGATGTTGAAATTTATCACGGGGTCAGGAAAAAAATGACAAGTTGTGGAAAAAAACAGAGGTGAAAAGATCTCAGGCCAGAAAGGATTAATAGATTTAGCTTTTTGTGCCTAATACACATTTCAGGTTTTGTTTGAGGATTTACCTGATAATCCTGATTTTGAACAGTTTTTTTGTTGTTTTTTGACTGAAAAAGAAAAAATATGCTGCAGGTCCCTTACATTGAAGGACTTTTAGGGGGGGAAAACACTTAATTTGTTCATGTGTAGACCCATTAGAAAGTCAGTTTTAGATTTGCTAATAGATATGGGAAGATGGGAAACAGTGACAGAAGCTCAACCTACCAATTGCATGACAAGTTCCAGTTTGTTCAATATTACATAGGTGCATAATAAATAGCTCATAAAGAAATCCAAAAGTATATACTTTAAAAATTTTTGCACTCTGGCTATGAATTTATGCTTTTTCACTACAAAAGAAATTAAGTTAAAAACACAAGCTTATACTTGTGAGACTGAACCTGACATTCCAAAAGTAGATGCACATAATGTCATACAGCAGTGTTTCTGCTTACCAAGCTGTCTGGCTTTTTTTCTTTTTACCAGGAAAAAGAAGGCAGAACAAAAGGCACAGTGACTGTCAATAAACATATATTTTACACTGTTTGACAGTCACATCTTCACTTGAGGATCAACTCACCTATAACTACCTCTCTGATGTTATGTTTTAAACATTTGTGGCTCTCTGAAGGCATGACAAGTTTTTTTATTTTATTTTATCAGCTTTCTGTTATATAAAACAGGATTTTAAGTACCTTAAATCTAAAATACTTGAAAATTGTAATTAAAAGAGAAAAGCACCAACATTTGAGTATAGGGCTCTCTTGATTGGAACCAATGACTATAAGCAAACCTTTTACTGCTACTTAAAGTGATAACAGAGATTAATAGAAGAAGATATTCAGTATGTCCTAGTGTACCTTTAGTCACTGTCATCACTTGCACTTTTGGGACAAGTCTGTAGATACACAACGTGAATGCTGCTTTTTTATTTTTTCTTGTTCTAGTTTGGGATTTTAAAGACATGCACTCACTGGCCACTTTTTATTTGGTACACTGGTTCAAATGCTTGTTAGCATTGTTAGTGTATCAACCAATATCACAAGAGCAACTGAATTCATTAAGGCCTCTAAACGTGATAAAAACAAATTACTGAAGCTCAGCGAGCACATCGAAATGAGGAAGGAAGGGAATTTATATTGCTTTGATTGTGACGTGGTTGTTGGTTCCAGAAGGTTTGCTGCTGATCTCCTGGGATTTTTACACACAACAATAGCTCAAGTTTACAGATAATGGTTCAAAAATGAGAACCTATTCAGTGAGGGCTGTTGTATGGTCAAAAATGGCTTTTTACTGCCAGAAGTCAGAGAACAATGAGCAGACTGGTTCAAGATGAAAGAAGGGCAACAGTTGCTCAAATAACCACTCTTTATGACCAGCGTACGGGTAATACCATCTATGAATACACAATATGTTGAACCTTAAAGCAGATGTGCAGCATTAACATAAGACCACACTAGGTGCCTCTCCTATCAGATCAGTACAGGAAACTAAGGCTAGAAATTGGGCAGTGACGGGTGAGTCTCTGTTCAGCTGCAACATTCAGAAAGAAGGGTCAGAATTTGGTGTAACCAGCATGAAAATGTGGATCTATGCCATCTTGTATCAACGCTTCAGGCTGGTGAAGGTGGTATACTGGTCTGTGGGATATCTTTTGACATAGTATCAACTTAGCATTGTTTCTGTTCTTGAACTTGACAATGAGTTCAGCATAGTTGACTGACCTCCATGGTGAATAGCTCTCAATGCTGTAGAAGATCTTTGGGAAGTGAGGTAGGGGAAGATTAGAACTAAAGATGTACAACCAACAAACCTGCAGCATCTGTGTGATGGTATAATATCAATATGAACCCAAATCTCTGAGGAATGTTTCCAACACATTGTTGAGTCTATACCACAAATAGTTAAAGCAGTTCTGAAGGCAGCAGAAACTCCATCCCAGTACTAGCAAGGTGTAATTTACTAAAGCGGCCAGTGAAGGGATATATTTGCTTCAGGTGGTATCGTGTAATATATCGTCCTTCTTTTACAGTCAGTAAAGTGGAGCAAAATACCTGCTGTATAAGTCAGTGCATACTGACACTTAAGTTAAGCTTGGCATGCGATAGAGGAGAGTGGACTATGTTTGACAGCTGGAATGTAGCAGTCTTGGCCAATGCTGAGAGGGGAGACCACTCAAGCACTGAATATTCTCTTGCCATTTAATCAAAGAGACTCGTTGATTTATGCTGCGCAGGTACACTCTGAGTCTTCATCTTCATCTACATCTGCACTTTGTTTGTGCATGCCGGGCTCAGTAGGCATTCTCCCACCCACTGCAGGCAGCTGTAGCACTTGCCTAACCCACATCAGTGCTCTTGTTCCCCACACTGTGGATGGTTCATATTAGCTCCACTCCCTCCTACCCAATTCCTGCTATTCACCGCCTGCTTTGACTCACCAGACCAGGCTTCAGCACGGCTATTGGATACTGTGAAAGGGATGAGTAGCTGAAACAGAGCCAAGTAATAGCCTGACAAGCCTGCCTTCTTGGGTGTCTGATATGAGGTTACCTCTCACAGTGTATTCAGTGAATCTACTCAGCATGCTTCTAACATCACTACATATACCAGACTAAACCCTAGGTTTATAAGAGGTCCCCACAAAGGTGTGGAGTGATCTTCCTTTGACAAGAAATCATCCTGTCATGTCTGCTCTGTGTTCATGGCTATAAAAGGAATATATAAAGTCAAGTTTCTTTGTTTATGATTAAAAGATTTACTTGTTAAAAATATAAGTCTACCAAAAAGCTTTAACATTCTTTATAGCAGTTGTATGCAACCAAATATAAAGCCAGTAAAAGGTAAGATGTAAGGTTATACGACAGTACCTTTTTAATACATTCAAGAAACTTAGTAAAATCAAAATCTCTATTGCACTAGATAAATATTTGCCGTCTACGTTGAAAAAATATGTGGCTGTTTGTTATTCTGTTTGACCTTTGAAAAACAAAAAGGTTAATGTCTAGAGCAGAAGTGTCTCAGAGGGAACATCTGTCATTCCACGTGGTCAGGGGTTAATGTCACATAAGCAACACACTTAACATATTCAGTGGAGTTTTTGTCACATTTATTTTAAAAATCATTTTAAAAGTCTACCTTACAATTTTTCTTCATTTTTGTAGGCAGTAGTTCTGTGGTTGTTTTTCCTAAGCTTTGCCCATGTACATTTCAACAAAGAATCAACAAATAAAACCTTTTTATACTGAGTACCTCGACACATTTACTTTTTACAAATCTGGTGTTATCGGTTTATGTTGTGGGATCATGACTTATGTCAAACATATACTGGCTTGATGCTTACCAGAATGGCTTAGAAAGATTATAAAGTTTTCATGTTGCAGTCATCTGGACTCTTTCATTTTTTCTATTTTCAATAATCTGGTTCATGTTTGTAGATATCCTATACCGCTAAGAGCCCTTTGGTGTGGTTGCTTGTGTGTATCTACTGTTTTCATGCTGTAGGATATTTTGTTTTCACCATTGTAGGTATATGATCTTTATCAAACTGCATTCATGCTTCTACACCTAAGAAGCTTGTTTTGCATATTAGGTTGAGGTTGCACTCCCCTCTTTTTTCAGATCTACTAGCTTTACCTTTAATATCTTTTCTCTCTGCTCTCTTAACTTTTTTACGATTCCTTCTTTCCTTTAAAGGTAAGGTGCCTAATAACTTCCAGATGCAACGTCCTGATGAGAAACAGACACTAGAGTTTTAGACGAAAGGCTAATGAAAGCCTAAAAACGCAGACCACCTAACTTTCAGCAACCTAAACTTTGTGATAAGTCCTGAATTACAAAGAATGCAAAGACGTATTATACAACTATCATGATTTAAGAGATGGATAAAATTTTTATTTGCTATACTTCTTTCTCTTCATTAAAATGCAGTTTTGCAGATTTAAATACTAGCAAGATGTTTTGGTTTTTTTCCTAAAGATGTATACATTTGAAAGAATCTATAATAACAAATACAAATATATGAACAACTGTTTCAGGTATCTCTGGAACACTTTTATATTGGTTTGCTACCTATTTCTCTTTAACAAATTTTTTTATTGCCAACCTGAGTTTTAATCAAGACCCACCACTCTTCATCATGGAGTGCTGCAATGTTCTGTTCTTGGCCCAATTTTGTTTGTGCTTGATCTCCTTCCCTTATATCATATTCTTAAAACTATTAGCAAAATTTCTTATTATTTTTATGCGGATGACATTCAGTTGTTAATATCTTTTTAATCTCATTTAGTTTCAAAACTCAGTTTTACAGGGGTAAATATTTCAATTAAATCATGGCTAAATCAAACATTTCTCCAGCTAAATTAGAAAAAACAGAGGTTTTAATCTGTGCCCCAGAAAATTTGGTTTCTTTGATTTCTGAGCACCTCGGCTCCCATGTGTCCTAAATTAAACCCACCATAAAATATTTAGGAGTGACATTCGAACGGGTAGTTGTTAATTTTGAACCGTGTGTAAAAAATATTGTTTATTCCTGCTCTTTTCATCTGAGGAGCATTGCGAAATTTAGATCTATGATTTCCAGTGCTGAAACGGAAATGGTTAATCATGCTTTTATTTCATCAAGGAGTGATTATTATAATTTCATCTTGACTTGTCTCAGTAAAAACTCAATAGATCGTCTCCAACTGGTCCAAAATGCTGCTGCTGAACTCCTGACTCGGTCCTCTAAGTTTTCCTATGTGAAACCTATACTGACCTCCTTGCACTGGCTTCCTGTACAATACAGGATTTAGTACAAGGTTCTTGTCTGGACTTTCAATGGCAATTCTCCATTGTACATCTCCGATAGCATAAACCCATATGTTACCGCAAGGACTCTGAGGTCAATGGATCGGGGACCGCTATCTGTCCCAAAATCCAAACAACCAAAGGAAAAGGAGCTTTTTCTGTTATAGGATCCACACTCTGGAACACTTTGCCCTTTCATTTCATTTGTGCTCTATGGATTCCAAGGAGATCTTCAGGAAATGGCTAAAGATTTATCATTTTAAACTGGCTTGTAATTAGTACTTGTATTGTTTTATGGTGTTTTTATCTTTTCTTACATCTCCTTATCTTTGTGCAGCACTTTGTGATGTCTATATTGACAGGTGCTATATAAATAACGTTTATTATATTGTTATTATTATTTTTAATGATTTGAGAGAGAGTTCTGAATTGACACTGAGTTTTGTGTTAAAAATCCCAGTCACACAGAACAGGTAAAGTTTGTTTTATTGACAATCAGCTATACATTTGTGCCAGTATTTATAACTGTTTGTGATAATCTCTCTTGGTTTTTAAGTTCATATAACTAGCTTTCGTTTATAATGGGGATTTCAGTTAACCATGAATCACAAAGATGATAGTAAAAATACATAAAGAGTTAAATGGGTCACAGTTTTGTAGTTGGTTTGTCATCAGCTTCAGATTGACATCCCAGTAATCTAAAACAAATCTTCCAACTTGCTGCAAATAAAATTAATCACCATGGATGGTTGGATGGTGAACAAGCATTTTAAAATCTTTTGCTCAGCATTTCCACATATTTGCGATTTGTGGAATTAGCTAACAGTACTAAGTCAGCATTCTCTGTTTGTACTCTTTAGTAGGGGTCTCCAACCCTGGTCCTTGAGAGCTACTGTCCTGCAGGTTTTAGATGCATCCCTGCTCCAACAGAGCTGAATCAAACAAATGGCTTGTTAGCAAGCCTTTGCCAAACTTGATGGTTCAGAGGTAATTAAGTTATTTGATTCAGCTGTGTTGGAGCAAGGATGCATCGAAAACTTTCTGGACAGTAGCTTTTCAGTAGTGTTTTCTTTGCTCTACTTTAGTTCTACCTTGACTGTATAGCCAAGACCTTAAAGTTGGCAAGGCATTATGGTATTTATGCGCAGTAGGAGTGAAGAAGAAGTTCTTTGACAACTTAAAAGTAGTCCTTCAACACACTGACCTGAACTCTGTCTGAGGTAAGAAATACAAAAACTCTGTTATGATGTTTCTGTTTATTTTTTCCAGCAGTGTGCTGGTTACAGAGAGCGATGTATGACAGGGAAGAGCTGGAAAATGTATACTTTCCCAAGTGAGCAATCCAGTTGCAAGTTACAATATATTAACCTCCCTTTTGTTCCTCTGCCAGACTTTTGGCCTGAACAGCATTCAAACCTGCTATTCTTTACCTACTTCCAACATGTTTACATAAATGTCTTATATAAAGATGAAAAGTCCCAGTACAGGGGTCCATTGTTGACCTGATATTAAAAAACTTTTTTCCTGCTTTTGTCAGCAGGTAGCTTCATTTATTCTTGAGGACAACTTATTGAATACAGTTCAAAGGACTGTAGGAATTTCTGCATTGAAAAGCAGATATTCCTTCGCACAGCTTTTCTGTAGGCTGCCAAATGTCACTCTGTCTAATGGAGCTCCTACTTTGTGTCAAGATGTGAACATTTAGCGACAACTATTAAATGTTGTCATGTTTACCCTGCAGCATGTGCAGCATATTTTATTAGTGTTCATCTGCAGTTCATGTCTGGTTAAATCATTACTGCGACATTTGGAACCTATTTTTTCTGTGAAAGACAGGTCTGGAGGATACGATTTGGCAACTGCTACGTCTTTTAAAAATCTGTGTGATTAAGATAGTTATTGACTCTGACAGTTATACTGTGTTTCACAGGGATACCCTAATTCACCCAAATGCACATATGGACAGAGAATTATCTTGTTAAATCTGGAATAGATTGTTTATATTTCAGTCAGGCAGGGATGCTGACGGATGTTTTTGCATTTTGCAATATTTAATTTGTGCCAGTACTCTGGTCCTTACATAGATACTGAGGCTTTTACAGCCTAATCTATATGCTAAGTATATTAGTTTGATGTCATTTTTTATTGTGATTTGTTTTTCAGAATGTTTGCCTTTAATAGAGTTTGCTTGGCATTCTTTGCAAGAGATATCAGCATTCTTTAAGTAAATCAGTGAAGTGTCAACTTGCTGCTGTGTATCAGTGCACTGACCCCATGTTTGGCCCTTCGAACTTCAGTTTAGGTCAACATTTAGCCTCTTCCAACATATGCAAATGATAACTTGTCTTAGACAGTTGGCTGTGTCCTGGTTCCATGAAATTCACTTTGGATATTTATGGTCCCCAGGGGTGAATCCTGCTGTTTTGCATTATTCCTGCCCTTCCTGTGAACTGTTGTAAGAGCAGGTTCCTAACCTATTTAAAGTCTGACTACTACCAAAACTAAAATAATTTAGTCACATTTAAAAGTAATACTAATCATAACAGTAAGTTTTAAGGATGTTTTCCTGCCACACTTTTATCTCATGTTGCATTAAAAGCACGCCACTGGACTTTGTTGTAGTACCTTGTGGTTTTTGTTCAGATTTTCTGTTAAGTTCCTTCGTATGGCACCTAATCACAACAAATGTCACCTCAATTCACAAATTTAATTCAGATCATTTGATTCCAATACAATCCTATCATATAATCAGATTCTGGTTCAGTCATATCAGGGCACATTTTAAGTCACAGTCATACGATTAAAATGTTTACCTTTCCTGAGAAGATTGGGATCCAACACAGTCCAGTTTAATCCACTTTATAAACCGACCAAGTGAAATATAACTTTGTCAATTAAAATTGTTTTTATCCAACTTGAGCATATGACTAGTTTACCTGTACATATAACTTAAAAGTTCTCCCACATTATATAGTATAGCTTCAGCTATTGACCAGAGGTAATAGCTAACTATTGAAATATCTGTTTTTACCATGATGAAAGAGCTGATGGTGGATAAAAATAGCAGAAAGGTTTTAATTTTAATTGCCTAAGCATTAAAACTTTAGATAGAAATCAGTTTCAAGAGTGAAACTTATCCATACGTCTTTCAATTCAATTCAGTTTATTTATATTGTGCCAATTCACAACAGATGTCAACTCATGGCACTTTATAAGAAAAGTCATTTCAATACAATCATGCAAATATACCAATCAGTTTAAAAGTTTTCTATTTAAGTAATCCCAGCAAAATGCATTGAGTTATTGACTTGAGGTTGTACCCCATTTATGCAGACTCCAACCACAGCAATCCCTCATACTGAGCAAGCATGTAGCGACAGTGGAGAGGAAAAACTCACGTTTAACAGGAAGAAACCTCCAGCAGAACCTCGGTATGAGCGGTCATCTACCACGACTGTCTGGGGGTTCGAGAAGACAGAGCAGAGACACAGAACAAAAAGAATTCATGTTGGAGTACTTTCTATATAATAAAAAATACAACTGGAGAGTAGAAGAAAAGTAGTAGAGTGAAGTAGCAGAGTGAAGAAAAGTGGTCAGTCTGTCCTCCAGCAGTCTAAGCCTATAGCAGCATAACTACAGAGCAGAGGTCACGCTAGACATGTTTTTTGGCAGTCATTTTGACCAACAGGGTAAAAAAAATCCGGGAATAATCTATTTTTACCCGTCAATTTTTAAATGTTATAGTATTTTAATACATATTCAAAAGTATTTCTTCTTTTTTTTTCATTTTAAATAACATTCAATCCAAACAAACTTTACAGAGAGGTTTGTCATGAGGTTTTGGATTTTTGCCTCAGACAGATGACTTCTCATTGGGGTTCAGATGTTTTTCCAAACGCTGATTCCTCGCTCCGCTGCCATTCTGGAGACTTCACCCAAAGTTTTGAAAGGAAACATTTTTCCAACTGAAGCAATCAGAAGTCAAAAAGACTCTGAACAAACCGTTTCCTGACCCATTAACTATTGTTTCGGTTGGGGGAAGCCAGCAGCATACGTATTTTTTGTATTTTGTATGAAATAAAGGGCTTTATAAATAAAGTTAGATATGCCGGTGTTTGGCACACATCAAACTCTTTGGACCGCGTCTAACCAGGCGCACCGGGCAGTTGACACAGCTCCCGGTTAGTGATTGATGCATTGAATACAGATACGGTGTCTGGGTCTGAGATGATGCCCAAATGCTCTCATGGGAATATTTGCAGTAATTGATTTAGCTACCTGTACTCCATGCATAAAATTGATCATATCTGCGCATTAGCACCAAGTGGTCAGATGTATGAATACTAATCTGTAAAAATGATGGACAGCCTTCAGATTTTTCCGTCAACTTAAAAACATTTTTTTTGTCAAATACGGAAAATATTCGGTTAACGCAACCCCTGCTACAGAGATAGCTCAGGATGACCTAAGCCACTCTAACTATAAGCTGCATCAAAAAGGGATGTTTTAAGCCTGTACTTAAAAGTAAACAGAGTGTCTGCCTCACGGACTAAAGCTGGGAGCTGGTTCCACAGGAGAGGAGCCTGATAACTAAAAGATCTGCCTACCATTCTACTTTTAGAAATCCTAGGAACCACCAGTAAACCTGCAGTCTGAGGGCAAAGAGCTCTGTTAGGAACATATAGAACAATCAGATCTCTGATGTATGATGGAGCTAGATTATTAAGGAGGATCTTAAATGATATTCTAGATTTAACAGGGAGCCAATGAAGGGAAGCTAAAACAGGGGAAATGTGATCTCTCTTTTTAATATTCATCAGAGATCTTGGTCAGGGGGAAAGAGTACATTTCTGGGGATACATTCCTTTTGACAGCGCTTTGTTGCTTCCCGGCATCCTTGGGTTTGTAATTTTTATCACAACAAAATTACACCTGAATACCTCAGCTACAGCTGTTTATCATAGAACAAGTAAATGCCGCCAGTTATCTCTAAAATAAAAGTTAATTTCAGAAACACTGAATAAAAAAAACATACACATTTAACTCATAGCTAGCTATATTGTGGGACTAAGTAAGAAAAGTCTGGACCCATTTAAGACTTTTAAGGACTAAAAATTAAGATTATGACTTCTTAAGACTTGTAGAAATCCTGAGTACAGTACATTTAAATTTTCTGGTAATTTCTAATAAAGTTACCTATCTAAGGACGTCCAACCAATTCAATTGATTGATTGATGTTTCAGCATTCCCTTATCCTAAGCCAACATGAAGTAACAGTGGAAAGGAACTCCCTTTTAACAGGTAACAATTTCCATAGGCATCTGGTTCAGTATGAGTGACTATCTGCTGCTACTACTGGGTGTTGAAACAACAAGAAGAAGACAGAAAGAGATCAGAAAGGCTGGGCCCGAGAGCCTTCTATAGAAGGAAAAACAAGGAGAGCACAATTTACTAATTTTCCAGTCGCTAAACTGTACAGAGAAACACAGAAGTATCGGGCCCGGTGTTCCTTCTATAGAAAGCATATTTGCAAAATAAGCATAAATGGAAATTAGGAGAGAATAGCACAGTTACAAAAGTGTTCAGTGAGTCCTCAATCAGCCTGTATAAGTTTGGGTGGTGCTATAACATATTTCATGTTTTATTATCTCATTTTAACCACACCCTAAAATTTTAACACACAGACCCAAACATCTCAGGGCAAATTTGATGTCACACTCTTATAGACTCTGCTGAAGTAATAAACCAAATATTTCACATATGGTTGACCGGAATCAAAATAATATTGTTTCAGCTTCAAACGTGTGTTAGTTTGACATATTTGTCAACAGCTGCGTGGGCTTCTTCCTTCCACCAGCACGTTGTGGTCTATGTCCGGCTCTTTCGTGTGGTGTTAAACATCTCTCAAACATTTCTGACCCACATATCTCCTCTGTTTTAGCAAGTAGTGAAAGAGGCCTTGGGGGGAAGTATTGGGCTGATTTTCTTCACATCTGCTTTTCTCTGAAGTGATGCCAGGACAATAGACAGAGAGGAGTGTGCATGGCTTCACACCAGCTGTGACAGCTCAAAGCATCTCTCACTCCAGATCGCTACAACTCGCCCACTCAATTGATTTCGTTGAGCCTACGCCTTCCTTTTTCCTTGCCATCTTTTAATGATCTATATCTCGTGTCATTAGTCTTTTGCATGTTGACTATGATTAGCCTTGGACTACAGTGGTCCTGTTGTTACAGTACTTTGAGAATGTTACGTCACAAAAGTTCCTTTTTCACTGGTGACATGTATTTTAGGATCAATTAACACCAATCCATAAATATGTCAGATAAAAAAAAATATTGGAGTTTGAGTATCTAAAAAAACAACAACTTTTTATAAATCTATTGGCACTCAAAAAAGTTTTTAAAAACAGGAGAAGAGCACATATTTCTGCATCTTTCTCATGCATCAAAATTGCACTCACTGGATATGTGCATGCAAAGCTCCATGAATGTGCATGATAATTTCATGATTGGCAAACATTTACACGTTGACTCCGTCATTTGCGGCCTGTTTGGATTGGCAGTGGCACTGTCCTGATTGGCTGGTTTCAATGAGGGCTTCGTGAGATGGGTTTGTTTGACTGGGCGCTCTAAAACACAGGGAGCATGATTAAAAGCTACTTTGCCTTTATTTTACCTCTCAGTGGATTCGGCTTTGCATCGTTCCTTTGCTGATTTTTTTTAAAACTACGGTAGTTCTTTTTACACAATGGCTGCAAAAAAGGGTTGAGTAAGAAGGAGTAACAGTGTGAAGTTCATACCAGAAGACAAAAACCACCATGATCCAGGCCTTTTAAAATCTGTTTAGAACTTGCATTACCTTATGGTAAGAACAGAACACTAAAGAAAAACCAAATGCCTTTAGATCATTGTTCCATTCAGACACATACTCTATGCTGAAAGTCATACTCTTTTCATTGGTGAGTCGATAAAAAATTCCCATCTGGAAAGTTCCTTGAATTTGATTGTAGAACTTAAGTTATCTTTAGATTTCCACAAACTTGACTTATGAGGGACTTAGCCAAACATTGCCTTTCCCCCCGCTGATAAGACAGCCCCAATCACGTCTCACTCACAGGCATGAAGTGTAGGGAGAATACTTCTGGCTGCTGCAGATGAGGTAGGGTTACTTCTGCTTTCAAACATTTAATCCAGTGAAAACATACTTTGTGGGATACCTATATAGTGCCAAGGAAGCACTAGGAACTCTTTTTGGACATTGAAACAGTGTTCATATCTATGTCGAGTTAAACAGCAAAGTTTATTTTCACAATGGTTATGGTCTTGATATGGACTAAATAACTTCAGAAAGACAAACTATCAGGAGTGAATTGGATATTTTTCTTAGATATTGATGGTTCTGTCTGAACTGCTCAAGTGAAACATACTCAACAATAGAGCTGCTTTGAACATTGAAGCTATATGCAGACCTCGTACTGCACATAAACCAAGTTTAGATGTACCTGTGTTCGTTTAATCTACATTTAGACCAAGTTGTTTTACTAATGTAAGCTTTTTTTAAAATATACTCAACCAATTAAAATGATGTCAGCATAAGTATAACAACATTTATAGATCATACAGAAATATCAGAAAGCACAAACTAAAAGTTTTCTCTAATTTAATCTTTATATTCCAATAATAATGTTAAAAGCATGGAAACATAAACTTTTTTATGATAATCAAGCTCAAATCTAGAGAATAATGTTATATAAACTGGCAGAAAGAAACATTCTATCAAAAAAAAAATGTTTGAACATTGGGACTAAACAGTGTGTGCACTGAGGACACAATCCTTTTTGGATATTAACTAGGATGAAGTAAACTTTTCACAAAAGCAAACTGACTTTTTCAGCATGATTTGTCATTTCCTCCTAGAACTAATACACCCCTTATACAGCTGCAGCACCTCTGAACCTTTAAAATTTACTCACTGAGATGTCCTCACAACACAGAGATGACGCAACGCTGGCAGAATATCTTTAAGGCAGGTGAAAAATAGAGTTTGGTTATTATTTGTTAAGAAAAAAAGTCAACCAATTGTACAGCAAGGACAACTAAACAATGTCGGTAATGCATACAAAGTCCTGGACCTATTTAGTTGTTGCACCTTGACAGAAGTCTAGTCATGTAGCTCAATGGATAAGATATTGAACTTATAATTTAGAGTTCCTGTGTTTGATCCCAGAGTTTGTTGCTGTCTTTTTATGGTAATTTATTAGCGGTCTAAATTTAAACCCAATTTAGAAATCTAAAAGTTCATTCAGATTTAGGCTAAATGTATCCTAGACCTCTATTGACAATTAAAAATTGTTTGGATGTATTTTTAGCATGAATTGCTTACTTGGATATTTTTAGCTAGCTTCACCTTATCACTTTAAGACTTCAAGCCTGTTTCACCTGCTTTGATTTCCTGACTTATCCTGGGGTTTTGTATCACGTCTTCTGAAAAATTCTTAATGCCAGAGGCGTATTTTCAACTTGTACTCATCTCTCGGGATTTATGCTTTGTGGTTTGAGAAAAATTAATTCTTGTTTTAATTTGCTTATGGTCCCTTGTGTGCTTTCCAAAAGGGTAGTTGGCAGTATCTCCTAGACAGACACATTCTCAGTGTTTCAGTAAGATGGCATTGCTATTAAACTCTAAATATGAGAATGGATCTTTCAGGCTCAACAGAATCGAAAGTTAAGTGATTTATATTAAGTTTGTGTTTTCAACATTAAATTGATGGAATCGCAACAAACAAAAAAGATGGAAGTTCTTTAAATAAAAATAAGTAATCTTCATTTGCTATGTGGAGGGTGCATTTATCGTATAATATTGGATAACGTGAGAATTTCTCATATAGTTCAGTGTCTATGAAAAAAGACAAATGTCCTTCAAACACATTTTTGTAAAAAAACTTGAATAACTTCTTTTTTGTTTAAATTTCATTAAGATTCAGGCATTAATACTATAAATGCCCCTCCCCACTACATACAGACACACACACACAAACACCCACATTCCCCAAACTGCAATAAAGTATTAAGAAGTCGGCTGCAGCCTCTCTACGTCTTAAAAAATTGGAGTAGCCTTCTTGCATTGCGCTCGGTTTCCTCTTTCCTCATGTGGTTTATTATTCTTCTTTTTGGCTTGCTTCACTGCCAGCTTTACAACTCTCTCACTCCTACACACCACTCACCCTCTGTTAGGAGTTACATTGAAGACTGTGGGCCATGCTCTCTGCTGAGCCCCCGTCTGCCATCTGCTCAGGAAAGAGATGGAGGCTCAATGACTGTAGCCAAACTCATCACCTCGAATGAATGATTTCCAACTACTCACAGCCATTCCAATGCCGTAAAAAAAATAAAAAAAGAGTAAACGTTTGATGATAAGCACGGGTTGCCTTATTTTTCTTGGCAGTGCTCCTGATGAGTGTGCCACTGAGAGCCGGAGCACCCGAGCACTTCTTCCCATTAATGTTTTCCTCAAAAGCTCCATTTATGAAACATGGAGGGAAGGTGAAATCTAATCAACTTGTGAGATTTACCCCAAAGTAATCTAGAGCCTACACTTGCTAACAATTACACCACCGATACCCAGGGGCCTGATCTGATTGGTCTGTTTACCTTTTGCTGTCCTGGGAGATCCTGCAGCAATTAAAGCTGCTTCCTGGCTGACGGTTTGTGAGTTGCTCTTACAGCACTAGTGATTCCATCTCTGTAGATGTGCAGCATTAATAAAACCAGTCATAATGTAGAGTAACTCATTATCGCCCAGCCGACCTTGTCACCATCCCTTTCAGACAGACACCACTCATGAAGCAGGTCATATTTCCTGTTGGCACTATTCTCTGAGAGCCTGTGGAAGTCAAACAACGTTCTGCCAAAAATGTTCTTTTCCTCTGAGTAAAATTCTGCCAAAAGTCCTGTTTGGCTTAAATAAACAGCAGGGAGTGAGTCCAAAGATGCTTTCAAAGGCCCCGGGTATCATGCTCCTGGTTTTTGACTGACTATTCCTCTAGCATCCCTCTACATAATTTTTTTAAATATGTTTGCACTTTCGTGTGTTATTGAGCATAAATGTGCTAATCTTAATTTGCAGAGTTGCAATCTTTATTCACTGACATGTTTTTGTTACTGTAGGTCACTGCGACAGATGCGGACGGCGGCTCCTTTGGCTCAGTGTCTTACTCCCTCGGTTCTGGCAGTAACAGCGTTGTTCCCTCTCAGTTTACCATTGGCAAGGAGACGGGCCAGATCTGCACTAACGCCGCACTAGACAGGGATCAAGGGCCGGACAGTTTCGGTTTTACTGTAACTGCAGTAGACGGGGTAAGCCACCGTACTTTGAAATTATGCTTAATATGAATCCTGTGAGCCACATTGTAATCCTATAAACACAGCAGCCATGCTTTTTTACTGACAGGAGAGCAAAGACAGAAGTGCAGTGCAACAAAAAAAAAAATATATAATAAATAAAAGAAAAGGGGGGGGGGGGGGGTACTCTGAAGTCAATTGCCAAGTAAAAAATAAAAGTCTGAAAAGCTCTCCATGGTAGGTAGACTTGCTCAACCGTCCTGTTCACTGACTGCCAAAAAATACTTAAAATGGAAAGGTTTAAAATGAAAGAAAATGACTTTGGGTATGCTAAAGCAATCAGATGGAGAAATACCTCAACTGTCAGGGAGTAATACTTTAACAAGCTGGACTGCCACCTCCCTCGGTTTTGCCACCTGGTCTAAATGAAAAGCTTGCACTGTATTCTTTTCAAATAAAAAGCCAATGAAATGACTTGGGTCCCTTGGGAAGACGCACCCAACGTGGATCACAAGATATTTCTCTTTTCCAGGGGAAGCTATTAATCTATTTTCATTCACAAATCTGTTTGAGAGTCTTGAACCTTCACTGCTCTTCTTATTTTTCACCTTTAAAGGAACAGTTTAGGATTTCTGAGGGACGTTATGTTGAAAAATTATAAGCAGTTGATATCTCACCTTCAGTAGATAAGTGTCTTAGAGTTAAAAACCCAGATTCTTTAGTCCTGCAGACGGAGGCTAAAAGTCAAGGCTAAATATACTTCTACCATTTTAGTACAATGCCATTCTCAACAATGTAGCAGTTTATGCCATACTTTATCCTGTTTTATGAACTTTTAATGTATCATCAAGTTTGCATTATGCAGTTATTTACACAGAATTATGTGATTATTTACATAGTAAAATAAAGTTAAAAGTCGGTGCACTACCAATGATTCCTGTGTTCCTGTGTGATATTGAAAAACGAACATGTAAAGTAAAGATGTTAATCTAATAATAATCTACTAAATATGTTTCTGCTCAGTTACTCCTACTGGAAACACTTTACATGTGCGTGTTTCACACAGGAAGATCATTGGCGGCACTCCGCCTCCAACCATAATTTACCATATAAATTATCATCATCTTCTGTGCAAACCTGACAACAGTTTAAAATATCATAAATACTGTGACATTTTTAGGGTTGAAATTCTTAAAAAACATCACGTCTGTTTTGGTCTCCCAAACTGCTCGCTAGCCTCAACCTTTGGGACGAACTAATGTGGATTTATACTAAACTAAAAAGCCTACAGAGTTTTCTACAGCAAGTGAAATATAAAGTAATTTTCTGCTTCATAGTACAGAAGAACTGTTTTGTGAAAACTCACACAGAGACAGCAATTTTTCACACCATAAGATTTAATATCTGTGTTTAATTTTAATTATCTGCTAAAGAGGAACATTGTGCATTAATAAACAAACAAAAAATAAAAAAAATAATCTAAATGCACGTAATTACAGCCGAGGCTGATTTCCACATGTCCAATACAAACCTAAGCCTGCCTGAAGTCATATAAAAATGTTTGTTATTCAATTTGTTGTTTTATAAATTATTGACTATAATTGGAAGATTTTCTGATGTTTTTGTTGCTCACAGTTTCCACATGATGAGTAAATGGGTTTCTCTGTTTTCTGCCTTTGTTGCACAACTTTGCCTCTAAGCGACAAAAAAGCATCCTAGTGGGGGTTATATAATACAGGTCCTTCTCAAAAAATTTGCATATTGTGATAAAGTTCCTTCTTTTCCATAATGTAATGATAAAAATTTAACTTTCATATATTTTAGATTCATTGCACACCAACTGAAATATTTCAGGTCTTTTATTGTTTGAAAACTGATTATTTTGGCATACAGCTCATGAAAAAATCTCAAAAAATTAGCATATTTCATCCGACCAATAAAAGAAAAGTGTTTTTAATACAAAAAAAGTCAACCTTCAAATAATTATGTTCAGTTATGCACTCAATACTTGGTCAGGAATCCTTTTGCAGAAATGACTGCTTCAATGCGGCGTGGCATGGAGGCAATCAGCCTGTGGCACTGCTGAGGTGTTATGGAGGCCCAGGATGCTTCGATAGTGGCCTTAAGCTCATCCAGAGTGTTGGGTCCTGCGTCTCTCAACTTCCTCTTCACAATATCCCACAGATTCTCTATTGGGTTCAGGTCAGGAGAATTGGCAGGCCAATTGAGCACAGTAATACCATGGTCAGTAAACCATTTACCAGTGGTTTTGGCACTGTGAGCAGGTGCCAGGTCGTGCTAAAAAATGAAATCTTTATCTCCATAAAGCTTTTCAGCAGATGGAAGCATGAAGTGCTCCAAAATCTCCTGACAGCTAGCTGCATTGACCCTGCCCTTAATAAAACACAGTGAACCTACACCAGCAGCTGACATGGCAACCCAGACCATCACTGACTGTGGTAACTTGACACTGTCATTTCCTTCTCCCCAGTCTTCCTCCAGACTCTGCCACCTTGATTTCCGAATGACATGCAAGTACTTTGGACCACTGAGCAACAGTCCAGTGCTGCTTCTCTGTAGCCCAGGTCAGGCGCTTCTGCTGCTGTTTCTGGTTCAAAAGTGGCTTGACCTGGGGAATGCGGCACCTGTAGCCCATTTCCTGCACACGCCTGTGCACGGTGGCTCTGGATGTTTCTACTCCAGACTCAGTCCACTGCTTCCGCAGGTCCCCCAAGGTCTGGAATGGGTCCTTCTCCACAATCTTCCTCAGGGTCCGGTCACCTCTTCTCGTTGTGCAGCGTTTTCTGCCACACTTTTTCCTTCCCACAGACTTCCCACTGAGGTGCCTTGATACAGCACTCTGGGAACAGCCTATTCGTTCAGAAATTTATTTCTGTGTCTTACCCTCTTGCTTGAGGGTGTCAATGATAGCGTTCTGGGCAGCAGTCAGGTCGGCAGTCTTACCCATGATTGCGGTTTTGAGTAATGAACCAGGCTGGGAGTTTTTAAAAGCCTCAGGAATCTTTTGCAGGTGTTTAGAGTTAATTAGTTGATTCAGATGATTAGGTTAATAGCTCGTTTAGAGAACGTTTTCATGATATGCTAGTTTTTGGAGATAGGAATTTTGGGTTTTCATGAGCTGTATGCCTAAATCATCAGTTTTAAAACAATAAAAGACCTGAAATATTTCAGTTGGTGTGGAATGAATCTAAAATATATGAAAATTTTATTTTTATCATTACATTATGGAAAATAATTAACTTTATCACAATATGCTAATTTTTTGAGAAGGACCTGTAAATAGTTTGGATTGTAAAATAACCCAAAGTGAGCCAGTAAATGATGTTGAATCCTTTTAAGCATGCACCATGAAACCTGTTGCAGTGCAGGGTTAGAACCCCTTAACAGAACATTTAATAACAGTCTAACCAGAACCCTGCTTTCAGGTGTGTTGTTTTTTGCTCATGGTTTGGTGTACGTGTAACAGTGGATCTTTTTGTTTCCTCTACAGGGTGGACTGAGTTCAGTAGCCTACGTAAAGGTGGATCTGGTTGACATTAATGATAACAGACCCGCTTTCTATCCACTCAGTTATGCTGTTAGTTTGAGCACACAGAGTGCCCCTGGGACATCTGTTGTCAGAGTGATGGCCTATGATCCAGACTCAGGCGAGAATGGCAAAATAACATTCAAAACATTACCTGGAGGAGCCTCACCATACTTTACTCTCAACAAAGACACAGGTTGTATAAAGGATTTCCCTGTTCATACCAACACATTTCCTATAAGCATATGAATTAATCTTTTGTTTTTAACCATTTCGTAGGTGTTATCTCCCTGTCACGGTCGGTCTATGGGAAAGCCAACTCCATAATTCCCATGGTTATCTCTGCTCAAGATGGTGGTGGTCTTTTGGCCTTAGACAATGCAAGAGTCAACATTAGTGTAGTGGCAGGACTGGTGGCACCACCTGTATTTGAACAGACTCAGTACTACTTTACGGTATCAGAGGATGCCCTGCAAGGGACAGTGGTAGGCATTGTCCAGGCCAACAGTAAGACAGGTGAGAACTGTGAAGGCTTGTTGGATAATTCAATCAGAACTTGAAACTAAGTTGCTCTTCTTGTTTTGGTGTTTTCCTTTCACTCCAGGCAATTCAAGGGGGATCACTTACACAATAAGCTCTGGAGACCCAGCAGGCTACTTCACTGTGGATTCTGACACTGGAGCCTTAAGGACCAGTCTTCCCCTGGATCATGAAACCCAGCCAGTTCTTGATTTGGAAGTGCAGGCCCGTAGTGGCAACCCTCCGGCGTTTGGCCAAACCCGTGTTCACATCACCATCGCAGACATCAACGATAACCCTCCTGTGTTTTTGCCCTCATCCTCAGAGTCCCTGCTCCTGCCAGAGAACACAGAGATGGGCACTGTGGTTTATCGGATCCAAGCACAAGACAGAGACTCGGGACTCAATGGGCAGCTTAGCTTTGATCTTTCCTCTCCAAGTGGAATCCAGAGGATTTTCAGTGTAGAGCGTAGCACTGGAGAGATCCGACTGGTTGGGAGCCTCTGTTATGAAACTAACCCCCGTTATGACCTCTTGGTGGTTGCCAAAGATAAAGGCGTGCCGCAGCTTACTGCCACACTTATGCTTGTGGTTCATGTGCAAGCAGAGAATGAGCAGGGTCCTGTGTTTGACACCCTCATCTACCGAGTGGAACTAAAAGAAGGAACACCAATAAACACTCGCTTCCTGCAAGTCAGGGCTATGAGCAGAGAGGTCCCAGGCTCAGGTCATTTGGGCCCTCTTATGTATCACCTTCGTCCAGATGGAGATGCTGTAGGTTTTGGCATTGCTGCAGACAGTGGCTGGCTGTTTGTAAAGAGCTCCCTGGACAGAGAGCAGAAAGACATCTATCTTTTAACAGTGCTGGCCAGTATGACCCACGGAGGGCTAAAGAAGACGGGGAGTGCAACAGTGCGCATATCTGTGACCGATGAGAATGACAATTCTCCTCGGCTCGCCCAGCAGAGAGTTTTCCTGGCTGTGAGGGAGAATCTGCCAGCAGGAACAGGTTTTGGTCACGTTTTGGCCAAAGACAGGGACAGCGGGTCCAACGGACGCCTCAGTTACCGCTTCCTGCATACTGACCGCTACTTCCAGATAAACACCCACACAGGTTTGCAAAAACAATGTATGCAGTCAATTAGATGACTGCTTAAACAGCACTTAGGATTGCTTGGGTTTACTTCAGGATGTATAAAAGAGGAGTTTGTATATTCATGCAAATTTTAGTCAGTAAGTGATAACAAAATAGAAAAACATACAGAATTTAAAGTTTATGCTTGTTCTGTAGAACAGTTGGTTTTGAGAATCCCACATGGCAGACAAACACCCCACGAATGTTTGGTTTCAGTTTATGATTTACTACTGCCTCTAGTCTGTGTTAAAACTAAACTAAAATCACAGTCTGAACATTTTTCCATCAACCTGAAAGCTAATTTATAAGACTCCATCAAAGTGAAAATTTCACAACACTCAAATAACTGAATTCTTTTGGGAAAGAAAACTGTGTTTAGTCAACTAACTGAGTAATGTTTTAAAGATGAGAGTGTGAAGTTGCCCCCTGATTATCATCATAAATAAGTCAGATAATGGTGACAGCAGCATGAAGTGTCTTTCTGGGCTCTAATTGGCCCATTGAGCCTGTTGGTCTTTGGGTAGAGACCCATGCTCTGATTTGTGATCAGTTCTCAGGCTCAGTTATGCACGTCTACAACATCTGCCAATCCTCATCTACTTATAAATTTTACTGTGTGTGTGCGTGTGTGTGTGTGTGTTTGTGTGTGTGAGCAAGTGAATGCATTAAATCTGCATGCTGTTTATGTCTGTTACTCCTGAGTGTCATTGACAAAAGCCTGCTGACTGCTAAGTTCCTCATCATTATTCCAGTGTGTTAGTATCTCTGTACAAACTCCCTCTCATCCAGCCCCCTTTCCTCCCCAGGTGAAATCAGCACAAGGATGACTCTTGACAGAGAGCAGCACTCCAGTTATCAGCTGATGGTGGTGGTACAAGACGGAGGTTCACCACCTCATTCTGCGACGGGCACTGTCTTCATTACTGTACTTGATGACAATGACAATGACCCAGCTTTCATCCACAGTCAGTCCGGGAAAAATATCATCATACAGGTAGTGTCATCAGGCCACGGGCATAGATGAGCAAAAAAAAAAGGGGGGGGGGGGGATCTGGTGTCTAAAATTACATGGGTGCATTTTGCTTTTAACCAATAGGTGACAGAAGGTCAATCTGCTGGTGCTGTGCTGGGAACACTACAAGCCAAAGACCCAGATGAAGGAGAGAATGGGACAATAGTCTACTCCCTGTCAGGTACATTGTGCATAACATATAGTTAAACATAACCTGTGCAGCAATTTCTGATTTATGTATAAATAAGTTCACATAATGCATTTAATAGATCTATTAACAGTGAAGTTCTTGAAAGGAGTTCCATTTCATTACAGATCTAACCTAATAAATATTCTCGTAAACCTTTCATTTGAAAATATACACTTTCTGCTTAAACACATGTAAAACTTCAAAAAGTTGGAATGTGGCAAGTTTGAATTCACTAATGGGGGTAAAAAAAGACAAAAAAAAACAGATGAGTTCAACAAGTGGTGGTTTTCATGATTAGTTACAACTGTTTGGGGTTTTTTGGAGAAAAAGAGGAACACAATTTCTCACACATTTGTTGGCCAACAAGTGTGTGAGAAATTTCCTCCAACAAAGATGGCAAAGGATTTGCATTCTGGAGGAATTTGGGCAAAGGCCATTGAGAGGAGGTGGGTGGAAGCTTAAACTGGACAGTCTCTGATCCCTCAAATGGCCCCTCATCAAGAATCATCATGAGTCAGTTGATGTAGCCATCTGGGCACAGGAAAAGTTTAGGAAAATGTCTCATAGTACAATACAGTTACATTCTCAACTTCATCTTTATTGTGCAACGGACAAGCCATGTGCTACCCTTGTCTTAAGACAGCATTGTCTTCTCAGTGAGCAAACGTATCTTAGATTGACCTTCACACAGTGGAAAAGTGGTTTATAGTCAAAGGAATCAGTATTCCAGATTTAGTTATTTACACTTTCATCATGAGGCATTAAAGCAGAATGGTGTGATGAGATTTTAGGAAACACACCGTTTTCATTATAACTACCTGCATTTCATAGCAAGACAACAGTAAATGACCCTTTTATCATGCCATACCACTTTATTTTTAATGCACTTTAGAAAAAACATCAAGGCTGACACACAAAAATCCCAAAAAGTTCATTATAAAAAATGCACATATTCATTCAATGCTGGACAGTCACCACTGACCTGGCTTGTCCTCAGTAAGCAATGTGCGTAAATTCTTATAACAAAAAATGCATAAATAAATGTAATGTTATTTAATCACATTCCTCCCACAAACACAGAAAAATGTGTTTGCAGGAGGAATTTGATAAAATAACAACTGAATTGTCTATCCAGTTGCTTGGATTTCTTGGAGTGTTTAGAGAAGGAACTGGCTTTGCAACGTGTTGAAAGGCGAAAGTGCAAAAACAAATGTATTTTAACAAATAGAATGAAACAAGAGACGTCTTGAGATGTATTGGTTTCCTATGGTATGCAGTCAGAAGAAGGAATCACTGCTGTTATCAGTGCTTTTGTTGTATTTTCTTTCATACTGCAGAAAGTATTTTGAGATGTTGTTTACAGTAGCACAACATGTGATTTTGATTTAAGTGATCCTAAAAGTAGGGTGAATGGTAGGTGTTATGATAGATAAATCATTCTCTTCAATCTTATTTCTGTGCTGAATTATTTTCACTTCCTGTATTTTTATTTTATTTTATTTTATTGTACTTGCAAAAAAGGGTAGTTAGTAGGGGTTTAGCATTTCGTCCAACTCACAGGAAGAGACAATACACAACACTGAGTTCACAAGTATTTACAAGATTTAACCTAATAAAATTCACAAGAGTTTAGTGATAAATCTGGGTAAATTAAAAAGCCCACATTTTTTCACAAAAAAATGTTTCACTGTGTTTAAAAGAATTCAAATAAACTACATATATATTGCACTTTTTTAGTCATACTAACCAAGTGCTTTACACCAGAGCCTTGCTTACTCAATCATTCTCAGATCAGTAGGAACCTTGGGGTTAAGTGCTAGCCAAGAGATACCTCGAAATGTGGCAAGAGAAAGTTGTAATCCAAACTCAAAACTCAATATGTCACTGTTTCTTTTTTTTTTACTAGGATCCACAAAATGCGGTCAGATAAACAATTTAAAAATATTGAGGTCTTCAATAGTTTTGTAAGTGTTGTCAGCCAGCTCTTTATTATCAAACTCTTTCAGTACAACAGTTAACCAAGAAATACTCTCCTTTAAAATTTGAATCCCATACGTGGATACAACAGGGTGTCAAGCTTAAAGAGCATACACCATTTTCAGGGGCACGGATTGGGATGGGACGGGTGATGTGAACCAGTCTTATGCTATTGACTTGGAACTACACCCAAAATAGAGCCTAGCAATTGGATTTTGATTACACTTGTTTCCTAAGAATGTCATATAAGGGTGAAGAGCAGGAACCAAATGCAGGGAGGAGGCAGGCAGGTGAAAATAAGATGTTTTACTTTTATAAAAAGAAATTAAAACAACTTGTGAAAGCTAAGGTCCAGGGATTATCCAAAACAACACACAAGCAGAACACAAGGAAGCTGAGACACTGATGGAAACTGTTTGGTAGATCTGGGAACACAGACACTTCCTGAAGTAAACAATAGCAGATATACAAACTTGGAGTATGCAGAAGCTCAAATACTACAGACTGTCAACCAAGAGCTACCAAAGAAACTGGAAATCAGGAATAAGATCAAGCAAATGTAACTAACGACTGCAACTCGGAGCAGAATAAAAATACAATACATCAAATGCTGGAGTAGATAAAGAAACTACAAGGGACCTTAAAACTAAGGAATTAACTGAATATGAAAAGCAAAGACTGACAAATCACAAAACACAAGACCAAAAGTCCCAAAGAGTAAAGAGTACTAATAATAGCTTATACTTCACCTGACAAGGTCAATATGAAAAGAAATATTGTTTCTTTCCATAATATATAATACATATAATACATAATATAATAAGATTTTTTTTTCATTGCTTAGAGGTCAGACAGTAAGACTACCACTCAACCCCAGTGAATCTGCATAATTATTAATGTAGAACTCAAAACCAAAACTTACAAATGACAGTCATATTCAATAAATTCAATCCTGCATTCTGAGGAGGCTCATTTGTTGTCGGAATGGAAAGTAAGTTTTAAAAATAAGTTTTAAGCAGGTATTGAACACACTTTTTATTAAGCCCACATTTCTGTGGTAAAATGTTTTTAATTGGTCCGATGTAATATTCTATATCTTAAATAGTGTGTTTACATTGGCTATAAGAGGAACAATCTTCATAGTTGTCAGACATTGAAACATCATTTTATGTGTAATTAAAATATATAAAATTTTACTTGTGAGTTACTGAACTAAATTTAAAATAATCAGATTTATTGAAAGGACTGTTTTTATTAAAAACAAAATCACGTTCGCATCACACCCCCACTGGTCAGTCATATTTAGGTATGTATAAGTAAATTCTGTTCCATTTGTATATGCAAGTAAATGGAATAAAACAAAGGAGACTGTGTCCATATTAATGTCCAAATGATAAATAGTTGGCTTCATTTTCGTATTTCAGGTTTTTGTATTCTACCAACCTATACCTATCATTTTCTACTAAATGTTAAACTTTGTGTCTCTCCAAGGTCCTAGAGCTGAGCGTTTCTCTTTGAATGCAATCACTGGCGAGCTGCACTCATCATCCCCTCTTAGCCACTCAGAACGGACTGAATATGCTCTGACAGCAACAGCCACCGACAGAGGACTACCCCCGCGCAGCACCTCCTGCTCCCTCACAATTCAGGTCAGACTCCTACTGGAGCGCAGCCAGCGCAAACACTCTCACTACACACCTATTTAATATCAAAGAATGGACCCAGAGCTGAGAGGATCCATGTCTCTGGGCCCCTCAGACTAGCTGCCGACATATCAGCCTCACTTCTGACAAGGTCGCCTCCCACCCTCCTCCCTTTTCTCCTCTTGTGAATTTTCTAAAGGGAAATTTCGATCTGAAATGGAAAAGTAGGTCTAAATTAAATACTCCCAGCTGGCTTGTGATGAGGACCAGCTGTAGAATGCTCAGATCAAGGTCATACCCAATGACTTCAACACTTTTCTTGGTACAGTAGCCCTTTTTACAAAAAGTAGCAGAGCTTTCCTTACACTGTACATAAAACACAGCACTGATGGTATTTAAAGGTAATATATAATATGGAACAGAAATGGAAACAAAGAACGAGTCCTGGAAGAACCTAAAATTTATGGGTTCCTGGAAAATAGAACTAGCATATCCATCAAACACCAGTTCAGCTTTTCTTTCTTGTTCGAATATTATTATAAAAACATGAAAGTCATAATTATTGGTTAATCCAATCAAACATTGCTGTTTTTTTCTTTCCCTGCTGACACAGTAGTAAAATGTTCCTTTAATCACTTTTTTTAACTTATTTTCTAAATCTACAATTTTTTTAGTCAGCACTACTGTCAGCAATTTATTAGTATTATTTTGTATTAGAATTTTTTAAGGGAGCATACTCACACAGGAAACTGGAATCAATTGCAAAAACCAAAAAAAATTTCAGTAAATAAAGACTCTCTCGCTCTCTCGCTCTCTCTCTCTCTGTGATCTCTCTGATCTCTATGCAATGCTGTGATCTTTGGAGATGAATAAACAGCCCCTTTAAAAAGTATAAAGCAGGCAGTCTATAGTAAGTGATAAAGTCAAATCCTTGAACTGTTTCTTTCTTTGATTGTGCTACTTTTATCTATTAATCTATTATTTTTCCTGGCAGTAATACAAGTATTCAAAATGATTAATAGTAGCAGGTCTTTTATCTATAAAAGAGTTCTTGTGACTGCATTCATTAACTCCCATTGAACACATTCAGCGCAAGGGAGAGGGTTGTGTAAAATCTGCTGCTGCTTGGCCTGGCATCTAAATAAGTGAAGCATCCACTGATCTACTGTTGCTTTGCATTTTAATCCAAATATTTTGGTTTTCCTCAATTACAGGTTATCAGCAAAAACAGTAAAGCCACTAAGACAAGTTCACACTCCATATTATTCAACTCTGTGGAGGAGGAGGCCAGTCCTGGCACTGTTATTGGCTCTGTTCGCCTTCATGACCGAGGAACCACAGAAGAGGGCAAGGTGACCTACACAGTGACAGGGGGAACAGATTGGGATGGGACTTTTGTTGTGGATCGGCTAACTGGAGATGTGTACCTGGCTCGTCCTCTTGACTATGAACGAGACACACGGTACAGCCTGAAAATCGAAGTGGATGACTTCTCGCAGGTCCCTCCTAAAAGCACACTTGTCTACTTGAACATCAACATAGAAGATAGCAATGACCACTCCCCTGAGTTTGCCGAGGACCCCATAACAATTGTCATCTCTGAAAACATAGAAGCTGGCTCTTCTGTCTATACTTTCCAAGCAACAGATAAAGACGGCAGTGGGCCTAACAGTGAAGTGATATACTCTATTCTCCACCATTCGCCAAACACCCCTGGCCTGTTGATGCTCGACCCTGTCACCGGTGTTCTCTCTTTGGGTCACAAGCTAGATCATGAGGTCACATCCACAATGATACTGGTTGTCAAGGCAACAGATTCGGCCCTCAATGCCAGCCAGAGGCGTTGGGGTTCTGTCACAGCAAGGATTTATGTAACCGACGAGAACGACAACCCACCGGTATTCATATCGCCAACAGCTGTTACTGTCATGGAGGACCAGCCAGTGGGCTTTGTGGTGCTTTTCCTCATTGCCAGAGATGCAGATCAAGGGGAGAATGGAAGAGTGACCTACAGAATCCAGTCAGGCAACACAGGAAGGACATTTAACCTCAACCCTAATACAGGTATGTACAGTCAGTATTAAAAATGATCTTATTTTAAGATGTTTTCCTCTTCAGTGTGTAATAAGTTACAAAGTAAAATGTTTTACACCTCTAGAATGCTTTCTCTTGACTGATTTATTTTAACTAAAGATGATGTTCCTGTTTTTTTATATCCTTAACAATTAGTCTGAAAAAATAGTTTTAACCATTGAGTAAATCTCATATATCCGATTTACCATATGTAGATATTGACATATTTGTCAACAGTGTTGGAAAAGTCTTAAAATTTATTCATCTTCTACTGTATGAACATTTCCATGAAAAAATTGTAGAAACCTAGATCTTTTATTGGAATTAATTTAATTATAGGGGTAAAAATGATCCCATCTCTGGAAAAAATTTTTTTATTTTTTTTGTTTTACGAAATCACCAGTGACACAATCTCTCTAGATTGTCTAAAGGTCGGGGTTATTTCTTATGTTCTGCTACCTTCGCCTCACATGTTTTGTATAGGATTTAGCTCCAAAGACGGAGATGACTATAGAATTAGGTTGATTTTGCAGACAAGGAAATATAAAAAAATCATGAGGCATTTCAATAAATTACCAGTGCTGTTCAAAGAAATACAGGCCCACATCATCTCAGATCCTCCAACTTACTTATAAGTGGAGAAACAGAAAATTGTGAATTTCTATTCTAAAAGTCCTAGAAACTTTGAACAAATAAAAATAAGTTTGAATTAAAAAAATCCCCAATTCCATTTCTTTTCTACGGACTTGTATTGGTACTAATGATTGTGGCACCAGTGATGTTGACATTAAATCATAATTCCTAAAATATAACTTGATTTGATTTTTAAATAACTGGTTTCTTGTCATAACTGATCTTTCAACGCACACAGGAGCAGTAATACTGTACATTGCTTACTTACCATGCACAACACACTCTTGGTTTACCTTTCTTCAGTTATCTCCCACAGTTGGAGGCTGAACAGAACAGCTTTCCAAATAATAAACTCACACACGTGAAGCACACACAACAAGCCATCACATGTTATTGTAGGTCTATTCCCATGAAAGACCAAAGAACCTCCTGCCCAGGCTTCTGGGAACCATTAGAGAAGGGATCAGTTACGTGTGTGTGTGTGTGTGTGTGTGTGTGTGTGTGTGTGTGTGTGTGTGTGTGTGTGTGTGTGTGTGTGTGTGTGTGTGTGTGTGTGTGTGTGTGTGTGTGTGTGTGTGTTTTGTAGCCTTGAATTAGTGTGCTCGCATTACTCTGCCACTTAGTCAACACTGACCCTGGGCTATTTGGTCCTATGGGCTTTGTTGTGGTCTTTGAGACACGTGTCAGCATTTGCTCCGCCTCTCCTTCATGTCCCCAACCAGGATCCCCCCTCTGAGACGGTGGAAACACTCAGAATCTGTCATGCATGTCACTTTTTCTGCCCAGTGTGTTTTCATCTTGAAGTGTTTTCATGCACACTGGTTATTTGTTTAAATAATGACAAAGTTAATCCACTGAGCACCTGGCCTGCTCCTGTTTTGGGGTCACTGGCTGGATCTTGGACCAAGTCATCACACTGTTTCCATTACTTTAGTGACACTGTTAACCCCTTTAGAGTGAGCCATCGAGACAATAATCAGAAATATTTAAGAGTCAGAGATTGTAACACATTTTCAACACTCTTTGTCAGAATTTCATTTTCAGTCAATATTAAGAGTATGTAGAAGAATGTACAGTTCTATTTAAGTTCATGTTAATTTATATAGTTTGACTTTAGGTTTATTTATAAGGCAAATTTAAAGACAAGCGCCAATGACCAAATCATCTAAAAAGTGTAAACCATGAAGACCAATAAAATTAAATAAATTAGTGAAGTGAACAAGAAAAAAAAGACCCCCTGATCTTTTACTGCCTCCCTAGATTCTCTATTGGATTAAAGTTGGAACGCTGGTTGAGCCACTCCAAAATGTTAATATTGCTTTTAGTGAGGCGTAGCAGAGTGGTTAAGACAGGCGCCCCATGTTCAGAGACTTCAGTCCTCAATGCGGTTGTCCGAGGGTTCGATTCTACCCCACGGACATTTGCTGAATGTCTCTTCCCCCACCTCTCTCCCGTTTCTGCAATATCCACTGTCAATAAAATGGCCAATGGCCACAAAAACTTAAATATAGATAGATAGATAGATAGATAGATAGATAGATGGATGCAGTGGCTTGCAAAAGTATTCGGCCCCCTTGAACTTTTCCACATTTTGTCACATTACAGCCACAAACATGAATCAATTTTATTGGAATTCCACATGAAAGACCAATACAAAGTGGTGTACACGTGAGAAGTGGAACGAAAATCATACATGATTCCAAACATTTTTTACAAATAAATAACTGAAAAGTGGGGTGTGCGTAATTATTCAGCCCCCTTTGGTCTGAGTGCAGTCAGTTGCCCATAGACATTGCCTGATGAGTGAAAATGACTAAATAGAGTGCACCTGTGTGTAATCTAATGTCGGTACAAATACAGCTGCCCTTTGACGGCCTCAGAGGTTCTCTAAGAGAATGTTGGGAGCAACAACACCATGAAGTCCAAAGAACACACCAGACAGGTCAGGGATAAAGTTATTGAGACATTTAAAGCAGGCTTAGGCTACAAAAAGATTTCCCAAGCCTTGAACATCCCACGGAGCACTGTTCAAGCGTTCATTCAGAAATGGAAGGAGTATGGCACAACTGTAAACCTACCAAGACAAGGCTGTCCACCTAAACTCACAGGCCGAACAAGGAGAGCGCTGATCAGAAATGCAGCCAAGAGGCCCATGGTGACTCTGAACGAGCTGCAGAGATCTACAGCTCAGGTGGGGGAATCTGTCCATAGGACAACTATTAGTCGTGCACTGCACAAAGTTGGCCTTTAAGGAAGAGTGGCAAGAAGAAAGCCATTGTTAAAAGAAAACCATCAGAAGTCCCGTTTGCAGTTTGCCACAAGCCATGTGGGGGACACAGCAAACATGTGGAAGAAGGTGCTCTGGTCAGATGAGACCAAAATGGTCTATATATATATATATATATATATATATATATATATATATATATATATATATATATATATATTGCTTCTAGTTAGAAGAAAGATGTTGGTAAAATTAAAAGATTACTTCACATCTAAATCTGCCAAGAAATTATCAATTTTGAGTCTAACTGTATCTCATCTGCCTATCTATGAAAGGAGAATTAGCTTTTTCTTAAAACTGAGTTTACAGGGAGCATGTAGATGGAGACAAAAATGAATCCAGGAATGGGACCTTGTGGAACTCCAAGAGAGAGAGAAACGCTAAATGGAAAGAAAAATTATGCAATGGTTACCTCTTTGACAGAACTCCTGTCAGAGAAATACGATCTAACTATACAGGTACAGTACTTGTGTGCCTGAGTGCACCAAACGGGATGTTTAAATACTGTGGTCAACTGTATCAAAGGCAGCTGTGAGGTAAACCTTTACAGGTGTTAGACACTAGGATTAAAACATCCAAAATTGTTCCTTGAATAACTCATAGTCTTTGTTTCCCTTCCCATATGTTATCAGTGACTGAGAGCCTGGGCGGATCAGAGAAGAGTCAAATTTAGGTGAAAAAAATCCCTGACTTAACTTTTACCAGTTTAAAGCTTAGGGGCAAGTTATCTCATTTCTAACAAAACACAAAGTGAAAAAACATGAAGTTAAACAAAAAACAGTCATCGCCCTCTCTGCTTTAAACAGTTGCATCTCATTTAATAGCATGAAATTGAAATTGAATCAACGCATATTCTAACCTCTAAGGGCAAGATAATGAAAAGGCAAGGGTGCCCCTAATTTCTCCGGAGCACGGCAGGCTTGGCTGTTGCGTGTGTAGAGTGTGTGTTTACGGCTTCTTTATTGATGGCTGTGGTATTCCTCAATGGAAAATCTCGTAAACTGTGGCCAGACCGGTCGGCTGTTACAACAGTGGTGGTGGTAGCGCTCAGGTAGGCAAAGCTGTGTGTGTGGAGGATATTAGCTTTGATTTGGCCCTCACACGGCAACTTTTCACACTTACTTTCTAAATAAGCTACAGTCACACAATCCTAGAAAGCGGTAAGTTTTTAAGCCTTTGATGACACAGTGAAGGTTTTGTATGTAACTTACTCTGTAAAACAAGCTGCATTTTCGCCCAAACACACAACTGAGACTTTTTGGGGTCATATTGGACCTTTCATTGATTTCTTTTCAGGCTCTTTGTCTATTTTGAAACCTCTGGACCGTGAGGAGCAAGACATCTTTAACCTCACAGTAATTGCTGAGGATCATGGGATACCTCAACGCTCGTCTAGCCAGATGCTGTGCATCCATGTGATTGATGTCAATGATGAAGTGCCCTGGTTTGAAGAAAGCCATTATGAAGCCCAAATCTCTGAGAATAAACCTGCAGGAACAAGTGTATTAACAGTTTCGGCCTCTGATCGGGATCAAGGTGAAGTATGCAACAGATAAAGACTATTTCACTCCAGATATAGAACATTTTATCCTAATGTATTTGTAACAGTTTTGACTTGGGGATTTTGGTGTGCAAATATGGTTACTTAAATTGTTTTTTTGTTTTTTATTTTAGGCATACCAAATGTTTATTATCATCATTTTCATTGTTTTTTTAATGTAAACAGGATATTCTAATGCTGGAATAAGATCCTAATTAAACCTAATTTAGGGCACCTAAATAAAATCTATTTCTACTCAAACGTAATTAATCAATCAGTGATGCTACTAAAATGCCTTTTGTGCTCACCTCATTGACATTAGCAGTTGTTTCCAATTAAATATATCACAGCAGGGGAGGGGATACAGTGAAAATGCATTGTCCTGAACTTAGAAGCGCATAAAACAGAAGGATTATAAACTTTTCTACTTAAAAGTAATTAGCGAAGTAAACAAGTGAGGCTGCCAGACTGCTTTCCTTTAGCACGCAATCTGGCATCCATGCAACAGAGGGGAGGCTACCCGTGCCAAATGCATAAACAGAAAATTGCACAGCAAACAAGAATACAGGCTTAAAATGAGACAGCAATTTTTGACTTCCTTTGCAGATTTGATAAACTAATGTTTTGCTTGTTTTTTTTTTTTTACAGCCTGTCTCTAAATTTGTCTTGTGAATCCATGTTTGTTTGTAGGAACCAATGGGCTCGTGACATATGGTGTCTCACAGGGTAGTTTCACCATCAACCCGGTCACAGGCGTCATAACAACCACTAAGTCTTTGGATAGAGAGCTTCAGGATTATTATTCTGTGACAGGTACTGTCCCCTTTATGTCTCAAAGAATAACAGATAAAATACATTCTTTAACATCTACTGTTTCTTGCAAAAGTATTAACACCTCTGGAACGTTTTCACATTTCCTCATGCTAAAACCACAAACTAGTTATAAATGAACACAATGTTGGGCAGAATTGTGAAAAGAGAGGAAAATTACTTTTTTTCTTTTTTTACAAATAAAAATCTGAAAAAAACGTGGAGTGCATTTCTATCCTGCTCTCTTTGCTCCGATACCCCAAAGTAAATTCTAAGAGCATTATAGTGCCTTCTAAAAACAATTTATTAGTGAATAGTGTCCACCTGTATGTAATTTAATTTAATGCTCCCTGTAATTACGCCTGTTCTCTGAGGGCCCAGTGAGCAAAGAGCATCATAAAGACTAAGGAAACCAGCACAGAAATCTATTTTCCAGGATTTGTGCATGCCAAACATTATCATCTAAAATAGTTAGATTGCACAAATAAAAACTTGACAGTTGCCATCCTAAAATGACAAGCAGGGCAAGTAAAGGAATAATCAGAGAATCAACCAAGAGAACCCTGGTAACTTTAAAGGAGCTGTTCATAGCTCAGGCAGGAAGTGGCTCTGTCAGGATGGCAACTATTACCTACACACTCCAGAAATCATGCTTTTATGAAAGAGTGGCACGAAGCAAGTCATTGTTGAAAGAAATTCATAAGGAGTGCTGTTTGCACTTTGCTGCAAGCCATGTGAAGGACACAACAAACATGTGGACGAAGGTGCTTAGGTCAGATGAGATCAAAGCTGAATTTTATAGCCTACATGCAAACCTCTTTGGGTGTCAGAACACTAATATTATACAACTCCCACAGTTAGACATGATGGTGGCAGCATCATGCTGGGGGGGATGATTTCCTTTGACAGGTATAGGAAAACTAGGAGTGATGTGAAGAGAGAAGCTATATATAGGTCAATTCTGGAAGAAAACCTGTTCGAGACTGCAAAAGACTTATGTCTGGGGTGGAGGTTCACCTTCTGGCAGGTCAATGACGATAAACATACAGCCAGAGCTATGGTGAAATGGTTTTGAACAAAAACCTTTCATGTTTTAGAATAGCCCAGTAAAAATCCAGACTTAATCCTATTGAGAATTTGTAGCAAGACTTTAAAATGTATTTTTACACATCCTCTATCCAATTTTACTTAGCTTGAACTATTTTGCAATACAGAGTGTTTTTGATGTGCAAAGTTAAGACAGACACCACAAAAGATTTGCAACTGTAACTGCTGCAAATACTGTGTGGGTTTTTTTTTTCATCAAACACTGACCCCACAGGGCTGAGTACAAATCCAAACTACACTTTTCCCATGTAGACTGCTAAATTATCTTTGAGGTCTTTTTTCCTCCACCTCACAAATATCCAGTACTTTGTGTTGGTTTATTACATAAAATGGCAATAACATACGTGGACGATAGTGGCTGTAGCATGCTAAAATGTGGAAAGGTTACAAAGGTATCAATACTTTTGCAAGGAACTATTTTACAATTTTATTCAAAATCAAATGTTTGGTATGCATTATGTGAGACAAACTAACTATATTGTGTGTTTTTACTGATCCGGCAGTTTATGCAAAAGATGGAGGCCTCCCACCCAATTATGCCAAAGCAACGGTAAAGATCAAGGTCCTTGATGTAAATGACAACGCCCCTGTTTTTGGACGTCTCTACTACAGCATAGAGGTGCCTGAAAATCTGGAGGCGTTACTTCTGTTCACCCTTAAAGCCACAGATCCAGATGCAGGAGACAGTGGAGAGATTAGCTACAGAATTGCAGGTGTGACTATGTTTTAATGCTTTATTTGTTTTTCACATGTTTTTAGTCATTTTTGTAGTTAAGGGTGATTATGGCTTATTGTCAAACATCCATATTTTGCAGCTGGGGATCCATCTGGAAACTTCCACATTGACAGGAAATCAGGTGTACTGTGCACTTCAAGGCCACTGGATCGGGAAAAGAGACCTGGGTATACTTTAACAGTTGTAGCTCAGGACAAAGGCAGTCTTCCACTCAGCAGCAGCACCACTGTTGAAGTGACAGTTCTGGACGTTAATGACCACAGGCCACAGTTTGAAAGCACCAGCTATACAGCAGATATTTCAGAAGATGTTCCCATTGGTTCCCTGGTTCTAGAGGTCAGGGCCATTGATTTGGACTATGGACCCAACAGTCAAATATTCTACTTCCTGAGCCATGGCTCTCAGAGCATGTTCATCATTGACCAGAACACAGGCCGCATTATCACAGCAGCACCCCTAGATCGAGAGAAAACTGCCTCTTACACCTTTGAGGTTTGTGCCACCGACTCCTCCCCTGCCAAACCCCTAAATGCAACTGTCGAAGTGACTGTCTACATCCAAGATGTGAACGACAATGCACCTTTTTTCATCCAAGATCCACTTATTTTGAATATTTCTGCTAGTAGCATATCTAGTCGGCGAATCTTGGCCACAATGAGGGCTGAGGATAAGGACTTTGGTGCTAATGGGTCTGTTTTTTATCGTTTCGCCAACCCTGTGAGGGGGTTTACCATCAACTCACTAACGGGAGACATCCAGGCCACGGAAAAGCTTCAGACTCTCACCCAAACCCAAAGGACTTTGATTGTTCAGGCCATGGACCAAGGAAACCCAGCTCAGTCTTCGTTGGGAGTGGTTATCATATATATTAGGGAGCAAAACTACAGAGGGATCCGCTTCTCTCGTTATGCTAGAGACGTCAGTTTGCAAGAAAATGCTGCTAAAGGTTTGAATAAATTATGATGCATCATGATGTAAGCAAAACATTTCATTGAAATGTTTCAACACTGTATTTTCTTGTTTCTTTAGGCACAGTAGTGACAAAGACTGAAGCCCAGTATCCTGATGGCTCTAAAACTGGGATCATCTACAGCCTTTTTAGTGGAAACAAAATGCAATCCTTTGGGATAAACTCTATTACTGGTAGGGTTACTAGTGGCCGAAAATGCTGCAAGGAAATATTTTCTACTCCAACTTACTGATTAATTTTGGATGTGAATATTCTCTTGTGAACCAGGTGAAATATGGGTGCAGAAATCAGAAGGACTGGACTTTGAGGAGACTCCAAAACTCCGCCTAGTGGTGAAAGCAGAGACAGCATCTTCCAGCTCTTACATGGCTGTCAACTTAATTCTACAGGATGTGAATGACAACTTGCCCCGCTTCCAGCTCCAGAACTATGTGGCATACATCAAAGAGGCACAAGGTCACAATTCCCCTATTATCCAGGTGCAGTAGCCAGTCTTCTACTTGCTTTTATGGTTGTATGGAGTTTAAAAGGGAATTTCAGAAGTGAATGAAAAAACATGCTCCAATTCAAGAAACTTGATTAACTATTTATTCTAACATGCCATAAAGTGTGTTACTCAGTTATTATGAACTTTTGACTTCCAAGTTCAAGTTACACACATATACAAATATTTTAAAAATCTGTATATATTTTCCTCAAATATGGACATTTTATTTCAGGTTGCAGCAGATGATCTGGACCAGGGTCAAAATGGCCAAGTGACATATTCCATTAGGTCATCATCCATGAGTGGTTTGTTCAAAATTGACCCCTTGACTGGCAGCATCACCACTGGTGCCATCATGGACCGGGAGATCTGGACACAAACAAAGTGAGCTTTTAACCTTGTGAATGGTTGGAGGATACAGAAGGCTCTCTGTTTACTGTCTGCCATTATCTTCTCTTTCTATTTTAGACTTGTAGTTTTAAATCTAGAGCAAATATTTATTTTAAATTCCCTTACTTTTTTAAGCATATTCTATTCTAGTTGTATTTTTTGTTCAGCAAAGTCCAAAAATGGTTTCAGATATATAAATGCACCAAAGATGTAAAAAAGTGCTTTTAATTTATTTGTATAAAAATATATATCCTAATGTTCTTTCTCGAGTTTGCTCTTTGACTTGTTTGCTATAATGGTTTATCCACCCGGGTTCAACTACAGTTCAGATACTGATACTCATTTTGTGGCACCAGGCTCGTTGTTGTGGCAACAGACCGGGGAACCCCACGGCTGGCTGGCTCTGCCACCCTCACTGTGATCATCGTCGACCTCAATGACAACAGCCCCATGATTCCTCTGCCTCGAGAGATCCGGGTGCCTGAGGGTAAGCATCCCAGTGGAAGTTAGTTCGGTGATCTTATCATAAAGCCTCGCATCATGCTCCCTGGCAGCTCACTCAGTGGGGCTCAATGTTTAAAAATCAGACCCCTTTTATGAAACAAGTTATTGCCAGTGTTTCTCTGTTCATTTCCTGCGTTCTCAGTCAAGGCTTTTCAGAACCGGATATTTCTCCATAAAGAAAAAAAAACAAAACAGTTTTTCATTATAAAGACTACGCTTCGTGTAAGATGCAGCCTAAATGACATGTTTCCTTTTCCCATATTCCCCATACATACAGATACTCTTATTGGGACAGTTATCACCCAGGTCACAGGAAATGATGTGGACTCCGGGCCACCGCTCTCCTATACGCTGCACTTGGATGCTTACAGCGAAGGCATATTTGGGGTTCATCAATATGGGGGAGGAGTGTCTTTGACAGGGTCTCTTGACTATGAAAAAAGGACGTGGTACACTCTGACAGTTCGCTCATCTGATTCTGAACATCAAAGTGAGGCCAATCTCACTGTGTTAGTAGATGATGTGAATGACAATGCCCCTGTCTTTACTCAAGATTTGTACCAGGTAAAATTACCTTGAAACATGTATACTCACACCTTCATATATCATCTGTTAGAGAAGCAAACTGTTGTTGGAAAGTTATTTAGACATATGTTATAAATGTGCATTGTTTTTCTGAACAGGTCACTGTGTCAGAGAACCTAGGAGCTGGCAGTTCATTGATCACCTTAACAGCCACTGACCTTGACTCTGGTGAAAATGGAAAAATTAGCTACAGAGTAATGTCATCCACAAAGGGGGCTTTCTTCATTGATTCAAGCAATGGTAAGAATAATATGTGCATATTTCAAGGTTTATAATAAAGAAATATTTTTTATACATGTTGTAACTGTATTTTGTGCATGTTGAAAGAAGAATAAACAGATTTTTTAGCATTTTGTTTAATAAAACCTAACTTAAACGTATATTATTGGACACATTTCTTTTAATTAAAATCTTCACTAAAATGAAAGTGGCTGATGTAGCATCACTTACTCCTGTCACCTCACTTAGAAGTTATCCATTTGCCTCAACTAATTCTTACACTTTGTTATTACTTTCTTATTCCTGATAATGTAGATATTACACAGTATTATGACAACAGCAATAAATTATGATTTAGGTGAATGTAGTGATGCGGGTATGGTATACGATAAATGGACAAATGCAAAGTGCAAGTGCAAGGCACTGTTAGTGTCCTTTGCAATGAACAACTTTGCTTTTATTTAAAGCTCATTAAAAATTATGCTATTTTTTACAGGAACACTTTTCATCAGCCAGAAGACAGAATTGGATTTTGAACATCCCACCATTCTTGTAGCGATTGAGGCACGGGACCATGGTACTCCATCTCTATCATCCATCGCTACTGTCCAGGTCCAAGTGTCCGATGTGAATGACAACGCTCCCGTTTTCCACCAGTCAGAGTACAGAGCCACTGTCTCTGAAGATGGCCTTCCTGGATCAACTGTTCTCACATTAGAAGCTGTGGATGGAGACCTGTTCCGGGAAAACTGTGGTTTTGATTTTGCCATCGCTAGTGGCAACTCTGGTAATACCTTCCAGATTGAGAGCAGTGTGCACTTCTTGGAGGGCCGTGGATTCCAGACAGTTGGCAGCCTGATTCTGGTGGAAAAGCTTGACTTTGAAGCTCTCCCAACTTATAACCTGACTGTTGTGGTATCAGATTGGGGCATCCCCCAGCGTAGCTCTAGCGTGCCCATCCTAATCAGTGTTACAGATGCCAATGACAACCCTCCGACATTCAGTCGAACAGATTACAATGTTGTACTAAGTGAGGGTACTGCCATGGGAACTGAGATCTTGCATTTATCAGCCACAGATCCAGACTCTGCCCCCAATGGAGAAGTGCAGTACTCTATAAGCTCAGGAGATGAAGCACATCTGTTTGAGGTGGACCGTTGGACCGGAGCGCTGAGGCTGCAGAGACCTCTAGACAGCAAAACACAGCTATCCCATTTGATTGTTGTCGAGGCTACTGATGGTCAAGGCCATTATGCTTTGGCCGCAGTAAATATTGAGGTCAAAGACATAAATGACAACCGGCCTTTCTTCCCTCTTAAATCAGTAACTGCAAGTGTCAGGGAGAACCAACCCCCCAATGCCTTAGTTACCATGCTGCATGCAGTTGACCATGACAAGGGAGTCTTTGGACAGCTGAAGTATTACCTATTAGATGCCTCTAAAGATGGACAAGAGGACTTCTTCATAAGTCAAACATCAGGCGAAGTACGAACACGCTCTACATTTGACTTCGAGAAGGTCAACTCCTTCCATTTTGTGGCCGTTGCCATGGATGCTGGCAATTATTCTTCCACCGTAACAGTACAGGTTTATGTCACAGGGGAGGATGAATATGATCCTGTTTTCATCTCATCAGAATTCTCATTTGAGGTGCCAGAAGGAGCAAAGAAAGGTCAGATCATTGGCAAAGTACAAGCCAGAGATGAGGACGGAGGCGTAGATGGCATTGTCCTTTACTCCTTGTCAGAAAATTCGCCTTATTTTGAAGTCAATGAATCAACTGGAGAAATATCTATAAAGATGGATAGCAGCGGAAGACACATGAGCCGCTCTAAAAGAGAGATGCGTCTGATTACTCTGGATGTGACCGCTCACAGCCCTCTAGAGACTTCTCGAATGGCAGCCGCCAAAGTTACCATTGATGTGAGCCATACATCTTTTGGCCTTACTACAGACATGAATATGCTGCTTGTCAGCGTCATTGCTGTTTCGCTTGGGACCATAATGATTCTAATAGTAATTGCTGTGGCACTATTTTTTGTTAGATTGCGACGTCATAAAAGGGAGCAAAGAACCCATAAAAGAAGCACAATTTCAGGCACTGTTCTGCATAATTTTGAGGAAACAAAACTAGCAGCAAATGAAATTATGTACCATCAGGCTCTTCCTGGGTATGCATCTGATCAGAGTGGTAATGTTGGGGGTCCATACACACGTGGGGGATCCCTGGATCCATCCCACTCCAGTGGCCGGGGCTCTGCAGAGGCAGCAGAGGATGACGAGATCCGAATGATTAATGAATATCCTCGAGTGTCAAGCATCTCTTCCTCCATGCAGGAGCATATATCTGCCAGAGGTCCAGACTCTGGAATTCAGCAAGATGCTGATCAGCTGTCCGATGTTTCTTGTGAACCACCTTTAGACTGGTTTAAAGGAAAGAAACTGAGCAGCACAAACAGTAGTTTAATAGCTGGCCAGGTGCCGGTCTATAGGGATGAACGAGGTGGGTATGTGGGTGTCGGGCGAGGACTCAGCATCTCCCACCCTAAGGACTATACCTTCCCAGAGGATGGGAAGCCCTCTGTGGATGGTTCCCTCACCGCCATTGTGGCCAGTGATGAGGAGCTGAGGGGCAGCTACAACTGGGACTACCTTCTAAATTGGTGCCCCCAGTTCCAGCCCCTAGCCAACGTTTTTACAGAAATAGCACGTTTAAAAGATGAAACTGCTCCTCCTCATCCCCGCAGGTCATTTCATCATAAAGCAAAAGCAGAGTCAAGGATTGACCCTCCACCTCTCATAACCTCTGTGGCCCACCCAGGGGCAAAAACTGTACCTCCAAAGCCTGCCATATTGAGGACTTTCTCTCACTTGGCCTCATTAAGAAGATCTCCAATCAGCGCTGAGGGGTCCATCTCGTCGGTTGCAATGTCTCCAAGTTTTTCCCCATCTCTCTCGCCACTGGCAGCTCGTTCTCCTGCAGTTACGCCGTTCAGTGTCTCACAGGGCCCCTCTGCCTCCTTGATCAGCACAACTGAGCACAGTTTTGAACACAGCGAGGAGGCAGATCTGCAGATTTAAATTCTAAATTGCTGGATTAAAACCCAGTCACTGCTGTTCAAAACTTGTGCTACTGTTGGACCACAGGCTGCAACTTGAAAGTGATAATACTAAGCTCTCTTCTGTTTTGTTTCTCAAGAAAACAAGTACATAGTGTTACACTCAGACCAAAAAGCTGAAGTTGTGGTGCTTTCTAAGAAGAAACATCAGTTACAGGCCAAAAAGGATTATGCCTTTCTGTGTGCGTGCGTGTTTTATGTATTTTATTTTTTTTGTTCAGTGTTAATTTGCACATTCAAATGGAGATTTATACATGATGTCAATATTTTGTAGAAAGTAATTGTTTATATTTTTGTACTTACATGTGGTTTCTGTCAAACACAAACGTCAAAGGGTGGAACACGCAAGAATATATTTGTATATTTGTAGCTTGTACTGTATACTTGTTCGTACTGTTTGTTGGTGACATTTTATGTATTCTCAACCTTGTGGTTAAAATGAAACTCCTCATCAAGGTTTTATGATTGTAGAATTTTGTATGAGATAATTGTAAATATATGTAGTAGAAGATACTTCATTGCTTTCCTAAATGGAACATCAGTCAGAAAAGAGTGCTCTGTGATCATATATTCAACTGGTGATAATGAATGTGAAAGTAAAAAAGTAACATACTCTCCTTCAAACTGTGCAAAGTAAAGGAGAACGTGACACCCATTCTTCTTGTATATTAAGAGCAATGGCTTTAATTTCTCACTTTAAGCCTTACTGTTTTTCAAGTTTTATTGTGAAGATAGTTAAGCAGGTATGTTTAAATTTGAAAATCACTTGCTTTATCCATTCCAGAACCATTCAAGAAAATGTAAGCAGTCCATCTACTAATTTAATGTTCCCTTGTAAAAACAAAAACACTATTAAAGGGCCATTCTTTTAACCCTATTTTAGGACAAATCTTTTTCTGGTAAGTTTTCTTTTTCTTTTTTTACATTATTTAAACATTGTTTAGTAAGTTGTGACATTTTATCATCCACTAACAAGTTTTGTAAATTTAGATTTTAGATCCTCAAGCAGCACCTTGAAATGTTACAGATGCTTTTATACAGTTGCCCAAATGTGATCATCTTCATGATCACTAATGTCATTTTTGCATTTACAGAACAAAAGAATGAGTCTACTTCTTTAACTTCTTAGTGCCCCTGCTTAGTAGCTAGTTTTATACTTATATTATCATCTAGCATTTAACAGTTAAGACAGGCCCAGAAAAAGAGGGGCTTGATTAATAGTTTACAGCAATGTTGGAATATCCTGACGATGACAAAATAAGCACTATATATTTAACTGAATGAAGGTGTCTTGCTTTTTGTAACATTGTTATTTAACAGATGTTGAAAATAAAATTGTCATCTGCTTTCCTTGGCTGTCAATAAAGAGAACTCAACAGAAATTAGTGCAAATAATTTCACACATATCAATTTAGACTTGTCCTGAGTGATGTTTTAAGGAAAAAGTGCCTGATTAAAGTTCTTTATCACTTTGTTGCCTCTGTTACATTTTTCTAAGCTCACCTTGATGGCTAGCAAACATATAAAAATGTATTCCTTTATGTAGGCTATGTAATCTATACCTGTACTTACACTGCAGGATTTTGGAATATGCGAAGTTTTCAAAAACAATATTCGCAGAATCTACAGCAGTTATCTTACTCTTACTCTAAGAGTTTGGCTCTTTAAAAGCATAGCTGTGTGTATCTTTTGTGTCCTAGTTCTTTAAAATGGACTAAATGTGAGCAGGATCATCAGGAGAGATGTACCGATTAGAGATTTTGTGGCCAATTTCCCGTCTTTGATTTTGTAAAGTTCTCACCTGCCAATATGGATTGTATTAAAATGTGATTTTGTTTTAAAAATTATAAATGGCAACACTTAGAATAAATATTAATTTGCTTTTTGAATAAATTACCAATTCAACTGTCTTCACAGCAAAAAGTTTATAATAAAATTAAAAATGTTTTTTTTTTTTCCAGAAACAGTACCAGTTTTCTCATGCTGCATTACTGAAAAATTATTTAGACAATAACATCCTTCAGGGTATGTGACAGAGATATCTAAATACCACGTTGCTTAAATTTATTGCAGCATATCTCTTACTCTTTTGCAAGATATCTTACTTTTTCACTTTTCAAAACAAAGAAGTTGTCATAGTTCTTAGTTGTTTGTATAATCTTTGAGTTAAAGTTTATTGTGTTTCTGTTATGTCTCCCTCCTCTCATGTTCATTATTGCTTCAAGTTTCTCTTAGTCTTATTTCCTAGTTACCACTTTGTGTTTAGTCTTTCCTTATGCCTTCTTAGGTTAATCTGTTTAGTCATTCCTTATGTTTTGTTTTCTGCCTCCTTCTCTGCCCCAGCTGGTAATTGCCTCCACCTGTTCTCTCCCTCTCACCTGCAACTGCTTCCCACTAATTAGTCCCCAAGTTTCTCTGCCATTTCCTCACTCCCTCCTCAGTATTTAAACAGTTCTCATTCACTCACTACTCGCTGGTTTCTCGTCAAAGATTCTGTCAATGATTCCTGTTTCTCCTTCTCTGCATTTTCTGGTCCTCCTGAGTTTTTGTAAGTTCCCTGTTCTTTGTTTAATTAAATTCAAATTTTTTCATACTTCACTGCATTTGGGTCTTGATCTGCAAATCATGACAGAAGTACCACACATTAAATATTATTTACACAAGATCCATTCAAAATAACAGCTTGGTTCTACCTAATAATTGAATAGAAAAAGCTGTGGTTTACCCTCAGGCGTGTTGGATTTATTTATTAATTAACCTAAACTATACGAACACCCAGAAGTGCCTTACTGTGATTGATTGATCAATAATTAATTTTATCTAGAGTAGAGGCAATATCACACCGTGAGTGTGAAAAAGCAGTCAGTGTGACACAGCTCCGTAGTTAAACTGGAATTTAATATTATTTCAAAGACATGATTGCAAAGGTGACATTTTAAACTGTAATTAGTATCTTATGTTAGCTGTTAGTATGGTAAGCATTACTAACTGTAAACAGCAAGCTCTGTGTGTATTCCCTTGAGAAAGTTACCATTTCCTTAACCTTAACTACAAGCTCTATAAGATAAAACAGCAACTTTGCAAAGCATTCAGGTTGTTATATGCTAAAGTCTAAATCCCTGTTATAAAAGTCATTAAAAATGGCCAACTTTGAGTCTTCTCTATTTTATAACTTTCACACCAAAGTGTGTCGCTGTCAACGCGGTCTGTTAGAGCTTAAGTATGGTGTCTTCACTAAGGGAAGAAAAAAGATTGGATTTCCAGATTCTGATTGGGCAATCATCTGTTAGGGTCAGTCTATTGTCAAATTGTCAAATTATGGTCCCTCCAGATCTCTATTTAAGCTTTTATAAATTTTCCATCTAAATACTCACCCACCATCAAATGCACCACAGCTCACTGCAGTCTGCATCCTGACTCAAATATATATATATATATAAATATATAAATATAAATATATATATATATAGCAAGCTGAAGATACAGACAAGCATCAGTTCCATGACAGGCTCAGGTTATGAAATAGGTTCTGTGACCCAAGTTTTGGATCAGAAGCTAGTGTATACACAACAGAGCTCAGATGATATGAGTAGGAGGGATAAAGGCAAATCATTTCTCAAGCTTAAATTAAAGGCTGCGCTTAAATTGAATGAAGTCTATCATTTTCCCATCAACACAAAGTGAATACACAAAGGTTTGCATTTAGCATGCAATCTTCCGTACCAGGCTGCCTTTTTACTCACACTCACTGTTGTGGCTTTCTGCGATTTGTCACAGCTGCCATGCTTGTGATTTTTACAATTATATTCCTTGAGATTAAAAATGTATTAAATAACTATTTTTCAATTATTACAACAAACATAATTGCCTTAGCAAAGTAATTATACTCCTGAAACTTTTGTACATTGTGTCATGTTACTATCACAAACCTTAATTTAGTGGGGCAAACCACCACATGACAGTCCATCTTAACTGAGAATAATAATCAGAGAAGGAGCCAACATCCTCATGGAGTCTGTCTAAATGAAAACTATTATTATTGAGAGAAAGTCTTTAGAAGTGTTGGTGGTTTGCATTGCAGCAGGCAATGTGAAGGACACCTGTAAAAAAGGTGGTGTGTTCAACCGACTCGCTTCTGTCAGTGTAATCCACGGCAGTCGTGGCTACACTGTAGCTTGCAACCATCAACAAAGCACTTTGTGGTCCTCTGAAAAAGCACTATACAAATGCAGGCCATTTACCAAATTTATGTGTGAAAATGCACTGACCAAAGTTAACACCCTAGTTAGATTAAAATCGGAAGAAAACATTTGAAAAAGTATGGTCAAATATGCTTTCTATCCAGTCTAACTGAGCTTGAACTGGTTTGAAAAGGAAAAAAATCAAATGTCCATCTCTAGATGTTTAAAGCTGGTAGAGATTTACCTCAAAGACTTTCAGTGAAAGTTGGTTCTACAAACTACTGTCTCAGGGGGTCTGAATACAAATGCATGCCACATTTTTCAGATTTGTAAAAAAAAACAAAAAAAAACAATTTGTTTTGTGAAGGTTTTTCAAGACACTGTTAGCAAGCTGTGGTGAACTATAGAATACAGATCTTGTATCTGTGCTTGTTTTACATTGAAAAACATAGCTATTTATGTTTGTTTTTTGGGCTTCTCAGTAGTGTGAGCAACACATAGTAAAGCAATAGTTTGTGTTGATTTCTATGTTTATATTCATGCTTTAAACTGGTTTTACAGAACAAACATATTCTTTGAAATCCTTAAACCTCTTGGAGAAGAAAGTGTTGTTACCCATGCTGATCAGTTACACACTTTGATCAAAGAATATGCAACTCAAGTCATTTCATGCATGTTGAATGATTTTGCTATGGTACACATGCATTGCACACTTCCAAATGGATGTAATGTAGTCTTTTTCTTGCAACATAATAAGCTTCACATGTTGCAAGTTGTCGCAATTCATTCAAGCTAAAATCACACGCTGAGCTTCAATGCCTTGTTAGTAAGCATTTCGCAGAAGATTTACATACAGCTTTCCATCTTGAGTAAATGCAAGGTAATCGTGTTGCAGAGCTTAGTTACAAATTTAGAAACTCACATCATTACCAATCCATTAATAGCAGACCATTTATATGACATTCCTTATTATTTCTTCACATTTTTAAAACTTGAGCAGCTCTTTTTTTTTCCTCTGGTCTCTTGTGACCTCATTGGACTTTCCCAGTGTATTGTTTGTCAGTTTAATGGGAGCTTTTAAACAAATCTTTCAGTATTGGCAAACTGTGTGGGTTACATGTGTACTTGACAAAGTACAACCCAAATGTAGACTCACAAGCAGAGGCAGAAGGATCAACAGTCCAAAAAAGCATATTTTTTATTCTGAGAATCAAAACAGGTAAAACACTAAAAAGCAGACTAAAACATTCTAAATACATCAATAAACAACTGAACAAAACTAAAACAAAGAACAGCTCACTCATGAAACATTGATTACATGCTGGCAACAGCAAAAAGAATGAAGTTCTTGTCAGGGGTAATCATCTAACAAACTACATGTGTGGGGAGTCAGCTAACATAAGAGCAAACAAAGAGGAGGAGGAAAAAGACAGAGGTGCACAAAGCAATTTTATAATAAAACAGAAAATAAACTTAACCACAAAACAAAACACATGAATATATTGGAAAAAGCCAGACTTGAACACAAAACAAGAAAATCTCAAGGATCATGACACATAGAGCAAAACCAATAAACCATGACACAATGAACATAAAACCCACTGGCCAAAACAACTACAGTTTCCAGATGCATTTCATCATGGTAAGGGGATCGGAAAATTTTATCTGTATGCAAAATCAGTAGATATTGAAACTATTCTCTATATTTCAGCCCTCTGTGTTCATCTTGCTCTTTCGTTCTTGATGCATAGTACATGACCAAATGTGACGGTTTCAATGTAGACCAACCTCTAAATCAAGAGCTTTGATTTTTTTTTTAACACCTCTTTATTCAAAACCACATACCTGAGCAATGTCTGCATTACAGTAGAGAAGGCCTGGTGGTTTCACACTCTTCCTCAACTCTTCCAGTGCATGCTGAAGGTCTTGACATGAAGATGACAAGAGAATCACATTGTATGCAAAAAACAAAGGTGAGACACTACATTTCCCACACCAAACAACATCCTATTCATCTTGAAATCCTGCTGCTATATAATCACCAGGAACAAGCTTAGTTTTGTGTCAAGAATGCAAACACAGCATTTGGTCTGGCTATACAGGAACCTCAGAGTCCATACTACTGCAACATCCCCATGATGAATGTTTTGGGCACATAGTGATAAGCCTTGTATATATCTCCAAATCACATATGGATTGGACAACGAAACCTTGATGACCCCATGAGGCAATCCATGAGGATAACGATCTGATCAACTTACATAAATGTTTTTCGCATTCTCCATGGAACAATGAATAGGTGTGTCATCAGCCTTACAATCTCCAAGTCTGTCAGCTACACGTCTGGACAAGTATCCATATCTGTAGTGTGGGATGAAGAGTACAGTGGCAGATTTGGTTTAGCATATTACAGCCGTTGGGATAAAGTGATCACAACTCTTATTCAAATCTTTCAGGGAATGCCCCATCTGCTCAGAAATAGAAGGATTCCAGCTTTGCAGGAATGATGAGAATAACAAGGCTCTAATGTTTTTAACATGGCTTTCACAGAAGATGTTTTGGCTATGTGTCACTCTCTCTGCCTTATGTTTAAATGTACTTTATATTGCAACTCAACCAGAATAGACAGACTTTTAAAAGCATTTAACCAGGTTCCAAATTTGTTTCCCCGATTTTTATAACCTATGTAGTGATCTCATTTGGATGACACTTTATATGAAGTGACATGAGAAAAGATAAAAACCCACTGCAGACATTCGTCCAATACAAAGAGAGGATATGGGAATCTTTGCTTTGCGCTTTGGTAGGGAACAGACTCTTCTGTGGTGAAGCCCAAGCTTCCATCCATTAAATACAAGGCTGAAGCTGAGCAGTGTCTTTCTACTCATGCTTGGATTACCTATAAACACCTCATACCTGAAGCTTGCACGGAAGTCTGTGCTTCTTGTTGTCTCAACAGATGGCCAGTGTCCAAAGACGCTCCATCCTCAGCTTAACATGAGCCTCACTCAAAACTCTTCAAAGAGACTCCCCCCCCTATGATCTCCATGTCTCTCATGAGTTGTGTTTTTTCCCCTGCTCTTTCTTCAAGGTCTTGCCAGGCTATTTGCGTGACTAGAGGGAGTGGAAAAAAAAGGTTTCAAAACCCAATGGCACGCGAGCCCCGAATCTATTTTTGGATAGAATTCTTAAAAAAAAAATAAAAAAAGCCACAGGGAGAAATAGGCAATACTGGGGTAAAGAGTGTCTGTTTCTCATTTGGCTAGGCCTGCCTTCCATCCTGCCTCACTAGCGTCACAACCACAGCACTGTGGAGAAAGAGGGTGGCTCAGACTAGGGAGGAGAAGTGTTTTTCCTGCAAAACCACGGCCAAAACTATCGACTCTCTTCTTAGCCCCTGTCACTTAGCAACAAGGCCATCCTGCTTCCCATTACCAGGCCATCTGCTTGTATTTCGGGGTTTACTTTGTTTTAATTTGTTTCTACCCTTTTTAACTTGTCTTGAGTTCACCCTTTTCAAATTATTGGATTTAAATATATATCTCATTGTTCATTTGAAATGTTGTGCAGGTTTTTTAAAGAGAGGCTTGCAAAAGCTTTAAATAATGTACATTTAACTGAAAGGGGAGGTTGAGATAGTGTTGAAAATATCTTTCAACTATTTGTTGAAACTGCAAAACAATGATGAGACCAATAAATTACAACCTACAATGAAAACCCTGTAAAAAAAAGAAATAAATCTATGATTGAAATCGGTTTGACAGCAACTCTATTAAGAATATTTATTATATGACATATGTTCTGTCCTTTTGGTCAAGTATGATGAGCATTTTAAATTGCAGTTCTCTTGATATTTGAAAAAAACATGATTGAAACATGATTATTTCAGAATTGTTTGCACCGTTGTTTATTTTCTCTAAATCAAGTTTATATGATAATAGCTGTAATTATTCAATTTCTGGGAAAAATGTGTTGCAATCTGTCCATCTGGTGGGGAGAAAAACACTGTAGACAGCACATGAATGAAAATTAAGCTGTTGGTTGCAGAGTAATGACTCACAGCAATATGCTGTGCTGATGGCAAGTATTCCTCATCACTGGTTCAGTATTTTACAGACTTATTAAAGATTTGAGTCAAAATAAATCTATTGCAAATGTTAATCCACCAATCTATTGGAGTCTGTTAGGAAAAAGTCTGCACTACTATAAAAGACAGCAATAAACACTTGGCAAAATAAGCAATCAGCAATAAATAATAAGCAATTTCAGCACAATGCATGTTCAACAGGGCACAACAGAAGTTTAATTAAAACATAAATTTACTCTATATATTTGTTTGTATACAGGTGTAATACTAGGCAGAACTATTTAAGTATAAGCAATATTAAGTACAACATCATAACTACATCATTATTATTATAATTTTTTGAAAATATTAAAGTTAAAGAGTACTATGTAATATCAAAATATTGTATTAGTGTCACCATCTGTAATACAAATCAGGGGAAAATTACCCACTAGTCAAAATAGGAAGAAGAATTTTATTCGTATACATATTACATCAGCAATGGTTTTCCGAGGTAGTGCTCTCAAATTCCAGCAATCTTTAACCAGTGTCCTGTAGTTCTTACATGTGAATTTGATTCAACACATCTGAATCAAATTAAAGGGAGGGAGGGAGTAATTTAGTGATCTGATTCAGGGTTGTTGGATCACGGATGCAGCTTAAAAATGCAGGACACTGGTCCCCAAAAGCTGGAGTCAAAGACCCTGGTGTCAGGAGTCTGGGGTTTTGGTTTCTGTTGTGGTTTTTCTCTGTTTTCACCTTTCCACAGGTTGTCCAGAGGGCACAGGCTCGAGCTCTGGTGGTTGGAAGCCTGCAGGTGTTTGATTATTAGGACTGCAAGAGGATAAAAGGAGCTGGCAGTCAGTAATTCCTCGCCTGAGGGTTCACCCACATGGCAACCCCAACACCTCCGAGTTCCCTGATTGCCTTTTCTAAGCCTTATGTCCTTTTCAAGAATTATTCCTTTGACACATACAGGTGAAACTCTAAAAATTGAAATATCGTGCGAAAGGTAATTTCTTACAGTAATTCAACTTAAAAAGTAAAACTAATATGTAATATAGACTCATTACATGCAAAACGAGATATTTCAAACCTTTATATGTTATAATTTTCATGAGAAGGCCATTTAAAAGTGTTGGGGACCTTCACAAGGAGTGGACTGAGGCTGGAGTTAGTTTATCAATAACACACAGATGGATCGTGGACGTCAAATGTTATTTTCCTCTTGTCAAGCCTCCCCTGAAGAACAAACGTCAGAAGCGTCTTACCTGGGGTAAAGAAAAAAATGAATTGCAAATTTTGCATCTCATTTGGAAACCAAGATCCCAGAGTCTGGAAGAAGAATGGAGGCACAATCCATACAGAATCCAAGATGCTTGAGGTCCAGTGGGAAGTTTCACTGTCTGTGTTGATTTGGGGAGCCATATCCATTCATCCATCCATCCATCCATCCATCCATCCATCCATCCATCCATCCATCCATCCATCCATCCATCCATCCATCCATCCATCCATCCATCCATCCATCCATCCATCCATCCATCCAAATGTAGGCAGTCAAGGGGCGAAAGGCGGGGCACACCCTGGACAGGTCGCCAGTCCATCACAGGGGAGCCATGTCGTTCAATTCAATTCAGTTTATTTATATTACGCCGATTCACAACAGATGTCATCTCAAGGCACTTTACAAGAAAGGTAATTTCAATACAATCATACAAACATTCAAATCAGTTTAAAAGTTTTCTATGTAAGGAATCCCAGCAGATTGCATCAAGTCTTTGACTGGCAGTTCATCAGACTCCAACCACAGCAATCCTTCAGCAATCCCTCATTCTGAGCAAGCATATAGCGACAGTGGAGAGGAAAAACTCCCCTTTAAGAGGAAGAAACCTCCAGCAGAACAAGAACCAGGCTCAGTACAAGCGGCCATCTGCCACGACTGTCTGGGGGTTTGAGAAGACAGAGCAGAGACACAGAAAGAACAGAAGAACTGATGTAAGATTACTTTCTATATTAAAGAAAGTAAAAAGTTGATAACAGGATACAGAGGATGTTACTAGGGGCATCATCCCAGTCAATGTCAAACAAGGCATTGCAGCTAAGCAGGATACCAGACCAGTTGTAGCTTCTATCGAGAGAAAAACACTGAGAAAACAAAGTAAACAGTTGAAATAACAGCAATTAATGCAACTGGAGAGTAGTAGAAGAGAAAATTAGTAGAGTGAAGAAAAGTGTCCTTCAGCAGTCTAAGCCTATAGCAGCATAACTACAGAGATAGCTCAGGATGATCTAAGTCACTCTAACTACAGTATAAGCTTTATCAAAAAGGAAAGTTTTAAGCCTGGCCTTAAAAGTAAACAGAGTGTCTGCCTCACGGACTAAAACTGGGAGCTGGTTCCACAGGAGAGGAGCCTGATAACTGAAAGATATGCATCCCATTCTACTTTTAGAAATTCTAGGAACCACCAGTAAACCTTCAGTCTGAGAGCAAAGTGCTCTGTTAGGAACATATGAAACAATCAGATCTCTGATGCACGATGGAGCTTGATTATTAAGGGCTTTATATGTAAGAGGGAGGATCTTAAATTGTATTCTGGACTTAACAGGGAGCCAATGAAGGGTAGCTAAAACAGGGGAAATGTGATCTCTCTTTTTAATATTCATCAGAACAGTTGCTGCCACATTTTGGATCATCTGGTCATTTTGGTCATCTGCTGGTGTTGGTCCACTGTGCTTTATTAAGTCAAATGTCAATGCAGCCATCTACCAGGACATTTTGGAGTACTTCATGCTTTCTTCTGCAGACAAGCTTTACAGAGATGCTGACTTCATTTTCCAGCAAGGCTTGGCACCTGCCCTCAATGCCAAAAGTACCAAAACCTGGTTTAATGACTATGGGATTACTGTGCTTGATTGGCCAGCAAACTCGCCTGACCTGAACCCCACAGACGATCTATGGGGCATTGAGAAAGTTGAGAGACATGAGACCGAACAATGCATCGAAGAGCGAAAGCCCGCTATTGAAGCATCCTGGTCTTCCATAACACCTCAGCAGTGCCCCAGGCTGATAGGATCCATCCCATGTCGCATCGAGACAGTTATTGATGCAGGGGCCTAAACTAAGAACTGAGTACATATCCAGGATTACACTTTTCAGAGGTCTGACATTTATCTGTTTAAAATCCTTGTTTTATTGATTGAATGTATTATTCAAATTTTCTGAAATTTTGAAGTTGGGGTTTTCATTAGCTGTAAGCCATAATCATGAAAGTTATAACAAATAAAGGCTTGAAATATATCTCTTTGCATGTAATGAGTCAATATCAAATATTAGTTTCACCTTTTAAGTTGAATTACTGAAATAAATAAACTTTTGCGCGATATTCAAATTTTTCGAGTTTCACCTGTGCATAGAAACTCATCTTTTCATCCTCGCTTCCCTGGTTTTTCACTCCTGAGGATCCAGTCCTCAAGATCCAGCACTCACCTTTAAAATTCCTCTCTGGCTTCTTCCTCCACGACTGGCTCCCAGCTTCTTCAAATAACCATAACCTCATGCTCTGTTCCACTCACCCACCCGAGGTACTCATCTCAAGTTCCAAGTGCCTCCTATATGCCATCTTATGACAACCTGTAAGACAGACTCAATTATTCTTCATTATTTTCCTACAAACATAAACTGCCCTTTCAGCTCACACCCAGCCCTTGGAACACCACCACAACAACTCTGGGATTCTCACCACACTGACCATCCACAGGCTCCTCTCACTCCTCCCTGGCGATTCCATTTCCATCATCAACAGTAAGCAAATTTATCATAAGGTATTCTCCTTCTCAAAATACCTACTCATATTTATCTCCATTTCAGAGATCCAGCTCCCTGTCTTCAGCAGTTCCCAGCAGATCTCCAGCAGCCCCTGTTCCAGATTAATTTACTTCTTCTTAATTTACTTTTTTCCCCCTGTTCACCCCCCCTCCTATTGTGAATCATTTCTATCTGCTAAAAGGGGCGCTGGTAAAGCCGGCTGCTACCGCGGTCTTCCAAATCCTGTAATGTGTTAATGTTTGTAATTGTTTGTATGATCTTGGATTGGTTGTACCGAAACTTAATTTCCCCACGGGGATTATTAAAGTATCTCTTATCTTATCTTATCTTATCTTTCCATCTTATCATCAATAAACTTTTAAATGTGATCTGGTCTCCTGGGAGTTTTGTGCATGTACACTACCGTTCAAAAGTTTGGGGTCACCCAAACAATTTTGTGTTTTCCATGAAAAGTCACACTTATTCACCACCATACGTTGTGAAATGAATAGAAAATAGAGTCAAGACATTGACAAGGTTAGAAATAATGATTTGTATTTGAAATAAGATTTTTTTTACATCAAACTTTGCTTTCGTCAAAGAATCATCCATTTGCAGCAATTACAGCATTGCAGACCTTTGGCATTCTAGCTGTTAATTTGTTGAGGTAATCTGGAGAAATTGCACCCCACGCTTCTAGAAGCAGCTCCCACAATTTGGATTGGTTGGATGGGCACTTCTTGCGTACCATACGGTCAAGCTGCTCCCACAACAGCTCAATGGGGTTCAAATCTGGTGACTGCACTGGCCACTCCATTACCGATAGAATACCAGCTGCCTGCTTCTTCTCTAAATAGTTCTTGCACAATTTGGAGGTGTGTTTTGGGTCATTGTCCTGTTGTAGGATGAAATTGGCTCCAATCAAGCGCTGTCCACTGGGTATGGCATGGCGTTGCAAAATGGAGTGATAGCCTTCCTTATTCAGAATCCCTTTTACCCTGTACAAATCTCCCACCTTACCAGCACCAAAGCAACCCCAGACCATCACATTACCTCCACCATGCTTAACAGATGGCGTCAGGCATTCTTCCAGCATCTTTTCAGTTGTTCTGCGTCTCACAAACGTTCTTCTTTGTGATCCAAACATCTCAAACTTGGATTCATCCGTCCACAACACTTTTTTCCAGTCTTCCTCTGTCCAATGTGTTCTTTTGCCCATCTTAATCTTTTTCTTTTATTGGCCAGTCTCAGATATGGCTTTTTCTTTGCCACTCTGCCCTGAAGCCCAGAATCCTGCAGCCGCCTCTTCACTGTAGATGTTGACACTGGTGTTTTGCGGGTACTATTTAATGAAGATGCCAGTTGGGGACCTGTGAGGCGTCTGTTTCTCAAACTAGAGACTCTAATGTACTTATCTTCTTGCTCAGTTGTGCAACGCGGCCTCCCACTTCTTTTTCTACTCTGGTTAGAGCCTGTTTGTGCTGTCCTCTGAAGGGAGTAGTACACACCGTTGTAGGAAATCTTCAATTTCTTAGCAATTTCTCGCATGGAATAGCCTTCATTTCTAAGAACAAGAATAGACTGTGGAGTTTCAGATGAAAGTTCTCTTTTTCTGGCCATTTTGAGCGTTTAATTGACCCCACAAATGTGATGCTCCAGAAACTCAATCTGCTCAAAGGAAGGTCAGTTTTGTAGCTTCTGTACCGAGCTAAACTGTTTTCAGATGTGTGAACATGATTGCACAAGGGTTTTCTAATAATCAATTAACCTTCTGAGCCAATGAGCAAACACATTGTACCATTAGAACACTGGAGTGATAGTTGCTGGAAATGGGCCTCTATACACCTATGTAGATATTGCACCAAAAACCAGACATTTGCAGCTAGAATAGTCATTTACCACATTAGCAATGTATAGAGTGTATTTCTTTAAAGTTAAGACTTGTTGAAAGTTATCTTCATTGAAAAGTACAGTGCTTTTCCTTCAAAAATAAGGACATTTCAATGTGACCCCAAACTTTTGAACGGTAGTGTAGGTCAGACAGCTTACTGAAATCATGAGACTTTGGTCTTAAGTCTACTTACTTGGTCCCTAGTTAGCAACCGTACTGCTGCAGGTGCCACTTGATGTTTCTACAATGTTTTTTAAATTTGATAGTCTATGGCACTGGCCTTGACTTTAAATTGTTTTGTCAGTATTTCTCTTGTATGACAGTTGCTCACTCTCATTTTTAGAAGAATCTACAATTGTTCAGTCTCATTTTTGGAAGAAACTACATCTAAACAATGCCTAAATTGCCTAAATTGTTCATAGAAGTCCACGCCAGGTTAGGTAGATATTTAGTTTAAAAGTTAAGTTTTTTTCAACATGTAGAAATAGTTTCATCATCATCATCACTAATGCCAAAAGCATAACTGTCCCCTGCAAACGTAAAATCTGTTATGAATGGATTTGCTTCAAACCTTCAAATGCCTATCACCTTTTTGATATAACAGGAGTGAAGGGACCATATCTCTTTAGAGCACACTCATCTTCATGATTATCTCCTTAGTGACGTTGCTTTGGATTTGGACTAGCCTGTTATAAATTACATGGGTCAATTACAGAAGAATCTCCGTAAAACAGTCCGGTCATTCCAGTCTAAGCTGGACCTAAAGCCAATATATACAGTTATTCTGGCCAGTTTTGTTTTGTAACAGCTGGCATAAGATTCAGTCATAGCTAGTAGCAATGCTAGTCTCCTACCTGGTCTAAGGTGAATAAAATACAGAAGGCCAGCACTTTTTTGTCTATTTATTTTCCTGTTTGACTGTTGACAGCAATAACTGAGTGAGCTAAAGTTTATTTAGGAAGATTAATAAGTAAGTTTGACGTCACACATGTCCTTAGTACCAACTTATCATTAGCTTCTTCCATCAGGGTTATTCACATTTAGTCATGTTTCACCTATTATCCAGCATTTAAACTCCATTTTATTGCTTTCTGTTTGGAATGTGAGTCAGACTAACTGACAGAAAAGCAAAAGAAAAGGGGTGACACAAACCATGTGGGGGGAAGTTTATTGAGTACAGATTAGGGATACATTACACTTCAATAAACAAAACAAAAAAAGAAAAATAATTACTGATCAAATGAATTTTTTTTCTAAATCTAGTACTGCAAGGACAGTTTATCCATTGTCAGCAGCCCATGGGGAAACACCCAGCATCTTGACTTGAAATGAAGCACAGAGCAAAAAGTCAGAAACTGTGGGTGAGAGAATGAGAGAGTGCCACATAGTTAGTGACATGCAATAGTACCATAAAAGCGTGCACGCACATTTTACTGTTAGAAACTTTAGAGACCACAAGCAAGTTTGCATTCTAAGAGGAAAGTGCTTTTTTGCAATAATATTCTTCTATGAAGTGTTTAAGATCTATTCTGGTATTTAGGGAGCATACGAGGAGCTGTTAAAAAAGGAGATTTATGATGTAGTTCAACTCAGAACTCCTGCTGCAGTCCCTTGGATCAGCTGGCAACTTTTAAAGAAAGTTATTTGGACCTTAAAATAATGGAAACTCACAATTCTCCACCCTCCAAATTTCACAGATGAATTTGGGCTTTCGAGTGAGTTAAAGGATAGATCCTGGTCAAAAATAACAATAAAGGTAGGCCAAAGAAATAGAATACGGTTGCAAACTGTTTAGGTTGCTGGAAGATTTGTCTTTCAACAGTTTAAATGATTTCTACCCAGCAGTCTCCTCAGCTGTGAATAATTTTAAACTATGCGCTAAGATATCACAAAGCCAAATTGTTATTTAGCCATATATCTGGAATATTGGAAAGCAAGATTTGTATTCTCAGTGGTCTCAAATTACTCACAAGATGGCACATAGTAGAAGCCACATCATGGCTTATGGTTCTTGTTTAACTTGTTTTATATATGCTTGACATTACTGAACTGATGTTCTTATCTTCCACAAAGTGAGCTAAATTCACATTTAGTTCGCACCAGATTACAGATCGAGTCTGAGAATTCAGCTTATGTGTCCTCTCACCTTTATTTCAAGGCTCTCCCACATTTGCTGTGTGGTGTGGTCCATTTATGAAAGCTCTTTGCCCGTTGGTTCCACACAAATGCATGATTTTTGACTGTAGGGCATTAAACAGGCCAACTGTAAAACATTACATATCACATATAAATCAATAGTAATGCTTTTTGAGTAAAAAAATTAAACATTTTAAATGATTAATATGTTTTCAAATAATTATATTCAGGGCTATGAAAAACAACATGAGCCTTTACAAATTTTAAAACACACATTTCACATACACCAACTTGACCCTATTTTCAAAACTACTATTACCTTGTTAAATTATGAATTACTTGTGAAAAACCACCTTTTATTACCCATTTCACTGGCCACAACAAATGCTGATTACTGCCAGACCTGTAGAAGCAATTAATCACTTAAACATAATCTGTCTGAGTAAGTTAAAGGATCTGAAATAGCAACGCATAACTCCTTGACCAAAACAAATTCAGGAACAGATTAGAAGCAAAGTGACTGACATCAGTTTGGAAAATGTTACAAAGCCATTTCTAAGGCTTTGGAATGCCAACAAACCACAGTGGGAGCCATTATCCACAAATTAACAAAATGTCAATAAAAAACTCGGAAAAACTTCTAAAACTCTGCTGGCATGATTCAACAATAAGTAAGAAACTGGGCAAAAATGACTTCCATGGGGGAAGTCCTAGGTGAAAATTTGGGTCTTCTGCTGACACAAAAGTACACAACGGCATATTTCCAAAAACATGAAATATTTTGATATTTACTTAGAATATTTGTAACATTTGAATAGGAATGTGATGGTTTTATGCTGCTTTGGTACTTTAAAACCTGGATACTTTGCCGTATTTATAGGAATAATAAAGTCTGCTCTCTAGCAGAAATCCTGAAGGAGAATGTCCATCATTTAATTTAATTAAAACAATTCAGCAAAAAAGAGTGAGGCAAAGTTCCCCTGCTGCAACAAAACGGACTCATCATGTTAAGGGTTGCATATAAGGTTAGGCTTGGGGGGAATTACTTTTCACTTATTGTCAGTATGCCTTTTCCCTTAATAAACTGAATCATAATTTAAAATCATTTTTAGCTGTATTAACTCATGTTAAGTGTGACAGGAAAGCAAAACCATAATTTCCACATCGTCTCAGTTGCTGCTTTATTACAGACTCCTTTGCTATGTTCCGTGTCCTTCTCAGTGAGTCTTTACTGTCTGAAGACCTGACAGTGTGTCATGCACCATTTCCCCTTGTGATATACAGGGGGAAGACGGCGTCCTGACGACGCTCTCTGAGACCCATCAAGGACCTTTTCCCCCTGTGATGTACAGGTGGGAGAAGGCCAAACCTACCCGCCAGATCATCCGTTCATGGCGGGGCAGGCTGACGGAAAGTCCCTTTTCGCTAGCTGCCTCCTGGATGATGAAAGGCATCTCCAGGAGGAGCGAGCCAACAACAGGGAATGGCGTCATAGCCAAGAGTGAGAGCCAGAGGTGGTCGAGCGTTTGCTCAGCTGCCTTCCTTTTGCTATCAGGCTCCCTAGCTGGGAAGCAACAGGGGTGTTGCTGCTGTTATCTTCATTGTTGCAGGTGGAATCATCCGATTCCCACCCACCATCGAAGAACTTGATAGCTTCGTCCAGCGAGTAACGAACCATGATAGGGAATGCCTTTTCAGCAGCCCTCCGTTGCCTATTTTCCGGTCGGAGAAGCTTGCAGGAAAATCCCCTCCCCTTTAAGAAAAAAGGGGAGTGGATTGTCCGGTCTCACCATAATTTATACCAGACAGAGGTGGGGCCCAAACAGCAGGTAGGCATGGACTACATTTTTCAGTGCTGTGCTGCGTGCCAGGAGTAAATCCACTAGCGATAGCTTTAAAGGGTGAAGCCTATACAAAATAGAAGAAGAGTTACGCCATCTTTGTGTACAAGTTGCTGAAGCAGGTCCATCCTGATACGGCATTTGCTCCAAGGCCATGAGCAACAAAAACTTAACCATCACCTCCAGGTAGATCCAGTTCGCTGTGGGCCTCCTGTTTCCTGGTGAGCTGGCCAAGCACATCGTGTCTGAGGGCACCAAGGCTGTCACCAAGTTAACCAGCTCCAAGTAAACTCTCCACTGCTGAACTCTACTCAAGGGCTCTTTTAAGAGCCACCTACCACCTCTGAGAGGTGCAGTTCCTGTGTTTTATCATCAGTGAGGATGTTTGAGTCTAGTTAAGAGAGGAGAAAAAACTTTTGAGACATGTCCAGTCTAAAAGGGATTTCCTCTTATCATATACTAAAAACTTGAGAAAATCTAGCAATGTTTTCTGCCTATTAAAATGCTTCATGTCTACAAGTTTATTAAAAGCTGATTTGCTCTTTGCGCTCCTGGCCAACTGAAAGTTTAAGCCTAATGTCACCACATGATTTATGTTGGTTATTAGTACATTAGTACATGTATTAATAGTTGCTGAATTGATTTGTGCAAATAATAAGAATGTCTTGCAAAAGTTCCTATAAACATTTTCATACTTTCGCTGTTACACCCAGTGTTTCCCAAACTAGGGTTCATAGAGATTGCAGGGGGTCCGCACAATTTTGTCTGTGTTGAAGTTACCAAAATTATATTTTTTACATGTTACATTGATAAAATCCAAAAGACAAAAAGAAAGTTCTCTATATAGTCTACAGTATAAAACAATAACAACAAAACTACAATTGCTGTTAGCTTTTTGCAAATGTAATATGTCTATGAAGGTAGGAGTTTAGGTTGGGGGGTCTAGGCTTGTCTTGAACACAGGCAAGGGGGTCCTCAAGGAAAAAAAGGTTGGAAACCACTGAACTAGAACAAACCAACACACTGGCTTAATTGTGAAGTGGAAGAATGACACGTGATTTTTGTAATTTTACAATTTCAGCTTGTACTTGTACGCTGTTCCCCTTCATCTGATACTCCTAAAAAGGTTACTTCAGAAGTCACCATTTATGGATTCTAATTTAAATCAATAAGAATCCAGCCAATCTAGAAAGACTTCAAATGTTTGTTAAAGATGATTAACAGACAAATTGCCAAGAACACAGCAGACAGGTAAGGGATGGTATACATCATGCTCTGAGGGATCCTGTTCTTCACCAGGAAGCCTAAACATACGGCCAAAGCTACAATTGGATGGTTTACCTCAAAACAGTTTCATGTGTTAGAAAAGCAGAAAAAAATATGGGGTGCCCCCTGGGACATTATTCAGAATTACCTTATATACACACATATGAAATTAAACTCTTTCACATACTATATTGAAAACCTTGCACAAAGACTACTGAAAAGCTTACATATAAACTACTGAGAAGATATACCTTTTATACACACTGGTGAGAACCTTTCATACAAACTAGTGAAAAGCTCTAATATAACCTACAGGCTCCCCAACAATGGCGCCACAGGCCCCTCTGACCACCACCAGTAGGCAGAAGGGTGAAGTGTTCTGCAACAACCAAGACGGACAGAACAGGGGTTTAAACCAGCAACCCCCGTTCTGTCAGGGGGTTGCTGGTTACAGGACGAGCTCCTACCTCCTGAGCACCTGTCACCCCAAAATAATGGCCAGTATGGCCACAAAACCTTTAAAAAGACGTCATTCATTCTGAAGTAAAAAAACTGTTACAATTATCATTAAGAAAGAAATAAAAATATGCATGATCCTATACTTGTAGTCTAGCTAGTTATATTATAGCAAATGTATTTACGTCCAGTGCTTTAATTTTAAAAACTTTACAGATTATTTTTATATAAAGACATAAAAATCTAATAAATGTACTTCGGAAAGGAGACATTCTAAAACATGCTTAAGGTATGCTAATGATAATAGTCAAAAAAATATGGATTAAATCATACAAGATGACAGTTATTTGGAAAATTCACCAAATACCATTTTGAGCAGTGAAAGAAAAAAGTAGACATGTTCTAAACCTCCAAGGAGGGAGAGTTTTATTCTCCTTAGCACCATTGGGAAACATTCAACTCTTGTTTTGCTGTCGGTTAAACTCAGAGATATGATCATTGCACATCTTGTTTTTCATATTTTAGTGCTGTGGTCCCCATCCCTGGTCCTCAGGACTCGACAGCCTTCATGTTTTAGATATGTCCCTAAAAATATTCCTTCTTTGAGGCACCAGTCCAATCTATGTATAAATAATGTGTCAGAGATCCTTGTAATCTAGTTACCATATGATGATTGCAAGTTTAAAGAAGATGGATTAAAAATAGAAATAATTAATAAACAAAATAACTTAAAGCAAATAGTTATTTATTAAAATTTTATTCAGGCACACAGTGGAACTAAAACACAATTAATCTTTTTCAGACGCCAAAGCCCAGTGCAGACTGACAGTATAGAAAAGACTTTTTGCCAGACAACAACTTTGAGTGAATTTTTATTGATATCAGGAGTACGGTGTACATTTTCAGACATCCTCAGACATCAGACCAAACGGCCTCAGACATCAGACAATAGAAAAAAGTTATCATACCTATGACTGAAAGGCATCAGACTTAAATGTCTCAGAAAAAACGGCGTAAGGTCTCAGAAAAATTGGCTTCAGAAAAAAAATGTCACAGAAAAAACGGCCTCAGAAAAAAAGGTCTCAGAAAAAAAGTAATCAGACCAGGTCACATTAACTAAATATTTTTTTTGATTTGCCCTTTTTTTAAACAGTGATGGAAAAATCTGAAGGCATCAGATATTTTGACAGATTGCAATTCACACACCTGACTACATAGATGCACTGACATTTTCAACTTTATGCAGGGAGTCCAAATAACTACATCAATCAAAAAAAGATTCCCATGAGAGCATCTGAGCATCATCTTAGACCTGGACATCGTACCTAAAACATCTTGCTATCTGGGAGCTGAGGCATGGAGCGTATCTGTTACTGCACTGGACACAGACTGGCTGTGCCAACTGAGCCAACTGATGTAGAAGGATTGACCAGAAAAGCCCTCTTTCAGAGGGTCTTGCGGAATTCCCATCACTTCAATTGAAGAAATGTTCCCAGATTTCAAAACTTTGGCTGAAGTGATGCTTAATTCCAGTCAGTGGGGCAACAGTGTCCGGATTCAGCCTCCATTATGCACAGGCGGTTGCGGAGTTCTGCTCCATAGGGAGTGTTCAGGCCACAGCACATTAAATGTTTATAATTAATACATGTAGCCTATATATTGTAAAACAACTTAGCTGGGATCTGACGGCTTGTTTTGTGAGACCTTTTTTTCGGACATCTTATTGTCTGATGCGTTTATTCTGACAGCTTTTGTTTTCCTAAAGCCATTTTTCTGAGACCTTTTTTTCGGATGCCTTTTAGTCTGAGACCTTTAACAGTAGACTGAGGCCTTTCAGTCAGAGGTATGACAACCTTTTGAATGAAAACTAATGCTTTTTTCTGTGGTCTGATGTCTGAGGCCGTTTGGTTTGATATCTGAGGATATTTGGTCTGATGTCGGAGGAGTGGCACACTTCAAGAGGAAAGAATTTCAGCTTACAGGTCCATCTGCTTCAAATTGGATCCTCTGAGCATACAAATGCTGCCTGGAGTGTAAACATAATTCACCTTTTAAACACCAGTATACTTCAGAAATATGAATGTAGTACGTAGCTTTTCTCTCATGATTATTGATTGTTCAGTAGCCTATACACTGTCATGTACTCAGCATCACGTAATGTCTCATGATTATTAGGTTTTTACAGTTTTAACAAAACATTTGAGTTTAAACCTTAAAACTGGGATATTAATGAAACTGATACATGAAGAAAAACAGTTTGTTATTTTGCAAAAATAGCTTCACGTGTTCAAAAAAAATTAACACAAAAGGAGTGAAGTTTAATTTCACACATTGTTTGCTAAAACTGTTACCATCTGCCTTTTTAACACCTAATATGTGCTAAAGTGACAAAATATAGGCAGTTCTAATTATTTATCATCACAAAAGTCTCATTTCAAAATAATAATGATAATTTCCCCTAAAGTGAAGAGGAAAAAAGCCTATCTCTATATTTGTCACCATTATGCAGTATAAATTTCTAAATTTAAACATCATACCAGAGTATAGATTGCTTCTGGCATTTTCATGAAGAACTGAAGGGTGGAGAAGCCAAAATGTAGGGAAAAATCAGTTTTAATTACAATACTATTTTTGCAAGACTCAAGGAAGAAATTGTGATTTCCTGTATTGTACTACTCGTGTACTACTCCATATGTTGCAGGATAAGATCAAAAGAATATGTCAGTGCAATAATGAAATGTAAATAATGTATTGTTTATTAAAAATTAAAAGGGAATGGAGCTTTGATGATGGCAGATCTGCAGATCTTTATATTCAAGATAACAGCCTCTGCTAATTACCAAAAACCCCTGATGGAACATGCTGAAAAATGAAATGTGAAGAGGTAAATCAGACCATCTGAGTGCATCTTGTGTGTAATTTACACTTTCTGATTAAGGAAAAGTTTAACTTCCACAGTTGTTAAATTTACTTTTGTACTGAGTCGATGAATAAGTGGTCCTTTTTCTCTTTGGAAATGGGATTTAAGAGTTCAAAGAGAATAGTTTCATTATCTGAGAATGGAAAGTGAATAAGGATTTTAAGCTAGAAGTTAACATACATGAAAAATCTGTTAATGCTTTCAAAGTTTAATAAGATTTTTAAGCAGGGTCTTTGCAACACTTCGTCCATTCACAGAGTTTTCAAAAGCTTTTAATCTAAACTGGGGGAAAAAAATCAAACATCTTTCTTCTTCTCCCTCCAGACAACATTATTCTGCTCCCTGAATATTTTCTTTGTTTAAACTACCAGTAAACTGAAATGTTCAATACACGGTCAGTACAAGGAGCAGGAGTTGGTTTAAGGAATATCCAGGCCTTGCTCCTAGTAGGGACTGAACTTAGCGAGGGGCTCCCCCTTCTCACCAGTCCTGTTTTTGGAGTACATGGCATGGATCTCAAGTTTGAGTTGTAGAGAGGAGGATGGTTGGTCAGGGAAACTAGAGATTTCATTTTACTCTTTGCCAATGATTTGTTACTCTTAGGGTCTTCAAGCCACAACGACAAGAGCCCGTTTAAGTCTGACGCAATGGTTCTCAACCGGAAAAAGGTCAATTGCTTCCTCTAGGTTGCAAGTGAGTCTCTAGCTCCAGTAAAGGAGCTAAAGTATCTTGTAGTCCTTTTCACCGATGATGGCAGGATGGAGCAGGAGATAAATATTTGGCCTGTGGTCTTGTCTGACGCATTGCAGGCATTACTCCAGTCTGTTGTGGTGAAAAGAAAGAGCAGAGAAGAAGCTAAAAGTTTCTGATTTACCATTCTACGTATGCTTTCACCCCAGATCTAATCGTGAGATGTGTACTACGAATGAAAGAACCAGATCCTGGAAACAAGATAGTGGAATAAGCCTTCCCTGTAGGGTGAGTGGGCTCAACCTTACAGATAAGCTGAGGAGCTCCATCAGAAGAGGGGAGTCTGGAGTAGAGCCAATGGTCCTCTGCATTAGAAGTCAGTTGAGGTGATTTAGGAATTTGATCAGAATGCTTCCTGGGTCCCAGTATACACTGAAGACACTATATATCCCATCTGGCCAGGAAATGAGCTGGGTATTGGTATTAGGGATGTCTGGGTTTTAGTACTGGCCTTATAAACCCCTTGATCCGATCTTTAATTAGCAAAAGACAATGGACAGATGAATGGGTACCTTCTTAAGCTCTGTATTTCGGTGAATAATTTTTTTTCAGCATTTCTTGCTCTGAAATACTTTTACTTTTGTTTGTAAGTCAAGTCTATCAGATTCATGCTGATGCCCCTGTGCATTCTGAATTTGTTCAACTGTCTTGTCTCCTCATGATGAAGCTAGGTTATAAAATATTGCCATGTGTGCAATACACAACACTCACATAAACAGTGAGAATGCGATCATGAACATAAAACAGAGTTTCAAAGTACTATTCAAATATAAATGTGGCTGGTATGCTTTTGTTGTCTGGTATGCATGAAGAATATGCATTTATTGAAGATAGATCAAAAATAGATATTAGATTTAAAATAGATATAGAAATTAATAGACATATTTTTTTTTACTGATTGGAATGTGAATGATTTAATTGTAATGACTTGTTCGTAAAGTGTTGGAAGACATCTGTTGTGACATCTGTTGCACTACATAAACAAACTGAAGGTATAATGAAGTATTTGTTCTTATTTTATTCTCTAGAAAAATCTTGTCTGCCTTTATCATTTGAATGTATTAGTGGGCCAAAGATTTTTATTTCAAATACATTTGTGTATCGCTTTCATCATTTTCTGACACAAATTATTATGTAAGGTGTGGGAACTTGAAAAAGGTGCAAATGTTTTTCTTTTGCAGAACCATTACCTGAATGAGGACATTTTTGATACAGAATGTACTACAATAATTATTAATTATTATTTTATCTATGTGACCTTAAAACAGCATAGGTTTCAAGGGCCTCTGGGGGTCTGAAGTATTGGTGAGAGAGTAACAAAAGATCAGATATTGTCTGGCTCCACTGCTTTTCTCACTTGTTGGTGTGATTTAGTGAGTAGACACTTCACACACTAAATGTGTGACTGCCCTTTTTTGCAAATCATACAAATTCTGTCCTATATGAAAAGAAAAAGAAGCAGAGTAGTACAGTGCAAAAGATAAAATGTATGAGCTATATATCTGTGCAATATTAGATGTGGATTGTTACTTTAAAAAACATTTTTGCCAGAGTTAAACAATTGCTTTGGGCGATTTGTATTTTGCACATAACCGTTTTAATCTTATCAGATCTTATCTGACTCCCTGGTGCAGTACTTGGCTGGTTCAAGTCCTACCTAAAGAACAGGGACTTCTTTGTTTCAACAGAAAACTTTTCATCAGAATGAACAGAAATTACATGTGGGGTGCCCCAGGGCTCCTTCCTGGGGCCCCTCTTATTTAATATCTACATGCTCCCACTAGCCCAGATTATAACAACCAATAAGATTAGCTACCATAACTAGGCAGATGATACTCAGCTCTACATTACGATGTCACCAGGTGACTCTGAACCCATTCAAACCCTAAGTAAATGCATCAAGCAAATCAATGGATGGATGTGCCATAACTTTCTATAAATGAACAGAAACAAAACAGAAATAATTACTTTTGGACCAAAAGAGGAGCGATCAAGAGTCAGCACACAGCTCCAGTTAAAGGGGCTATATGCAATTTTCTGAAATTTAAACTCGCGACTGACCCCATGTGGCCAAAAACGGAACTGCTCTTCCTTTCTGCTCGCTCTCGCAGCGCGCGCTCGTGCGCCGGTCGCTCTCAATCTTCTATCTTTTTCGGGCACTTGTCAGATGTTTAACTTTCTTAGTCTTATGTGGAGTTACTGTTGGTGTCAGAGTTGTCCTGGGTCTCTTCTGTGTATTCGCACAATCCATTTAACTGCTTGCGAGTGCTGACTACTGGTAGTGGCAGAGTGAGCTGAAACATTTAACATGAATGCGCTTGACGTCACATCCGCAGACAGCGCGGGAAAAATCGGACCTGACAGAAAATAGAAAAAATTGGATACAGGCTTATAGGTGTACCCAATGTGAGCTGACAAGGTGTCAGTATGCTCATCAGGAGATGTTTGAGTCATAAATGGTCAAATAAAAAGGCTATTGTTACGTTTATTTTGGGGAAAAAGTTGCATATAGCCTCTTTAATACAGCCAGAAAATACCGATTAGGCCCAAAATTTAGGTGTAGAAATGGACTCAGACCTGAACCTCCAGGGTCACATAAAGGCAATAACAAGGTCAGCCTTCTATCACCTGAAGAACATTTGTTGGATTAAAGGACTGATGTTGCAACAGGACCTCGAAAAACTCATCCATGTGTTTATCTTTAGTTGGATTGATTACTGCAACGGTGTCCTCACAGACCTGCCTAAAAAGTCAATTAGACAGCTGCAGCTGATCCGGAACGTTGCTGCTCGTGTTCCTCACTGGAACCGGGAAAGTAGAGCACATCACCCCAGTTCTAAAGACCTTACACTGGCTCCCTGTAGCTCAGAGAATATACCTTACAAGTTTATAAATAATTGAATGGCTCAGCAGCAAAGTATGTTGAAGATCTACTGTTACTATACCAACCCCCCAGACCACTCAGGTCCTCTAATTCCAGTCTACTCAACATCCCTAGAATTAGAACCAGACATGGAAAAGCAGCTTTCATTTTCTATGCTCCTCTAATCTGGAACAGACTTCCTGACAACTGCAAAGCTGCTGAAACACTGAGTTCTTTTAAATCACTACTAAAAACTCATCTGTTTAGAGCTGCCTTTGAGTAATGTTTTCATGTATCATATTTTTTGTGTATGCTTCTTGCTTTATTGCAATTTTTACTTTATATGCTTTGTCTGTGTTTCCCTGCTATTTTTATTTCATCCCCTAATCATGTAAAGGACCTTGAATTACCTTGTTGTAGAAAGTGTGCTATACAAATAGAATTGTCTTGACTTGCCAAAGTGCAAATGTTTTTTGTTTTTATTTTACCATTCAAATGTTCAAATTTTAGTTGCAAAGATGCTTTTTTTAAATCAAATTTGCGTGGTACAGTTGAATCATCACTGTATTTGCTATCTTTTACATTCTACATTTGCTGGAGGATAAACTCTGACTGAACATAGTTGTGTTGAAGTGTCTCTCTCCAATCACATCTGACACAGACACTGCTGACTTTTCTATCTGTGCTCTGTGTCCAGGCCATGGTCCACTTTGAGGTGCCACTGATCCAGCTGGACTCTTAAGGTAGAAGGAGTCACCCATTTTAATTATGGCAACTCCAGAAATTGCAGACCAAACCAACTTGTGGCTAAGCAGAGCTCCAGACTTGGATTAAGATTGTTTGGACCAAAAATGATGACTGTTTTGCCTTTCCAGCACTTTAATGTGCAAGGACACTTAGTTGTGCATAAAAAGAATTTGAGAGAGACAAAGTAAAGGATTGTATTACTTACTACCTTATGTACTTTAGTCTTTTGTTGGAATTGGATAGTCAGACAAACTTTTTAAATAACAACCTTTTAGCAAGTGCTGAAAATGACTCAGCTTAATCTGCCCACATTGTAATAAGATATTGCTTCAGTTGACCCTATTTTTTTCAGGAAGTAGGTAAGATAATGCAGGAGAACAGGTTTACAAATACTGAAAATGACACTGAAGAGAACCTAACAAGGAAAACCAACAAAAATTCCAACTGTCTAGACCAAATGTGATGAATCTAAACACAAATTCATTCAAACACTAAACTAAACTCTTATTTATCATCACAAACATCTACAGTCAGAGGTGTAATAAAAAGTTCAATATATTTGAAACTGTGTCAAGAAAGACTGGACAAGGAACCAAATTTTTTTTGCCACCACACACAGAGAAGAAAGCCATAAAAATAGGTTAAAGAAAATCCCCCAAGCTCACTGTTAGAAAACTGCAGCAATTTTTCAGGGAAAGATTTTGCAACTGCAATAAAAGATGAATTGCTTGTAAGGCTTTGTGCACATCTTTACGGGGTTCCAGTAAAAGCGGAGCGTGCTGTGTGTGAGTAATCTTTTAAACATGACCCTTTGTTATGATGCTTGAAAGTGAGACTCTAGCTCGGTGATTCAACAAGAACCATTAACAAAAATATTACTTTTTCTAAGTACCATCATATTTAAGGAGTGTTTAAAATAATAGTAGGGTTAGACTTTTTGAGTTTGCCGTATTCTTATAAATCAAAAGCAGAAAAAAACTCATCATATTTAGGCACTGCATAATTAATTGAAGAATACAATTTTAAATAGGTGTTCTAATTTTACTTAAGATTGACAGTTGAAAAAAGTACCAGAAATCTCCCCAGAAGTTATGAATAAAATTACTATGAAAGTCAGTTGTTTCTCCCATTTAACCTCATACTATACAACTTGGTGAAGCTATTTCACCAGTGCTTACAGTATAAGTGTCATATCTGGCATCTTTAAAGCAGGGCCAAAATGCAGAAAAGAACTTGGGGTCAACATACTGAAGGTTTAGCCTGATGATAAAACGAGAAACGTCGAAAATAAGGTAAAAAGATAATGGATGGATCATAGCCTGAGAAACAGGGAAAGTGGAAGAATCCAGCAAAGAATAGCAGAGACAGAGAGGTTTAAGTACTGAGGAGTGTGATTGTTGACAAGAGGCAGGTGGTTGATTACAAACAGGGTACTGCTGGCAGAGAAGGCAAACAGGTAGACTGAGGGAAAATGAATAATTAACACTAGGAGCTGAACTGAGACTCAATAAAACAACAAAACACAGGGGAAAACAAACAATGTTGAACAAAGAAGGAACCGAACACAAGCCTGAATTAAGAAACTAAATACAAAGAAATGAAAATATATGGCAAGACACAACACTTCATCTTCTTATTTTTATTCTTCCCACCCCACCATCCTCCCATATAATATGCAATCCAATGTGGGGTTTTATCTTTTAAAATGTAGCCCTAATTACATTTAATTGTTACTATTTTGAAGAATATTGCTGTATTTAATCTTTACGTGCTGCCAGAAACTTTTTGTTCCACACATGTCCCTCCTGACACCAAGCATTATTAATAATTACAAATATGTCCCTTTTGTGTAAGATGGACCCATAAAAATCAACATACTGCCCTGTTTAAATTTGTTAAAATAGCCTTAAAGTACCTTGCAACTGTTAACAAAATACATATGTAAAAGGAAATACTGTATTAATATGACTTTACAATTTGAGGCTTGAAACTGTTCTTATTTAGTTGTTAAATATTTTTACATCCTTACTTAAATCATTTTCTAACCCATTTAACCTGTCAGCTATTTTCTGTCATGTTTTATATTCTGGTTTTACTAATTCACAACAGACTCCAGATTATCTTTCCCTACCCAACAAGGTGATATGATTTATTGACATGAATTTAGAAGTTTACAGTCAGAAGCACTTCTCAGCGCTCAGTGTTACACTCTACTGTCTTTGCAGCAACACTACCTACTGCAGAACACCGGTATTACAACTCAACATGTAATTAATAATTCACATTATCACACCATGCAGCCTCAAAAGCTTTTATTTCATGAAGATGTTTTTTTCCCCTTATTGTTTATGATGGATTTTTGATGCTCACACATTGTGTTGCTAATAACAGTTAGTCTGGAAAATAAATATATTGATGATTCTATCCCCTTGGGTTTCAAACTGGCAACATGGTTAGATTTGGTTTGATGTCATTCATTCCTAAATTCAGGTTTGGGCATTAAATGTAAAAGGAACACAGCATATGTGGCCCCCAACTACTTGTTCCTGGTAAACTATCGTCCAGTTTATCCCAATTATCTTTCTTTTGATCCATTGTTTATACACCCCTATCGGTGCAGGGTCACTGGTTAACTGGTTCTCTAGTGGTTTTTGGGCAAGAGGTGGGATACAACCCAGAGAGGTCGCCTATTTATCAAAGGGCAACACAGATACACGAGACAAACAAACTTTGGTGTCGAAAGTTCTGTACCATTGTTGGGAAAAGAACATGCATCCAAAAGCTCCGCAAAATTAGAAGTTGGGATCAGAAAATTGCATGAGAAAGTAAATAAACAGTATACAACGGAGATGAAGAAGAAAAGAAAAAAACCAGACGTGGCCTTCCGTGCTTGCCCTAACCACAGCTTCTCAGGGCCTACCAAAGGTGGCATTCATGAAAACAAATAACGCTGACTTTAACACTTAACTGAAAGTGCCAGTAATCCCTCGGGGGATTTACAATTCTGAAATTGCTCTCACAGTTTATTTGTGGCCGCTGACAAGTCGTCCCTCTTATTATGCAGGTGAATTTAAGTGGAAACATCAGAGCAACAGCAAAGCTTTTATTTCACTGGGCCCACTGCTCTCACGCCATACACTGAAGTTAATTTTGCCTGCTGCAAAATTGTGGGCTCATAAAGTGATCTCTCGTGAAAACCGTTCAAGTTGACACGCTAAATAATTCAGTGGGTTTTTATTTGTGGGCACAAAGATATGACTTTCCTGAGTTGTTTGGGGCTTTGCCTATATAAATATTTAAAAAAATACTTGTGAACGCTCTTGTGTTTTTTTTCTAAATTAACACCTTCAAAAATGAAACAAAGTCTCTCTGTGGCAGCAATAATTCATCTAAAAATATCTGCCAATCAAGATAATGTATTTCTTCTTTTGATGTTTGCTTTTGAAACAGTGCAAGTGGAAAAGTATTTATCACTTATTTATTTCTTCTGTTTTTTTCTCTTAGTCACATTTAAATGGCAAACAAATTTTAATATGACAAGATAATCAGGGTAAACACACACAAAAAAAACTGCTCAAATGATGTTTTTATTTATTTCCCAAAACACATCTCGAAAATCTTTACGATTTTTTTGAAAATATTCTGTGGATATATGAGAAAAAAGTTGAACTTTGTTAAAACTAACATTTCACTGCATTTCAAAATGAGAACACCAAACCGACAGTAAAACATGTTGGTGGCAATGTATTGGTCTGGGGCTGCTTTTGCTGTATTATGACCTGAATGATTTGTTGTAATTTATGAAACCATGAATTATCCTTTCTAACACAAATTGCTGAACGAAAATTTCTAAATATCACTTTGCAATGTACACAACTGCACTTGGTTTATGCAGCAGGACAATAATCTGAAGCATACTAGCAAAATAATTACAACAAAACAAACAAAAATAATTAAGGTTTTGAACTTGCCTAATAAAAATACAGACTTAAACTTGATTGAGCTGCTGTGGCATGGCTAAGAGACTATTCAAGCTCCAAAGTCCATGAATGTGGCTGAAATAAAACAATTCTGTAAAAAAAAGAGAGGGCCACAATTCCTCCACAAAAATGTAAAGGACTCATTGCCTCTTATTGCTAATACAGTATGACAGCTGTTTCCACCAAGGGTAGTTGAAGGATCCCCCCCCCCCAAATGAATTAATTGATTGTTTGAAAACTACTTTCTGTATTTCCTGTTATTTTTGTTGTATTGAAGTTAAAGCCTATTTAAATGTGGGTTGGTGTGGTGTTTTTGTTTAAACTTTCAGTTGCTGCAAGTCCCAGCACTCGAAGATACAAGATAATGATGAATTACTCTCTTTGGTGATTGAATTGCCAGTTGGAAAAGGGGTTGATTGACTGCTTTTGAAAAGTATCTAAAAGACAGCATAAAGAAATCACTTCCATATGCTCTCATGTAAAAATTGTGAAACATTGCTAATTCGATTGGAGCCTGTATTCAAGCTGCATTGCTTTCTATTTTTTTTCTTAGTTTCACTATCCCATTCCAGAGCCTTGTTTTCAGCTACAGAGACTGTGAGAAGATGAGGTTCACTCCCCACATCTGGAAGCATGCTTAATGATCACTGAAAAACAAGATGAACTGTTTTCTAAAATGACACAGGGAGGGGTAGACTGCAGTTTAGGTCTCACGCTTCCCCCCTCCCCCAGATTTTGTACTCTGCCTTTGTGACAAGCAGTCTGGTATCAACAGAGACCTCGCCTGAGCTCTTTAAAGTTTAATTTGGACTTCTTCTAAATTTATAGGCAACACTAAATTTACATTCTCCTGTGTGAGAAATGACTGTTTCTATCCATGGGTAAAAACAAAGGTTTACTGCACAGCCCCAACCAACCCCTTGTTGAAATATCCAACTGTTGTAAAGTTACATCTGTGATGTGTAACACTTTTGGCATGCCCAATGAGAGAATTTGTAATTAAACTCTGCCTTAATTATCCTTAATTGCTACTTGCCCAACTTGCGGCCATGTGCAGTGCATAAATATTTGACTGCAGCACATCTTTTTCTTTGTTTCTACTCTGATAAGGGAAATCGCTGCTTTTATTGTTTTCAAAATCTCAAAACATGAATATTAATGGAGGTCAGAGGTACCCATGCTTAAAGATATGTTAGATATGTCAGTGTTCTTAAATCAGCAGTCAAATATGCTCTTTCAATGTTCTATGATTTCTGTTCATGTCATTTCAGTAAATTCCTGATGGATGTTCTGTTAAGATCAATACAATAAAAAATCTAGAGGATGTATAGGCAATTTCATTCTTCAGAAAAAGCCAGTCTGATTACATGATCAGAAAGATAAACATTGCTTTCAAAATTTCAGAACATCCAGAACTGACTTGTGCATCAATAAATTAACAATTTATTTCATATCAAGGTATCTAATAGAAATATTTTTTTCTCTCTGTATTCCTGTTTAAGATTATGAAAAAAAGAAAAGATTATGTCAACAGCTATCATTTTATTTTTGGTCTGGTTCTGGAAGAGCTCCAATTTTAATTCTGTCTGTTTTGTGCAGGAAGAGACACTAAGTTGACAGAAAAACAGTCTGCAAGAATTTACAGTTGAAATCAGATGTTTAAATTCACTGTATATAACAAACATGACCTTTTTTGCTTTTTGTCTGGCAGTAACTCAGACTAAACATTTTCTGTTTATTGTCAGTAGAACTACCAAAATTACTGTATTTCAGTTTGCTAAATGTCAAAATAATGAGTGAGAGAATTCTTCATTTTCCTCAAATCCAGAAGTTTACAGACAATTAATTTGTAAATTGCGTTTTAAACTGTATGACGTCCTTCCACAAACTTATCAAAACAGTCTGTTTGAACAGCTTTTCAGCTCAGCCCCCAACTTGTCTAGGGAACTGATGTCAGAGTTTTGTGATGGCCCCTCCTAAACAATGATTTTCTTGTCTTTATGCAACTCATTAACTAAATAAATAGTATACTTAAGGCCATTGTCTTTTAGGAAGACCCATGTGTGCTTAAACTTAACTTCCTGGTTTATGTCTTGATATGTTGCTTAAATATTCCCACATAATGTTATTTTCTCAGGATTCCTCATGCTGCAAAAGACAAACACAATATGATACTTCATCACCCTATTTTACAGTTATTTCTTAGGCTTGCCAGCTTAACTTTTACTCTTCCAGATGTAACAATGATCATTAGGTCAAAACCATAGGAAAAACAAGCTCCTTGTCTATGAGTGCATTTGAAAACTATTGTATTTTCTTTCAGTTTTGGAAAGTTGGCTTCTTGCATATAGCTGCTAGAACAGATAAAAGTGGCACCTTCAGGCATCTGGAAATTGTGACCATGGATGAACAAGGTTTGTGGAGGTTCACAGTTCTCTTCCTGATATGTTTGTTTTCTTCTAAATTTACCATGTCACACATGGAAGCAGTGTGCTTAAAGTGTTAGCTTAAAAATACAGGTAAAACTCGAAAGATTAGAATATTGTGTAAAAGTTAATTTATTTCAGTTAGTAATTCAACTTAAAAGGTAAAGCTAATATATGAAATAGACTCATTACATGCAAAGCGAGATATTTCAAGCCTTAATTTATACTTTGATGATTATGGTTTTCAGTTTATGGAAATCCCAAATTCAAAATCTCAGAAAATTTGAATATTTCATGAAATCAATAAAACAAGGATTTTATGGAGAGAAATGTCGGACCTCTGAAAAGTATAATCATGCATATGTACTCAGTACTTGGTTTGGGCACCTTTTGCATCAATTACTGCCTCAATGCGGTGTGGCATGGATGCTATCAGCATATGGCTCTGCTGAGGTGTTATGGAAGACCAGGATGCTTCAATAGTGGTCTTCACCTCCTCTACATTGTTCGGTCTCAGGTCTCTCATCTCTCTCTTGGCAATGCCCCAAAGATTCTTTATGAAGTTGAGGTAAGACGAGTTTGCTGGCAAATCAAGTCCAGCTATCCCACAGTCACTGAACGGGGTTTTGGTACTTTTGGCAGTGTGGGCAGGTGCCAAGTCCTGCTGGAAAATGAAGTCACCATCTTCATAAAGCTTGTCTGTGGAAGGAAGCATGAAGCGCTCCAAAAGATGGCTGCGTTGATTCTGGACTAAATAAAGCTCAGTGGACCAACACCAGCAGATGACATGGCTCCCCAAATCAACACAGACTGTGGAAACTTCACACTGGACTTCAAGCATCTTGGATTGTGTGCCTCTTCATTCTTCCACCAAACTCTGGGACCTTGGTTTCAAAATAAGATGCAACATTTGCAGTTATTTTTTTCTTTAGTCCAGGTAAAACGCTTCTGACGTTTGTTGTTGTTCAGGAGCAGCTTGACAAAAGGAATACAACATTTTAAGCCCATGTCCAGGATCCATCTGTGTGCTCTTGATGCACTAACTCCAGCCTCAGTCCACTCCTTGTGAAGGTCCCCAACACTTTTAAATGGTCTTTTCCTCACAATCCTCTCCAGGCTGCAGTCATCCCTGCTGCTTGTGCACCTTTTTCTTCCACACTTTTACCTTCCACATACAGTTTGAGGCTTTCCCTCCTTACGTAGGGTGTTAATGATGGTTTTCTGCATAACTGTCAGGTCAGCAGGCCTATCCATGATTGCGATTTCTACTCAACCAGACTGAGAGACCATCTAAAGGCTCAGGAACCTTTTAAAGGTGTTTTGGATTAATTAGCTGATTAGAGTGTGACACTTTAAGTCTAAAATATTGAACCTTTTCCCAATATTCAAAATTTCTGAGATTATGAATTTGGGGTTTTCATAAACTGTAAGCCATAATCATCAAATGGGTACATAAGTAATGGGTCAAATACTGGTGTCTTCAGCAGAAATAGACCTTTCCAACGAGCCTAGGCACAGCTTTCTAGACCAAGTAACAACTGAGATAACAACTGAAATGTACAGCTTCAGAATACCCGACGTTACTTTTAATGGTAACTTAAAGCAAGAGACACATTTCAAAACCGCATAACTTGGTGAATTTAAAGCCCACAGCAATGGGACAAATACTGGTGTCTTCAGCAGAAATAGACATTTCCAACGAGCCTATGCACAGCTTTCTAGACCAAGTAACAACTGAGATAACAACTAAAATGTGCAGCTTCAGAAAACCCGACGTTACTTTTAATGGTAACTTAATAATAATAAAGGCTTGAAATATCTTAGCTTTGCATGTAATGGGTCTATCTCAGATATTAATTTCACCTTTTAAGTTGAATTATTAATGTAATAAATGAGATTTTACATGATATTCTAATTTTCTAGTTTCACCTGTATATCGACAGGTGTGTCTTTGTGTACTCAAATATCAGAAACTTACAAAGCCAATAAATCATTGACTTTCCAAATTGTTTGAAGGCATAATAATAATAGAAGACTTCTGAATTTGAAGAAAGTCATAAAAAATCTCAAAACAATGCTGTCTTTAATTATTCTGACATTAAGTAAATAGAAACAATTTTGGTCATCCTAATTGAATAATGTAACAATGAATAAAGAAAATGATTTTTTATTATTTTAGACAGCATAGATTAATACCTCTAGAGGATGTATTTTCTTCTTTTTTTAATCCCATTGTTAGTTCACTGCCTCATTAGTACACACTTAATCAAGTGCCAAGACTAAAAGCAGAAAATGTTTTTGGTTTTTTTACCTGTATATCTGACTCATGTATCTGACATTAGAATGGAGATATAATTTCAGAACTGTGAATTTTATTTCCCTGATCCAATGCCTAAACGGGCAATAGTTTTCATAGTTTAATAGGAAGCTGTCCCACTAATAAAAAACTGAGCTGCTAAGAATATGCGGTGACATGCATATTTCAATTCAATTCATTTTATTTATATAGCACCCATTCACAACAGATGTCATCTCAAGGCACTTTACAAGAAAAGTCAATGAATGTCAAGTCCAGTGGGTTATTGCAGTGTAATTAAATGATGAAAGTCTTGGTGCCCAAGCAGAACAATAAACTGAAAACTAAATTGAATCAAAGAATGGCAGACAGAAATTTTATCTTACACAATCTTATTCATCTGACCTATCAAATACCTTAGAAGAGTGGAATTAAAACTTTTCTCAGTTTCATGTTAGTGTGGTTTTTAACAGTAGGATAGTGAGACACAACATCACACCTTAACCTTGGAGAACTATGGCAAAATAAAAAATTACAGTCTAAAAAAGTTGGACAGAAGTCTACACATGTCAACCAAATTCTGCAGCTGAATCATCCAGAGGATTCTGAACAACTCAGTCTCAACTTAGCACAGAGGCACCATCACCAAAGTGATCTGCAAAGGGTTCAGAACCTCAGTGAGAATTATCCAAGTATGTTTACACAGTCCAAAACAGGAGTTTGGAGAAAAAAATGTTTTCCTATGAGTGCAGGCACTTTTTTTTTATTTGTGAGAAATAGACGAAAAGCTTTACTTTCACTCTAGAGGACCCAGGGTTTGCAACCCTGGTTCACCTAAAGCTTTCTTCCTATTTTATATAGCATGGCGTTAAAAGTCAGGTATTCCACATGCTGTGACTCACATTGCCTTAGCTTTGGTCCATTATCCATATGGATGTTGTCAACAGGGTAAAAGCGCAAACCTAAATACGTATAAGGTAATATATATTGTTCTAGGCTCAAAATTTTGTTCACCTGAAATGTGATAATTTTTCTAACTACTCTACCAATTCAGGCTTTTCTTTTTAATTCAGTTTTTTTAATATATAGATTAAGCATTGGTATGGTAAAAAAAAATACCTTGCAAAGAAATTGGGTTCCAGTTTTGCAAAATGTTTAATGTTGTGGACCAAGTGACTATATTGTTTAAAGTCAGAAAGAAATTTAATGCTTAAGCTCACCACAAATAGGGACAGTTCTACTTCAGATACCAAATAAAATCATTAATTTAACCGAACCTTTGCGAGCTTCATCTTTTGTTTAATATTACATTTTCTGTCGAATAGTACTTCATTGAGCAATGACTTCTTGGAAACAGAGGAACATGCTGTGTTTTATGTATCTTGCACAGGTTAGCTGACTCTCAAAACATTACTGGAAGTGTTGCAGTTTCTATGATAAATGGTGATAATCATGGGTAAATGTCTTAAACCTTATTAGAAAAAACTCAGAAAACACATAAGAAGTCAACCTGAGAGCATATTGTTTATTTTAGTGATAAATAATAAGAGTGGCTTAGAGGGGTTTCTATTAGCTCTAAACCATCTCTCTTACCAACGTGAACCTTTTTTAATTAATTTTTATTATCTTATAGATCTAGGTCAGATTCTCTCTCACTAATTATTTCAAAATCCCTCTCTGCCTCTATTATAGGACTATCAATTAAGAACATACAACACAAACACATGAACAAACTCCTGATGTCCACCACAGAGTCCATGTATCGATCATCTGTTTTCCTTCTGAAACAAATGTGGTCAGATCTGACTGGTTGCCAAGATATAGTAAAAACAATCAAAAACAAAACATTTATAAAACCTTTATATGCAAACAAAATGCTTACCTTTCTGTTTAATTAGAAATGTTCTCCAACTCTGGTACAAGTACCACAGGCAATACTTGGGTTGCTATTATTTGCGGTATTAAGGAGAAGTGAGTTCTAAGGAGTTTGGTATCAATCATTTACAATGTTAGCACAAATCTAAGCTACCCTGATGTAGAGCTAGTAGACCATAGAAAAAAAAAGGTTATTGCTGTTGAATCAAAAACAATCTTTGTTTTTAAAACAGAAACTACCCCAAACAGAAAAACAACAGAAATCCGAGTTTAAAATGAAGCAGACAACAGTAGCTAAGCAAGAGAGGTGACTAATATGTACCTTTGAAGACAAAACATGGATTTGGGAATAATGGTGAAACAACTTAATTATGTTTCATTTGTAAACTGGAATACCTAGTGAAATATGCTAACTGCTATACTCAGTGATAAACTAACTACAATTACCAATATTAGCTAACAGGAATGTGTTTCATTGTATTTTGTTTAGCCAAACAATAAAGGAGTAAATAAAGGCCATACTGTACTATACATGAGATAAATTTTGTTTTCATGCGATACAAACTGTCAGCAGTACAGATAAACTGTTTGTTACTGTAACTATCGCTTTGTTTTAAGTTTGTGACAACCTGTCAGAATCTGAGGTGAAGGTTGGTAAAAAAAACAAGCCTACTGAAAAGTGTACTTTTTTGAAAAGTGCAGTTTTTTGAGTTTATACTACACTAAATGTGGTATTACCTAAAGGTCTGAATTTTGAATTTGAAATAAGATATTTTCTTTTGATTCTTTAGGTTTCAAATAGTACTATTATTGTCATTTTCAATCTATATGTAAACGGTTGTTAATGCTTTATATAGTGTGAATCTATTTTTTTGTTCTTCCTGCTGCTGAACAGTCTGACAATCTTACACTATGCAAAAAGATTGCTGAACTGTCTAGAGGATCATGAGTGGAACTAAAACAAACGGATCAAAACAAACATGCCCAATGATTAGAAGTTGAAACCAATTGGCAGTGTTGGCATTTACATTCGCCCAAGGTCTATCCTCAGGCTTTTCACTACTCTATTTACACACCCAAATTTGGTGAGATTCTCCAATCAGTTCCACAGTAAAGAAGCAACAACTGTAATTCTAATTCCTAATAAAATTGGAGGCAGCAGCATAACAGATTCACATAATTCTGTAAATCTACTGACATGCTCATTTGTTGATTAGGGCTGAAACAATAATAACCCATCTTCTCTCGTTCGGGATTTTTATTGCTTCGATCTCACAATTGTAGTTGTTTTTTACATATTTGTTCTCAACAAGTACGTTTTTAGGAAAACAGTATATTAAGGACGATCAACCATACCGAAATGAGCAGTGTATAGGTGTCTGTGTGTGCATTTATTTGCACCAGGGAGGGTTCTTTGTTGAAATCTTGAGTAATTACAGAAAAAACTCCCCATTTGGAAACCATGTGCAAGTTCCATGCATCCCTGATTAAAACAAATGGGGCAAATAACTTGAAGTGTGGTCACTAAGTCTATCTTCAGGTTGTTCACAACTCAAAATAAACGGTTGTATCTGCACATTGTTGATTTCTTAAGATTTTGTCATTAGAGCAAGCTAGAAAACCCTTAATTTTGTTGCTTATTACATCAAGGTTCAACGGGAAACATAATTTAATTAAATCTAATTTACAAGTCAATAGGCAGCCTAGAAAACATGCTTTATATTTTCAAGTTACCTATGAACGTAGAGCGACATCTAGTGGATCATCGTAAAACTGCAAGTGATGCAAACTGTAAGGCTACGTCAACAGTACTACGTGGAAGATGGAACTGTGGGCGAAGGGGCTTGGAGGTGATGCTTTCGTTAAGAGTATTACATTTCACAATAAGGGCATCTGGTTAAGTTTACCGATTTCACCCTATTGATTTGTAACCCCTGACACCCTTAAAATTGTAAACTAGTTTCTTTAACCCATATTATTTTCTTTTACATGTTTCAAACGAGGCGTGGGATCAAACAAATATAACGGAGACTTTTACTTCGAAAGGATTACATTAAAGCCGCTAGCTGGCTAGATGCAGGGATTTTCTGAGAGAGTGCAGACAGAAAATCATGTGAACGATTTAGGATTAATAATGTGTTCTTCCGGGGATACTAAGTTAAAAACAGTGGCGCTTTTCTGTTGAATTCGTTTTACATTTGTATTTGTTCCTCTCCGTTTAACCACGACTTGTTTGCTTTTCGAAAGACTGGATTTGCCTTTCAACACACACACACACACACACACACACAGTGGTGAGGATTGGAAGCTAGCTCGTCAGGTACTAGCAGGCAGCCACATCAGCACCGCTGCTCCCAGTCACACACGTTAGCATCTGTGTCATCTTTCTGCTGTTTTGGTTTTGTATGCATTTAGAGAGCTTTAGGGTTAGCTTTTTGCCAAAGGAGAAGCGATTTATCATCTTGTGTTGGTTTCCTGCAGAGATTTCATCATGGCAGACAACATCATGAGCAAGGCTGCTACCATGGAGATCCCCATTAATAGCAATGGGGATACAGGGGCTCTGAATGAAGATGATAGCCTGGAGCAGGTAGGTCAACTTTTGTTACACCTCTGGTATTTTAATACATGATGCCACTTTGAGGTCATTTTTTGTTGTTGTTCTCTTAAATATTACCTTGCTGTATGTTTAGGCCAAACGTTAGCTTAACCATGCAAAGGCCTGCAGCTATTGAAAGTATTAAAATTACACTTTCCAGATTAGCACCCGCTTAAGAAAATGGGTAGGTATGACTTGTTGGTCCAAGATGGCTTTTGTTCTTTTCACTTGCCTAGATGGAATGATTTTCCCAGTAAGCATGTTACTTCTTCAGTAATTGATGATACATCATTTCCAACCTTTTTTTTTTCACCAACAATCTGATATAAATCCTGTGCAATTCAACTTAAAAACAACCAAACCTGTTAGGGAAAAAACAATGTAAAAAAAAAGCTAAATTTACCTGCTCGCATAAGTATCCAAACCTTTAAACTAAATACTTTGTTCAAACATGTTTTTAATTTCATTTCAGCTTTCAATTTTCTTCAGTTTTAGGCTATCTGCATGGCACATCCTGATTAGAAAGTAGTTGCCCATACAAATTTGCAGAAGTAATAAGCTGATTTAGCCATTCCAGAATCTATCCAAGCAATTATTTTATTGATTTGGACTCATCGTGATGCTGAAAAAGGAAATCCCTCACTATTTCCTTCTTTATACTTTTGCACAGTTTAATTATGGTGATGATTTGTAACCTGGCAGTAAACTATGCCTTTAGGTGTATGATGCAAATGTAAAAAAAAAAAAAATCCTACAAGGGTAGCTGAGCACACATTCAGTTTGTTCACATTTGATATAATTATGCAAACTGTTTATTGCAACAGTTTATTTCTGTTTAAGGTATCTTAAGAATAATTTCTTAATGGTAATTTACATTCGTCTTAGTGAAGCAAAAATAATTCAACTATTCAAGTAGCTCTCTCCTCTGTTTGTAGAGCTGGTTCTGAAAGATATTTGGGTCTAATTTCATGTCTTTTGAGCATGTAGACACAAAACTGACTGTAAAACAATGTGTGGAAGATTATATGTGTTTTTCTTTTGATTATTTTCAGTCCCGTCCTTGGTTCACTGCCATATTTTTATTTATGTTTTTATTTCAAACTAAAATAACAAAAAGGTGAACCCCTGATAAACTAAATTTAAAGATCAATACTTTCAAAGTTCGAAAAGTGCTTTGGAGGAAGTTGAACACTTATTTTGTCCAAAGCCCTTTAGTCCATTATAACTTAAATTTAAATGCAGAACTATTACAGCAATTCAACAAAAAGTAAAGCGCGTTACTCAGTACGTAAAAATAGTAGCATATGATAACTCATAATAAACAAAGTACATACATAGCTCGTAATAAATCTAATTAATAGTTTTGTATCTTTTAATGATATTTTCTTTTAAGTTTTCTTTAAGTCTACCAATTGTTTGACAATTTTTAATGTCATCACTGCAGCTATTCCACAACCGGACCCCTCTTGTAGAGTCAAGTTTTGCATTTGTTCTCACAGCTGGCTTTATAAACATATTTGTCCCTCTCAAACTGAACTTACTCTCCCTTAATTGGAAAAGCTTTTGGACAGTATTCGGTAACTGTTGATTTTTTTTTTACTTTGTACATGGTTTAAAGCATTATGAAATCAACCAGGTCTCCAAATTTCAATCATTTTAATTTGATAAACAGAGAGTTTGTTGGTTCTGTGTAGGATGATCTTGTGATTATTTTTGTAGCTTCTTTTTTTTAAGAAGATGTACAGAATTTATTGTTGTCTTGTATGTGCTCCCCCACACTTCAGCACAATAAGTAATATATGGGAGTATGAAGGAGCAGTACAAAATTTATAATGACTGATTTAAGAAATATTTGATTTGAAGTACCGAAATTAATTTGGATTTATTAATGCACACTTAAACAAGTGACTCATTTGAAAAATAACTTTAAAGTTGGTTGCACTTGTATAGCTTATATTGTAATGACATGATTAAGTTCCTGGACTTCACCTGTCAAGAGGTTTTGAAGTGGTGGCTAAACAGAACAAGTCTAATATAGGGAAAATGTGCACATCAAAGAAACCCACTGGATTGGGGGATAGATCAAAAATGTAAAACGTGGAGAACATAAAAGCAGATCCTTGCACAAATGGTGAACATTGTATTTATTTTCTTCTCTTACTCACCACATGATGAGTTTGGAGGTTTTTCTTGACTTAAAACAAAAAGCTAAAAGAAGAAATATCTTACACGGGCAATGTTATCATCAGATCTAAAGAGTTTTCCATTTTTCCTCATTTACTACTAGCACACTGCTTTATAAAATTATGAAAAAATTTGATTATATTTCTGTTTCCTGCCATCTAAACCCTGTATATGGCCATCTTTTTTCGGGTGTAAATCCCTTAGGATCTGCAGCAGGTGATGGTGTCTGGACCCAACCTGAATGAAACCAGTATTGTCTCAGGAGGTTATGGAGGACCTGCCGGGGGCATCATTCCTACAAGCTCCATCAAAGGTACTGTTTGCAGCTCATACTGTCTGCCTCTACATGTCCTGTTGTCTTTTCTTCAAAGTAAAGACTCTTGTTTCTTTAAAAGCTCTATTTTGTAGATATACTAAGTAAAAGTTACCATTTTATACCTCGATGTTAAAAAATGAATATATGTACTGTTCCAAGACAGACATGGCTTTTAAAGTAGCACAGTGTTCCATCCACTGTCTGTTTTCACTCGCTTGTCAGAAGCAGACTGCTCTGAGCTTTGCCAGAGATCTGTCAGTGTTATTGAATGCCTTTAAAGCAACTGAAGCAGCTCACTAATGTAATGCACCTCTTGGAAACCATAGCAGAGCTAGAACGTTTCCTCTTCATATGTTATTGTGCCTCTAAGGAATTCATGACCTCCAGCTGCTGGTTCATGTTCCAAACATCATATTCCATAGGGCCTGCAGTTCGCTACAACCCTGAGTATCTGGACAGAGGACGAGCTCTTGCACCAGGACTAGGTGGCTGTGTTCTAATAATAATAAAAAAAGTTTAACCTTTTATATGTTGGGATTTGTAGTCCTCTTTTTGTATTGCTTGACTAAGAGAATTGTATGCAAACTTGCTCGTATCTACTTGACTCACAGCATTAGCAAAAAACTATGGCAGCTTCCACAAATGGGGAATGTACTACCTTGATATTATGGTTCTATCTCTTGAAATGTTGTCTTCATATTCAGTTTACTCCTGTGGGCTGTAAATGAGCTTTGGATGACTATTTTGTTGTTACTCTGCACTTTTATTGTAACCCTAAAATTGTGTATTTCCTTCTTTTTTTTAAGAGGTTTTATTTTGCATGAGAAACCTGCATCGTGGAGCATTATGTCTTCAAAACCCCTAACATTGTCATCACAAAACCCCAATTTTTTTTACCGTTTCTAAATCTTCCTTCAGCTTTTATTTCATTAACAAGCTCCTGTGCATATTACTCAGCTTCCTCATTTTCGGTGACCTTTTCTCATTCCTGCTTTTCATCGCTACCATGCTCATTTCAGACATTCGCATGAAATCCAGGGGTGTTAACCTGCCTAATAGTAATGCTTCAGCCAGTCGACTTGCCCATCACACAAACGAGCATCCAGGTATCGCCTACCTCCTCACCATCTCCATATTGTCCTCACTTATTGTCACGATCCATCCAATAAACCACTACCCTGCAAATTTTGAAAATCTAATGTCTGAAGTGTACTCATTTCCCCCCCTCTTTTTTTAAGGGTCATTGAATCATAACACTAATTCAACCGAGGAAGTTTCTCGTGGTGTGGCAGTGGAGAAACTGGACAGTGTAAAGAAATGGGGCATTAATACATACAAGGTAATGTCTGTTGTGTGCTATGTGTTTAATTTAACTTGATTTAATACTACTGTTACGACCCAGCTCAGCTAGGGAAGAGGAAAGTAACACACACTGTACTCAGGTGGTAGAGGAACAAAAGAGTTTAATCAGAATAAAGCAAAAAAACAAATATACAAGACAAAAAATGGTCTAACAAAATGAACTTAAGTACTAAGGGTTTGAAAACAAAACATGTGCCCCAAAAACAGGCTAAGAGAAGCCTTAAAATACAGGGGCAAAACGAAGAACTTAAAGCTGCTATACCGTATCTGCAAGACAAGCTAGCTTTACAAAAATTATGCCACTTAACGTTTTAACATAGTATAGCTATAAATGATTTGTGAAGAAGTGGTTCTGTCACATTTCTCTATTAACACCTCAGCCAATAACATGGCTCAGTCCGAAACTGACGATTGGACCATCTGGTTGTCTGTCTCACCGGACAAGCGAACTTCCGCATTTACGTAGCTCGTCCTCTCGTTACGCGCTTCCGCATTTTGCAACAGAACACCACTGCTGTGAGAGGTTCTGTTTAATAATGTCAGAAGGAAAAACAGTCAGCTGCTACCAATTCAACCATAGGACAAACTACTAGAGTCCCAGAAAGAAAAACTCGTAAAACAAGAGTGTTGAGCAAACTGCGATTGGTGTTTTGCGCTCTCTTGTTCACTGTGGCAATTCGCGTTCCCATATCAGGGGGGCGTGGCCTAGGGATTATAGCCGACGGGTCGGGTGAACGTTCTGTGTATGTGTTTATGTTGAAAAGCTAGCTTGTTCTGCAGGTTCAGTGTAGCAGCTTCAATGGCAGAATGTGTCATCTGAAATCAACTACTTATAGATAACACAGACAAAACTAACTAGTACAGGTTCTGACAAACGAAGCAGACAGAGCAGGCTGTGGGGGAAAGCAGCACTGTGACAAGCTGCTTCCCGACCCCCAACCCTGCAGGTGAGACTGATGGTCTCTTAAAGGGCCAGGGAGCCAATCAACAGGTTCCAACTGCCTGATAATCAACAGCTGGCCTCTATTGCTTGCAGGAGGAGGGAGAAACTGGATCTGCAGAAATCCACACTCTGACAGACATGGATGAGAGCGGGGGTTGGCATGCAGACAAGGAGAAACAAAATTACAAACTGAATAAATACCGTATCTGAATAACAGGTGGTTGATACAAAACAAAAAACCTCACAAGGCCCCTGTAAAAACGGATGGCTGTTGCCAAATAGTTGTAAAATTATTTTGCAGCCTACGTTATAATATATAAAATAATTCTTTCTTAGATAATGTGCATAAGGTCATTTTTAATACCTGATCCAGCACGACTCAACCTGGCTGCATAATGTTTGTAGGACTAATAGTGACTACGAAATGAATCCGTATTTATTTCAGTAATTCAAAAAGTAGAATTTCCCTAAACTCATCATTACTCACAGAATTGATATATTTCAAGGGTTTATTTATTTGTTTAGTTTACGTTTGATGACTATACCCTATAGCTAAATAAAAGCCAGTGTTTAACTGAAAATTAGAATACAACATAAGACAAATAAAAGATTTTCAATTCTGAAATGTACTTTTTTTTTAGTGTATTTCTAACATGGTTGGAAAATAAAATCAGAAAAAGTTCAATAACATCCCTATTTAACTCTCTATTCACTGCATAGCTGATCAGTGTTATGTGTGAAACGGTATAGGAAGAAGTATAAACTGTATAAAACATTTTAACATGAACAGTATGTCGATGTAGTGTACATTATATGAGTGCATTAGCCTGTGGTTCTGATGAGGCATTAAGTAAGCCCAGTTTGGTTCAGCTCATCTGCATTGTTTGGGTCTGCTGTCTCTCATCTTCCTCATGACAATCAAGCATGGTGGTATCCTGCCCATTAATGCCAGTGTTGGTACTTTTACCAGTGTGAGTAGATGTGAAGTGTGCTTAGAAAATGAAATTAGCATCTCCATGAAGCTTGTAGCAGAAGGGAGCACGAAGTGCTCTAAAATCTCCTGGCAGACAGCTGAACTGACTTTGGACTTGAAAAAACACGTTGGACCAACACCAGCAGATGACATGGCTTCTCATATCACTGACTGTGGAAAACCTCCGTCTAGACCTAAACATCTGTACTTCTCAACTCTTCCTCTTAGCTCTCTTTTTTTTCTGAATGTTGTCCCTGACTCAGGAGTGGCGTAACACGAGGACTACGCCAGTTGTAGCCCATGTTGTAGTTCCACAGCTTCAAATATATTACTCTGTGTGCAATTCAGCTGTATGAGGTTTCCTTTTTGTAAAATTACTGAAATAAACATAACCTTGTTTTTTAAATGCTCAAGCAAACTGAGCACCTACTTAAAACTGATAATTGTTTGGAATAAACCTTTAGAAAGACTTTTATGCCTTCTGTAGATTTCTGTAATCCAAAACCTTTTTTGCCCAACACTTGAATGCTGGCTGTGATATAATTTATTTTATTTGTTTTATTTCTGTGGCATTTTCAGTGTACAAAACAGATGTTCTCTGAGAAGTTCGGGAGAGGTTCACGAACGGTGGACTTGGAACTGGAAGCCCAGATTGACGTTTTGAGGGACACCAAGGGCAAATACGAGAACCTTCTAAGACTGGCGACGGCACTCATCACTCATTTCCAAAGCATGGTGCAAACGCAGCAGGCTCTCGGGGACACATTCACAGACCTGAGTCAGAAGTCCCCTGAGTTACAGGTACACAATTTACAAAATGTCCATGTTGCATGGTGTCAAACAGGCGAGCAAGGCTTGTGTGTTTCCCTGCAGGATGAATTCGGGTATAATGCAGAAACACAAAAGCTGCTGTGCAAGAATGGTGAGGCTTTGCTCGGTGCCATCAACTTCTTTGTGTCCAGCGTAAACACCCTGGTCAATAAAACGATGGAGGATACTCTGATGACAATCAGACTGTATGAAAATGCAAGGTAAACAAAACTTTGACACCTTACCTTATAGTTTAGTAACATGAATAAAATGTTTGTAAGGTGATGGCTCGGACAAAGTTATAACTGTTTCTGTTCCAACTTTCATGCGTGCAGACTTGAATTTGATGCCTATCGCTCTGATCTGGAGGAGTTAAGTTTGGGTCCAAGGGATGCAGCTGCTATGGTTCGCATTGAGATGGCTCAGCAGGATTACCAGATCCACAGAGAGAAATACGAACGGCTTCGTAGTGATGTTTCCATCAAACTTAAATTTCTGGAGGAAAATAAGGTTTCCTTTACAAATTTATGCATCTTTTCTTCTTTTTTTCCTTTTTTTCTATTTAAAACCCGTTATTACACATTGCAATGAATCCTGGCAAATTAACTGTAGTTATTTGTTTGTCCAATAAATGCAAATTGGATAGTCTTGACATTTCATTGGTTCACATCAATTTCCAAATATGCACACTTTTGATTTAATGTCATTTAAATTTAAACAAAGCCTTTGCTCCACCTTAAAACATCCTACTCTTAATCCTTAAAAAGTCTTTGTATAGGATTAATATCATTCTTATGTAAGCCTGAAGTCTGTACAAGCTCGCCATGCTTCAGTGATGGCCCCATGACATCACTGTTGGATGTGGTTACACATGCACAGGGGCACAAATGTAACCACACCCAAAACTCTGAGATCAATGATGTTTGATGTGGGATCTGAGCTGAAACAAGCATGAAGCTTCAAACCAAGAAAGAGAATAAGGCGCTGTTTTTAAATGTAATATGAAATTAGTTTGCTGTTTTAATTTTGAATATTAAAACTACAGCCTAGTGTAAGACAAAATGTTACAGGGGTATAAAAACAAAAGGACAGACATAAAAGGCACCAGAAACGCATTGAAATGATTAAAGAAAGTAAACGTAAAACAAATAACTGTAATGTAGGGAATAATATATCACTGTGGAATGAAACAGTGGTCGATTTTATGGAAAGTAACAGATCCATGTAGAGTACGGTTACTGTGCCTTGGACAAGTTAAAATAACTTTTTTTTTACATGTCACAGCCTCCAACTTTAATCAATTCTTTTTCTTTTTGTGATAAAGCAACACAAAGTAGTCCAGAGTTGAAAATTGGAGAGAAAAAGATGGAAGGTTTTCAACATTTTTAAAAATTGAAATCTTTAAAGTGTGGTATGCATTTTTTCATAACTTTTTTTTACTTTCCTTTACTCTGATTTTGCCAAATAAGTCAGTTTTCATTGTTTTCAGAGGTCACCTAATTATTAGATGGACTCCACCAGTGTGTGATATAATCAAACTTTAAATCCAGTTGTTTTGTGAAGGCCTCATTAGTTTGTTAGATATTTGTGAATAAAAACCATCATGAAAACCAAAAACACACCAGATAAGTCAAGGATAAAACAATATCCCAAGCTTTAAACGACACACTGTTTCAACCTCTGATTATAAAAATTTATTTTTTGGACACAACTGCAAATCTACCAATATGTGGCTGTTTATTTACACTGAAAGCTTGAGCAAAAAGCACATTTATCAGAGAAGCAGCCAAGAGGCCTATGGTAAATCTGGAGGTGCTGCAGAGAAATACAGCCCAGCCAGAAAAATCTGTTATTGGACAGCTATTACCCATGTGATATTTGCTACTAGTCACATAGGGGACACAGAAAATATGTTGAATACTGTGTTCAAATCAGATGACACCAAAACTTTGGATGTGCAAGGTCATTTGAGAAATACTTCAGAAGACTTGCAGCTGCAAACGTTAGCTTGGAAGACTGCATAGTTTACTTTTTGTAGGAAAAAATGAAAACTGTGTAGCTTTGTCTTTACGACACTTTTTGCTATACTTATCAATGGGCTATCACATTAAATTCCATTAAAATACATCAAAGTTTGTGCTTTTTATGGTACAAACTTTTAACGGCCTGTTTCTGTGTGTGTACCTTTTTAAATATGCCTTTTGCCATCTTGTTTGGAATAACATGGCTTTCCTGTTCCTCTTTTTTTTTTTTTTCAGGTGAAGGTGATGCACAAGCAGCTGCTTCTCTTCCATAATGCAATCTCGGCATACTTTGCTGGCAACCAGCAGCAGTTGGAACAAACTCTTATACAGTTCAATGTAAAGTTAAAGCCTCCAGGGTCAGACAAGCCATCCTGGCTGGAGGAGCAGTAATGGGCACAAAGGGTTCAACTGCTTCTCGACGTTTTCAGTGACACAACAGATGAGTGGTTTGAAGGATATAAATTAAATAATTAAGGGAGAGTATTGTAGAATCTGTAGGACCCAGATATTACTCCTTTTTTGTCATGTTTTTTTAGTATCATTTATGACAGATGGAAATATTCTCTTTTTTTTTGTTACATCACAAAACCCTTTGTTACTTTGCTATTCTTGTAGTTAGCACAATCATTTACAGATATGTCACTTATTTATGTACAAGATTGTAGTCTAGTATGGAGATTCCCTTTGACAGTTTTGCACATTTTTTTACATTTTGCTTAAAGATAAATTTAACATGTTGGTGTATATTAAATTTGAGGGATTCCACAAGTTGGAAAAGCACATCACTGGGAAAGTGTACATAATTATTATGACATATCATCTTAAATGGTTTTTATTTTCTCAACTATGTTCTTCACCTTTTAAAATATTTTATGTCGAAGATATCAGGACATAGAACATTCTCCAAATTAACTTACCGTTTTTCAGCTGTCACTTTGGGAAACACCGTCCTGAAGGGTCATCATACAATGAACTTATTTTGAGGATATGATTTTTCCTTTTTTTTTTTTTGCTGTCATAAACAATCATAATCACTTCTAAATTTTGGTAATCCCCAGATACAGTATGTTGTAATTAGTGCAGCACCACTACAGGCTTATATGCTTTATTTTGTTCACACACAGAAACTTCCTCCTTTGACCATTAATAGTCGGTTTTGCAGTTTGGATCAGTGCATATGTTTGATCCTTTTATTAATAAATGCATAGATCTCAGTTACATAGACTTAAAAAGGTTAAAATTAAGTTTTAACGGGTGTAACAGGAGACGTCGGTGTAAAGGTATGAACAGAATGAAACTTATTCTTAAAGTCTCAAACCATAAAACAGTAAACCCTGAACACCAAATGCACTTTAGTTTACATACAAAGGTCAGTGTCCCTTCCAAGACAGAATGTAGAGAGTACATGTTTTTCAAATTTTATTATTTATTCACTTGTTTGTAACAGGGCAGTGTATAATACTGAGGGTTCTTTAAGGTTGTAAGTTGGCTGGTTGTATTTTTCTTCCCTCTGCATTTCCAATAAAGTGGTGGATGTTACAAGTTTCGTTGAACTGTGTGGTTGTGTGCATTATTGTTCCATTCAAAGAATTGTTCAGGACTAAAAGCTTATGTGTATATGTAGTTCCCATAAATACATTTAGTAAATTATACCATCATTACTTCTAGGTTCATACATGAATTATATCAACTGTTAATGGGAACAGAATGCATTTGCCATCATTTAGTCTGACTTTATTTTTATGGTGCAATGAGCAGTCTGAAGAAGCACTATATTTTTGGCATGTTTTGCTCATAGAGTAGCTAATAAAACTAACAAAAGCACTGAAGGTTAAATAAAGTTACAAAGATGATGCTAATTTTCATCTTTATTTTCTACCCTGTAAATTCGAGTCTCAAAGGGTGGAAATGCCCATAGGTCACATTCAAAAGCCATTAAAAAATATATTCCTAACTGAATCTTTTAAAACTAAATTCCTCCAAATTGCTGTGGAGGAACTGTGGCCCACTCTGCTTTCCATATATTCTGCCACATTATGCAATTTATGACAATGATTAGCCAGTTTGAGATCATCTTCCACTTATCCGGGATAGAGTCACAGGGGCAGCAGCTTAAGCAGAGACATAGACTTCCCTCTCACCCAGCCGCTTGGGCCAGCTCCTCGGGGGGAATCCCCAAGGTGTTCCCAGGCCAGCAGAGAAACACTCCCTCCAGCGTGTCACAGGTCTTCCTCTGGGTCTGTTCCTAGTGGGACATGACTGGAACACCTCACCAGGGGAGGCGTCCAGGATACCTGAGCCACCTGAGATCATGCCACGTCTTAAATGAATTGGATTTAGGACAACTGGAGTTGACAAGGCCACTCCAAAACCCTTCTGGAGTCTTGAGCAATTCAGAAAAGGCCTCGATAGTGTGTTTTTGTCTGGACTGTCCTGCTGCCTAACACCAGTGTGTGCAACATTAGAAATTCCTGGTCAAACATTCTCCTTCAATATTTTCTGATGGTTCTGTCATGTGGGGGCGGCAGTGGCTCAGTATGTAGAGTAGTTGTCTTGCAATCAGAAGGTCATGGGTTCCACCTGTCACATGTTGATGTGCCCCTGGGCAAGGGACTTAACCCCAAGTTGCCTACCAAGCTCTGTATCGGTACATGAATATGTACGTGTTTGAGAGTGCGAATGGGTGAATGTAGCTCCAGTGTAAAGCGCATTGAGTGGTCAGTATAGAGAAGCACTATATAAGTTTACCATTTACAAATCCAGTCCATCCAGGTCCTGATTGAAAAAGCTCCAGACTATCACAATACCACCACCGTGTTTTACTGTCAATAGGATGTTATTCTGAAAAGCAGATTTTTTTTTTTTTTGCCAGATGTAACCGGATGCACACCTAAAATGGCTCACTTTTGTCCTGTGAGTTCACAGATTATTTTCAAAAATATTTTCCTCTGGGGATGTTCTCCCATTGATGCCATCTCTTATTGTCAAATCCTAAGCAATGACCCTCTCTGATACCACTCAGGTCTGGAGTTATGTAGATGTTCCAGATTTTTTAGAGGTTTTTGCAGGAGGGGTGCACACTTGGATTCATTTTGGTGAGCCGGTTCACTATGTTAGGTATCTTCATTTGTGGATAATGACTCACTGTGGTTGATCTGTCTAATTTCTGTACAGGGGCATGTGATGCTTTTTGACATCCTTGAGCCTGCTTCATGTCAGATAGTTTAGTGATTTCTCCATTCTACAGGTCCAACATAATCAGATCGGGGTGTGGCCGATGAAACTGAAGTCAGCTTTCCAAAAAAAAAAGGTTAATCACAGGAAATTCACTTGAATAGGATTTTATTGCTGTTTACAAAATGATGTCATCTGCATGTGAGTCAGACATGTTCAACTCGTCTTTAGTGTGCAGAACAAATAGAAAGAAAGAAAGAAAGGGAATTAAAGAATAACAGTAGGCTAAAGAAAGCAAATGGCAATTAATAAGTCATTTGTTTTTGAGTTTTCACAGCCTGTGAGTTAGTTTACCTCAGCGGCACGTGATCGTTCAGAAATTCACAAAAATCAATAGGAATTCAGATAGGATACCAATCAGGCTGAATCCAGCAGTTCGCTCACATGAGCTGTGGCTGCTGGACTGAGAGAATAGCGCGGCCACAAACTCCAGCCAACATGCCCAAAACAACAACAACTTCGGTCTAAATGCCGAACTTCCAAGACTCTCCCGTGCTGGGAAGGCGTGGAATATCATGGAAATAAGTGATTTACCTGGGCGTGTCGTCAAACCCGCAGCGAATTTCGACACTCTCTCCTCGCTATTTCCAGGTTATTGTAACTCGGTGCTCAGTAGGTTTGAGCTGGAGGACCAGAAGGAAGGATAATGGAGCTGCTTCAAACAGGCAACAACATGTAAGTTGTTTGTAATACTTTTTTTTAAAGAGTCTATACTGAAGAACGTTTGTGTTGTCAGTTCAAGATAACTGAGATAATACTAAGCACCTAAAGAAAAGCTCCGAGTCTGTAAAGATTTGGATTACATATTGTCCTTTTTCTTCAATCAAAACAAGATATTTAGTCTGTTTTAAGCATGATCATGTGTTAGGTAGACCTTGTTTTTTGTTCTCCACCAAAAAAAAACATGTCTGTAAGAAAATGTCCTGTGTAGCCTATTTATGCTCTGACGCAGACTACAGAAGTAGTATGACTTTTTTATGTCTGAGAACTTCATAATATGTATGTTCTGCAAGGAAATTAAAGATTATTGCTCACTGTTGAAGTAGCCTAATTGTTTTTTATATCCATATCTCTGTTCTAGGCTTCAGCTCAACTTACACTGTTTTAGAACAAGTCTTGAAAATAAAGAGTACCTTTTATATTAGCTAACATCATGCATATGTTAAACCAGGATCATTAACGCTCCCTAAACCTGTGGAGACCCTTAAAGATGCAAGCACCAAGTCCCCCTGCTCCACCGCCTCCTCCACCACCACTTCCCCCTCCACCACCTCCACCTCCTCCAGCTCCTGAACTTTCCCAGCATGGAGGTGGCCTCATGGGGTGGGGAGACCGCCGGCGGTCCAGGATGCGCAATTTTAACTGGGAAACTCTCCCCAAACACAGCGTGATAGGAAAGCACAACATCTGGACAGCAGATAAGACCGATGGGCAGTATGAGCTGGACACTGATCACATGGAGGAGTTGTTTAGCCACAATCATGGTCAGCAACATCCAAAGTGCCTGAACCGCTCAAGTGTGAGGGGGCAGCCGCCTTCTGGCACTGGAGGAGAGATGGTGAGTCTAGCCAGAAGTTATCCTGCTTGACAAGTTGTCATTTAGGTACTTGAGCTCAAAGGGTTGAAGCAATAGACTGAAATGTTGGATAGTTTTGCAGTTTACCATTTAGATATGAAAACTTGTTCCTTTGACCTCGATTGATTTTCTTTCCACCCCCTTGGTTTGCATGTGAGATAAACAGAAAACACCCTGACAAATTCTTACAGCATCTTGTGCTACAAACTATTTTGTGGAAATGGATTTCAGTTATCACTTGTTTAGCTTGTTAAAATGAATGTGGATTAAAAACATATTTCTGAATCCATTTAACCGTTTCTAGGAATTGAAAACGTTTATAGGTATACTGTTTTACCAAAACTGTGTCGGAAAGAGTAATGTATCTTAGGAACATTGTGTATACCTGTAGGATCACTCAGTGCAAGGGTGGAGTCTCCCTATTGATCATGTTTGCCAAAGGACGGCATAATTGTTTCGTCAGAGAACAGTGGAACCTATAGTGGCCTGCTTTTACCTTAAATATCATCTATTATATATACATAAAAGAATTAACTTGAAGGATTCCAGTTTTGTTGTATAAAATGGGTTGAAACGTGTTCCTAAACTTTGACTTTGCCTCATATGGCTTCTTGGAAAAGTTAATATGTTGCTGTTTCAGAATACAAGGCTATCTTTACTCAGACTGTTCGATACAAACAAGTCAAAGAAACCTTAACCTTTGGAATCAGCTGTCTTTTTTTGGAACATCGAGATGTGATAGAAAAAGATGCTTCTCAAACCAATAGTGAAATTATCTAGACTTTCTCTGATTCTAGCCGTGTCTTTGTGTGTTTCTATTTCCAGGTTACCATCCTCAGCTCCAAGAGGAGCATGAACATTGGAATATTCCTGAAGCAGTTCAAGCGGTGAGTCAGAGGTTGTGCTTTTAGGGAGTAAATGTTTTTGCACAACAGTTTCTTCATGTTGAAGGGTGAAACAGCACATGATGAGGCAGATAGATTTATGTGCGACATGGCTGCATGACGCTCACAAGCTTTTGAAAGACAACATGCCCAGACAGGTCTGATCTATGCTGTGACCTCCCTGTGGTATTCAGCTCAGTGCAGATCAGTAACTGAAAAGTCTTGTAAATGTATTGTCTGAGGCTTTTTGGCAAACACAACAGACCCAACAGGAAATGGAAGTATATCATTGTTAATCCTGTAAAACAGTGAATAAACTGGCAGGTCATACATTTACAGCAGTACAAACAGAACATGTGGAAGCTGTGTTGTTGTGCCTAGTATTGCTATCTACTTATCCATAAACAATCATTAGCATTTTTTTGCATAGAGTAATACATATTTTTTGAGTCCTGTAAAGCATTTGACTTGTTTATGATTAAAATCAGGTTTTTGCAAACTATTATGAACAGGCAGAGGCTTGTAGATGTCAGCAACCCAAGTTTTCCAAGCATACAAAAGGACGGTCTTAACATGGACTTATAACTTAAAAGCCACAGGCCTACACAAGCATTAATTACATTATGATTGGTGATGACTAGTGAACTGGATCCTTCCCATGTCTCCACCTCCATCCACAGCCCTGTAAAGAATTTAATTCAGGACATTCAATCAGGAAATGGGCTCAGTTTTGGTGCGGGAAAAGTGCGGGAGATGTGCAGGTTGCTGCCAGATGAAGGGGAGGTATGTATTTTAATTTCCCATTTTATTGTTTTTATAAATTTTGTAGTGTTAAAAACTGTTTTGTTTAAGATTTGCGCTATATTTTTCATTAATTCAGATGAAGCAGTTGGTCGGTTTTAAAGGTGACCCATCAGCCCTCCCTGAAGCTGATCTTTTTATGCTAATGCTGATAAAGATGCCCAGGTAAGCAGCTGGAAGACACCTCTATTAACAGCAAATTGCAATTTTAACTGCAGTCTACTGATACAGTGTCTTATAAAAGTATTCACACACCTTGCAATTTTTGTACTTGGACCAACACAAATTAGTGCATTATTGTGAAGTGAATGCAACATTTCAAATCATTGTTACTAATGAAAACCTGAAATGCCTAGCATGTATTTGTTTTCACCCCCCTGTGACTTTGCAGAACAACCTTTGGTTGTAAAAAAGTGTTGATTTTGTTGCTGTAGAGGCTGATTTTGGCCATTCTTCTTTCCAAATAATTCACTCATACGTGCTCAAAATTCAAGCATCTATGAACAATATTTCAAGTTCTACCACAGGTTCTCAATTCGATTTAGGTTTGAACTCTTACTGGGCTTTTTATTACATGATTATTCCTTGATCTAATCCATTCCATTGCAGTTTCATCTATATGTTTACAGTCATTGCACTGGTGGAAACTGAATCTCTGAACCGCTTTAAGTCTTTAAAAAGCTTCTCATGGGTTTTCTTCCTATATTGTCCTGTATTTAGCTCCATCATTCTTCCTGCCAACTCTGACTAGCTTCCTTGTCCCTGCTGAAGAAAAGCATCCCTACACCATGATGCTGCCACCATCATGTTTCATGGTGGGAATGGAGTGTTTGTGTTCATGGTTACCTGTAGTGTTCATTTTCGCCATTCACACAGTGTGTTTACATGCAGTGAGAAAAAAACGAATTATTGCCTTAGTCCGACAGAATTCTGACTTTTGAAATGCGTGTATACACCTTAGTCCGGCTGGAGTTGAACCGAACTGGCCTAGTAATAATTGAGCTAACGCACCCAGATAATACGGTTAGAAAACCGAATTTCTCTTAATTCAAACACCAACACAGCTTATTCGAGCTATTAGCAGCCTGGGTACGCCCCCTTCAAGAAGTGACAAGATCGCGAAAGCAGGAATAACAACAGCGGAACAAGCAGCAACAACAACTGCAACCCAATCAAACAGTACAGTACTTACAAGATGTTCTGTGCTGCAGCATCGTTGTTGTCCTGCTTTTACTCAGTCGGCTTCACTGCTGCTAGCATTTGTTTACTATCTGTGTGACGGTCTAAGCCAACCAGAAGAATGCCAACATGAAGGGGCGCATGTCGCCACCTAGCACCGTGGAGTCGAACACACTTCATTCAATAATTTGATTTTCTGAGTAACATGTAACTGGGATTATTGCTCCCATTTTTGTTTAGCTATTAGCTCCATTTTTGCCAAAAGCTCGATTTAGATGTGCATGTAAACGTACAATGTTGTAGTGTTGTACAAGTTGGCCTAGTAAAAGTTCACCTTAAGTTCATCTGAGGAGAGAATTTACTTCTACATGTTTGCTGTTTACCGAGCTGCAAAAAAGATTTCTGAAGGATCTTTATGCTTTCTTCTTAGCACTTGTCCTTAATGGCCGACCAATAGTTTTCCTGTCAACATATTCCTCTATACTAGCTGTGGATGTGCAAGGTTGTCATTGGCCTCTTGGCAGGTTCTCTGATTAATACTATCCTTTCTGTGTCTCCTTTCCAAGCCATGTCTTGGTTGGTTTGCAATTGTGCCGTACTCTTTTTTTAATTTATTTTTTATAATGAATTTAACAGTGCTCTGTGAGATGTTGATAGCTTGGGATATAGTTTTATAAACTTACCATGCTTTAAACGTCTAACCAACTTTATCCCTGACCTGTCTAGTTTTTTCCTGGGTCTTCTTGATTTAGTTTATTCACTAATGTTCTGTAGCAAACCTCTTCGGTCCTTAGATAACAGTTGTATCTATTCTAAGACTAAATGACTCTATGTATAAATTAGGTGACTTCTAAAGGATATTGGTGGCACTGGATTCAATTTTAAAGAATCAGAGTAAACGGGCTACTAAAAAAGCACACTACACTTCATGTTTTTATTAAAAATATTTCAGACTCATGTACTGTTTCATAATTGTGCACTTTTTTGTGTTGGTCTATCACTGAAAATGCTTGTAAAATTAATAGAAGTGTGATACTGTAATGTGACTAACTAAGAAACATTTCATGGGATCTAAAAAACCTTTTCAAGGCTGGCTAAACATTGCTTTACATGTGGTCTGTTAGTTATGAAGAACGTTTGAACTGCTTGGTCCTGAAGGAGGAATTCTTCACCCTGATGAATGAAATGAGAGAATTCATTGGTACTCTGACAGCAGCTGGAAAGGGTATGGCTGTGTGAATGAGTTTTTGTAATAAAGACGACTAATAAAGTAATAACCATTGAGTTTTGCTGCTAACACTGTATTTTATTTTTAGAGCTGTTGGAGTGTGATAATCTACATTCTGTCATTCGCTTGGTGCTGAAAACAGGAAATTACATGAATGCTGTAAGCAGTTCATTTGCACTGTTGAGGTATTGGATAACTTTCTTTTGTTTTCCATCATTGATCTGAAGATATCTGTTTATTTACAGGGTGGCTACGCAGGCAGTGCAGTTGGCTTCCGTATGTCATCGCTCCTGAAGTTGGCGGATACCAAAGCAAACAAACCTGGAATGAATCTTATGCATTATGTTGTGATGGCAAGTAGTTTTTATTTCTTTTGTTCGATTGTAAGGCAGCACAGTGGAAAAGTTGTTAGCATTGTTCTTGTTCTGTCTAGGTTAGCTTCCTTCCACAGTTCAAAAACAAAACTGTTAATTGGTTAGTCTAAATAGTTTGTAGACATACCCAGAGTTTAGCCTGTCTTTTGTCAGACAACCTCCCATGACTCTACGAGGACAAGTGTTTATATATGGTGGATGTTTAATCATCATTTGAGGCCGTGTTTCTGTATTACATTGTTAGTATTGGCACGGACAATCTTTTGCCTTAAGAACTTCTTGGGATAGACAACATTCCTCAGAGATGTTGGTCTATATTGACATGATTGCATCACACAGTTGCTGTAGATCTATTGACTGTACATCCATGATACAAATATCCAGTTCCCCCACATTCCAAAGTTGCTCAGTTGATTTGAGATCTGGTAACTGTTGAGGCCACTGGAGTACAGTGAACTCATTATGTTCAAAAAACACACTGAGATTATTTGAATTTAGGAACATGTTGCATTAATCTGCAAGACATAGTTATCAGAAGATAGGTTCACTGTAGCAAAAATAGACATGGTCAGCAACGATACTCAGGTAGTGTTTTTAAAAAATTTGGTTCCCAGGGGCCCAAAGTTTGCAAAGAAAATATCCCCAAATCCATCACAACAGCACCAGCAGCCTGACCTGCTGATACAAGTCAGAATGGATCCATTCTTTACACCAAATTCTGACCTGACCATCTGAGTTTTGCAGCTGAAGACTCACTGGACAAGGCCATAATTTTAAAACCTTTTGTCTAATTTTTGCGAGCCTGTGTGAGTTGTAGCCTTAGTTTCGTTTTGTTAGCTGAAAGAATTGAAATCTAATGATCAACTGCTGGTGTAGCCAATCTGCTTCAAGGTTCAATGCGTTGTGGGGCGACTGTGGTTCAGGAGTGAGGAGTTCGTCTTGTAACCGGAGGGTTGCCGGTTTGTCTGTCTCAGTCGTTGTGTCCTTGGGCAAGACACTTCACCCTTCTGCCTACTGGTGGTGGTCAGAGGGCCCGGTGGCGCCAGTGTCCGGCAGCCTCGCTTCTTTCAGTGTGCCCCAGGGCAGCTGTGGCTACAATGTAGCTTGCCATCACCAGTGTGTGAATGTGTGCGTGAATGGGTGAATGACTGAATGTAGTGTGAAGCGCTTTGGGGTCCTCACGGACTAAATAAAGCGCTATACAAGTACAGGCCATTTACCATTTACCATTTGTGTGTTTAGAGATGGTGTTTCACATACCTTCATTGTAAATAGTGGTTATTTGAGCTACCTTTGTCTTTCTATCATCTTGAAAACCAGTTCGACCATTCCCCCCCGACATCAACATGACATTTTTGTCTACAGAGCTAAGCCTCACTGAATATCTTCTCTTTTCAGACCATTCTCTGTAAACTCAAGATGTGGTTGTGTAAACATCCTGATTGATCATTACTCAGACCAGCCAGGGCATATTCAAAGCAACTAACATTCTCATTAGCCCCCTTTCTGATGCTCAATTTGAACTTGAGGAAGTTGTCTCTTCACCATATCTGGATGCCTAAGCATACTGAGTTGCAGCCATGAGACTGGCTTATTCACTAAATATTTCCAAACAATTGAACAGATGTAGCCAATAAAGTGGCCTGCGATTTAACGTCAGAAGAATTGATTCTTAAACTAATTTGCGTGTTTATTACAGCAAGCACAGAAGGTAGACATGGCACTCCTTAGATTTCCGGAACAACTCAAACACATTGAAGCTGCATCAAGGTACATTTTAAGAACATAGTCTTTTTGCCCTTATATTTGTTGTGCAGTCAGAATATTGCTGAATATTTTAACATTATTTTAGGATAAACAAAGGTGATGCTGAAGCTGAGATTGAAAGACAGAAGAAGAAAGTACAAGTTGCCAAAGCAGACACCTTGAAACAGGAAGAACTTAAGGAGCAGATGAAAGGTTTTCTTAAGGTAAGCATTACTTTCAGCAATGGATAATTGTGAACATTTTTTAAATTCTGAATAAAATTATGAATCAGTTTTCTAATGACTTATCAGGAAGCTGATGTTTGTTTGGAAGAAATAGAGACTGATTTTGAAGAACTGCAGGCTGTAAGTGACTCTGTGGCTGAGTACTTCTGTGAAGACTCCAAGACTTTTAGACTGGAGGAATGTTGTTCTATCTTTCATTCCTTCTGCCAGAAGTTCATCCGGGCTATGCAGGTATATCTACACGGTGATATGTCTTATCTTTGCTAAATAATCATACAAATCTTCCTTTGATTCATTAACGTGGAGATTTTTCGGCAGGAAAACAAGACTAGAGAGATGGCAGAGATGAAACGGAAACACATCGATAGATTACAGAACACAGCCAAGCGCCGTTCCACTGCTACCTGTTCAAGTAGAGACAAGGAAATGGAGGGTATTGCATTAGAGTATGTTCTGCAGAACGCCCTAACTAATCGTAGCTCAAGGAGAAGATCGGGAAGGCCTTCATCAACCAATGGAAGCCCAACAAGAGGGAGCCCAGTTAATGGGAGCCTGTCAGAAATCACTTCTCAGACAAACATTTCAACTGGAACTATACACCATAGGAACACTTTCAGAGCCAAAGATATGTTCAGAAAAGAGTGGAATTCTGCAGTTGAGCTCACAGAGAACTTTTCACAAAAGCAAGCACAGTCACATGTAGAAGACAATAACTCGAAGAACATGGCTACCTGTGAAGAAAAGACAAAAACATCCGAAAATGAGGATTATCAAGATTTAATTAGCCAATCCAAAACAATCACCAACCCTCTGCCTACAATTAGGTCTTTCTCTGCCACTACTGATGATGATGATGAGGAAGATTTACAAGACAATAATGAGAAAGAGGCCCAGAAGTTGCGTGAAGCCTCTAAAAAAGTTTTGCAGTACCAGAACAGTCGTGGAAGTGCTTCCTCTGTGGATCACTCTCTGGAAAACCAGAAATCTCCTCCTGCCAAGAAGACTTTGGCTCATCAGCTCACCTTTGATGAGGAAACGCAAAGGTATCCTGGAGACCCAACTAATGAGGATTTGATTCGGTTTTTGCTTGGCCCTCAGTCCTCCACAAAACGCAACCTTGGCCGTCGACACACTCTCCCTACTAAAGTTGCTAAAAATCAAGAAGAGAAAGAAAATTTGCGGACTCAGTCTACAGCTCAAAGTCCAAATCCTGTGGCAGAAATCAAAGAATCTCAGCCAGGACAGGATGTTGGACACACACCTTCAAAACAGGTGTTTGATTTCACTGACATTTCTAAGAAGATAAAAAAATCTCATAGTTTGGATCATAATTCTCCATCGGCAGAAAAGAAAAGTAAACCAAACAATTCTTTAGGCCAGGTTTCAGAAAGAGAGCTTCAGGAAAACAAAGAACAAAAATCTATGAAGCGCAAAGACAGCCTCCAACAGATTAATGTTGAAAACATTCTCCCCAGGAGTGTGTGGTTTAAGACTGAAACCTCTGGATTTTTTTTCAGTTTTTTAAGACGCCTTGGAGATATGAGCAAATCACCAAACAGCAAAGAAGCTGCTCCTGAGGGCACTGATTCCAGTGTGTAGGCGTTAAAAATATTCATAAACGATGGAAACTATTGTATTAATTTAAATCTAATGTAACTTATGTGTTACTTAATCAGAGATAAGTATATTGAATAATTTGTTATATCTTGATGAGTGTGTAGCATTTTTATTTTTGAATTGATAGAAAGTTAAAGGTATGACAGGAAGTTGTGAACATTTGTTTGGGGTATGTTTTATGAAGAGCGAAGGTATTTTGCATGTTTTACCACTAGATGGCGAGAGTTGACAGTAAGTAAGTTGACTATAGAGGCATTGAAACGTTGCAGGGAGTTTGTAAGTTGTTGATTACTAAAAGAAAGGTGGACACGCATTCTTTAAAACATTTAAATCCATTTTAAATAAAATCTTTAAATTCTAATTTCATTGAACATATTTACATGTAATCACATGTTGGATAAATTAGAACATTTTTATATTATGTGTCCTTGGTCTAGAATAAAATGCATAACTGAACAGAAAGTACAGAGTAAGTGCTGAGAGTGTTGAGGTTAGATGAGATTCTGACATTCAGAAATGAAAGTTTGTTAGTGTTTTTATTTTTGTTAAATTTCTTTGGTAATTGTTGCGTAATGATGTATATTTGTTTACAATTTGGCTCATTTTACATTGTGCAATTATGATTTTATTTGCAAGTTCTCATTCCTCTGATATCCATCGTCTTGTTGCTGTTGAAGGTCAGTAGAGGAGCGGACGCATGTCATTGCTTTCAGAGTTGTCCTGAATTCAGCTATTGTTTTTGTGTGAAATGGGTCAATGTTACAAAGGCTGTCTGTATCTGAGCAGAGCTGAATGAAGCACAGTATTTGTCAAAGAAAAGAATGCAAGTTCTAATTTGAGAAGATATGTTTTATTTTGTTACAAAAAACTTATAGCATAACCTCTGATCATACAGCACAGCTAAAATACACCTCACATGCTCACAGAGGCCCTGTCTTATGTGACATATATTGGAGTTTCTAATTTGTATTCAACCTTTTTGAATCTCTCACCATTTGACCTCGATTATGCAACTGGTTTATTATGTTATTTGCTAGTTCCACTTATGAGCAACTATGATGTAATGAAAATAAGGTAAAATTTGGGATCATCTGGCTGATTGCTGTTACTGCTTCTTTGAAAGAGAGTTTTTAAATAACAGAGATCTGTTAACTTTCAAATGATAGAAAAAGAAACAACATTGTGATTTAGATTGTGTATTGTTAGTTTGTGTCTTTATACTGTATGTAGAAATAAGTGAATTTAGGAAATAAGATTTGCATGCATAATTGATCAGTTTGTATTTATGTATATTTATAATCAAAAAGTACATGCGGATTTGTACAACCTTGATGCCAAATTTTAATATAGTTATTTAATACTAAATATAATATTTTGTAATTTTTTTCAATTGAGTCTGATTTTATTAAAAATGTGTAAACAATTGGTGACAAATCTGGATTCTTTCCTTATTCCCGACTGCAAACAATGTATTTGATATGAGGCAATCTCAGTCCTGCTGGTGCTCTGTTTACTGCTGCTGTCAGACTGCAGCAGCCATCTTGACTAAGCTGGAGGCAGTCTCCATGGCAACACTGCGTTGCAGAGTAAAGCCAAAGAAGTCTGTGTTCGCCCTTCACCTCATACCCCACCCCCCGACAAATTCCCAGCTGAATGTATCAGCTCACTCATCACAAACACAATACAGCCCATCATAATACAGTTCCACCTTCTGCCATTTATGTCTTTGCCATCAAAGATGATACAGTATTTTGACCATCTTCTCAAATAAAACTTCCGATTCAAAAGTGTTGTGCACTATGTGTGTTAGATTTTTTTTTCAAAGCTTTTGCTAGAAGTTTTGAATCTCTAAGAAGTTTCCTATCTTCTACATACTGATCCTGTATCTTTAGTGAAAGCTGACTCATCCAGTGTGATGTGACCTTTTTAGTATTTTGTTTCAAAAAGCTGCAAACCCAAATCCCTGAGAGGTGTTTTAATCTTTTTAATTTTGAAATAGATAACAATGTGAAACATTTTCAAAGCAATGATGTCATAGCCCTCCCTCTAACCCTAACCTTTGACCTTAAGCACATCAGATGAGAAAACAGTTAGGTTCATGCAAGTGTTCCACACTTCTCTGTTTTTGGTGTATTTGAGTAAACGTGCTATTTTGCCACTTTGCAGGCCTGGCATAGGTACTGTAACATTATTGTTTTTTGTATGGACAGATGGTTCTAGAAATGATAAAACATTTTTTTTTAAATAAAGTATTTTTTTGGAAAGATTTTAAGGACAAGTGCCAAAAACCTGTATTAACCATCAATCTATTGCACGTTGCATGCATAAAATAAATTTGTGAGTTTATGTAAGTTCATGTTTTCAAGTAAAAATGTACTGATTTAATATACAGTAAATAAACAATAAAAAAATGCTGCAGAGAAAAACAAATGGTATATTAATAAAAATGAGTTAAATGTTTCTTTTTCTTTTCCTATTTCCTATTAAATTTATACATAACGAATATTGTGCATATAAGACCGTCTGGAAGACGGACCAGTCCTGGGCTGCTAATTTTTGTGGCTGACCATGACCCCCTTTGCCTCCCCTCTCCCCTTGGTGGCACCACTACTAACACACAGGCCCCCATCCTCTTATATCCGGCTATGGTGATGAATCGCACTGACATAATACTCTAGAACAATTTAGAATTTCGCATTTTGTTGTTCTAAAAAAATGAAGCTTTTCAAGTAGTACAGAATTGTTTTATCTAAGCCCACATTTTTTTTTTGGGGGGGGGGGGGTATTTACAGCATAAGGATACTTTGCATACCAGCAATCTTCAATGCAATAAACTTCATTCTTTGTCCTTTTAAGGGTAATGGGTGGTTGCTAAAAAAGCCAAGCCCCTTTGCACCAGACAGGCTTCTCTCCCTTTAGTCAGATCCTGAGATGTCATCTTATTTCCATATTCCCTGCCCCCTCCTTCTTCAATTGGGTTCTTTAACTCCTCCCACTGGAGATTTGACCAATGCTGCATGCAATCCACGCCCCTTCTCTCCTCCTTTCCCTCGTCCTCTTCCTTACTGTCCCCGTCTTCTTCCAGACAAACCCTGCCCTTTCCTTTCTGTCGCCCTGTCTGTGGGTTCTGTTGAGAATTGAGGAGACTGACAATGGAAATCTTTCTCCACCGCCCGCAGTGCTGACCCTCCGGTTCCTCCTGTTTGGGAGTATACGTGAGTACAGTCCAATCTGGGCTCTTCATTTGTTGTTGTGAGATCGTGTTTCTGCTTTCTCATCTTGTAATGCAATGACCAGGGAGGGAGGAAGCTGATGAATAATTGATTGGCCCATCTGAAGCAGCTGCTGTGCACTGATAAAACACAGAGGGGGCTCGTATTTGTGATAATGTGACTTTCTTTATGATATATGTTCTCTTTATTATCTAACAATGGGAATTCGTGAAATATTTTGTATTATTCCGCTTTGTATGCATTTAAATATTCTGCCATGCTCTGATTCTTTGCTGCTTCCTCCAGCAGCCCACTCAGTTCTCCATTTTGGCTCTGAGCTGGCTGCCGGCTGGGCTCTGTGGCAGGTGGGCATCTCTGCTGCAGTCTGAGGGCTGGGCTCTGCAATCAGCCATACATGCTCTTTTGTTCAGAGGATTAGGGAGATCTTTGATTGCATGTCTGATCTGAATGTGTAGAGTTTTCCAGCTGGGAAGCTCTCAGAGGCTCAAATAAATCAGTGCTGCTTGCCTATTTCAGCCCATGACTACTTGTGAGATTGCACTGCAGCAACAGCACCAAGGCGATGCATCACTCCTGCACCTCTGGTCTAAACTGAGTTGATGCCTTTATGGCTTTTTTGTTTTCTCTTGGTATCCTCGCTTCTTTAATTATGTTTAAAGTTTACTTTAATGAGAGTGTATTATTGAGGTGTTGAGATGATTTTTTTTTCCCCCTCACTGCTGGCTGCATTCACTGGGTCACTGAGAGGTTGCCAGACGGTCCTGGATGCTGCGCCAGAGGGCAGATACTTAGCAGTTGTTGCATGTCTATGTCAGGGATTCAGATCTCTCTATCTAAGAGTTTTCATACTCAGTATGGTAGTGTTTAGACTCCCTTTTAATTTATGTTTATACAGAGGGAACCTGGCTTATTGCAGTCCATTTTCAGGAACAGATTAAAAATTTTATCTTCAGTTTGACCAGATACAACATGACCTTTGAACCCAAATTTGATCAGAAGCAGGCTTGTGGCAATTAAGAAGAACCATCATGGACTAAATGTTTTCAAAATCAATACTGTGAAAATATTAACTGGCATTTCTAACCAAAACGACAAACAAACACATGCATTGTTTAGGGTAAAGTATACAACAACTACTAATTCTTCTTCTTCTTCCTGTTATTCATTTTATTATTTTGTATGCAGGCATGGTCCGGTTTGATAACCTTATGTCTAAACACCTTTGTATCAAAGTGTCATGGTTTTTGCACAACAATGTGATCTAACTGCTTTGATTTAATGCAAAAAGAAAAGTAAGAATTGTTCTAACTGCTGGTGAAACAATATGATCATCCTTATTATTTCAGTGATGATGGTAATAATTAGAGGTAAACCAGTGAGTTGTCTATTGAATAAAATCTGCCAGTTTGTCCTGGACCGGCTCTGATGGGTGACTTCTTTTTTTCCAAATGTAATAAATGCATCAAAACTAAGAATTACCACCATTTTTAGTCTTGAAGCACTTTCATAAAAATCAGATGACGTTTATGGACATATGCTTTGATGCATTAAGTTGGAGATAATAAGGCAAAATCCGACTTTGCAGAACAGACTCCAAAGAAAATCCCCAAAAATGGTTTCAATGAATGAAATCCTTTAACAACAAACTTATTTATTAAAGAAATATAGAATTCCAGAGTATTATACGTTTTGCGCTTGGCAGAAGGCACACTGGCAAACACATGTCAACATTAGCTGCTTAATTAGTCAGATTATCTGTTCCACTAGAACCTGCGGTCAGCTGCCTTTAAAGACATTAACTAAGTAGTTTTAAAACAGTGTACCAGTAATAAGAATGATAGGTGGTGCTATTTCATGTTTCACAACAAAGCTCAGGTTTTGTTTTGTTTTTAGGCCAGAAATGTTTCTAAATGGCTGAATCTGTCTTCCTTGTTAGTGAGGGAAGGCTTTCTTTGCCTATCTCAAGTGGTCATTGGGCGAGAGAAGGGGTACGCCCTGGAAAGGTTGCCAGTCCATCACAGAACTTGCTATCATGATTAAATAATGTGCAATTAACAACAAAAGAGACGATAAATCAAAGAGCCAGTACAATGTGACTTTCGATCATAACACCTGGATTAGTTCATATTTAACGACGACATTAAATCAGGATTTAATGATTTTTATTCTGCTGAAAAGCTGAGAACAACTATAACACTGATCAGAGCTAGTCATCAGGGGATTCATCTGTCTAAATCATTTTAACATGCATCACCTATTTTTTTCATTCTTCTTTTACTTATGCCATTGTGAATTCATGATTAAGAAGAACAGACTAATTTTAAGGATTTTAAATCAATAACAATATATTAATAATGAAGAAAATAATTAGTCATGATAATGATAGTGATGCATTAAGCAACAGAACAGATAGCTTTACTTTTGCTTAAAAAGTATTTGAAAATATATTGACTTTTAAGATCTTCACTGACTCTGAACATTCACTCATGCAGTCATTGAAATCATTGATGCTGCCATTAAAAAATGCTAAAGCCCATTTCATTCCACTTCACACACTGACCATTTGGAATCGAATAACTAGGCTGTTAGCGGCTCACAAACTTAGGGCCCACAATAGTTCTGTTTCTCTCCATGCAGGTTTATGAATGTCGCAGCAGTGCTGATGCATCAATTGAACTTTTGTAGAGTCTGCAGTGCATGATGTGCCTACAGACATACCACCAGCATGCCGCATTGTCTTCTGCCACTGTTTATCATAGTGGCATAGTGGGGTCACATGGAGTGATATTTGCCAACGTGATGCAGTCACCTTGTCATATATATTCACTGAGGTCGTCACAGTTTATCAGTCTAACAGCTATGATTACTTGGGATTTAAACATTTAGAGTAAAAAGATTATATATATATATATATATATATACACTACCGTTCAAAAGTTTGGGGTCACATTGAAATGTCCTTATTTTTGAAGGAAAAGCACTGTACTTTTCAATGAAGATAACTTTAAACTAGTCTTAACTTTAAAGAAATACACTCTATCCCGTTAATGTGGTAAATGACTATTCTTGGTGCAATATCTACATAGGTGTATAGAGGCCAATTTCCAGCAACTATCACTCCAGTGTTCTAATGGTGCAATGTGTTTGCTCATTGGCTCAGAAGGCTAATTGATGATTAGAAAACCCTTGTGCAATCATGTTCACACATCTGAAAACAGTTTAGCTCGGTACAGAAGCTACAAAACTGACCTTCCTTTGAGCAGATTGAGTTTCTGGAGCATCACATTTGTGGGGTCAATTAAACGCTCAAAATGGCCAGAAAAAGAGAACTTTCATCTGAAACTCGACAGTCTATTCTTGTTCTTAGAAATGAAGGCTATTCCATGCGAGAAATTGCTAAGAAATTGAAGATATCCTACAACGGTGTGTACTACTCCCTTCAGAGGACAGCACAAACAGGCTCTAACCAGAGTAGAAAAAGAAGTGGGAGGCCGCGTTGCACAACTGAGCAAGAAGATAAGTACATTAGAGTCTCTAGTTTGAGAAACAGACGCCTCACAGGTCCCCAACTGGCATCTTCATTAAATAGTACCCGCAAAACACCAGTGTCAACATCTACAGTGAAGAGGCGGCTGTGGGATTCTGGGCTTCAGGGCAGAGTGGCAAAGAAAAAGCCATATCTGAGACTGGCCAATAAAAGAAAAAGATTAAGATGGGCAAAAGAACACAGACATTGGACAGAGGAAGACTGGAAAAAAGTGTTGTGGACGGATGAATCCAAGTTTGAGGTGTTTGGATCACAAAGAAGAACGTTTGTGAGACGCAGAACAACTGAAAAGATGCTGGAAGAATGCCTGACGCCATCTGTTAAGCATGGTGGAAGTAATGTGATGGTCTGGGGTTGCTTTGGTGCTGGTAAGGTGGGAGATTTGTACAGGGTAAAAGGGATTCTGAATAAGGAAGGCTTTCACTCCATTTTGCAACGCCATGCCATACCCAGTGGATAGCGCTTGATTGGAGCCAATTTCATCCTACAACAGGACAATGACCCAAAACACACCTCCAAATTGTGCAAGAACTATTTAGAGAAGAAGCAGGCAGCTGGTATTCTATCTGTAATGGAGTGGCCAGCGCAGTCACCAGATTTGAACCCCATTGAGCTGTTGTGGGAGCAGCTTGACCGTATGGTACGCAAGAAGTGCCCATCCAACCAATCCAAATTGTGGGAGCTGCTTCTAGAAGCGTGGGGTGCAATTTCTCCAGATTACCTTAACAAATTAACAGCTAGAATGCCAAAGGTCTGCAATGCTGTAATTGCTGCAAATGGAGGATTCTTTGACGAAAGCAAAGTTTGATGTAAAAAAAATCTTATTTCAAATACAAATCATTATTTCTAACCTTGTCAATGTCTTGACTCTATTTTCTATTCATTTCACAACGTATGGTGGTGAATAAGTGTGACTTTTCATGGAAAACACAAAATTGTTTGGGTGACCCCAAACTTTTGAACGGTAGTATATATATATATATATATATATATATAAATAAATAATCTTTTTACTCTAAATTATAAAATGCATACAATTTATTTGCAGTTAAAGGGTATTCGGACAAAATTGCATGAATGAAAACACTGAACTAAATTTTTCGTAAGATGATATCCTTGAAAATAATTTGATATAAGCAGAAGTGATACATATTGTGGCTTATGCCAGATCTAAGCCATATCTGTCACTCCAGACTGTTTTCTTCCTTTTAATAAAAAGCTAACATTCATCCTGAAGTTCATTACCATGTCCCTTCTGACGGAGACTAATGAATTCAGATTCTTTCAACTGATGCAGCCAAGTGTAAGCAGCAGGGCTAGTTGGTTTTTTGTACAAGGTACTGTGTGTTATGTGGATGACTGATGAGTCATCATGGAGCTATAGCAGCCCCGATGGCCTCTCAGTCGTCTGTTTAGAAGAAGAAAAAAACATGGTGGGCGAATCTCAAACGTCATAGACAGTTCCTGTTCCCCTGGATTATTTATTTATATCCCAAATGAAACAATGCAGTCAGTATGCTTGACCTGTGTTTAAATGAAGTGCCACTAGGTATTGCTTGTTTCCAGATTCACTGTTTAGTGAGTACATTGCTTTTAAAACCGTAAGATTTAATGCTGAAATAAAATAGTTACAGCATTACACCTGACCAGGGACTTTAGGTAATATAGAAAGCACTTCCTGAGCTACCTTCTCACTTTAATTTGCCTGACTACCATTCAGTTCTGTGTAATGCACCACAACCTTCCTTATACCTAGAAACTATCCAAGCAGACTGTTGGAACAATTACTGCATGAAGACATGTCAGCAAGTGGCTGAAACACAAACTGCAGTCTATTTTTAAACTCCCGACTTGACAGCATATCACAGAGGGCCAACCACTCTGATTTCAGGTCAGTAAGGCTTTTGCCAAAGTTTGCTTGTCCATTACAAAGCCAACAGCTGAAATGAACCGTCCCAGGTTTCCTGTCTGCTGTGCCACACAACAACAGAGGATAAATGTCCTAATAATAGCGCTTGCTGTCTTGCACAGTAGTAATAAAATGTTAAAAATACTTATTATGGATGCATGATATATCAGCTTTAATATCGATATTGGATGATGTAAGTTAGTTTTTAACACATCAGTACTGGGCCAATATTAACAACTGATGTTTATTTCCATCTTGTTTCTATTTTTCAGGAGTGTGGGGGGGAGGGGCTTGGCCCTGTGGTATTTGTTTGGGTATGTGATGGTGATGCAGCACAGGATTGTGGGTTATTTAACTGAACTGGAATAATGATGTTGGCAACATGATCATTTTTTCACAGTGTCAAAGGGGTGGGAAAACATATATTTCATATTATTGGTAAACATTGATATCGGCCCACATTTCTGTATCTGTGCATCCCTAATATTTACACTGAACAGAAATATAAACACAACACTTTTGTTATTGCTCCCATGTTTCATGAGCTGAAGATCTAAAAGACCCATTACTCTCAAATATTTTTCACAAATATATCTAAGTCTGTTAGTGAGCTCTTCTCCTTTGCCAAGATAATCCATTCCACCTCACAGGTGTGGCATATCAAGGGGCTGATTAAACGGCATGAATATTGCACAGGTGTGCCTTAGACTGGCCACAATAAAAGGCCACTCTGAAATGTTCAGTTTTGCTTTACGGGGGGGTTGGAAAACCAGTCAGTATCCAGTGTGGCCATCATTTGCCTCACGCGGTGCAACACATCTCCATCGCATAGAGTTGATGGGGTTGGCAGGAACTGGAAGACACTGTCGCATATGCCGAACAGTGAACTGGGATTCATCTGTGAAAGCCCCTTCAATGTGCCAGATGCCATCGAATGTGAGCATTTGCCCACTCTAGTTGGTTACGACGACTAACTGCAGTCAGGTCCAGACCGTGATGAGGACAAGCACGCCGATGAGCTTCCCTCAGACAGTTTGAGTCTGTGCGGAAATTCTTTGGTTATGTAAACTAAGTTTTGCAGCAGCTGTCCGGGTGACTGGTCTCAGACGATCATGGTGGTGAAAATGCTGGATGTGGAGGTCCTGGGGTTTGTGTGGTTACACGTGGTCTGCGGTTGTGAGGCCAGTTGGATGTTCTGCCAAATTCTCTGAAACGCCTTTGGAGACAGCTTATGGTGGAGAAAGGAACATTCATTTAATGGGCAACAGCTCTGGTAGACATTCCTGCAGTCAGCATGCCAATTGCACGCTCCCTCAAAAGTTACAACTGTAGCATTGTGCTGTGTAATCAAACTGCACTTTTCAGAGTGGCCTTTTTGTTGTGGCCAGTCTAAGGCACACCTGTGCAATTTTATGCTGTCTAATCAGCAACTTGATATACCACACCTGTGAGGTGGAATGGATTATCTTGGCAAAGGAGAAGAGCTCACTAACAGACTTGGATAGATTTGTGAAACAATATTTTTTAGTAGTTTGGGTTTTTTGTTTTATATAGTGTGTATGTAGAAAATGTTTCAGATCTTTCCTTATAGACCTTCTTTTGAAATGTTTGTGTTAATACCTTTTGGTGTTTTTAGTGGGAATCTCACTCTGGCCCATGTCTACTGCATTCAGTCGGATCTTTTCAAACATAATTTTTTTTAATCTAGAAACATAAATGAGGCTACTTCTTTTTACCACTTACCTTACTGCAACCATGCTGCTTAACAGTATAAAAAACATAATTGTATTCAACCATATTTGAAAACTTAAACACGGTATTTATTGATTCTTTCATGGACCCAACAGTGGGAAAAATTAAAGGAAAACTAACATTTCATCATTCTAAAATGAGTTTTGGTATCTTCTCTAATAAACAGAAGACGATGCATTATTGCCCGTCCTTAATTGAAACGGGTATTAAGCTGTTTTTTTTGAAGCAAAGTGATTTATAACCACTGTAAAATAAATTACATTTAAGTAAATGTTTTAAGTTCTCACACAAGAGTTTAATCACTTCAGACATGTCAATTTCCATTGGTAAAAAGTAGAATGAGGCTGAGAGAAACAGAAAATCCATGGTGTTATGCGCTATGATGTCATTGTCACAAATAGACATGTTAACTGTGTCAATGAATACCAAGAGTTTTAAAGTTGCAGCTTAAAAACCACAAAAAATGTCACCATAGGTTTGTCCAGCTGTGTGGAGCTTATTGACCGGACACTGCCCCACTCCCACATGTTGCCGTGCATGGTCAGTGTATTAGCTGAAAGAAGGCTGGTACACTTTTCCCTCGCGTACAAGAAAAGCAAATTTGAACGTTTGGAAAATCATGACAAAAGCAGAGTTATGGTTTGGAAATTTAAGTAGCACTGCCGTTAATCTTATTGGAAGAAGAATGTTTTAGAAGTTATAGTAAACGAGCTGTGAGCATCAAGTCTGTTAAGCAGCTGTCTGCAGGTTGGCTAGTGGAGCAGATAGCCTGACCAATTATTCAGCTAATATTGGCTTGCTATGCCTGTCTTACTTTATTTACAGCAGAACCGCCAAAGAGTATAATAATCTACACAGTAAACACTTGAAACCTATTAAACTTGGTTAGTGTAAGATTGATATTTTTTAAATCAAAATAACATACATATAGGTATCATTAAGATTACTGTAATACATAGTTTTAGCAACAGTAGAAATTGTTTTTTTTTTACTTTTAAATTGAAGAAATTAGATGTTATTACTTAATACTCAATTTTGTGGTATCTTTTTCCTGTCAAACAGTGACAATTTAAATACAATAAAAACGACATTTTTCACACATTAGTGTATAAAGCGATAATCTAGTGAAACTTGTAATGTTAGATTACCTCACAAATCACAAGGAGCTTATTGGAGCTACATGTCCTGCCCAATCAAATCAAACCAAACCCAACCACATCAGGTTGACCTGTTTCTTTGTAATTATGGAATCATTTTCATAGAAGTAAAATAAACGGTGGCAATGAAATATTAAGTGCTCAAACAATGTATTTCACTCATAAAAAGCATCCTAGATATTGAGCCTATCTTTGCATTGTCTGGTCTGATGAGAACCATTGAGTTATTTTATGTTTTTTGTGCACATGAAGAGGTTATCTTCACCCCAGATTTATGCTGAATGAACTCGATGGTGTCATCTGAATCTGTTAGACCCAGTAATCCAGATGGCAGACAGGACCTGACCCCGCAGTAGGGTGTTAAGCCACTTAACTGTAAATACAGGGAGAGAGTGGCAAACAGTACTTTGCAGTCAAACAGCTGAATTAGCAAACATTTGCATTCTGCACATGGCAAAATGGCATTAATGTTAATAGAAATGGAGTTGACATATATGAAGTGGTCACTGTGCATTTTTATAATACACATTCATTGTCAATCAAAACCGGTTGCTGAGGATACAAATCTAGTTTTTTTTTTTTTTTTGATGCCACTGTAGAGGTATCTGGAAATGTCATTAACTGTCTCACCTAACTTTACTCCCCTGTTTTCATTTAGACTGATTTGGTTTTAAGAAGATTTTTTTGTAATATCTAACAAGTAAATCCTGTTGAATTCTGGAACAATAGTTGCACACATTAACAATTTGCAACTTGGTTCATTTATCTTTTTTTTTTTTTTTTTTCAATGTGTACATTTTGCACAAATTATTTAGCTTTTATTTCAGTACACAGGAACCATCTAAGGACTGCTGTCAGGCAGAGACTGTTTTTAAAGAAAGATGATCTTTCTGTGGTGAGACGAGTGGGAGGAACTGAGCCAGGAAGGGCTGCTGGGAGAAGCAGGGAGGAAGGGAAGCGAAGGTGGGGGAGACGCTTGCGATCCAAAAGGCTGTACGCCCAGTGAGTCGAGAGGGGGGAGGAGCCGTGGAGGCTTTGGCTCATCCAGCTTCCTCCTGATGTCACTCTCCATGCTGCAGGGAAAAGGGCACAGGGAGGGGAGGGTCCTCTAGGGGGAGACGAGGAAAGGGGGAGGCTTACAAGGTTGGACAAGGCCTTGTTGTGTGGACAGTGAAAGGGACTCTGCTTTTAATCACTTGGGAAGCAGAAACAATAGAGTCGGAGAAAATCCTCCAGCTGCAAGATATCTGTGGTTAAGATGATGCCTTCTGATTCTGAGTGCATTTATGTAACTGAAAGAGGGGGGGGAAAAAAGATAATGATGAGCATGAAGTATGATGCGTAGCTCTGAGCTGAGCTGGAATGCCATTGTTAGAGGCTGTTTTTCTTCTGCTGCAGATAGGAACAGCTGCATCTGAGGCCTGCTTGCTTGAGTGAAACAGACAGTGCAGTTCACCGAGAATCTCCCCCCTCAACGCGGCAGCCAGACAGGTGGTTCCTGAGCTCGGCCTGCTTGGAGTCAGGGGAAGGAAATGGAAGGAATTTGAGGAAGGGTGTTTTTAAAGCTTCCTTTTTTTTACTCTCAAAGAAAAATATCTCATACACTTAAGGCAAAAGGAGGATCTAAAAGTGTACGAAGCTTTGACTTTGTGCTTGAATGTAAGCCAAATCAAATTTTCCGGGATGTCAAGGAAGCCAAAGTAGACTTTAATTATCGTGACAAATCAGATTGAAACTAATATTGAGTGAGGTTTTGGATCCAGAGTAAGTTTGTCGGTGTGTTGCACTGCGGCAACAGGATGTGCTCGTTCTATTAATTTCCTTTTTAAAGCTGCAGAATGTGTCCAATTGCAATGTCGTATTGTGTGCAATATCACAATCGCAAAGGGCTTCTTTGAAAAGCTGGCAGGCTGGAACGTTGTAGGTGCCATGCATCAAGAGTCATAACCTGGTATTACCTTGGATACCCATGCTCTATTATAGTATTTCAGGCCCTTCTAAAAAAGAAAAGTTGAAAAAAAGTGAAAATAAAAATAAACATAGAGCTCCTCTGACCCTTATTTCTGAAGGCATTATTGTCTCGCGAGATCTGATGTGAAATTTTGGCTGTCGTGGACAGTCATTGTAATAATGCAAATAAAACCCTTTATCTCAATAATACATCTAGCCTCTTGAACTGGACCTCCACTGTCTTTCATGCCCATGTCTGATATAGATGCTAGTGACCAAGCTCATAAAGTTTAGGGAAAGTGGTGAGCACATCCTTAACTTTTTAGCGGTCTTAACTTACTTTCTGTTATCAGTTAGAGCAGTGTTTCTTAACCGTGGTCCTCAGGGCCCTCTGTCCTTCATGTTTTAGCTGCATCTCTGCTCCAGCACACCTGATTCGAATGACAGCATTAGCTCTTGTATGTCATAAAGTGCTGCAGAAACCAGTTAATCACCTAGTTATTCAGGTCAGGAAGAAGGGAAACACCTAAAACAAGCAGCACAGTGGGCCTCGAGGACCAGGGTTAAGAAACCCTGAGTTAGAGGAATTTGATGTTTTAGAAATAAAGTAGATGGAGTAATATCTTCATCAAACTATTATTTTGGTGTAGTACTTTGTTTACGATTTACGGGGCGACTGTGGCTTGTGGGTTCGAGCCCCCGCTCCATCTGTCTCAGTCGTTGTGTCTTTGGGCAAGACACACCCCCCCCCCCCCCCCTCCCTTCTGTCTACTGGTCAGAGGGCCTGGTGGTGCTTGCCATCACCAGTGTGTGAATGGGTGAATCACTGATTGTAGTGTGAAGTGCTTTGGGGTCCTCAAGGACTAAATAAAGCACTATACAAGTACAGGCCATTTACCATTTTCAATACACAGTTCATTCCAGTATTGACATGGCTTATTGTTGCACAATTTCTTTTTTTAAAATATTTTTCCAGATGAGTTTAATTCTTATGTTTCCAAAAAGGAGAATACATTTACCTGTGTGCTAGGAAGAGCTGCACCAAGCTATTGGCCAGAGAATGAAATTGACCATTAATTTTGGGTCTATAAACACATGAACCAACTGCATGTGGCTGATTGCAGGTGAGGGAAATTCAAACCTTTTTATCAAAGAACCAATAGCACCTTTTTGTTTAATTTCATGTGTATTATAGGCCTACTCCATTTGTAAATAAAACATCAGAATCTGTAGTTCAGACCTCACAGTAAACTGTCAGCCATAAAAAGCCTGTTCATATTTAAAGCAAAGTCTGATTCTGTCAATTTTGTCATTTTTAGATTCTCTTGAATATTTGTATGAGTACGAATCAGTAATTGGACATTTACCAAACCGTGCTGCTTTCATAAGAACTTAATAAAATAAGATGTTTCCTGTTTATGTTTTAAACAAAATGGGGAAAAAGTAGTGTGGCTTCACATTCTTCCTGTTTTTTATTTGCTTTTTCTCTCAAAGGGTGACCTGACATGGAATTCAGATGTAAGATACAGATTGACGCTTTCATAATTGTTGAACATGTCTTCTCTATGTGTTCTGGGTCCGAATTAAGCCCTTGTGATGCAATATGACAAGATGACAGATGTCCAACACATCATAGACATGCTGAGTTGATCTGTTATTGACCCAGTGATGCGGTTTCATCTAAGGAGAGACCCTGTGTAACATTCTCTTATCTGGACTTTATGTAAATAGTAAAACTGACGCCATGTATGGCAAATCAATGCCAGGAATCAAACATGAGATGCATTGTAACCTTTTTGGTTCAATGTATTTGTACAGACCAGTCTGGGCACTATGTTGCTGGGTCATTGTGGTTTTATTCACATGCTTTTCTTTCCTCAACTGCTTTCACTTTTTGGACTTTTTCGCATTTCAAGTCAGACGACCTTTAACTGAAAGTCTTAAACCTTTGACCGAGTTTGTTTGGAGAGAAGCAGAATAAAATACCATCTGATAAACGATTAAGGAAGGTTTTATAATCCCAGCATAACTATGACTCACTTCCTCTTTTGTTTGTTCAAGCAAATACGCCCTTCTCACCCGGTATGAATGTTTCCTCAAGGTTTTTCTTTCCTCTGTTTCTTCCTCTTCATGTGTGCAGGATAAGTGGTCCCCTTACCCCCCTTGCCTATTGAATGTCACTCATTATGGCTAAACGTGAGACCGGCAGCACTAGCCCCGTTGTCAGGCAGATAGACAAGCAGTTCCTGGTGTGCAGCATCTGTTTGGACCGGTATCACAACCCCAAGGTTCTGCCTTGCCTGCACACATTCTGTGAGAAGTAAGATCTTTGTCATTCAGATAAGATTTTACCTTTATTTTGAAGTGACTTGAAAACTGTGATTAATATGACAGCAAATGCACCTTAACTGTAGGGTTCCTTGTTTCCTTTTTCTCCCTTTTCCTTCGTTTGTTTGTTCTTTCCTTCTTTACTTTCTTGCATCCCATGTTTGTTCATTTGTTCCTTCCTTCCTTCTTTCCTGTGTCCCTTTGTTTTCTTCCTTGTTGCCTGACCTTCTTACCTTCCTTGTGTCCTTTTGTTTTTTCCCTCCTTTCCTTTCTTGCACCTCTCCTTCCAGTTTCTGTCTTTTGCAGGTTATTTAAAGTCCGCTCCTGTAGCTCATGGTGAACATTTGTATTTTACTGTCTAAAATGGAGTTAAGGGACTGAGAACTCTGAACATTTACAGTATGTCTGTTTAGATATGGTCTTTTTTCATGAAAGAATTTTAGGAACCCTTTTATTTATTGAAGGTTATTAGATAAAACTACATTGTAGAGTTTTTTTATTTCATTTTTAACAATTAAACTATTAACAAAACAAATGCAGGGAAATGGATAAAAACAAACAATTTCCAACAAAATAGTTTGTAAATCAAAACAAATGATGTTTGAAAAGTGCAGCGGGATGAAGCAATGGTTTATCCAGTCCTAGTATACTACCTTACAGCATATTCTGGAGCTTCTGAGATGAGTAAAATTTATGGAAACAATGATTCAGACTGCTGAAACTTAATCATAGCTGCTCTTCTCTACTTTCTCATTTTTCTTGTAGATGCCTACAGAACTACATCCCTCCCCAGTCTTTGACACTGTCCTGTCCAGTATGCAGACAGACTTCCATCTTGCCGGAGAAGGGCGTGGCAGCCCTTCAGAACAACTTCTTTATCACAAATCTAATGGAAGTGTTGCAACGAGACACAGAATGCAGTCGAGCCGAGGCGTGTAACGTACTTGAGTCAGTCAATGCAGCCACAACCTGTCAACCCCTTTCTTGCCCCAACCATGAAGGAAAGGTAAACTTGAATACAATGGCCACCACATTAGCCACTGAGTTTTCCCCTTTTTACATTTTTTTTAATCAGATCTGATGAATTAGGGGCTCTTTTGTCTAATGCTCTATTGCACCCTCTATAGGTAATGGAGTTTTACTGTGAATCATGTGAGACAGCCATGTGTCTGGAGTGCACAGAGGGGGAACACAGGGAACATGTGACCGTTCCTCTGAGGGATGTGCTGGAGCAGCATAAGTCGGTTCTTAAAAATCAGCTGGACACTGTGCGCAACAGGTTTGATTTTAAAGGATTTGTTCAATCATGAGGTAGAGATTTACCTCAGGAGAATTTGGAAATATTGATTGGAAATCAATGCAGATCAGACAGTTTTTAACCCGTGCGCATCTTTTTTTCTGGAAGATTACCTCAGCTGACCGCTGCCATTGGGCTGGTAAATGAGATCTCCAAGCAGCTAACGGAGAGGAAAAACGAGGCAGTGACTGATATCAGTAATACTTTTGACGAGCTTGAGAAGGCATTACACCAACGCAAGACTGCTCTTATTACAGAGGTGGAAAACATCTGCAGCACCAAGCAGAAGGTCAGAGAGCTATGATTATTGGCATTTGTGTCATGGTAAAAGACTATGCTATAATTTTAAGCACATTAGCTCAAGTAATACTTGCCTTTTTAAAAACGGTAACATTCAAAAGTATTCAGACCCCTTGAATCTTTCCAAACTTTCATGTCAGAACTACAAACCTCTGGGTATTTTGGGGGGATTTATATGATTGATAAACTTGATAAAGTAGCACAGAATTGTAAAGTAGTAGGAAAAAGAAGCAATTTTAATTTTCTTTTATAAAAAATAAATAAATAATCTGAAGTCTTGTCCTGATTTGTTGTTAACCCCCACGAGTCAGTACTTAGAAAAAAGTTACAGCTAGGGTATGTCTTCACCAGCTTTGCACAGCCCAGTTGGATTAAATGGACCACGTGTGTCAACAGGAGTTTTAATGTCTTGCCACAGAGTAGGACTGGGCAATATGCCTTAGGAATAAAATGTTAAATTTTTTATTATTTTTTTCATGCCAAATTTGACTTTCGATATTGAGATTTTTTTTAACTCTTTCTATTCTTTAAAAAAGTTAATTTTGTGATTGGTTATTTCTTTTGATCATCCTGTCTAGTATTTGACCTAAATTCAAAGTCCAAATAAATACACGCTGTAAAACATGCTTGTAAATCAAGACAGTAGGCCTTGGGTGGATTTGCATTCCTTTGAACTATGGAGACCCAAGAGGTGTACTGTTGATTTTCTTTTTCTTTCTTCAGTTTTCTTGAATTTTTTTTTTTGTGTGTCTTCTCTAAAAAATGTATCTTCATAAACAGAACATTTGAAAAATCGATATATTGGCCAGCCCTACCACAGAGTCTCATTTGCATTTCCCAATGTTTATTTTCATCAATCTTTGCATCAACTCTTCTCTCTGCTTACAAAAGTATCCCTACAGCATGATACTGGCACTGTCATGTTTCAGGCTAATAGTGTTGGTTTTTTGTTTACTACAATGCATAGCGTTGGCAAATATCTGAAAAATTGAATACTTTAAATGACACTTCTTATGAAACAATGGCTTTCTTTCAAAAAATCCTATATAAAGTAACGTTTATGGAATGCACAAGTAATACATGTCCTGTGAACAAATTCCCTCCCACCTGAGCTGTGTTCCTTAGCAACTGCTCCAGGGTTACCATAGGAATCTTCTATGCTTTTTGCTTAACACTGTCCTAGCTTGGCCTGCCAGTTTAGGTGTACGACCAGGTTTTTTAGGGGCATCAGATAAGAAAGCTCAATGTGCCACACTTTTTATATTTTTATATATAAATCTGTAATTTTCCTTCCAATTTATAACTGTGTGCTGCTTTGTATTGGTCCTCTCAGATAAAACCCCATTAAAATACATTGAAGTTTGTGTTTGTACTCTGGGTATGAATACCTATCCAGGGTACTGCATGTGCTTGCTTATTTCATCTTGTCTATGTTGATGCATTTTTAGGTGCTTCAAACCCAGCTGACCTCTTTGCTTCAGGGCAAAGAGAACATTGAGAGCAGCTGCAGCTTCACAGAACATGCCCTTAGCCATGGCAGTGCCACCGAGATCCTGCTGGTTCAGAAACAGATGGGTGAGCGGGTCAGCGCTCTGGCAAGACACAGCTTCCCTGAGCATCCTCATGAAAATGGACACCTGAAATGCCAGGTCGAGACGGATGGACTGAGGCGCTCTATTCAGAACCTGGGGGTCCTCATCACAACAGGGGCTGTAGGCCATACTAGCGTCGCAACTGGTGAAGGCCTGCGACATGCAGTAGTTGGCCAGCACACTACCATTACTGTCACCACCAAAGACAGGGATGGTGAACTAGTGAAATCTGGGAACGCTGTTCTTAAGGCAGAAATAGTTTCTGCAGATGGAGTTTGCACGGAAGCTGAGGTGGTGGACAACAAGAACGGCACCTACGAGGTCGGTTATTCCCTCCGCTCTGAGGGAGAGTTCACCTTCTCTCTGCTGCTGTATGAACAGCCTGTGAGAGGGAGTCCGTACCGCCTACGGGCCGTCAAGCCGTCAGACGTCCTGCAGTCTCCTGAAGACGTGAAGAGAAGAGTGAAGTCCCCAAGCGGAGGAGGGGGCCACGTCCGACAGAAGGCTGTACGCAGGCCCTCTAGCATGTACAGCACCACCAAGAAAAAAGAAAACCCAATAGAGGACGAGCTGATCTACAGAGTTGGTGGGTGGAAAACTGTTAGCCATGTTTATTTACTAGTGACTGAGCTGCATGATGGTTTACACAGATGAACAGAGTTGTACAACCTGAGCATCACACAGCTGAACTGAAACCTACAGTTTAGAATGTGCATAAATGCCAAATGACACTTAAGTTTTGTTCTTATTGCAGGGACAAGAGGGCGGGACAAAGGAGAGTTCACAAACCTTCAGGGCATCTCAGCCTCCAGTAATGGGCGGATCGTGGTGGCAGACAGCAACAACCAGTGTATACAGGTAATCGTTTACTATAATCTTGTAATAATTAATCACTATTTATTTCCTTCTCTCATTACATATTTTTTTTATTTGTGTAGGTATTCTCCAATGACGGCCAGTTTAAGATAAGGTTTGGTGTGCGGGGTCGATCACCAGGACAGCTGCAGCGTCCCACAGGTGTAACAGTGGACATGAACGGAGACATAATAGTAGCCGACTATGACAACAGATGGATTAGCATTTTCTCCTCGGATGGAAAGTTTAAGGTGTGCGGTGTTCGGCAGCAATACTTTGCGTGAGTGATACAAGCTTGAATGACCAAAATATCTCTTTGACAGAATAAAATCGGGGCTGGGAGGTTGATGGGACCCAAAGGTGTGGCTGTGGATAAAAATGGTCATATAATCGCCGTTGATAACAAGGCCTGCTGTGTCTTCATCTTCCAATCGAATGGGAAGCTGGTGACAAAGTTTGGAGCCAGAGGAACCTCAGAGAGACACTTTGCAGGTATTTTCTTCTGTTACATGTAAGGTGCAGTGTGACTGATTAATACATGTTTGCTACAGGAGGAAAATGCACTTCAAATGAAGCTGCATGATATGGGCCAGATTTACACATGTTTCTGAAGTTTCATATTAAGTGCTTCAGCATGCTTCTGTTTCTTTAAGCTTGGAGTCTAACAAGTATTGGCATGTTTACTTATGTTTTTGCACTAATTATCCAAAATCTGCTTATACATCATGACGTTTTCACATTTTGCCACAGTATAGCTTCAATCGACCTCTTTTGTTTTGGATTTATTATGAAAGAAAAATCCAGTGTAGTCCAGTTTACTTATAGAGCACTTTATACACAACAATCTCGACCAAAGTGCTGAACCGTAAAAAGAATCAACAGCAAAAATGAGAGATAAATATGCAAATACATAAATTTACTAAAAAACAAAAAACATGAGCGCATCAGTCTGTTAAAAGCTATTGAAAGTAAATGGATCTTAAGGAGTGTTTTTAAAAACAAAACTGAGGGAGAAAATGCTTGTTTTTAAAGGGGATGAATTGTATAAATTTCAATTTTTTTATGTGATTAACATGTTTTGTAAAGACCATATACCTATTATAACTTGTTTAAAAAGAGGCATAATATGTCCCCTTTAATGCTAGAAGGCAGCTGGTTCCACAGCTTAGGTGGTGCAACAGTGAAAGCCAGATCAGTAGCTGCTGGTCAGCGGACCTTAAAGCTGGAGTATGTAGTTTGAAATTTTGAAAGTAACTTAAATTTGATTATCCGACCCTGTTCTATGATATAAAGTAGATATTCTTTCAAGATTTATATTTCCCCCAAGTCCCTCTCCTGGCCTCTACAGCAAAACGAATTATTTACGCCAGCCTAGAGCGTTGACCAATAGATTTGCGTATCCACAAGTGGAGAGCTTTCAATCAACGAGAATGCGCCCCAGTCCCCAGCGTGCCTTACGGGGTACCAGCCCTCAGTCAGCTTAGCACACAAACGAAGAAGACGGTTTTGGTAAGAAAAAAAAAAACATCCTTACGACAGAAAACTCCATTGTAAAAAGTAGGTCAATGTAGTGATGCTCGCTCTGTTGACTCTGCTTTCACCAGCGCATGCGCAGTATGGGACGTTGCTTTCAGCTCCTTCCAGAATGGGAGGGGCAGCAGGGTCGGGAGCTATAGCCTTTTACATTTCAAAATCTCCTCCTCCTCTCCTTGATGATGTCACGCTACGGACCACAACTTTAAAAGTTGTAAAGGAGCATAAGGCTGAAGTAGGTCAGATAAATAGGGAGGTGTAAGTCTATTCTAGGATTTTTAATTTATGTTAAAATAATCATTTTAAAATGGGCTATAAGAGACAACTGGAAGCTAATAAATTAAAGCCAGACTGGCAAAATGCACTCTAAGAAAGTGGCAGCATTCCAAATCATCTGCAGATGGGAGAGAAAAACCTGACAAACCCCAACATACAGAGCATTACAGTAATCCAACCTTAGGTTATAAATGCATGAATGAGTCAAAATCCTTCTTTAATCAGACTGGTTTAATTTTGGCAATTGCCTTGGCTCAAAAGAAAACTGGACTTAACACTATTAATTTGTGAAATTTTAGCTCAGAGTCGACCTTAATGCCCAAGTTGGTAATCATGGGTTTGACATAAGGTGACAATGAATTGAAAGATGCAGCCAGAGCGGCCAGTCAACCACTGGGATCAATCAAACACCCACAAAATAGCTTATAACTGTGAAGTGGAATGAACATTTATTTTATAGTTGTTTATGGATATGAAGATACTTAGCCTGCTTCACACTGATACCCCTTAATAAAATTCAGTGCAACCCTCAAACTCAACTAAATGGTAAAAATCCATAATCCAAATATAGAAAGGCAAACAGACGAGAGCACTAATCAGAAGGAGCCAAGAGGCCCGTGGTGACTTCCGAAGATTTGCAGAGACTCACAGCTCAGATGGGAGATAGGAGTAGGGAGGCTGGTCATGCTTTATGGGAAGATGGATGATGATCAATAGAGCAATCTTGGAAGATAACATGAAAGAGGTTCCAAGAGATTTGGGACTGGGGTGGAAATTTTCATCCCAGCAGGACAACAACCCTAACCATACTGCCCAGAGTCCAGAAGCTAAATCCAGTCGACGATCTGTGGTAAAACCTGAACATTGATGATCACGGATGATGTTCATACAATATGATAGAGGTTGAACCATTTTGCAAAGAAAAATGTGTAAAAAAACTCGGCCTCTAGATGTGCAAATTTGGCAGAGACATACCCTTAAAGACTTTCAGTATTAAAGGCCTGAAGAAAAAGTATTAACTCAGTGGGGCTGAACTCATGTATACACTACATTCTTCAGGGTTTTAAAAAGCCATTTCAAAACTATATTTCCTTTTCTTTGCCCATCATTAAAATCTACTGCTTTGTGATGATCTTTCATGTAAAATCCCCAACAAATATATTGTTTGTGGTTGAAACGTGACAATGTAGGAAAGTTCAGTTTGTATAAAGAATTTAGCAAATTATATGCTCCCTGTAATCCTAATACAAAACCAGTCCATTAAGAGGCATGCATCCGGAATATACTAATGCATGAAACAGCATGTTATGTTAGTCTTTGGGCCTCACGGAGATGCTGGAATGATAATTAGTCCTCTGTGACTGGGCATTTTAAGATGAAACTCACTTGTTCTTTAAATTTCTTTTCTCACTTCTTTTTTTCTTTTAGAGAAAAGTGGTGCAAACATTGCACTGGAATCAAAGCTTAGTAAATCTGGCCCACTTTTCAGTAAGTAATGATTTCCACATGTGTCTGAACTGGAAAAAATCTCTTAAGTGTTCATCAGCTCTGTCGCGTCACATCTTTTCCTATTTCAAACGTTCGAGTGTCTGAGATTCTTCTTTTCTTTGTGTTTTCAAATTTTGTGGAACTTCCTCTTGTGTGTTGGATGTCAGGTGATGACTCATAGTTACTCTTTCCTCTTTTTGTTTGCTTTACTGTTTTCAGGTCCTCACTTTGTGGCTGTTAATAACAAAAATGAGATCGTGGTAACAGACTTTCATAACCATTCAGTGAAGGTAAGGCTCTTTGCTCTAATGTCAGAAGAATATACAGTACTGTGCAAAAGTTTTAGACAAGTTTGAAAAAATCCTGTAAACAAAGTGTGCTTTCAGAAATATAAATGCTTGTTTATCAATTTACAAAATGCAAAGTGAGCAAACAAAAGCAAACTGTAAATCAAATCAATATTTGCTGATACTACCTTTTGCCTTAAAACCAGTATCTATTCTTAAAGGTACACTTGCACAAAGTCTGGGATTTCATAGGATTATAGTCGGGGGTATGATCAACCAGTTCTTTTTCTGGCACGTAGCCAGCTTTTAAGCATAATTGATCAATTCTGAATAGGGTTGATTGTAGGATGATTTCAGGAACATAACTGGAGCCTGTTTTATTAATTTCAAAACCATTTTTGCGTTTTGCATTCTTGTCCTGTATTGAGACACCCAGATGTTTGTTACAACCATCTAGCTGTTCATTTGAGGTGCAGTTGAAGAATTTCAAAGTTATCCATTTTCATTATTCCATTCACTTAGTACAATGCACCAATAAACCTGTTAACATGATGCTTCCACCACCATGCTTGATAGTTGGGACATTATTCTTTGGTTTGAAAGCCTTGCCTTGACGCCTCCAAACATTCTGCTTGTAGTTTTAGCCAAATAGTTCAATCTTTGTTTCTTCTGACTATAAACCTTTGCTCCAGAAGGCATGTGGTCTGCTGCGAATTTAACTCAAGCTTTCCTTATGGAAAACCTCTAGTGAATGTATTGTAGTTTGATATAAACAAAATATGGTATTGTATCGGAATAAACAATGCAAATCAAATTTTATAATTCTACAGGAAGCCTGTATACATTTCCAAACTTAAATTGGAGAGGGTTTAGCTATCTCTACCCTAGAAGAAAGTGTTTTTTATTGTAGAATAATAGGAAACCTGTAAGTAGTTTTTAAGCTTTTTAACTATGATTTGTAAAGTTTTCCTCAAACAGTTTTAACCAAAAGCACACAATAAGCTGTGAAAACTAGCTGCTCAACCAAACAAACTAAAAAACAGGAGTCCAGCAGTTGTCTCATCTGACTGTTTCTCATCAAGGGAAATATGCATACAACAGGTAGAATACAAAGCGTTTACCAAAATCATTTGAAAGAGTCCAACCAGTTTCTCTTTTCTTCTCTCCTACATTTGATGCTAACAGGTGTACAATGCTGATGGGGAGTTCCTGTTCAAATTTGGCTCCCACGGTGAGGGCAACGGCCAGTTCAACGCTCCAACAGGTGTTGCTGTTGATGCCAATGGAAACATCATTGTTGCAGATTGGGGCAACAGTCGCATCCAGGTGTGCTTCAGAATAGAGGCTTCTATAAAATCAAAGGAAATATCTGTTGAATATTAATTACTCATCTCTGCTGTAGGTATTTGACAGCTCAGGGTCTTTCCTGTCCTACATCAACACATCAGCAGATCCGCTTTATGGCCCTCAGGGCTTGGCTCTCACATCCGACGGCCATGTGGCAGTGGCAGACTCCGGTAACCACTGCTTCAAAGTCTACCGCTACTTGCAGTAGAGGCCTGAGATGGCCATCTCCACCACTTGGAGCACTGATGACACAGCTAATGTAATCCACAGGGTGCAATGATATTTCCAGTACAGCCTTTTGATGTGCACATCAGCATATTTCTCAGATATAATCGTCAACTTGTTTTACCTTTTATGAAGTGTATTGAAGGTTGAATCTCTTTTTATTCAAGCTCAGTAATGTAGCATCCTTGGGACAAATGTTCACACAAATCAATTGACTTGTTTCAGAGACTGCATTTTTGTGTGGTATTATACAACCAGGCTGTCAGTAACACTTTAAAATATAGACTGAAATATTTAATCAGCTCAAACCTTTCCTGATGCATGAAATTTCTTCTTTTTTTTCTCAGTTCCTAGGCAACAGCGTAGTGCACATTAGCTGTTTTTACCTTACAATGCTTACAGTGAAGTGAACAATGCTCTGCTTTTTTAGCAATGGAATGAAACGTAAAGATTTCTCATTTACCGACGTCTATCATGAAAACGTAAACATCTGTGCATTGGTTTGCTGTATGTACTGTATATACTGTACATTGTGTATATTAGATCACTCTGTATGTATGTGCTGTTTGATTTTGAAACACGCAGTCTTTTGGCTTTTTTCACAGACGATGAAGGTTTCTTGGACTTTTTATATGCGTGGCAGCTGTTGAAGGAGCTTTTGAAACACACCCACAGCACATGCATTAGAGTTGAGTGTCATATAAAAGCTTATTTAAGCAGCACAATGATATTTTTTGTTTATAACTGTTATTTTAAAGGGAAAAATGTTGTAAAATGCTAATTTATTTTATTTTCTACTAGCTCAGTCCTTACAGATTATTTTTCTAATTTCTTTGTGCTGTTTTTTGTTTGTTTTGTTTGTTTTTTTTGTGTGGTTTTTTTGAAACTTCAAACTTTTAAGGGAGAATTTCCACGTGAAGCAGAATTCACTGATCCAGGATTTGTGCAGATGTGCTGCTTATTTCCACGGCTAATTTGTTTTAGAAAAATATTCACGTCCAACTTTTGAAATAAAATGATGGCCTTTAATAATCTAGTTAATACCTTTCTTATTGAGTGCTGCTGTCTGGCAATAACACTGCACAAATCTCAGGATAGCCCTAAAAGGTGGGACAATGAGTTTTTAAATGTTTTATGCACAAAAATATGTTCCTTTGGCCATTTAAAATGAGGTAAATTATGGGAAATGAATTCTGTTTCAAGGTGTCTGCATATTTGTGGCTTCACAAAAACATTTCTGTACATTGCTATGTATTAGATGGGATTGGCTAGTAAACACATCAGCGCTGATGACTTCATTCGGAATGCTAACTTTATAAGCTACCTGTCTTTTCTGCCTGTTCCTTCCTTCATGATGCCAAACTAAACGTCCAAAGCAAAGACTCATGCACAGAGGGTGGTGTTGCTGCCATTGCTGCCCTTTCCTTTTGTTGTAATGTCAGAGGTACTGCAGCAGAGAAGGATGTAGTCAAGACGGGCTCCAGGTTCCACTCGGTTATCCACAGCGCTGTGCTTAACATCAAAGCACTGACTTTTTAGTCTTTCACTCTGTGGTGCTTTCTGAGCTCAAATATCACCAGACATGTTGAATGGGAAGTTTGTTTTTTTAAGAACCCAACCTATTGTTTGACCTGTTGCCAAACAGAAGCAATGACGTCTTTTAAGAGTCAAATGCTCGCCTTTTTAACTTTTTTTTTCAGATGTATTTCAAGTTTTTCACCTTACCCATATTTTTGTTTTCTCTATGAATATGCACTGGTAATAAAAGCACATGGTTTACTGAACTATAGTAATAAATGTGACTGTTTAATTTGCCTTTAGAACAATAAATGTATTTTTATTGTAGTGAAGATGATATAAGTGGGCAATAAATTAGAAAAAACATCAAAAGGTAAATTTTGTTCCAACATAATTGGTAATAAGAATGTCAGTGTTCAGTACAGTGTAAACCCTGTACTTGTTGGAGCTACTTTTGGATGAATAACTACATCAATGCATCATGTTGTGTAGAGGGTGATAAGCCTGTAACACTGCATAGTTGTATAGCTCTGGTGTCTCATGTACCTCTAGACAATACCCATCCACAGTATTTTCAATGTATTGCAATCTTCTTCCAAAATCTTGAATGGGGTTTTCCCAGTTTTCCCTTCCACTAATCTCTCAACTGCTATGCTTTAGTTGGAACAAAAACAAATTCTGTTACTGCAATTATTTTAAGGCTTCTTACAGATCTGTACCAGGGGCAGGGAGGGTTTACAGTGAAGAAAATCAGTATTTGATGCGATTTTTCAGTTCAGCCTACTTACAAAGAATGGAAAAATCAGTTTCATCACCTCACCTCAACTATGAGGCCGAATCTAAAAAGGAATCCAGAAAATCACATATGACTTTTTTTATTTTTTATTATTGAATGAAAAGTATTTGATTCAATAAAAAATAGAACTTAAGATGTGGTTCAGAAACCTTTATTTACAATTACATTTCGGTCTATCCGAAGCAGAAAAGCACCCCCAAATCATGTTTTTACCCCCATGGTTCATGGTTGGGATAGTGTGCTTGGAATTGTAATACTTCCTCCAAACATGGCGAGTGGAGTTTATAACAAGTTCTATTTTTGTCTCATCTGATCACATGATCTTCTCCTATGCCTCTGAATCATCCAGATGGTCTATGTCAAACTTCATACTGGCCTGGACATGCGCTGGCTGGAGCAGGGAAAGCTTGGAACACTGCAGGTTATTAATCTATGATGGAGTAGTGGGTTACTAATGGTAACTTTTGAAACTGTGGTTCCAACTCTCTTCAGGTCATTTCCCCTTTCCCACGATCATTGAAACTCCAAGAGGTGAGATCTTGTGTGAAGCCCTAGTCCGAAGGTTCCTAGACAATTCTTTGGTCTTGCCAATTTTGGAGAGGTTGGAGTCTGATTGTGTGGACAGGTGTCTTTTATACATGTAATGAGTTCAAACATTTAAAACTATTTGGGTTTAAAAACATACGTGATTTTCTGGGTTTTGTTTTAGATTCTGTCTCTCACAGTTGAGGTGTATGTATGATGGAAATCACAGACCTCAATTTTTCTTCCAATAGGGAAGTTTGAAGAAATTGATGGTGTATCAAATACAAATTTTCCTCTCTGTATATACAGTGGGGTAAAAAAAAAAGTATTTAGTCAGCCACCAATTGTGCAAGCTCATAGGTATACCTCAACTATGAGACAAAATGAGGGAAATAAATCCAGAAAGTCACATGGTCTGATTTTTTAAAGAATCTATTTGCAAATTATGGTGGAAAATAAAGAATGCTGAGTTAGATCCAAAGAACACCATACCTACTGTAAAGCATGGGGGTGGAAACATTATGCTTTGGGGCTGTTTTTCTGCAAAGGGACCAGGAGGACTGATCCGTGTAAAGGAAAGAATGAATGGGGCCGTGTATCGTGAGATTCTGAGTGAAAACCTCCTTCCATCAGCAAGGGCATTGAAGATGAAACATGGCTGGGTCTGTCAGCATGACAATGATCCCAAACACACCGCCCCGGAAATAAAGGAGTGGCTTCGTTAGAAGCATTTCAAGGTCCTGAAGTGGCCTAGCCAGTCTCCAGATCTCAACGCCATAGAAAATATTTGGTCGGAGTTGAAAGAGCGTGTTGCTCAATGACAGCCCCAAAACATCACTGCTCTAGAGATCTGCATGGAGGAATGGGCCAAAATACCTGCAACAGTGTGTGAAAACCTTGTGAAGACTTACAGAAAACATTTGACCTCTGTCATTGCCAACAAAGGGTACTTAAAGATGAGATGAACTTTTGTTATTGACCAAATACTTATTTACTACCATAATTTGCAAATAAATTCTTTAAAAATCAGACTACATGATTTTCTTTCCTCATTTTGTCTCTCACAGTTGAGGAACACCTATGATGAAAATTACAGGCCTCTCTCATCTTTTTAAGTGGGAGAACTTAGTGACCACACAAAAGTGGGAGAAATAATTTATTGCCCTACCTTATAGCTTCACATGGTTTTTCAAAACATGCTTATATTTTACAAGTATAGCATATTATAAAACCCATAGACTTCAAACCTTTTCTTGAAAAATTATTTTATTTGCAGACCATGTTGAACTTCAGGTCTATGTTACAAATTCTTACAGCAAATACAGTATGCCTTTTTTAATTATAACCATTCCCAAATCGTCCAAATGGTACATTTATATGTAAAATACAGTGTATGTATATACATAAATACAAAAAACTCTGAATACACTCAAAGCATGTGTGTTAAAACAACCACAAGAGATAGATACAGGTTTACATGTAAAGTAGCAAAGTGATTCTGAAATAAACAAATTATGAGAAAAAAACAGACTTGACTGTGACATTTAATAAAGGTTGTAGATAAAATGTTGCATAGAACCATTTTTAATCTCAAAACAAACTGCAAATGGCAGAACATTTATAAAGATATGACGTCAGCATTTAAAACAGGATGAAGAGGTAATTGGCTTTTGTGGCAGTCAGGTGCCTTGATATGAGGAAGAGCAAAGATAAAGTTTCAACTCAGTACAGTACACCATGTTTCATTGAAAACAGGGCACAATGTTTTGATAAAAAATATTCTCAAAAAGAAGCAAGAATGAACTGAAAATAACTTAACATATTCAATAGTAGCAAATCATATTTTAAGGAGAACAGTGATTGAAGGAAAACATTGAATTCCCTTTATGTGAAATATGATTAAAAATAACTAAACAGCACAGTTGACACATTTTAGTGTCACAGTAATCTCTACAAAACTCCACCAGTCAGCACAAATAAAGTGTACAAGTTCTTTCAAGTGTCTAAATTGGTTCCTCTTTAAAACCGTTGATTTAAACCATTACCATAAGCTGTACACAGAAGACCAGCTGTCTTGAATCTGTTTTAATACAAAAAATGCTCCTCTTTGATTTAGTGCCATATATTAAGCATAAAATCATTTTTTACAGTGAAAACAGGAAAATATCAAGGGAAATGCAAACAGTTAACTATGGATAAATACGGGGATACACAGTGTGATGACAGGTGGTGGAAAATACAGCAGATCAGACACATTTCTTACTAATTCAATTCAAATTAGTGGTTAGACTTGCTAAAATACAAAACGTAAAAGCATGCACACACATGAACACAAAAATGTCCAAAAAATGTTTCTTTTAATTCAAATGTATGTTTTGCTGATCACATTGAACAAACAATTTTACACCATAAAACCTTGAAGTCCTGGGAAGGTCTTAGGCACACTCTGAATCTAAAGACAAGTCATTCATGATAAAATATTTTTCTTCAGTGAAAGCAAGAAGTGGACATACTCTGCCTCTCTTGACCTCTTCAGCAAAACAGCCAAAGCCATTCAAGATAAGAGGGATCTCCTGTAGCACCTTTGGAAACATAATACCTTTTTTTGGATCAATTGGCTTTATTGCCAATCAATAACAGCAAGTGAGTGCTGACAACTTGACACGTACTTTAGACAGCGCCTAATTATGTTCATCACCTACTTAGTGTTCAGTCCACTCCCTGTCTTTGGAAGTGAAGCAGTATTTCAAGTTTTCTTTGTGAATAATATCAAAGCTTTTGTAGTTTTTGTTAATTCACATGAACTCTTACCATTTTTTTTTAGCTAACTGTGAGGCACTTTCAAAACAAAAATCAACTAAATCTGTCAATCATTGGTGTGTTAGACCTCAGAACTGTCATTGTTGCTGAGGTTTTGAGTAATCATGGGTTCTGTACTATTGGAGTTCCTGGGTACTTCTTTCTTCTCCTGCTTAGACCGTACAAGCAACACCACTACAATAATGATAAGCACAGTGAGCAGCAATCCAACAAAGATCCCAATGATTAACAGCAGTCTGTCATCACTGTCTCTCTGGTTGAGCTCATGAGGGATTATTCCTTTGGTGAAGATCTCCCTCTCTGGACTCGTCTTCTGCTGGCTGCTGCGGTCCAGTGCGATGTGCATGATGTTGGTACCGCGGTTATTTTCAGTGCCGATCTCATCTACTATGTCAGGCTCATCGTTGGAAGATCTTCTGGTGCGATGGTGGGTCTTAGGAAGAAGTTTTGTGTGCTGGTTGATCACATGATATTCCAAGCTTCTCTTCCCTATTCCCCGATTTGCATTGTCTCTGGAACGGACTGTGTAGATGGCATGGATGTACCATTCTCTCCCCGTAGCCACCTGACAAAAGCAAAAGAAAAGATTTAGAAAAGGTGCTACTGGATCGAATGTATTATATTTCATTCATTTATAGATCGTTGAATAGGTTTAAATAAGCGCTTCTCATGCAGAATATTTTGCAGCACCCCCTTGTGGTCGAATGCTGAATGTTTTAAATACAATTTGGGGAAAAGTTTGTGAAAGGAAAGAGTCCAAATCCAAATAATATCAAACCGAGTTTGTGCACAACCCCTTTAGAAAATACATAATAATAATAATAATAATAATAATATATCCGTTTTATAAATTCACAATACACGACGCCCTCTATATTATGCTTGAACCCATCTCCACACAACAGAAAAATAAACATAGTCGTCCACTGCAAAAAATAAAAAATGTAATTAAATTTAACAAGGACATTATAGCAATTTTCCTGTGCATCTTGAAAAGCCTGGTTCAAGCAATTTAAGCTTAAGCAATAAGTAAAAAAGGAAAATAGTTAATGGAAAAACATGCATAATTCCATCCATCCATCCATCCATCCATCCAGTTTACAGAAACTGCCATAAATTCAAAGTAATATTTTATTTATACTTAAAGAAAAGAATACAAATAGCACTGAGAACACCGGAGAAAGGAGTATGGACAATTTCTGAAATTTGTCATGAACCCTAAGACCCTAAGCTTTGTCTCCTCTGCTTCCCTATTCACTTGAGTGGATCCAATGTTTTTGTGACACCTTTTTATTTTTCTCCCGTTCCCTGTAAAGCTAACACCAAGCAAGTTGAAGGATTTTATTTGGTTTACTTATTTAAGATCAGTCCAAAAGTGGAGTAACTGGAGTAAGTGAAATAACTCAGTGGAGTTATTTCAAAACCGCTACGTGCTACTGAATATTTATTGCTAGGAAGGTGTTGCCATAATAGTTTATTCCTTTGTGCTTAGTTTATTAGTGTTCTGTTTTTTGTGCAATTGAATTTATTTCTTCTCGATCAGTGTTGGTCTTTTCCCTGTGGTTTGTAGTTTTTTGTGTCTAGTTCAGCTTCCTTTGTGGTAATTAGTCATCTTCCCTTGATCTGCCTGTCTGCCTCTCCACACCTGTTTCTAATCCCCTGATTGACTCACCTGCATTCAGTGTCCTTCTTCAATCTCACTTGAGTATATAAGCTCACAGTCTTTTTTTATTGCCCTTTACTGGTTCTTCCTATTACCTTGTCTATACGTACCGTTCTGTTTGCCTCGCCCATGAGCTGTAAGTTTTCTGTTTCTTTTACTAAACCTTCACAATACTCATCCTAAGTTCCTGTCTGCATTTCAGCCCTGCTTCAACCACATGTTACATGACGTAACTTTTTAGCAAAACCTATCAAAAGCTAAACAGGCAACAACAGTGGAAGGTGCTGGGGCAATGAAGAATTCCTAACATTTTTATATCCTCTAGGTAAATTCTAACAACAACAAACTTATTTGGCAACTTATTTTGCTATCTTTAGGGAATTTCCCTTTCAACATTCTGCGAGTATACAATCACATGTTACCATTTGTTGATTACAATAAAGAACCAAGGTGCTATAATGCTAAAAAAAAACTTATAGCATCATGAGGTTACCTCAAACCTATGTATCTGTACTAATGACCTTTATAGATAAAATATGAATGAACCACACTTCTGAATTTACAGGGATCAGACTAATTGAAGTAAATATACTCTATGAAATACTAATGCTATTTAAATAAATTGTTTGGAATGTGAATTTATGGGATTCTTCTTGCAAGTGGGGTTCCTCAAGGCTCCAGTCTCAGGCCACTTTTATTCAAAATCTAGATCCCCCCCCCCCCCCCCCCAGCTCACAATAAGGAGTATCACAATGTTCCTTTAATACATGACTTAACATTTTTTGTCTTTTTAATTAATTTTTTTTATAAAGCCCTTGTGCAAGAATGTTGCTATAGAAATAAATGTTTAATTGTCCCGCCTTATGGTAAGGTTTGATTTTTACTTATGAAAATTGTTTTCAAAGAACCTGATTTACTCTTAAGCATTGCCGCCTGTTGCAAATATCAACATTTAATTTGCCTTTTAACAAGTTACTATAAACAATGTAATATGATTTTCACACAATCTCAGTCCAGAACTTGTGCAATTAAGTTAAGAGAAGTATTCATGCTTTTGGAGAACACCTTCTAGCTGTTCACCTAATGATTCTTTTTCCTCCTAACAAGCCAAGGAAAACTGACTCGGTGGCAAGAAGAACTGATGTAGACATGATGAAAGGCTGAAACTTTGAGTCATACTTGACTCTGTTATTAAAGGCCATCAGAAGCCAAGAATATATACTTGCTTCAAACTTTTAAGTGGAAAGAGTGAATCTTTTTTCTTTTTCTTACAGCTTGTTAAAAGAAAAATGTCTGGGGAAAAAAGAATCTTACAATCACTTTGTGTGACCTTTATCTATTTTTATTCTTTACCCTTTGCTCCTTACACCGGGTAATGTGTTGCTCATACATAAAAAAAAAAAAAGAAGGAAATTACAAGGATGAGTTAGGTAGCCAAATAACATATTGATTAAAATACCCGCAGGATTTTCAAAGTATGAACACTGACCTGAAAGAGAGCTGCAGAATCCATTCGGAAACCATCTGCTCCAGACTGTCTGACCAGAGCTAAAGCACCAGGGTCATCCACAGCCAGGAAAGAATTAAAGGCAACATTGCCAAATGAGCGAGCCTGGGTCTCTGGCTGGGCCTTGTCCTATAGTGACAAATTCATGAAATGAACACCAAGGTATGAACGGCTACAAAGTACACATCTTAATAGAGGGGAGTTGTTTTATTTTACTCACAATAATCTTGAACCTGTACAGCAGTGATGGAGCATCAGCCAGGCAGCCAAATTCAAAGTTGCTCGGGTTGTATTTTGGGACATAGCCATCAGCGCCAGTACACAGGAACACTTTCTCTATGTTACAAATAAAGGAGTCGCCCAAGTTCTGAACCGGATCCACCATCACTCTGCCATAAATTGTTTCCCCTGACAAAAAAAGAAATTTTAGTTAAGTAATTTTAAAGAAGGGTACATTTAGTGTTGGAAAAGCAAAACAAATGCAACATTTGTTAAATGCCACATTCTCTGTGTTAAGAGATTCTTGTTAAAATAGTTAAACTACTTGAAAAAAATATTTTTCATTTAGGATTAAAATAAATAGAAACTTGACTTCTTTACAAAACGGAAACCATATCCACTTTGAATACCGAGAATTTAAAGTCATTTTTATGATCTACTCACAACTGTAACTGTGAAAGAAATGTGGCTGTGTGGTTTCATATAAATCGCATATACCTGCAAGTGATTGTAAAGAGTTACTTTGGTTTGATTAGTAGTCATAGTCTTATATTCATGTCAACTGGCTAAAATTAGGATCTGAACCACGATCGATGGAAATAGGGTGTAGTATTACATTTCCAGAAAGTGTACTCCATTAAAATAAGTCATATATTTTTTTAGGCATTTTCTTTTATTTCCATCAATAAATAATAAAAAATACCTAACTACAAGGAGAAATAACCTGTTACAAAATGGGGAAATCCATGGGTACAGAATGAACGCAAGAAGGGACAAAGGGCATATGCATGGATACAAAACGGCACAATCGATTTAGCAAGGAGCAGAGTGACCCTAAATAAAAAAACAACAAACCCTCAAAGGAAAAATTATACTTGTTCTCTTTAAAATGATTTCGGACCTGGCCAAATCGACACTTCCTAGTGCCTTGCTTCCTTTTTATTATTTTTCTCACAAAGTCTGGAAATGATCTGAAAAGGATATGTTAAATCTACAAAAAAAATGTCACACCAAGATTTTTGTTTTTATGTTAAATGTAAAAAACAAAAACAAAAGTTTCAAGGTCCAAAAATTACCCAAACAACCTGTTTAATTTCTTAGTTTATGGAAATTAAACTTCTGCTACTACTGTTTGTGTTGCACTTTACCCTGTGAGAAAGCTGTATCACTCTCTTGTCCAAAGCCCATGGAGCCATCTGAGAGCCAGAGTGTCCGTTTAGACAACAGGATCATCTGCGTGTTTAAACTGAATTCAGCGGCCACTGGATCGCTAACCTAGAATCACATAGAAGATTCAGCAAAAGTTAATAATTTTATGGAAGAAAATTCCATAAAGAGCAAGTTTCTTTAAAATTCACTTAAAATGTATTTTTGGAAACATAAATATATTATTGAAGCTATATTAAGAAAATGAGATTTTTGAATCTAAATCGGTTTTTATAGATTAATGAATCAGGCAAACTTGGCCTGACTCCTTGTGTTTTTGATTTTACTTTAACAGGTAAAATGGAGCATAAGTAGCGCTGCATTAAAATTAAAATTCATCAAGAGGATTGCACCTGTTGAAAGCGGATATCCAGATCAAATGTGAGAGGCTCTCTGGGATTGCAGACAGGAGGAAGGGTATACTCCAAGCTCGAAGGGGAAGTACAGGGGATCAGTTTTACTGTGTACATACCAGAGTAGTCGCGTACCTGAGGTAGGAGAAACCATATATTAAAAAAGTGACAAACTTTAGAAAATAAATTTAGTAAATGTGCATTTGCTATGACTGAATATTTTCCTTTTGAATTGTGTTCAGTTTGAAAGACAAATGCATTTGTGTGATGAGCAGCAGAGTTTAGTATTTCTATTTGTCCATGAAAAACTCCTCTTTTTTTCCATTGTCAAACAACATATTCTGCTTTTGACTCTTGCTTGGTCCGATTTTTCTGTTTGGATGATTGCAGTCTAAAGAAATAGAACAGGTTGGTATTTTCTTAATTTATTCTTTTAACAAGCAGGGACCTCAGTAGTGCATGGGGCAACTGTACACAACCACAACAGCGTAGAATATCTACCTCATGCTGGTCACTAGTTTGGTCACACACTGCTGTGGGATTGCAATCCATTCTTCAATCAGCAGTTGTCACAAGTTTTTACTCTGCCATGAACAGCACATCCAATCTGAACTCTTTTCATTGGAGTTTTGGCCAGGATTGCAGGCAGGACATTCTTTCCTCCCCTGTCATAAATTCTGAGTGTAGTCTATGACAAACCCTGCTGTGAGGGGGCAACTTTTGACCACTCGGAGGATAGAGTTCAGTCACTAAGAGTGGAGACATTGGATTGGAACTGGTTGCAGAATCTCATCTTGATAGTTCTCCGCTTTGAGATTGTCTCTAATGAATAGTATTGTTATTCCATTAAGGGAGATGCAGCCCCACATTATCATGTTGTCTACGCCAAAAGTCGTTTGGAATAGGCAAAGAGGAATAGGTATATTAAACTTTGCTGCTCGAACCTACAAATGCATTTACCTTGCAAATGTGAAACCATCTAAGGGGAAATAAACAGTTATCCCAAAGGTATAGGAGTTACTACCAGGAAGAACTTTTACAACAAATAAAAAATGAGCAAAGACAGATTTCCTCACTTTTCCCACAAAGCTTATATATGTACAGTACAAGATACTTAAGCAAAACGTAACAAAACTTTTCCTTACAGCAAAATCCGAGACGAATGTCCACAGTTGAATGGGCTGATTGTAGGTTGGCTCACTCCTAACAAGGCTGAGGTTAAACGTTAAACCAGGGTGGTCTGCACACATGACCATTGAGGTCAGTAGCGAAGCTGGATGGGAAAAATGATATAAATCAGTAAAAATATAAAAATATGTGGATATGAAAATTTGGCAAACAAAGACACTGCAAATCAAGGGTATTCAACCTCAACATTAACAAATGTTTTAAATTTAATATAATCTTTATTCAATATGACATTTTTAGTAGAATCATCTATTACATTAAATTTAGGTTTAATCATAGATACTGTACCTGGGTGTGCAAGCACAAACAGGCCTCTGAATCGAGCCTCAGTGCGGAAGTTAACTACAAGTTGCCCCTGGCCATTAATACGCATGCTGGTTGGGTAGAGGGCACCTGCATAGACAGTGAAAAACTATTAATATTCATTAACTCCATACATTTTAACCATCCTTCTCAATAACAATGACACATTAAATTTTATAACATTCAATATTAACAACTCAGCCCCCTTCCTAAACTTGCCTTGCAGTTCAGCCTCTGGTGGACTCCCAATACCGTCTCTCCACAAGATGGCAGTGTCGTACACAAATGTGAGTCTAAGCTCTGACTGCAAGTCAAAGTGCTGCCACCCTCCTGCTCCCACAGGAGAATGGAAGACATAGGAGACATGTAGTGGGACTCGAAGGGTTACAAAGGATTGGACAAGATTCAGCACCTGCAGTCAAAACAGCATGATTGTGAGTTATGGTGCTATTGAGTGTCCTGCTGGACATTCTGGATACAGTGTACATCCAATACACCAAATATAGAACCATATATTGGTATTATGTCTGATCAATGTTCTGGTTCGAGTACTGTTGCACCAAAGCAACATAAAGTCAAACAATCATACTTTAGGGAATTTAAAGGACCTTTTTTTATGTGTTTATGGCAGTAAAAGTTTCTTTACGGATGCATCAAGTTCACTCACTGATCAATATCGGAAATATTCAGTGCATTCTGTATCTGAATGGTATAACTTCACCAGCACAGCGTGAGTTCTTCATTTTCTGTTTCTGCAAATACCTCATGGTGGCTGTACTAAATATTTCATTCTCTAAAAAGAGCTGTCTTAAAGTGGTCAAAGTCCTGAGAGGGAGCACTCTTTGGTATCTGCACTTTCCGCTGACCTGTGAGAGGTACCTGCCTGCACTAGCTTTGTGTTCATGTGGAGACGTGCCTACGCCTTTGGGCATTTAGAGCTCAGCCGAATGATTTGCTGAATGGCCTTCTGACACAACCTGCAGGGTTTTAATAGATTCCTGCGGTCTTGTTAAGCTGGGCACTAAGCCCTGCACTGTGACATGACAGTAAAGCGAGCCTCTACTGAGCCGTCTCCAATCAGCCTGCCAGCCCACTTAGAGGAACACTTGGGTCACAGGGCACCGGCAAGCAAAGGCTGTTCTCTTTTCTGTTGATCCTGTCATGCACATCCTGAATCTGTCCTGGTGGAGCTTCATTTTATACATCTAGCTATTGCTCTGTCTTTGAAAAAACCTATAGGCTGAACAAAAGCACAGTTTATCTAATATCTAATACTACTATATATATATATATATATATATATATAAAATTTCAATCAGCCTAGGAAATGTATTCAACATGCTCATTTATGTTTTACAGACTTTTAGACTGTAACATACAGAATCACCTGTGGCTGAAGTCAGGTTCACACAGATTGCTTTGGAAAAGCATCCGTCCCTTAATCCTTTTAACATTTTGTTCTATTAACCGACTGCAGTACATTTTCTCAAAATACCATGTAATTGTAAAGATGATAGGAAAATTATATCCAGTGTTCAAAGATTTTACCCACGAAAAATCTTAAAAGTATGGTTTGCATCTAACCCCTTTTTATCCAGATACCCCTACATAAAATGCAGGGTAATCTTACGAGTTTAAATAACTGTCCTGGAAAGGTCTCAGAGGTTTGATAGAGAACATTAGTAAACTACAGCATAATGAAGCATGGATGAAGATATGGAGAAGTTTTAAGCAGGGCTGGGTGGTAAAACAATGTCTTACGCATTGAACATTTCACTGAGTGCTTTTCAATTCAACATCCAAAATAAAGAAAAGTATACCACAATTGCAAACCTAACAGAACATCTAAGTCCACCTAAACTGACAGATCAGGCAAGGAGCAAATTAATTAGAGAAGCCGGCAAGACTCCCAATGAGGTGCTGCAGAAATTCACAGCTGAGATGAAAAAATCTGTCCACAGGACAACTATTAGTTTTGCACTCCTACAATCAAATGGGTTGATACAAATGCACCCCAGATTTTCTTTCAAACCTGCATCATTTTCCATTCACGTCACAATTATGTACTACTTAGTGTTAGTCTCACATATAATCCTCAAAGAATCACTGACGTTTGTCATTGTAGCGGAAACATGGAAAGGTTTAGTGGGTATGAATACTTTTGCAAGGCAGCCGATTACTTACCTGTCAAGACAAGTTCCTTACTGCCACATTCACACCTAAATTATGAGGCTACAGGCAACACTCTTCCACTTGTTGAGGGAGGTCCCTATCGTCAGGGCGGTGCTTTGTTATTAAAACAAACCTGAAGCTATGTAAAATGAAAATCTCACTTTACACTTGAACATTTACGTACTGGTGAACTCCAACATGCAGGAAAAGAAGAGAATACAGTGGCACAGAGCTTCAGGGTTAAATTAATGATCCTCAGAAGGGATTGCAGTTGAGGTTTTTCACAATGAGGTGCCCTCTGAATTCTTATGGACCTCTTTTATCAACTCTCTACCTTAATTAACTCAATGTGAACTAAGAGCAAGTTTCCAAGGTGAATGCAAATGTTGAAGCCTGTGAGGCATGTGTGCCAGACGGCCAGGGGGAGATTTGAGATTTTGACCCTCTTGTGCTGTGTATAACATCTGCTGCTGCAACGAGCACATTGTGCATAGGGCAAAAACAATGAACTGGGACTTTTATGAAACTGCTGGCCATTTACTTGCCACTTTCACAAGACAAATATCTTGCTCTTCCGGGAACAGAGGGAAGCGGGTGCTGGGTTTGTCATTGCTAGACAGAATAAACCTACAAACAGTTAATGGTTTCTACACATACTTGTACACAGTTTATATAAGTATTGGATGGTCGGGTGGGAAGCAAAGAGGTCGGTTTTAATAAGATTATGAATTTAAAAAAGACAGACTGAATCAGTAACTCCTAAGGCTACATTCATATCCTGAAGGGGTGTAAAGGCTTACCTGAATTGAGTCGAGGCTCCTAACGTTTAGGGACAAAAGAAGGGATCAAAGGTGAGCGGATGCTCAAAAGCAGTAGTATTTACCTGTCCATCAGTCCCAATGGTGCCTCCACAGTCACTGAGGAGCTCTGACATGTCATAGTAGCTGGTGAATTCCCACAAACAAGCCTCCAAGTTGAGGTTTCTGTAGAACCGTAGAGTGCTTGGTCCCCTCAGAGAAGTGCTGTATTGGTAAGGTGCTGTCTGACCAATAATCTCTGGATTCTTTGTGGTTTCACTTAAAAAGCCGTAGCGGGTCTTGACCTCAGTGTAGTCCAACAAATTGGAGCAGCGATGCTGGCCGACACGGGTCCCGTCGGGGCTCAGCGTCAGCTCAAAATTAGAAAGGGGTCGGGTGGATACCACAGGCAACATTCCTGTTGGAGTATACAAACAGGGTATAATAAGTCCTGGTAGTGTCCAAAGCATTACTATCCTTGGAAAAATGTTTGAACATCATTTTTCAAGTCCTTTTCACAGATTCTCTATTTGATTTAGGTCTGTTCTCTGACGGGCTCATTTTGACACATGTAAATTCTTTAAATCATTCCATTGTTATTTTTTCTATATCATTATTCTGCTGAAAAGTGAACACCAAACCTAGGTTCAGGTCTTTTCAAGAAACAGATTTTACTTTGAAAGCGTCCTTTATTTAGCCCCACTCATCTTCCAATCAGCTCTGACCAACTCCCCTATCTCAGCCAAAGAAAAGCCTTATCACAGCATGATGCTGCCACTACCATGTAGGAATGATGTGCAAGATGATGTGCAGTGTTTGTTTTCTAATACATGTTGCATTTTGCATGCAGTTCAAAAACTTCAGTTTCGGTCTCGACCATAAACTCTTCTTCCACTATGTTTCTGTTTTCCCTACATGGCTTGCAGCAAACTGCAAATAGGAGTTCTCATAGCTTTAATAATTGCTTTGTTTAGAGGTTAGAGTTACCTTGGGTGTTTCTTTGATTAATACTCTTCTTGTCTGGCCTGTCTGTTTAAGTGAACAGCAATGCCTTGGTAGGTTTGCAGTTCCATACTGTTTCTATTTTTGAACAGAGGTCAGAGAGATCTTCAAATCTTTAAATATTGTTTTGTAAACCAATTCAAATTTCAAACTTCTCCACAACTTTATCCCTGACCTGTCTAGTGTGTTCTTTGATCTCCATGATGATGTGTGTTCACAAATCATCTCTAACAAGCCTCTGATGCCTTTACAGATTAGCTGCATTGATACTAAGTTTGAAATACACACAGCAGAACTCAATTTACTGATGAGGTGATTTGTGAAGACAGCTGCCCTTTTATTTTTTTAGGGGTATCAGGGTGAAGGGTGCTGAATATATCTACACACCACACTTTTCTTTTTGATTCCTTCAGTTCATATTCATGTTACTTTAAAAAATTGGGTTGATTGGCAACATACTGACATTTTGAACAGAATAAAAAAAAGACTTTCAGAGAATACCCTGCTTTTAAAGTACTTAAAAATATTCTAAACCTGCTTCTCTTACCATCAATGTGAGGCATGGTGACAATCAATTTGATGAGGTTGGGATGGTCTGTGTCCTCTGTTCCACTGTATCGCAGCCTGGCAGAAAAAGGCTCGGCCCCAACTGTGCCTGCAACACGAGGCTGACACATTCCTAAAAAGGTGCAATATGTGAGGAAAAAAAAAATCTTTACCCAAAAAAGTCTGAATAAAAATGGCAACATCAACGGGATGCATACCATAAGACAGCAGCTGCTTTTCATATTGCTATATCTTTTAAAAGTGTAAATAGTTGATGTTAGGAAATAGGTTGCACTCACCCTCATCTGTGCTGATTGACACTATGGGGCTAGTAAGTTCTAGGCCTTCATCCCCGTTAGAGTTCACAGCCCTGGCAGTGCACTGGACCCTGGAGCCAGCCTGGAAATAGACTGAGTCCAGAGTTATGAGCTTGGAGGAGGTGAAGAAAGTGTCAAAGTCTACCTCCCTCATCGGGCTAGTGACACCATCTGGGCCAGTGGGGGCGCTAACAAGCCAGCGATAGTGAGTTAACGTGTTGTTGATGCTTTCGCTCACACAGATTGAGCCTGTTTTGTGGTAGTCTGGATACTTGGGATTACAGGCCTGGAGGAAGAAAGAGAAGAGTGCAAGAGAAAGGCAGAAACATTTATTTCCATTTCCGTTTTGGCTACGGCTGAATTAACCATCTAAAATTGTATAATTTAACTAAAACTGGATCAAAATGAATACAATTACATTTATTTTTTAAGGTAATTTAATAAAAAAAGGTGTTTGTTAATTTTCATTGTTTGTCTGACTTCTCTGATCTTCAGCTTGAAGATCCACAATTGGCCCAAAGAAGCTGGTGACATCACTCCCTAAATCATCACTGACTGAGGAACTTCAAAGTTCACCTCTATTCTTTGATTCTGTGCCTCTGCTGTCTTTCTCTAGAGATCAGGACCCTGATTTCCAAAATAAATACTTTTTTTTTTTTACTTTCAAAAGAAAGTAGTACTTTAAACCACTGAGGGACAGGCTAATAATAAATTTTTCCATAGCCCTCTTTGTTCAGGATAACCACTTGGTCACACTATATCTGTTTAGAATTGACTTAACGCAAGGAATGTGACAGTTGTAGCCCATGTCCTAGATATATCTGTGTGTGCTTTGCTTCAGAATGCTTTCAAGGCTGCAGTTATCCCTGTTGCTTCCCAACCTCCTCCTACTACAGCTTTCCTTCCACTCAACCTTCCATTAAAATGTTTTAATTGACATGATTCTTCAGCAATTATCTTTTTTTTTTTTTTAGCTCCCTTATGGAAGGTATCATAACTATTTACTTAACATTTGTTGATTTACACTGTAGCAGTCCTCCCCATGATAGTGTCTCCCATAGCTTGACATTTCTGTATTGAACTCTTTTTTTTTTTTCTATTGAAGTTAAGTGAAATTATAAAAATTACAGAAATAAATACTTTGAATGTATTACACTCTGTGTTAGAATCTGTATAATTTTTACGTATTGAACTTATGGTAAAAGCTAACTGAAAGACAGTTGTCTATTTAAACTAGGCTTGAAAGACAAGGTTAATCATCAGCTTAGCACATACAGTGACACAAATGACAGGGTATCCGGCCACAGGCAGGGATGGTCTATTCTGTTCGCTGTCATCATAATTAAACAGAGAAATCACGATGGGAGTGGAGGGAAACGTCACATCCGCCATGCTGTTGCTCTCTTCAATATAAATGATGGCCTTGCTCATCTGTTGATTGACCAACAAGAGAATTTGTTTTATAAGAAAATGTAACAGGTCATGTGATTATGAGGAAATAAGGTGAAATTGTGACCTTTGTTTCTGCCACCATGTTCTCATCAGGCTTAAGGTGGACTGTGAAGGCCTCCCTCATTTCTCTGACACCATCGTATAAAACCTCCACCTCCACATGGTGTTCTGTGTCTCCCTGTTTGAACACAATTTCTGCAGGAAAGAAAGAAGTATTTTCAAGCAGATCTAACTCGACTGGTGGCCTGATAAAAAAGGCTGAGATTAATATTTACCCTCAGATATTGGATGATAGTCCTCGCCAGAGGTAGCAGATCCATCTTTGGTGTGCACTCGAACAACAGAGACCTTTGAGGTGTCTCCAACACGCAACACTGAGATCTTTACCACAGAGACTTGACCCTTTTCCTTTGGTTCGTTCACACTGAATTTGGTTTCTTCAAAACTAATAATAGGTCCTGTGAAAACATACTATAGTGAAACCAAATACTGAATCACAGTCACCAGTAGTGAGACTCAGAATATACTGCCACCATTGACAAGTCCTAAAATATTATGAAAGATCTGATTTAATTTTATATTGTTAATATTATATATAACATTCTTACTGTCTGCATCATCTTTAATTTTAATGAGTGTTTCATTTTGCTTTCCAATAGATGCACCAAATGGAGATTCACTCTTGGGACTCCCCAAGACAAGACGAAGCTCTTCCTCCTCCTCATGTTCCGTGTCATCAACCAGAGCAAGTAAACAGGGTTTTTCAATCTCTCCTGAAAAACAAGTCACAGAGTAAAACTGAAACTCAGTCCTGCATATCTTTACATCAGCATGTATGGAGCTAAAAAAGGGGACACATGTCAGGTTTCGCAACACCACCTTGTAGGAAGGTAATGATGGACGCATCTGTGTTCGGCCTTTCATTAAAGTCCATCATCACCTGAGCTGTCCCCTGTCTACTGTAACAGCGAACTGTAGATTTGTAGCTGATGTCACCACTGCGGTACACCATAGCTGAGATCTGTCCTGAGTTTTCATTGCCCACATACACAGCATGCCGGAACTGCACTTTGGGCACTGAAACAAAACAATATGATCCAGAATTAAGTCACAAACGTTGCAAAATCGTGAGTTATTTTCAACAATGAGTTTTAGCTCACAGTCAGAGAGGGAGTCATTGATGATGACAGTGGTTTTGCTCGGCTCTCCGAGGATTCCGTTCATCGGCATTCGCAGTACCAGTTCAAACTTTTCTGGCCCTTCCAGAACCGGCTGACCAAGATCATCCAGGATGGTCACGTGGAATGTTTGCATGGTGACGCCTGGTGCAAAATCCAGATTCCGGCTGATCCCCACATAATCTCCACCAGCTGCATGCAACACAATATTGGTCAGACATATTTTAAATAATTGTTAAATATCATTTAAAGGGAAACTCTTTTACCTTTCAATTTTATTATCAGTCATGGTTTCCTTACTTGACAGATGTCCTATTGTAGTGAGTTTTTATAGAAAACTAAAATAATCAAGTAACCAGCAGACGTGCTCACAGCTAGTCAAAGAGTGGCTTCTATTTTAGCTGATCTTTTTAAGATGACTGAAAATGTTCATATCCCTGGGAAGCATTGTTACAGTGCTGGTAACAAGCAGACTTGCCCATTTTTTCTTCTTCAGTTTTTTGTTTCATTTACATGTTTCAGATCAATAATCACAATAAAATTTTTGAGAAAAATAACCTGAGAATAAATTTTTTTGAATGATGTTTATTTAAAAGGTAAAAATCTATAAGTGAAAATAAATGTTCTGCACTTGTATAGTGCTTTATCAAGTCCGAGGACTCCAAAGCGCTTCACACTACAATGAGTCATACACACATTCACACACTGATGGAGGTAAGCTACATTACAGCCACAGTTGCACTAGGGCAGACTGACATTCAATCGCAATCAGGCTATCTCACCTCCACCAGCAGGCAAAGCGGGTGACGTACCACTGCCGCCCCATAGAGAAATGTACTCCCCTCCTTGTTAAATCATTAATTGTTATTCACCGCATGTTTCAGTAAAGCTTCAGAAGCTACACTCAGGCTTGACTCCTGTAAGATATTATATTTAAAATAAAACAATTAAAGATGGCTAAAAGATCTTTAAAACCAACACATTATGCTCCAATCTAAAGAAAACCAAAAACAGATGCTAAACAAAGTCAGTAAAAGTCTAGTATTCTCTAAAGCGTTGAAAATGTATTCTAAAGGCCTACCGATAGTACTCCAAAAGCATATTTGTAACTGGTTGCAAAGCAACATGGACACAGACTGGGCAAAGAATGACATCCATGGAAGTGTAGTGGTGGCACAGTGATGGTCTAGAGCTCCTTTAGAACTTGAACATTTTGCTGTAAAAAGTGAGACCATGAAATTCACATCTCTAGCAGAAAATCCTTAAGAACAATGCCTGGGCTTTAATTTGTGACCTACAGCTCAAGCACACTTAAGCAGCAGGATAATGACTAAAATCACACCAGCAAGTCCACCTGTCTGAATGGTTCAATAAAACAAAATGAGGGTTTTATACAGGCATAGACAAAGAAGTTAGTGTAATGGAACACCAGGAGACCTAAAAAAGCAAAATAACATGCTAGCTCTTATGCCATTGGATAGAAATTAGCTTTTTGCCAAATTCAAAAGTTTATTTAGGTTTTTAGTGCAGGAATGAGTAGTAGCTGATGGGGCAAATTGATGGAGCCAGAAGCCTCGTCTAAACTTTGTTCTGGATGTTGTTCAGCTGAGAAAAAAAAACAAAAAAAAAAACAATTGTCATTTGGGAAAGTGTAGTAAGTTTAACATACTCAGATATAGCGTTGTATCCCCGGGATATGAACATGTTCAGTTTGAGTTGCTCTAATTTTCACTTAGAGGTTAGCTTTTCACTGTTTTGGGGATATCTTCAATTTTTTTACGAACCGAGATCAATTTTCTACTAGTAAGTATTACTAATAATATCTTCACAGGACCTCAACTGCAGTTTGACACCTGTGCTTTAAGGAAAACAAAAGTAAGAGCCATGGAGACAATACTCGATCTTATTTTGACAGTAGATTTGTGAATGTCATTTACTGAAGAAGATGAAAAGTCACACCAGACAAAATATAAAAAATACTGTCAGTGTGACAAAATATTTTGTCACGTGACTGACAGTTTCGAGCATTTGATGGATATGGGAATTTATTTAATAAATAAAACAGCATTGTCAGAGAATGGACAGCTCTCGCTCTAGACTGTTTCTTCTTTTAGCATTCTCTAAAGAGCGTTTGTACTGAAAGCTCAACCTCTGCCTGCAGGGCATATTTATAACATAGCTATATGTGGTCTTGGATTTTCATTATATCACATATGAATAGATGCCTAGGTCCCTTTTTAAAGCGGTAGCACAGGTAGAGGAACAGCTCTAAAGAAGATAACCGCCTGGGGGGTCAGAGATAAGAGAAACTGCAGGGAAGAATTGGGGATACAATCAGTCCTATCCTCCAATGTTTTTGGCAATATGCAGAGTGATCATCATGCATACCTGAAGCTCAGTTTGCAGTCCAACATGCATTATATTCATAATAATGTGTACATGCTAAAAGTGTCTACATTCCCCAGGCCATCCACTCCAGATATCCATAGTGGAAATCTTCTTTCACAGTTGAGATCAGTAAGACAAAGAGTGACAGGACGGCAACTTAAGCCTATTATTTACTTTAGTGTGCATTAATGTAAACATGTACAGGAGGAAGTTGTTTTAGAGAAAATATGTTTACCAAAATCCGTGGTTTAACAGAGGCACGTACCCTCAGCTGAGATCGGATCCGTCTTTCTGGAGCGCACTGTGACAGTTCCTCCTTTGGAAAGATCAGACCCTGTCCTCCACACCTGCACCTCCACAAAGGCATCACTCTCATCCACATGGTATTTTGTGCTTCCAAAGTAGAAAACGGGAGCTAGGAATGACAAAAACAGATAGGAGGGAAACATGATGCACACGGAAAGGGAAATAGGAGTGTAGAGTCCATTAAACTCTTCAAACAAACACTGTTAAATTTTGATGTAATTGCACAGTTGAATCTTTAATAACTGCACACACACATTATCTCTAATTACAGGAAAACTGAAGGATCTCTTCCATCAAATTAGCAGCACTGTAATTGTACTTTCTAACTTCCTGACACAATGTTGAAGCATTTCTAGAGTTGAAACAAAGATTAATAGGCAAAAAGCAACCTTGAGGCAAAACGGTGTCCCTTGTTCTGTTTTGGATGAGCCTGCTGGAGCTGCTCACTTTGATAGTGATGGGTCTGAGAGGCAGACAGGAGGCCTGACAGGAGGTCTGGGGGATGTAAAGCTCTGAGTGCCAGCCCAGGCCTGTCTGACTGCAATTAGCGTTTCTATAAACTGAGTTTCCACTGCCGCCAAACTTACCCACTGTGATTTTTAACTCTTAGAGAACCACACTCCTTTTTTAGTCGTGTCCAATATGTCATGCTGTTTGTGAAATAGCTGCTTAAGATCTTGGACTCCTGGGGATGTGTATTTTTGAGAAGTTTGCTCAGCAACTAGTGAATCCAGAACAGCGAGAGCCAAAGGTTAAAACTAATTGAGCAGCAATTTTAGTAAGTAAAGCGATGTATTCATATACAGCAGACATAAACGATTGTTGAGGGTTCCTTGCAAAATTATTCCTACACCTTTAACCTTTTCACATTCTATCACGTAACAACCACAAATCGATTTGAAAATATTTTATTGGGATTTTATGTGATAGACCAACACAAAGTGGTGCATAATTGTTTGGTACAAATTATGAAGGATACATTATTTTCTTTTTTACATATACAATCAGAAAAGTTTTTGTGTGTATTCATTTACTCTGATATCCCGAAATAAAAGCCACTTCAACCAATTGCCATCAGAATTCATCTGATTTGTAAATAGTCCATCTGGATGCTGTTTAATCTTAGTATAAATACAGCAAATTTATAATAGAGTGTTGAAAGAAAACCACAATAATTTTTTAATTTTACTTCCACTTCACTTGGAAAGATGAATGTAACCTAATAATCTTACTAAGGAATCAGACTTGTGCTGACACATTGCCTATTTATATGCTATCTGATTTAGCTGCAGCATCGTGCTATTAGTAGTCAAAACTTGTTCTTAGGGAGAAAAAGAAGCAAATTGGAGAGCAAATTTGTACCTCTCAAAGAAGTCCTAAACTAGTTTTTTTTAAAGCACTAAACCTAAGTGCAAACAAAGGCCAGAGCACTTTAATGTTTTAATATGTTGTAAGGGTATGGCCAGAACAATAAATGCTGCATCAAGAGGCTTGCAGCTGCCAGGATTTCTCCCCACAGAGAAGCAAAACAAAGATGGTTTTGACTGCCTGCACACACCCTACCTGGAGGAGTAAGAAGATCTACACGACTGAGGTTGGCAGCCAGGAATTCAGGCACAGTTGTACTAGTGCAGTAATCAGATAAGGTTTGTGCACCAGACAAACAAAAACCCTTCAAATACTCAAAGTCCATTAACTGAAAGCTAAACCATCAGCCATTAATATCAGTTCAACAGCCGCCTCTGAAACCACAAAGCACATATAGGGTTACATAGATCTCAGTGGAGAAGATCCAAATCAAGACTAACTACAAGTTTTGTTTTAGTCATTTAAAAATGTTAAACATCACATTCAAATCATTTTTATTACTCCTTACCACTGGAAATGTAAAATTGTTATAGACATTATTATGCAGGTCCACTTATTCTGCACAATGAAAGAAAAATTCTGCCAATAAAATGAAAATATTTCTTTTATATTCATGTGAACATAAAAAATAAAAGGGAAGACTCCAAGGGGAGAGACACAGACGTCCCTAGGGAAATTGTTAAGCTCGCTCTGATAGCTTAATTTCACTTGAACTTTGCATATACCTGTAATTCCTACAGTGCTAAGTAACTTCTCCATTGATGAGATTCATTTTAAGCTCAGGTAAATGCTTTACTGCCAACTGTGCCCTAGTCCAGACAAATTTACACTGTTTAAAAGTGCATTACTATTTTCAATAGAGAAGTAGACTAACAGCAAAAACATCAGAATTTTCAAACAAAAAAAAAAGTCTGTCAAAACACGGCTCTTCTATACTTAAGTGTTGTGGACATCTGTTAGTACGTGTGGAAATAAGAGTCCAGGTGATCTATGATGGCAGGGTTTGGAAGTTTCCTCCAGATTCATGCCGCCCATCGTTAAAATGGTTTATAATCATATCCCCAGAACCAGAGTCAAATATACAGGCAACTGACACATGGCTATAAATACACCTGCAAAAGCAGTCTCATGTCTTAAAGTTTCAACCCCTCCAAAACATTGTCTCCGGATACAGAGTCAATATCAAACAGCAATTACCTCCACAAGAAACGACAAGTTTCTCCAACCGCGTAGCAGCAAAAAAAGAGAAGGCTGGAAATCGCACGGATTTGGCTGCCTTATTGTCTGCGACTGAGAAAACAGCTGGTGTTGTAAGGATTGCTGCTGTCCGTGATACCTCAGAAAGCCTGGATAGCTTGTACAGCTTGTAGCATAAAATTCCCCTTTTTAGTAAAAGAAAAAAAATTACATGGCACAATTCAGTCACCAGCTTTTTCCAGTTAAGTGGCTAACACAGAAGCCCATGGCAAATGTTTTGCAAAATGTTTAAAAATTGCTAAAGAGCTGCAAAAAATAAAAATAAAAATGGATGAAATCCTTTCAGTCCAATTATGACAGTCAGAACCAATACTAAATGTCATTCTTGGTCTAGAAATCATCTAGACACCAGGGAGCCAAACGTCTTGAGCTGCTTGAGGTTGTTTCTGGACAGGCTTTAAACTTAACAATCAAAAATGTTGCATGGTTAAATAATTACATATACAGAAAGTTTTATAGTTTTAAATATATCAAAAGATATGCAATTGTAGATTTGACAGATAATTGAATCCTTAAACATACAGAAAATATGTTGCAGAAGCCTGCTGACAGTGGACACACTGCAGAGAGAACAGATTGCTGTTCAACGTCACCCTCTGAGATATTTTGATGCTAAAAAGGTGAAAATACAGGACAGATGTCTGTGCAAAAGTTTACAGCAATGGAGCTGAAACTCTTAAGAGTCTGTCAGTAGACTTTGACACAAGATATGAATATTTTGAACTTGGACAGAAAGACTGTGATTAAAGCTAGCAATCTGCCCTCCTTTTCTCAAGAGATTTAGCAGCTCTGCAGCTGACCCGGATATGAATGTACATATTGTTGTTAACATAAATATAACATAAGAGAGGTCAATGCAATTTGTGCCATTAATTGGTTTATGTATATATGCTTATACAACACCAGAACACAACATCAGGAAATTATTAAAATCATCAAATCATTAAACATTTATGTAAAAATGCTTCAGACTGGAAACAGTCTATATTAGCAGATATTTAAATATTGGTATAATAATTAGATTAAAACTCCCAAAATTTTGGCTTAAAGAATCTCAAAAATAAAGTTATCCTAGTATAATACAAGAAGGAAAGATGTAGTAAGTGTCATCTCTCGCCTAAATTGTTTTTAACAAATGATTCCGTTTCAGACAATGTAAAGAATATAAAACAGCATACAAATATAAAAAAATTGTCAAGTTCAAAGACCACCTTGTGAAAGTATGCTGTATGAGTTAATGTGCAGAATGTGTTGCCAAATTTATTACAGATTTTAGAACAATTTATTTTATTATCCTCTCAACCCTAAATTCAGTCCAAAAATGCTAAATATCAAACAATTCAAAAAGACTATGGATAAAGACTGCTAAAACATAGAACATACCAGCACATTCAGCTTTCACCATGCAGAGATCATAATAATTTTCTCTCGGGATGACTTGGAATGCAAGAGGGAAAACTATATATTTCTTTAGTTATGAAGAACACATCCACTCCTTGTCTCATTCCCTTAAAGCTGGCGATCAGAGAAGCTCACTTTAATTAATACAAAGCAAAGTCTCACCTTCGCTTTACCTGCATCTAATTTCATAATGGTGCCTTAGTTTGCTTGCTTGAAATGAAGAAATCTTGTCGAAATGCATTTTCCTTAAATTGGTAGCTTTTGTTTAAAAACATAAACAAACATTTGAGCCAACAAACTTGCAAAGCTGCTGAAAAGTCACCTGGGGACAATGAGCATATAGACATCTCAGGTTTGGCCAGGTGCTTGGCTGGGCACAGAATCTTTCTGCACATGTAAGTGCTGCACTTGAATGCTATTCTAGAAGAGAGATGACAAAGAAGGATGTAATGCCCCCATTTGCCTTAGACTCATATGTGTACTTAGAGTCCAGAGGCTGTATTAGAACCTTGACTGTAGCCAGAACAGCTGCACTAACAGTGGGAATGAATCTTTTGCTGCCTCTCTTCTCTTTTAGACAGGAGATCAATTTTGTTTCACTTGCCTCAGAGCTGTTTACTTCAACATCAGTGCTCAAGCTTTTTCATTATCAACTCCTTCGGGGGGACATAATGAGTTGACATCATCTTATTTCTCCTCACTCTTCATGTTTTGACAACATTAATTCATTTTCCATATCAACCTTACCATGTTCAGGGTAGTGAGAGATTGGAGTCTGTCTTAGCTGACACCTGTGAAGCTGTGATTGACAACCTTCACAAGGTTATGACTTTGATCAATTTAAAATGTATTTGGATTGTGTTATGAAAGTGCAGCAGAAATAAACCCAGAAGAATGCAGTTATAATGCACTAAATATACATGGTCCCAAACACCATTAAGTTTTAAACCCAGAATCCTCAGGCTGAGAAGGCAATCAAAGAACCTCTACACCACAGCTCTCCTCCATACCAGGAATATGGTATTCACACCCCTTGGACTTTAATATTTTTTATGAGTATAAATCTGCACCAAAATATGGTGTAGATTTGTACTCACAGAAATCCAAATGTCTACTGGCACAACTTCACCAACTTGCAAGGTGCACGGAGGGAGTCAAAGATTGACAGAGAGAGGAACTCCGGTGACACTTGGAAGTACTAATGAAACAACTTTATTGATAGACCATTGCGTTTCGGCATGTGGCCTTCATCAGGGTCATTTAAAAAACACACCAAACAATCACAGTTGACCAATCAGTTTATAGGGGTGGTACCTTTGACATGATCGGGTCACATGTGTCATGGACTAAATCATTACAAGGAAATATAGTTACAACTGAAGATTACAGTAATAAATAAATAAAAATAAGATTAAAAAATATTGGTATACCTAAAAATAAGAGAAAATGAATAGAATGTAAAGTGAAAATGGCACCATATGAGGGAAATAGAAAAGGACAAGAAAACTTCTATTTATTCTGAAATAAATTCACTACTAAATTTAAATGCAATGAATTACAAACAAAAAAGCTTTATCTTAAATCTTAAAATAATCTTAATCTTAAAAACGTTCCTTTGCCCCCACCCTCACAGCACCAATCTCAGCTCCACCTCTTTGCTCATTTTTTGTATTTTTTGGGTGTTACGAGATAAATAACACAGCCAAGATGGCGGTGGTGGGAACCACCCAGTTGTCTTAAATTCAGCTCTTCAGAAACCCACGGGTGATGTCACACAGGCTTTGTCCATCTTTATATACAGTCTATGGTTTACATGCACATCTAAATCAAGCTTCTGGCAAAAATTGGACGAATAGCTTAACCAGTCAGTGATGAAGCTGTGTTGAGAACTTCAAAACCGAGTTAGGTTATAATCCATCCCAAATTTTGGACATCTCACTGAGCACTGTTCAGCACAATCATGTGAAAATGTAAGGCGTATGGCACAACTGCAAACCTACCAACACATAATCGTCCACCAAAGACAGGGTGGGGAAAGAGAGCAATAATTAGAGGCAAAGCAAAAAGGCCCGTGGTAACTCTGGAGGAGCTGCAAACATTAACAGGTCAGGTTAAGTAATCTATTGATCCACATGGATGGATTTCACAAATCAAACCTTTAGGCACGCAAAATGATGTGTGTGATGATGTCTGTGTCACACTGCATATCAACCTGAACACACCATCTCCACTGTGAAACAGGGTGATGGCAGCATCTTCTGTAGTTATTTCTTCACCAATGAATGGACAGCTGTTTAGAGCTGGTATGCAGATGGATAAACTTAAAACTTTTTAAGCTTCTACCAGTTTTTCTTTTTAGGCTTTTCATTTTTTAAGACTAGAAAAACAGCCATAGCTGGACTGTGCCATAGCAGTATATAGCCATAGGGGCGACAGGAGTGAGGAGTTTGTCTTGTAACCAGACGGTTGCCAGTTCAAGTCCCAGCTCCGCCCGTCTTAGTTGTTGTATGTATCCTTGGGCAAGACACTTCACCCTTCTGCCTACTCGTGGTGGTCAGAGGGCCCGGTGGAGCCAGTGTTCAGCAGCATCACCTCTGTCAATGTCCCCCAGGGCAGCTGTGGCTACAATGTAGCTTGCCATCACCAGTGTGAATGACTGAATGTGTGAAGTGCTTTGGGGTCCTCAAGGACTAAATAAAGCACAATACAAATACAGGTAATTTACCATAGCTACAGTGGAAGGGTTTAGATAAAAGCGACCAGTCAGAGCCACATTTATAGAACCTTCAAGATAACAGTTGTGTGCATTCATTATCTTGATGTGGTCCGAAACGAAAAGTAGTTTGACACCTCTGCATTAGATCCTCAAAACCAGTAGAGACATATAAAAAAGTGTCAGCTGCAGAAAAATAGGGTTCAACAAAGTATTTACTCAGGGGCGCTAAATACCAATACACACCACACTTCTCAGATTTTTGTTTATAATAAAAAAAAGAGAAGAAAAAATAGTTTTATTCCTCTTTTCTGGTGCTAACATGACAAATTGCAGGAAAGTTCAAGGAGTATGAATGATTTCTAAGGCACTGTACATCACTCTTCAATACTTTTAGATGCATTGTAGTTTTTTGATGTATTTAAACTTGCGTATGGGGAGCTTCTCTCATGTCAAGTATTAGGCCTAGGATTTGTCAGGTAGATGGAAAAAAAACTGCAGAATGCTAGAAAGCAAATGATAACTGACTCTTTTAAATGGGGCTTGTGTCCTCATACTGAAAATATTAAACAGGACTATACTTGACAGCAGCAAATGAACTAACATTTTTGGCAATTAAAAATTGATTAGCAAGTAAGTGGTCACGATAGCAACCACATCACACATATAACCTGACTGACTGTTTAAGGCAAATATGATTCATGTTCTATTGCTTTATAGGATTGCATGCAGCATATCAGTTTTATTTAACTGTTTAATTTATTTTCAAACATCTTTCATTCTTCATTCTGAGAGGAACTGACAAGCAGAGTTTACTCTGTCACATTTACACACGGGAGCTCGAAAGACATCCATGACTGACAGTGTTACAGTTGCAGCCATCAATAAAGACCATGAAATTTAAATTCAATAGTTTCAATAGAGAATGATGTCTTTGTAAAGAACACTTAATGCTGTAGGAAGTAATTCTCAGCAGCTGCAGTCAATACCACAGAGTAGTAAGGGTGAAAAGCCCCCGAGCTCAGTGTGAGGTTACAGACGAGGCTACAACAGTATGAAGACCTTTTTTAAGCAAGTACCATCCTCCATCTAAAGTCAGTGTAAAGGAATAAAACAGAATTAATTAACTAAATAAGAACCTCATTGTGTAAATCTTGAATGAAGCTGCAGACAGACACAAATTTATCAACATTACTGTAAAAAGAATTACCAAATGTTATATTTTTCTAGATGTTTGAAATACAATACTTAAATTCAGTTCATAAGAGCCCAGATCTATGACTAAGAGTAGCAAATTTCGTTTTAGGTAGATTATCACTATATTTACACACTAAAGCTGCATTCTTATTTGAGCTTATTTGAGTAGATAAAGTAGTTTCCATACTCTAATAGGCTCTTAGTGATGGATAAAAAAATGTCCAATTTAAGCTTAGAATATTTACCCGACCAGAAGCTAGTAAACATTGTTCCCAGTCTGATTTTTCTGGCAAAATGTCTGGCAATGCATTTTCATTGGATACTGAAGCTATTGGTCAATCAGTAAATACAACAAAGGTGGGCTAAATGAAAAATGTTTCTTAATTGACATATAACTTGCATATACTTTGTTAGTCCTATCTAAAATCAGTTTGTCTTTACTGATAACAAGCATGCAATGAAACAGAAAGATGGCTTATAATGTGATGTCAAATGCATGAAAGAGTCTCTCCAATAATTGGGGTCTGTAAAAAATTTTTTTGCATTTTTTAAATAGAGATTTATAAGATAATTTGCAGCAGCATCGCAGAGAAGGCATTAACCAATCAGAGGAGATGAATGAGAAAAGTTCAGGGACAGATCAGTAAATAATAAAGCTACGAAATTAAGAAAGAAAAGCCATTATAAGAAACAACAGTCAATGTGGGATATCCCTTTATGTTTATTTCAATAGCTGTTCTTTTTGTGCTGTAAGCATATTGGTTGTTAACCTGCAATGTTACGTGCCAATAGATCTTCATTAGACATATGGTTTACATCTAAAGGGCACATGCATAATGTCTGCAATCTGCAAATGTGTTAACCCTTTTCCAAGGTTTGCTTATAATGGAATGATAAATTGACTTCTTGTTATCATATATGTCAGTAATAAAGCACAGGTTGTCTGCTTGTGTGGTTTTAATAGAGTATAAACATTACTAGAGTCAGAATTAAAGGTATGTATTTACACATTTCATATTCATGTTTCAGACATAGCTTTTTAATTTAGGCTTTGTTTAGTAAATAATTACAGTCTGTTGTGGTGGTGGTTTTGAAGGTGGATGGATGGATACAAGTTGAGATTAAGAGTAAAGTCTGAAAATACCAGTATTTTTCCATACTCGACTTTTTTTGTACATACTTATCCGGACCTGGAAAATACATAAAGACAATTCCAGACTGTACAGCAACTCTGAAGTCATCTAAGGGAAGATCCTCTTTTACATTTAAACCCTAGAACTTATATAGAGCCCCCTTTTTCTGTTATTACTATAACTGCACGTGGTTTTACTGAAGGTGGTTTGTTGATTCAGTCTATGTGTCATGGTCTTTGGATTTTTGTGCAGCAAGTTTAAGTTTTTCCTTCCACTTGGTTTTCTTCCCCTTTTTACCCCAAGGTGCCCTCTTGTTTTGCTCCTCCTGTTTGTGTCTTAAGTTAGTAGTTTTCCTTCAGTGTAATTATATTTTTGTATTCTGGCACTCCCTGGGTTCTGTAGATGTTTTTCACCTTTGTCTATGTTCACCTTCCCATTTGTGTTTCCTTTTATCTCTTTATTTAATTCCTCCTTCTGTTCTCCAGTGTGTCCTTACGTTTCCCTTAGTTTCTTAAGAATCTTTTCTAGTTTCTTTAGAGTCTTCTGTCTCCTAGCCATGCTACCTTCCATCCCAGCTGCTAATCACTTCCACCTGCTCACTCCCCGTCAGCTGCAACCGCTTCCCTTAATTAGTCCTGCTCCTTCTCTGTTCCACTCTTCACTCTCCTCCTCAGTATAAATTCGGTTCTCATTCAGTCACAACTCGCTGGTTCGTCGTCATCCTTTCCTGCTCGGTCCCTCGCTTCCCTGCCGTCATTCTTCCCTCTCTGGTTCCTGCCTTCCCTGTTGCCCGTTTGCTGCCTTTTGATCCTCCTGAGTTTTGTAAGTTCCCCTTCCTTGTGTTTTTGTTATTAAATCATCTTTTTACGTTACTCTGCTGCATTTGGGTCCTCCCTTAACCTTAAAACATGACACTATGATTCTAGATTTTATACAATCAGATGAACTTGTTGTTTAGTCTTTTATAAATGTAATAGTGGTTATGAGCTGATAATTTTCAGTTGTATTGGTTTGGCATGGTATATTCATGCTAATAAAATTTTGCCCATGAGTGTCAGCGCCAAAGACCCATGGAGCATTGGTTGCAAGTGGCTCCTTAATTTTATTTATGCTTTGACCACTCAAAGACAGTGGTAATATTTTTGCTTTCTAAAGTAAACAATCACAACACATTTTTGCAAACCAAATTTTGTTTAATCACTTCATTATGTGGCTGAAAATAGATTTTTTTTAAAATTTTTATATTGATTACCAATGTTTTTGCTGTTATGCTTGACATTTTGGCTCCACTGTTTACTTGCCTGCAATCACAGAGTCTTCACTGTGCAGCAGTGGTCACAGAGATTGTCAGATTGATATGAGAGTAAGAAGAGGCCGACAGGTGTAGGGGAACAAAGGGAATCAGGAATATATGGGGGCTAGCAGCACAACAATGTGAGCCTGCAGATGTGAGATAAACTCTTTACCTCCAAGGAGGAAGACTGTACACTCAAACATTTCTTTCATGGCACTTATAGTCATAGTCAGTGAAATGCAAATAAACAAAATATACAAAACATGTAATTATTCATATCAACATGTTCTGATTCCCACAATAATTTATGAATGATTTGAAAAACTATTTCAAAACTTTTCGTAAAGGCATTGTTTCTGCTGTAAGTATGCATCTATGTTCATATACTTTTAAACTTTCTACCTGTTATAAGGAACACCTCTAAGAAGAAAAGGGCAATTAGTAGCAAAGGGCTTGGGTTTCTTGAGAACTACGACATATAAAAGTTTTTTGTTTTTAAAGGGAAAAGATATCATTGCATTTTAATGCACAGTTACAATCAGTGAAATGGTCTCTTACTGTCATCCATATCTGGAATGATTATGACTCTGGCTGTGGGGAACTCTGAGCCGAGGCGACCTCCCATGGGCATGCTGAGGGTGACATTGAAGCTTTCCTCATCTTCGTACAGGGAATCATCAATTATCACTATCCGACAGGATTTCTCTATCTCTCCCTTGTCAAAGCGCAGGATGCTGTGATGGTCCTCAGGCCTAGAGATGTAATCAGAGTAGGACAGCACAGTGGTGGGGACAGTGCCTGTGGCGGAAACTGAATGGGCAGAAAAGAGAATTACAGAGTACAAATTTAATGAGCTGAAATGTACCATAATACAAAGCATGATTTGTTGTGTCATTTAGTTCTTTTTAACAATAATATTAAGCTCTCATTAATTTAACAATTAAGTCTGCTGTACATCTGAAATAACTAACATTACCTATTTAAGTTCGAGGCGAAAGACAAAACACTTAATTGCCATTAAAAGTGTTTATTAAAGCTTGCAGCTAATCTCAATAAACCAGAGCAATATTATGAAAACAAAGTGGAGATGTTGAAAAAGTTCAGAGAAAGACATCATAAGGAGGATTGGCTAAAAGCGGCAGAATTGAAAGTGGATTCCAGAACCAGAGACTCATATTTTGAACCTAAAAATCAAACAAAAACTGGCTCTAAACTCATATTTTGCACTACTTTTGCCCCTAAAACCCAAAGTATTAAAAAAATAATTTACAAACATTGGCACATTCTACAGTCAGAACCAAATTTTCAAGGGACTTTTGTAGATTTACTTATGATCACATTTAAAAGAGGAGAAAACATCAAAGACAAAATTGTAAGAGCTGGCCAGAATAACAATATCCCAAAAACAATTACACATAATTTGATAGGACACTTTAAATGCGGTAGGTGTATCAACTGTCAGTATACCTCAAATATAAAATGCTTTACACACCCCATCAATAATAAAACAATTGTGATTAAAGATTTTATAACTTGCAAGACAAAAAATGTTGTTTACTTGATTAAATGTCCATGCAATAAAATTTACATAGGGGAGACTTCCCGAGCCCTTAAAGACAGGATCACAGAACATAAGAGCGCTATTAAAAGAAATGATGTAACGAGTCCAGTCCCTAGACACTTCAATGATAAACATAAGGGTGCATCTATATTTTTATTGGGATCGAAAGCTTTAAAACTAATAGTAGGGGTGGCAATACAAATACCATTAGAAGAGGGAGGCTTTTTATTATTTGAAGAGTATGTTTCCCTTAGGGATGAACGAGGAATTAATAGTAAACGAGTTTTTGTAAGGAAATTGTACAATTTACCAAAAGGTAGAAAAACGGCAGTCTCCCCATCTCTTTAGACATGTAAGGATGGATGGATGGATGTGCATGCATGTGTATATATACATTTAGGTGTATGTGAACATGTGTGTGTATATGTATATAGATATATGGAATGTATATTTATGTGAATTTTTTATACATATATAATCTTCAACATTTTTTATGTATTTGTGCATATATGTATACATGTGTGTACATCTACATATGCGGGCATGTGTGTATATGTGCGCACATATACATATGTATATATTCTTATAGTTCATGAAATATTTCTATATATATTTTTTATCCTGTTTTTTATTTCGTGTCCTTTTTTTATTAAATTGTTTTCCCCCCATCAATCATTGATTTTATCCCATGTGATTCGGCCCCCTGGGGTTCAACCAACAGGGAGTAGTTGTTTATGGGTGTGTCTTGTTGGCTTGTCATTTGAGTTACTGGTTTGAATGTTTGCTGTTTTTCTTTGCTTAATGGATGTTTGAGTCTTCCGGAGTAGTGTAAACTTATTGTTGATACATTGTACTGTTGAACCACTAATATATACATATATTTCAGATTTTGCCCTTTTTGTGGATTTTTCAAGGATAATTGTTCAATTAACTTCAATACTCCTCCCTCTAACTTCATTGGCTCACTCATGTATGTGCCAAAAGATGATTGGCTGATTTGAATTATTTTGTTTTTTTTTGTAGGTCTCATTGTATTTAACCTGTGTGTGTGTTTGTAAGGCTTTTAATGACCCTGATGAAGGCTTTACGCTGAAACGCGTTGGTCTTAATAAAGTGGATCAATTCCTTTCCAAGTGTTGCCGGAGTTTCCATTCATCAGCTAATCTTAATACTCCTGATCAGATTCAAGAATCTGATCTGATAAAACAAAACCAGACAAAGTTAACATACCTGGGACATCCAAATAGAATCAAATTTATATACTTTACAGATACTAATTACTAGACCTACATCTATGGGTGACCATACCAGGATGATTTTCTAACTTAATCGGTTCCAACCTGTTACCAGCTGATAAAAAGCTTTCTTTTTCCAATCAATGCACCTCATCACTCTGATGAAAAAGGATATTATTGTGGAGTGCAGACAGCCTTTTGAACTTAGCAACTTTGTCACTACATTTAGCAAGTATTCAGTCCCCTTTGGCAACCCTGACATTTTCTGGTGTTAACGTACATAGGGTTTTACTTACTTCTCCTGTCTCCCACAATGTTATTCCCCTCTCTAAAAGAGTCCATTAAAATCATGCTAATCTGGTGATTACATCATTTAGCAACCTCTAGTGACTTTAAGGACATTCAAAACCTACTTTCCTTATTGAGTACTTGGCAATGCTGGAAGAAGACTCAAAGCCAGCTATTTTCAGTATCAGTCAGATGTTTACAAAGTAAGTCAGAGGAAACACAAACATGTAAAAAGCTACTTACAGTAAAAGGAATCTATATTTTCTATGATATGTCAAGACATGTCTGTGGGAGCAAGAGAGAGTGAGAATATCAGCAGATACCATAAAGGTTAGATGCATGACTGTAAAGGTAGTCTGTTTTATAAGTTTTAAATTAAAATTATTGTTTTAATGCAACCAAAAGCACTGTTGCTTTGCAGAAAGAAGGTCCTGGGTTCGAATCTCGGCCTGGGGTCTTTCTGCATGGAGTTTGCCTGTTCTCTCTGTGCATGTGTGGTTTACCTTCTGGTACTCTGGCTTCCTCCCACAGTCCAAAAACATGACTGTTAGCTTAATTGGTCTCTCTAAATTGTCCTTAGGCATGAGTGTGTGAATGCATGATTGTTTTTCCTATGTGTCTCTTTGTTGTCCTGTGATGGAATGGCGACCTGTCTGGAGATAGGCACCAGCCCCCCTGCCCCAAAAGGAATAGCCTGTATGGATAATCGATGGATGGATGATTTTCATGCAACCTGTTTGATTTCTAAATGCGTGCCTTTTGGGAACTACTTTCCCTAGAAGAGACACATGGAGACTGCTGGTTTAGTAATGCTACTTTTGCTAACTAGGCACTTTGCTAAGAGAAGTTATTGATCATTTGGTCTTTTCTTTATAGGGCTAGAGAAAAACATTTGAATGTGTTCTTATTTCTTTTCAGTGTTGATTTTTCAAAGATACATCTGAAAGCCTTATAATACTCAGTAAGAAGAAAACAAAATTCTAACCGGAGCATTTCTACTGATAACACAATAGTAAAACATGTTAGGAGCTATCCAGACCACATAGCAGCAATGACTAAGACAAAAAACTGTTACCCACTTTTATGTTAATGCACATAGGCATGGTGTTACCTTGCTGGGTGTAGCAGATAACCATAAGCTCTTGAGTGACATCCCCACTTCTGCGTACAGGGATGAGCAGCTCACCAATGTCCTCGTCTATGTTGTACACAGCTGAGGGTATGAACACTGTTGATTCTGAATGTTGGAAAAATTGGAAAATAGTCAAATTAAAACTTATCTGACTGTAATATAGAAATGCAAACAGAACAAAATAGAAATAAACTGGGTGTAAAGTTAAGGGTAAAAGGAAATAAAACTGAATTACAGAAAAAAACAAAAAACAATTGCATTGCAACTATGTCATCTGTGAAACCGTTATTTTACAAATCAAAACCCAACATCAGTTAATTATAGGTGTCAGATTTACCATCTATAATTGGCCTACATACCTTAAAAAAAGATACTGTGATGTTTGGACCTATTAGAAGAGACTTGTAACTGTAGAACATGTCAAGTGCAACACAAGTAAATTCTTTAGACAATAAAAAAAAAAAAATCTTTTTAAACTACTTTTAAAAACTTCTGTTTTATTAAAGAGTTTTCTTATAAGTCATTTGCATAAATTACATTCAACAACAATTTGTTTTAATTCCTTTCCTAAACTGAAAAAGCACATTTAACATTTTTTTTGACAACCCCCAATGTTCTTGTTTCCTTCCCAGGGTTTTGTAGGACATTCAAAATGGTAATACTTGCAGCATTTCAGTCACAAATTCTTTCAGAACTGCTCAGACTTAAGTTCTGTATTCCTCTCAAGGAAGGACTTAGTGTTCCTCAAGTAGCAAAACATTTCTTGTTCTTTCCTATTCAAGTGCAAACAACCATTTTATTATTTTCTAGGTACTCCCAACAATCCTTAGTTCTTCCCAATTTGAGCTAATGTAGTCTGGTCTGAAATAATTTATTTTCACTTGTTCTGCAAGGAGGTCCTGTGGCTATTCCATTTATCAGTTGTCAGAAAAAAAACCAAAACAGAAATGTCTTATAAGCCTTTGGAGTTTATTTGACCTCACCAGGCCAAAATACTTTCAAACTTTGAAAACTATAAACAGTGGAATGATATGATAATTGATTTAGCTGTAGGAAAGCAGAGTCTGCTTCAGGCATGAGGAACAAAACAAAGGTACCTGACAGCTTTTTTTTTCCTTTTTTTGACTGGCCTTCAGGGATGAGTGTTTGCCTAAAAACAAGCTTTAGCTAAACTTGATAATTATAATACAATGTCTACAACAAACTCTTCTTTTCTACTCAGTAAAGCCCTGTGAGATCAATATATGCTATTCCGTTTTCCAGTTCTACAAACGTAAGCCTTTTTTTCAGCAACACCTTTTTATCTGTTCTAGCACTGATTCTTCCATATTATCATAATGAGCATTTCACATGTAGTTAATACCCTATCTATATAATAATGTTCCATGACATTTGAGGAAAGACAATACCTTCAAAGCCCATACATTTTAAAATTAGAACCTGTACCAACCTTCATAATAAGGTTGTGCTCAGTATTTTTACTTTGTCAGCCGTCTTTTATATTCTGGATTAGCCCTGTTTTTATAGAGCTCTGATACCCTCAGGCAGATGAAAGATGAATTTCCATTATCAAATGCAAACATGAAAATAGCTTTGATAAGGGTTGAGATTTTTTTTAACCAAGCTCTCTACTACTTAAAAGACGAACTGTTCTGATGTTGCTGGTTTAACCAATTTTGTATGGTACCCATACGAATGCACTGTTTGTGAGGCTTTCGTGTTAAGTTTAATAGAAAAGCAGTGTGTGGTAATTCTGTTGTTTTTTTTGCAACCACTCACAGGGGATACAATTTGCGATGGGTGTGTAAGTTTGAGATTGTGGCGCTTCTTCAAAAACATAACGGACATCTTTCCTTCTTAAAATATACTTCAAAGTATGCTTCAAATACAGACAACTGTAACAGCAGATAAGCCTTGTTTTGTTTCATTTACAGGAAAAAATCTTTTAAATCACATAAGAGTTAAGCTGCAAACATAGTTTTAAGCGAAACAGTAACTGACCGTCATCTGGGTCCAGGATCTCCACTTTAGCAACCTCTGGGAATTCGAGAGCAGCCATCACCGGCTCAGACAGAACAATTTGGAAAGTCTCTGACATCTCATATTTGTTGTCTGACAGGATTCTGACTTTCCAGCTGGCTGTGGTCTGGCCTGGGTTGAACTGGACCTGTTTCTGGGCCTTCCCACGGAAGTCTTTGTCCTTCACTGCAGTACCATCCTTTGTGCCAATACCTTAAGGAAGGACACGGATAAAATGTTATTTTCTAAAATTTATATAATATAAACTGACATTTGAATTTTGACATTTAATCCCCTGAAGCTCATTCCTCTCTTAACAACTTCACTTTATCAGTTAGATTTTATGACTCAGGTAAAATTAACTCGTAGTTTGATGCAGTGTTTGTGTATCCTGAATGCATGTCTCATTTTATTCAGTGGAATTATTATATATTTGAAAAACAAAATGATGCATGAAATCAATAAAACAAAGATTTTAAATAGAGAAATGTCCGACCTCTGAAAAGTCTAATCCTGCATATGTACTCAGTACTTGGTTTGGGCCCCTTTTGCATCAATTACTGCCTCAATGTGGCGTGCCATGGATGCTATCACCATGTGGCACTGCTGAGGTGTTATGGAAGACCAGGATGCTTCAATAGCGGCCTTCAGCTCTTCTGCATTGTTCGGTCTCATCTCTTTCATCTTTCCCTCGGGAATGCCCCATAGATTCTCTATGGGGTTCAGGTCAGGCTTGTTTGCTGGCCAATCAAGCACAGTAATCCCATGATCACTGAACCATCTTTTTGTACTTTTGGCAGTGTGGGCAGGTGCCAAGTCCTGCTGAAAAATGAAGAAAATCAATCTCCTTAAAACTCGTCTGCTGAAGGAAACATAACATGCTCCAAAATGTCCTGGTAGATGGCTGCGTTGACTCTGGACTTAATAAAGCACAGTCGACCAACAGCAGCAGATGACATGGCTCCCCAAATCAACACAGACTGTGGACATTTCACATTGGACTTCAAGCATCTTGGATTGTGTGGCTCTCCATTCTTCCTCCAGACTCTGGGACCTTGGTGTTATGTTGTTATAAAGATTTCTGACCCAAATGCAGAACACCACTAAGCAGACCAGTAAAATGAAATAAAAGATTAATTGAAATGATGATGAAGATTGCTGGAACCAGGAACACTGCACGGAGGAAAATGGAGATGAGAGGAATTTCAGATAGTTGAGTGGACGCCAGAGAGGGAGAGCAAGAAGTCCGGGATGTCTGTGAGAGCTTTTCTGTGATTATCTGGGAGGCACGGAGGAGACAGATCCTGTGAGCGGGGACTGAACATGGAGGGTGGGCAGACAGAGCTTGGAGCTGGAGCTTGATAATGAAGGAGCGAGGAGCTTGATGGCTGTCTGTCATGGAGACTTGGATCCAGTACTTTAAGAAACGCAGGAGAGCAGATCATTAGGAGATGGTTGTGAGGAAAACTTGGAAGGAGCACAGGTAAGTCTAAGGAGAACAACAAGGAAACACTGGGAGACACAGAGGGCTAGAGGTTACCAATGTGCATCAAACACTCAGGCACTGAAGTTCTGACAGCTAGCTCCTCTTATCCAGCCAGAGATGAGCCTCAATGAGCAGCAGCTGTAAAAACTGTAGAGAACAGCTCCGCCACCGGCTTGATAGACAGGTCCTCAGGTTCTGCAGGACCCCTGGTGGAGAATCGAGAAAAAGGAACACAGACAAACACAGACAAACACCCCAGACTCCTAACACTTGGCTTCCAAATCAGATGCATCATTTGCAGTTCTTTTTTGCTTTATCCCAGGTAAGACGCTTCTGACGTTGTTTGTTGTTCGGGAGCGGCTTGACAAGAGGAATACAACATTTGAAGCCCATGTCCAGAATTTGTCTGTGTGTAGTGAATCTTGATGTACTAACTCCAACCTCAGTCCACTCCTTGTGAAGGTCCACAACACCTTTGAATTACCTTTTCCTGACAATCCTCTTCAGGGTGCGGTCATCCCTGCTGCTTGTACACCTTTTTCTTCCACACTTTTCCCTTCCACATAACTTTCTGTTAATGTGCTTTGATACAGCACTTTGGGAACATCCAAGTTCTTTTGCCTTTTGAGATTTTCCCTCCTAATTGAAGGTGTCAGTGATAGTTTTCTGCACAACTGTGAGGTCAGCAGTCTTCTTCATGATTGTGATTCCTACTGAACCAGACTGAGAGACCATTTAAAGGCTCAGGAACCCTTTGTAGGCGTTTTGGATTAATTAGATGATTAGAGTTTTAAACTTTGAGCCTAAAATATTAAACCTTTTCACAATATGCTAGTTTTCCAAGATTTTGAATTTGGAGTTTTCATAAGCTGTAAGCCATAATTTTCAAAATTATAACAAATAAAGGCTTAAAATCTCGCTTTGCATGTAATGAGTCTACATCATATATTAGTTTCACCTTTTAAGTTGAATTATTGAAATAAATGAATTTTTGTAGAATATTCAAATTTTTCGAGTTTCACCTGTATTATGACACAGCTTCTACATTAAAACTCAAAATTCCACTTTCGATTTTACCTGCATCAGTTTCCTGTGTTAAATTGACTGTGGGCATACAGACATAGTACTGTTGTAAAAAGCAGTCATAAATAACCTGCATATCTATGGGAATACAGTCGGTCCCATGGTGGAGGAAAACAGCAGAATGCGTCTGATCCAAATAGTCACATTCTTCTTGTCCTGTGCAGATTCTGATGAGAATGCTGGTGGATTCTCTGGTGTTTCATAACCTTGGAACTTCTTTTGTAAATAAGCAATTAAACTCTAAAGTACAGCACTAAACAAGTCAGATTTTTAATAGCATTTAAGGACTTTAATCTTTAGCCATCAATAGTGTGAGGTAGAAATGTTTTCCTTGTGGCGTAGTAAGTAGACATTAACTAACACTTACTACTAACTATCCTACTAACTAAATTTTTCCTCTATAATCTTTGGTAAACTGTTTGCTGTTTTCTCTTTCATTAAACACTAGTCCTCAAAATAGCAGAAATCTAATTAAATTTTTATTACTGCATATTTCATTTGAAAACATTGATACTGATAAGTTATCAGACTGATTAGATTTTTGATGACCAATAAGACCTGTTGATTTAAGAACAGAATAATATCTAACTTGTAAAATGCACACACATTTGTAAAAACTGAAAAAATTATAAACTTTTCATCTGGACAATTTTAAGTTAACCTGGTGGGAAAATAAAGTGAAAAATCAGCCTGATTTTCGCAGAAATGGTCCAAGTTTGCCATGCAGCGCCTGACCTTTCGAATGCTCGCTGTTTGGCAGTACTCGTAGTCACCATAGTTGTGACTCTGGCACGACTCCTGTTGGGCAGGAGCACTGAGGCCAATAAAATGTCACAGAGTCTCTCCATTGTCTTTGTTAAATGACTACATAACATGCATCAGTGCTTTGGCAGTAAAGCCAAAAAACACGACTGCACAAAAGAACAAAAAAACATCAACACATAAAGCGGTTGGGTAGCTTTGCATAACAAATGTGAAGCACTGAAGAAAATGTGATGAAAACTAAAATTACTATGTTGGAATATAAACAATATATACAGTCATCTTTACATTAAGAATTGCAAAGTTTGCAATTTTTTTATAAATTGTGGTTACAGTCTTTGATGAAACTGGACATTGATATGCAAGTGAAGATAGTGGGGAAATGCCTTTTCACATCTATGCTGAGATATAATACCTACACTCATTGTGGGTTAAAATATCGTCAGTCTTCAAAGAGCCACGAGAAGAGAAAATATAATTTCCCTGAATTCCATGCCCCACACAAGGGCTGCGATGAATGGCCCTGATCACAGCAGTCATTCTAAGGATTCATGGCAGGTGGGCTCACTGTAGCCTCCAAACTGGTGCAACCCTCACTGTGTGTACATTGAGCTATAGCCCACCACTGGGGGCATTCTTTGATCAGAGTTTGGCATGGCAGGTCAAATTAAACTATGCTCAGTTTTAATGGAAAAGTTTTTCATGAAAAACCTTTCTCAGCTAGCAGAGAGAAAGTCATGGCATCACTTACATACAATATCAGTGATATTTTTTTGTTTTTTGTTGAATGTGTATCTGCAAGATAAGTATTCCGTGTTGTTTGAAGATATAATAACGCAGATTTTATTAAAATCTTACAGATTTTCCCTAAGGCCTTTTTCAATAGAAAACTAAGCATAGATGCCTAAAATGACCAGCAAAAAACATTATTGGTAAAGAACGCAACCAATATCTAACCCAGTGTTTCCAAACCCTGGTCCTCAAGGCACACCGCCCTGCATGTTTTAGATGTTTCCCTTCTTTAGCACACCTGATTTAGATGTTTGCAATTAAATAAAAGACTGTTAATCAGCCATCAATTAAAATCAAGTGTGTGGAAGCAGAGAAACATCTAAAACATGCAGGGCAGTGTGCCTTGAGGACCTGGGTTGGGAAACAATTCTCCAACTCAACTCTTTAAATGTACATCTTTATCAGAACAAGAGAAAAAAACATCTCCCCATTTTATAATATTAAGGAAAAAGCCCATTAGAAGCTTTTGGAACCTTTAACAGTAAAGCCAGAGTACTAATGTTACTTCTGTCAGTGCAAGGAAAAAATAATGTGAAAAAAACAAAAGCATTTGTGAGCATTCAAGCACCAAAATAAAGATAAACAGCAAAAATTTTAAGTTTGCCCAATTTTCCTTTAGATATTTTACAGAATACAACGAACAGTGCAGATACTACAACAAAGCTACAACAAAAGCTTGAAAATGCAACTATTAGTAAAACATGCTAATGCTGTAGCAAATAAAAAGACACGTTTGTGGTTTTATCTCAACTTGAAGAGATCATTGTGTAGTCATCTGTTGATCGAGATTAGTTTTTAGGTTAAGAGGTGAATATATTCCAATTTTTACTGTTTTTGGTTCACCTAATCCATGAATACACATCTTCAGGTTCAACCATTAGAGAGGGCTTTCAGGGATATTAGCCATAAGCCCCCGAAACATGATGTGTTATATTTTATATTTACAGGATATTTTAAAAACATGGTAATTTTATGTACTCCCAAACAAAAAGTATAAGCCCACATCACTATATGAGCTGGAACATTGTTGGATTTTCGTGTGGATAACCAGTGCGCAATTATCAGAAAATGATGTTGCTACAAGCCTGTGTCTTGACCATAAGCACACCAGGTGAAACAACAGCAAGCATTAAGCAAATCCACACACCATGTACATTTTGGATAAATTTCAGTGACTGCATCACATTTTTATATATAGGTCTGGCATAGTAACTAACATTTTCATATGTGGATTCAGATATTTCTAGAAATAATTTTTGCAAGTAATTTATTAGAAAGCACAAATACAAAGATCAATTCAGAAACAAATATTATGGACAAATAAACCTAAAAGGCTGAAGTTGATGTACACTCAGCTATCAATCTTTATAATTTAAATCTGCAAAAGAAACATGTGAGTAGGACACCAAACTGGCTCTAGAGTAGGGGTTCACTTCCTCTTTAATTCAGCCCTGCATAATAAAGTATTAAAGTGAAGTCACTGAGGTGGAGCAGACAATGTAAAATACAGGCCAGGGGTCTCATTCATAAAACTTTGGATAGAAGCCTTACGGAAAACCACTCTTTCTTTTAAAAAACAAAGGTTTTTGGGCCTGAGTGGCCTTTATTGACAGTGGACAGAGTGTTTGAAGGGGGAGAGAGGTGGAGGAAGAAATACGGCAAAGGTCGCCCGGGACGGGACTCAAACCGGGGACGGCCGTGTCGAGGAGCGAAGTCTCTGCACATGGGGCCCCCGCTCTAACCACTACGCCACGCGACACCCCCGGAAAACCACTCTTAAGCTCAACAAAAAACACATTTACTTACGCCAATTAAGTTTCAGATCTATCAAACCTTGAGTACACACAAGTTTTGCTTTTAAATCACACTCTACCTTGAAATGTGCTCAGGTGATTTTGGATCATATCCCGCCTCCTACACGCCAACTTTGTGACATAAGCGATCAATGCAAAAAGCCTAGGGAATGTTCTGCGTAGACTTAAACCGGCTGATATGGGGCGTTTTACGGGTAACCGATGCAAACGAGAAGTGGAGAAAGGGCAATTCCACAGAGACAGAAGGAGATAACTGGAGGCACGGAAAACCAATTTATTTCAATCAATCAACATTTATCTATTTAGAGCTTTACTCAGGAGTAATGTGCTTAACATCAAAAGACAAAAATAAAGTTGGCAATGAGAAAATGTGTAACAAGACAACAAGCAGCACAAGCATAAGAACAATAAATATAAAGCTTGAATTATATGATTACTTCTTGTAGCAACAATAAGATTTGAATAAAAGCAAATTAAAACAAATAAAAACTAAATTACAGCAGAATGTAATAAGTTTCAGCACTCCTAGATATTTAAAGCCTGATAGAAAAGGTATGTTTTAAGTCTACTTTTAAAAAGTATAATCCGTGCAAAATATTATTTGGGGGTCCCAAATAAACGGAAAAGTTGCGAGTGACACAGCACTGATGCAGCAGCATGCCTGACATAAAAAACAAGGTGGAGCCAAAGAGCGAGACGGTCTCCCAACAGGTCATTAGATCTAACACCGGGACCAGTTCAGCACATAGATTTAATACGACTGCTTTAGGGAATCTACATCTGCTCCCCCCATCCAAATGCTGCCAGTGACGTGATCTTCACTGAGCGCCAGCGCATCCATTGTGCAGCATTATGCAGGTGTCTCGCTGCAGTATTTATATTTGTACTTCACACAGTTACTGCACCAATAAGTGGAATTGCTGTATAATTTGAAGAACTACATATGAACATACTGTGATATAATTCTTAAATTCAGCATATTTTCATTCAGATTCTCATTTTAATTCTCAGTTCAGAGATGCGGGTAGGGGCTGACTGTTTGTTGTGTGTTTTTGATTGTGTGTGTGAAGCTCAGTGCCAGTGTCTTATATGTCCAAAATGTGTGTAAGCAAGTTCCTTAGTGTGTTTAAAGTTGCACACATTTTTCAGCCACAATTTTTCGATAGACCCCAAATTTGGAGTAGAAAGTGACTTATGCAGTTTTCAGACCCAGGTTTGTGCATAAGCAAGCTTTATAAATGAAACCCCAGAAAGGTTTTGCAACAATTACATTTAATGTTTTAAATGTTTTATTGGTTCATTGTTAGCACACACAAGCTTTGAAAACTTAAAAAAAAGATTTAAAAATAGCTTTGTACTACTAAATTTCCAGTTTGAGTGCACCCTTTATGGTCACTAACTTAGAACGTATGCATGTGCATGCAGAGCTATTATGGGATTGTCCTTTGCTTTTGTCCGATTGAAACACAAATACTGGCCGGAGGGAGGTTAAAGGTCATAACCTGAGTGACCCTACTGAATTTCTGAGCAAGTCTTACTTTTGTCCCAAAATATATCAAAGGATCTTCTTGTCTGTGAATATAATGTCTTGCCAAACAATATATTCTTTGTGTGCTTTTTTTGTTAGAATCTTAAATTGTGTTAGTAAAATAAAATCTGAAGACCACAATTTTCCTTGCATTGTTGCCATTTTGCAATATAAAAAGACATCCTAAGGAAAAGTCTACTTACTAACAAATGAAGTCTCTCCCAGGTAGCCACGGCGTTTCAGTACCACCTCTAGGAACTTTACCTCTTCATCCACCACATAGTGTTCCTTTTCCAAAGAAATCCAAGCCCAATTTAGTCTGAACTGCTGATTTCGCAGTTTGTTGCCTCCTGCAAAAAAAAGTAAAAGAGGTTCTTTAATTTATGAAGTTGCAGAAAAATAAACAATAAAAGTCAAATAACCTAACTTAGCATGTAAAATATATATATTTTTTAAATGAATGGTGCATCTTCTTTAGTGTTGTACCGAAATTGAATACCCCTTATTAAAGTGATTACTTTGACATCCTAGGAACTTGATTTTGAGTCTTAGCCAGGACTCAGTGGGAGGTATGAGACGTGCAAAACCCGTATTCCAAAGGAACAAAGTTTGTGCAATCTAATTGCTTTATTTCTAATTAGGATAAAGGGTGTCTGTTTCCTGACTGAACTGGGATGTTTTATCCTTCCCTTTTGAAGTTCTATTCAAAGACTATAAGCTCAAAACACCAAAGGGTGTGACTGCTACCATTTGACCGTAGAGCCTCAAAGCACAAAAAAACAAGCATCAATCGTACAAGGATACACAAACTCCACCACAAAACACTGGAATAAGCACACACAGTGACTCATGAAGTAACTGCATCAGACTTTGATATTTTAATTGCCATATGAATAGCTAGCAGCCTAAATAATGGCAAAGGTTATTAACAGTTAAAGACTGCACAGGAAGACCTGCTGACTTCTCTTTTAAGAAAGGAGCCATGAGAGATCCAGATGAGTGATCCACTAAACAGCTAACAGTACTGAAAGTGGTGGAATAAAAGCAAAACTGCCAGGAGGGTTCAGGAACAATGCAGAAAGAATTCAGAGTGCTGCTGTTGTTTATGTTAGGCACAAGTGAAAGTCTCTGCACAGCACCACCCTTATTGTTATGGTCAGTAAATCTGTCGCTTCCAGTCGACCACTTCGCTGCGTTCATTTCCTTTTCTCTTTAAGCGCCGTAAAGCCATTACACTTTCACCATGGGTGTCGTATTATGTGTGAGGTAGAATGTATGTGGGAGTTTGTGTGTGTGTAGGTGTGTGAACAGGTAATAAAATCTTTCCTGCACCTGTGTAACCCTGTATGATCACACTAAAGCATTAATTATCTTGCCAACCAATGATTTTTGACATTAAAACCACCCTGAGGTACTTTTGGCACTGAGCGCAAAACTGTCAAGATTTTAATGTGAGTAACATAAAAACCCCCCCCCCCCCCCCCCCAAGTTTTCCTGTTTTATCATTAATGTTTTGGTTAAAAAGGCAAAAGCATAATAAGTGGTATTCTATTACATTACCTGGTCAAAAGAGACACTAAAAACATTGCATGAGTCATGCTTTCCTAAGGTCTACCACGGAGAAGGATTTTTCCTTCCTGTGTGTTCCACATCATTCTTCTGACGACAGGTGACCTTTGTATGACAGGACCTCACTGCACCTCTTGGATTAAGGCCAACCCTGTGTCACACAAGCCAGTGGTAAACACTGCATGTGTGACAGAGGGTTCCCTAAACTGTGGTGCCTGTTCCTCACCAAGGCAAGAAAAACATCAAATTTATGACAGTGAATTCTTTGCTTCAAAAAAGTACTTACATGACAGTAAATAAATTATTTGTCCATTAAAATGAGCTCAGAGGCATTTTTTTGTTTTCTTATTTCTTATATAATGTTAAGCACCTGTTAGCATTAACCTGTCTTTGCAGACAGACAGACAGACAGACAGACAGACAGACAGACCATCATTACAACAACCAAGAGGTAAAAGAAATAATTTCACATTAGTACCAATATGTATACATTTTTGTATATTTGTTTGTGGCATGGAGGCTGCACAGTGGCGCAGTTGGTAGCACTGTTGCCTTGCAGCAAGAAGGTCCTGGGTTCAAATCCCAGCCTGGGGTCTTTCTGCATGGAGTTTGCATGTTCTCCCTGTGCATGCGTGGGTTCTCTCCGGGTACTCCGGCTTCCTCCCACAGTCCAAAAACATGACTGTTGAATTGGTTGCTCTAAATTGCCCTTAGGTATGAGTGTGTGCGTACATGGTTGTTTGTCCTGTATGTCTCTGTGTTGCCCTGCGATGGACTGGCGACCTGTCCAGGGTGTACCCTGCCTCTCGCCCCTTGACTGCTGGAGATAGGCACCAGCCACCCCGCAACCCTACATAGGATGGACGGGTATGGAAAATGGATGGATGGATGTTTGTGGCATTTGTGTATGTTCTTACAGATATAGTAAAGTATTACAAATGTAAATGAGAAATATGAAAAACAAAATAGTTAAGGATAATTTATCTAAAACAAGAACTTCTGCATTTCCATATACAATGTCAAAAAGCTTTGAATGTAACACAACATAATCCACAGTTTTCTCATGAAACACATTATACTGTATAAAAACAGGACTCTCATGTTAATATATTAGCGCTTTATGCTGCCAATGGCATGAAAAGCTTTTTTTCTCATTTGTTTAACACAATGTGATATTGTGACTTAAATTTGTTGATACTACTATTTGATTGCCACTGATTTTACTCAAAACCCTAAAACTTCAGCTTTCACTTCAAATTGGTAATCCCTGGTATGTCTATTATTTATTCAGAAACTTTAGAAAATGATGCATGCCTTCACGCATTTTTAGATTCCAAAAACTAGAGTTAGAAAGGATCAGATCCAATGTCAGCATTGGAGCAGATACCTTCTTGGATGGGGATCCGGCTATTAGTGTTGTAGTCCAATTTTTCAGATGATTTCACTCTGGAAGTTTAGGTTTAAAGCCAAATAGTTGGATACTGCACTATACATAGTTTTATCACAGGTTGTAAATAAACATATATATATATACACATATACACACACACACACACACACATATATATATATATATATATATATATATATATATATATATATATATATATATATATATATATATATATATATATATATATATATATATATATATATATATATATATATATATATATATATATATATATATATATATATATATATATATATATATATATATATATATATTTAAGTTTTTTCCCTTTTTTTTTTTTACGTGCCCTGTTTGGCAATGTGGAGCTCAGAATTGGTGTCTGAGTACCAAGTAGAAGCCGAACAGATTTACTTTCACAAGCGGAGCACTACAGCTTTTGCTGAAGTACACCACATAAACATATATTTTAAATGTATGAACAGGTTTATTTATCAGATTGGCCCGATTGTCAGTGGACAGTCTGTTGGCTACAAAGTGGTTACTCGGCTTGCTCAGCCTGGCCTTTTTTGGAGATATTTTAGTGTTGAGAGAGAAAATGCCACACATATATCGACTATGGGTTCTGTGTAAACATTTAGACCAGTGTAGCTTGTGTTGGATTGTTAGTCATAACTCAGGAGACATCCTGACTCTTTAGCCTTTATAAACCCTGTACCACAGTATGTGGGATTTGGAAATTTAGCAGCCTGTTGGAAGACTTCCAAAGAAGAAAGGGAATCTTTACCATTAAGTTAATTGACGTTACTTCTCTAAATCTCTGATATACATATACATAGTGTAACCACACTTGGTACAAGCTAATATATATGATTTATTTGTCAATCTTGCAAATAAATACAAATGAAAATGTAGAGAAAAATTGCAGTAGAGTAACTTACAGTGCCTACATTTATGTATATTAGCCTATATAACATTAGTTTTGAGCAAGTTCATGAGTGCTATTAACATTTAGTTGACTTTTAAACTTAATTTTTTTGTTTTTTACATGGCAAACGTAAACTGACCAAACTAAAAGGCGCTTTATTCTGGAGTGAAGTTCTAAACTGAGAAACCTTTAGAGCAATTTGTAGCTTTTTATGCACTAAAGAGTCTAAATATTTTCTCTTAAAAGTAAGAGCTTGGTGACTGCTGTGTGGTTGTCTGTATTTGTCAGTTAGAAAGAACTGCATGTCTGCGGACACAGCAGAGACAAGCGCACACTAAGTAGAGCTGAAATAACATATGCTGTCTTTAGATAACTTGAGTAGAGATTATGCCAGATGAAGTGCTTAAACATAATTATAACTTTATTAAGAAAGAAAAACAGCTTGTATTGCTTTAGATTGGCTGCAGTTAATTGTCAAACAAATTTGCTTCTGAGAAATAAAACATGAAATTATGATGTTACTTTTGGGAGTAAGACCATGCCAATTATGCATGCCAAAAATATATTTGGCTAGTTGGATGGTCTCTAACTGCTCTTGATGCAGACCACATGTGTATTTTTAATGACTGAGATGCTAAAGCTCACCAAAAATGGTGGAAATCAGAATAGTGAAAAAAATGGAGTCAGATTTTGATTAATCTGAATCAAAATCTTAAAATGAATTATAATCTTAATGTCATCTCAATATTTAGCAATAGTGATGCAACAACGGATGTTCATAATGCTCTGAAGCCCAAGCAGAAAATTAAACATGGCAAAGGCCAGGTAGCAAATGTTAAGCAAAGACAGAATCAATATGCTAACTGAAGTATGTTGTTGGTAACTATATATTATTAAGACTTTGTAGGTACTACACTGTATAACACTGTGACCAAAAACAACACCATGTTTTTAAGTAAATGTGTTCTGAATCAGAAAATGTAGGTATCGATAGATAGCGCAATTCATGTATTATGATCAGTTTGGAACACAAGAAACTCCATAGAAGAATATCTACATAAAACATTTTTATCCACAAGCCCCAAAGAACATGATCAAACCCTTCAACCTGGTAAAGCTGCAATAATATTGACTTAAAGGAACTGGGGAGTGGAGGTGCCAGTTTCGAAAGGACCACTTCACTCCTCCAAATTTCTTTCTAATTAAGATAAGAAGGGGCTGGAGTAAGTCCACTTCAAAGAAGCCCCAAGGAAAACACCAGAGTTAATCTTTAACTGGGCCTTGAAGCACTGAATTTAGTGAACTACATCAAAATCTCTTCTGTCCACTTCTTTTCACAGCCCTGCACTTTGGTGAATAGTGCTCGACAGTATTTAAAAAGTATTATAACTACATCATCTCAATTTCTACAGAGCAAGCTTTATTATTAGTTCAATCAACCTATTTCCCTAACTGGTTTATGCAAAGTTTTTCAGCACTTGTAGTACAAATTCCAAAACTGTCAACCTTCATTTTTTTCACCACTTGTACATTATAAAAAAAAGTAGAGTTGATTAAGCTGTACAAGTTCTCTCTGCTCACATGGTGGTGGTTGTGTGATGAGAAACAGAAGGCTTTTCAGAGAGGCTAAAGAATGTCAGAGGCCTGACTGTGCCAACCTAGACCCCCTGTCTCCTCCCTGCATACATGTTGCAGTCAGGCCTTATTTGAGTACTGTCAAGCATTGTATAGCTGCAGTGCCCCATGGACCCCCATCTGTTAATTCAGCAGGGCAGACATACAGGCGGCCATTTGCCTACAGAGATAGCATCATAGTGCTCAGACAGGATAAACGGGTACCAACCTGTAAATACTGATTGAATGACAGCACACCTAATAATACCCAAGTATCATTCAGTCGGCATAAATTTTCAGATCTAATCAGTCTGTTCCCTTTAAATATAAAGCAACATATAGCTGCAAAAACAAATTCCAAATTAGCCAGTATGCTGTAGTGATTTTATTTATTAATGAGCAATAAAAAGAGAACAATTTGGCAGCACAAGAAGCAAGATTATTTTATTTTATAGAGTGTTCCATTTTTAATTATCACATAAAAATCTGAAGCTTAGTAAAGTACAAGCTTTATATATTACTACTAATAATATTTCCCTACCTTAAACATAACTTTAGAAAATAGCTTTACTTAAACAACTCAATTTAAAGAAATGCACTGTAACATGTAAGTAAGTGAGTAAGTGTATTCTAGACAAATCACAAGTAAGCCTTTATCTTTTATATTTAGTTGTTTTAAACACAAACATTATGGGAATAGAAAAATCTTGGTCTCCTGGAAGCCATAAAAACGGTTTGTTATAAGCCAGTTTACTCACAAAAGTTCAACAATTCAATTTAAAAGCATGCTATTTTTAATATAGTGGATCTGTATAGCATGAGTTTGTATATGTTTTTCATCTTATGATACATTTAAGTAGAATTTAAAACAAAAATGTATTAAATCCAGTTGCTTTTACTTAATAAACAAAAAGCAATAATTGCTTCTATTATGGAGAAAAAAAGTTTTGAAACGGCAGATGTTTTAAACATTGGTATATATACCAGGGGGTTATGGTATGTTGATAGAATTCATACAAAAAATACTCAGTCACCTGGTGATGCTTTTGCCTATAATACAAGGATTTCATATACAGTAGGTTGAAATTCCTCCTTCACTGCACTTTTTCCTCTGTTAATATATTGGTCAGGGAGACTCCAATCTGTTTGATTGCCCTTGAATCAACTAACAATGAAACATCTCCATATGTTGGTATAAATTTAAGATTTTGTTCATTTCTGCTTCACTTTTGTTACAGAAACAATATGCGCCTTGGAGATAAATAGATTTATGGACCATGTTAATAGGGAAAAAAATCTCAACATCTTTTTGTTTTGAAAAACATATGCAATCCTGTCACCAAAAATGTATTCCTTCATCTGGACATTTAGGTATAGTATATCTACTACATGACTTGTCCTTTCAGTGTACCAGACCAGGGTACTCTATTCCTCTCCAATTAAGGGAACGGGGATATAATAATCCTGTTGAAGGGGAAAAACATGGCCAAGCAGGGAGAGAAAGCATGATATGGTCTAATCACCCTAAGCCTTGTCTCTGCAGTAAGAAGTGGGGAGTTGGCTACAGCTTGAAAGATTTAGCACAGTTATTTCACCAGCCCTAAACCTTTTTGTACCCTCTCAGGGAACTTCTCCACAGTAAATCTGACCTCTCCTCAGAACCCATTCTGCTACTGTGGCCACTCTGGCACTGTGGTCACTCTCGGGCAACATTTGTGGAGCCAAAGAAAAAGACCAGAGGTGCTTCGGAACAAAAGTGCTGGGTCAGAGAGTCCTTCAAAGCTTAAGGCAAGACGAGCTTTACTCTCAGCAGGAAAGTACTCTGAGATTAACTTCTCAACCAAATACAGGACTGATTAAACTTTTTGGGACCATTCTAAATTTGAAATTCAATGTCTAGCCATTCTAAAAAAAAAGATGATCTACCTAATAAATTGTTTAGGCAAGGCAATTTTATTTGCATACACACTTTCAACAACAAGGTAATTCAAGGTGCTTTACATGATTAAGGGGTAAAATAAAAATAGCAGTAAAACACAGACAACGCATATAATGTAAAAACAGCAATAAAGCAGTAAAGCATACACAAAACATATGATACATCAAAGCATTACTCAAAGGCAGCTCTAAACAGATACGTTTTTAGTTGTAATTTAAAAGAACTCAGTGTTTCAGTAGTTTAGCAGTTGTCTGGAAGTTTGGTCCAGATTAGAGGAGGATAGAAACTGAAAGCTGCTTCTCCATGTTTGTTGTAATTCTAGGGAGGATGAGTAGACTGGAATTAGAGGACCTGAGTGGTGCGGAAGGTTGGCGTAGTAACAGTAGATCTTCAACATACGTTGGTGCTAAGCCATTCAATGATTTATAAACTAGTAAAAGTATTTTGAAGGCTATTCTCTGAGCTATAGGGAGCCAGTGTAAGGACTTTGGAACTGGGGTGATGTGCTCTTTAGAGGGATAAACTCATCAGTGCAGGCTATGCCCCAACTCTGGTGCAAAAAAAGAGGACTCTAATCTATTAATGACTGATCAGGACAATGTGGGTTGGGAAACAGTATAACAAAATAAAACTACACCTGTCAGACCACTGCTTATCTGAATTTCATTTTAATTGCATAGGAAGACATAATAGTATAGGAAAATAATACTTAAGCATTGCCTTAATATGCATTTGACTGTATTATACACGTTTTGATAACCAGTTAAAACGGACAGAACGCACAAGCTTACACACTATGTATTCCACACATGTGCAGCACTCCTACAGAATCGATGCAAATAGCAATAAAATGTTGTGAAAAAAACATTAATTGATCTCATGCTATGCTGTATTGTCTTCGGTGCTTGAGATTCACTCAGCTCAGCATGCTGGATGATTGAAATTGAAGTGAAACTCAACCTTCTGTGGTTTCTGATTACAGTAATTTACCTATTATCAGACTATCTGGAATTTAGAAAAAATTGATGTCTCAGGGCCTGTCCAGGTGTACCCATGACAGCTGGAGATAGGCACCAGCCCCCCCCCCCCCAACCCTGCATAGGAATGACGGATACAGAAAATGGATGGACGGAAAATTAGATGATGTTCTGTCAAAAGTAACATATCCCATCCTGGCACAACACTGAATCCCATACCCTTGATCCAGTTACCCATGCACAATTCCAAAACAAGAGCAGATAAAATGACAAATATACTTTAAAGACATGACAGGACTTGAAGTTCCACGAGGTCCAATCCATTTCCTCACATTTAGACACAGGTAACATGCATTTTTCTAATATGCCTGCATAAATGGAAAGATAGGAAATAGCGTGATTCTACAAGAAATTTAACACAAATAATTTGATCTAAACTTGCTATACTCTTTGATGAATGACTGACAAAAAGAAAATTAAAGCAAAAAAAAAAAGAAAACTAAACAGAAAACCCACCAATCACTGCCATTCACACATTCTGTTTCTGATTCCTAGCTGCAACCAAAAGTTGCTGTGGACACCACACTGTGACTGTCGTCTTTGGTCACAAAACTGGAGCCTTTCACATGTCTACTAAGACACAGAAGAAATCAACAATTACCCCCACCAGTGTCTGTCTGTCTGTCTGTCTGTCTGTCTGTCTGTCTGTCTGTCTGTCTGTCTGTCTGTCTGTCTGTCTGTCTGTCTGTCTGTCTGTCTGTCTGTCTGTCTGTCTGTCTGTCTGTCTGTCTGTCTGTCTGTCTGTCTGTCTGTCTGTCTGTCTGTCTGTCTGTCTGTCTGTCTGTCTGTCTGTCTGTCTGTCTGTCTGTCTGTCTGTCTGTCTGTCTGTCTGTCTGTCTGTCTGTCTGTCTGTCTGTCTGTCTGTCTGTCTGTCTGTCTGTCTGTCTGTCTGTCTGTCTGTCTGTCTGTCTGTCTGTCTGTCTGTCTGTCTGTCTGTCTGTCTGTCTGTCTGTCTGTCTGTCTGTCTGTCTGTCTGTCTGTCTGTCTGTCTGTCTGTCTGTCTGTCTGTCTGTCTGTCTGTCTGTCTGTCTGTCTGTCTGTCTGTCTGTCTGTCTGTCCGTCCGTCTGTCTGTTTGTTTGCAACATAACTACAAAGGTTACAGACAGACTCTGATTAAAGTTTTAGGAAATGTCTGCAATGGGACCAGGATCCCACTTGAGCTTGGGGGGGGGGGTTCTGAGCTGCTTTTGCAGAGATTTGCGCTCTCAAGTGCTTTTCTACTTTCAAATGGAGCCCCTTTTTATTTGTGGTACTAGAAAAAAAAAAAACACCAGAGGAAATACTGAACAATTTGATTATAAGTAAAGGTCAATCCTGTCCTGGGAATCTGCTTTAATGTTCATTGTCCTCACAAAGTGATATGTCGTCAGTTGTGTTTAGCAAACACCTCTCCAACAACGGTCATGAAAAAACTGATTATTTTTGTTTTCACCGATGCAGAGCGGTATTTCTTTTTTAAAATAACTAACTCACAGTATACTTACTGACTTTACAAAAGATAACAATTATTTGCTGGTATTATACAAGTCTACATACAAACCTGATGGATTTTTAAGTACAAATGTATTACAATAAGCTTGATATATGTTTAACTAGGCAATCTCCGAAGGATTAGTACGCTTTAGCAAGCAAACTTCAGACAATTCAGAGAATGCGCTCGGTGTTCTGCTTGGTTTGCTGTTTTCCCATTATGCACAGAGGATGCCTTGCCAAATACTAAAGATCAGGACCCCTCCTTGATCAAGCCTCCAACTGCAGCAAAATCCACTCATATGACAAGGTCATAGTTAATGCAAACTCAGTTTTAAAGATCTGGAAATAATTTAAATCGTATCCTTAAAGGCACATGCTGTATCATTTTTTGACTAGTGCACAAAAAATCTCAGCTTAAAAAAATCAATCACTATAAAACCAAACGCTATCTTTGAAGTGGTAGAAAAGGCCTGAAAAAGTATTCGTTGATTGCCCTTGAATAACATGCCTGTCAGTCAAAGAGGACACAGCCTTGAGTGTCTTAATTAACTGTGAGCCGCAAAGTTTAAAATGCAAAAGCCTCAAGTCTCAATAGAAAAGAGGGTACCAACAAAAGGCTGAATTAGCAGCTACAGGGCTTTTTTCAGCACTCACATAAAGGTCATTGTGGATTTAGTTTCTCCCTCCTTACCAGTCAATTATTTATTGGATGAACATACAGGTTGCTCAAGCAGCTGGGGCAAACTGTTTGCACACCCAAAAAAAACAAAAAAAACACATGAGATAGAAAGGCAAAACTCACCAAGCCTTTGACCAAAACACATAGTCATTTTGGAAGTGAATTTCTATTTCAATCCAAAAAAAAGTTTGCTTTAAAGCAGTAAAGACTGGTTTAGGCACTGTACAACAAAACAAATGTTTTGAAAAAGATGTTTTTCCTATGGATTTATACAAATTAAGTTTCTGTTAATTTGTTAAAATTTCCCCCATGGTAAATATTTTTACTTACTCTGATGTTTTATTCCAAATAGCAATGTATAGTACACACCTTTACTACAACTGGCATAGCAATTGTGAACACAGCTTTACAAAGGTTTTACATGTTTGCTTATAGAAATCCAGCTAACCACTAGGCATGGGTCAGAATGAGATTCTTAGGGTAAGACAACCCTAAAGCATACAATAGTTTACTTGTAACATGGTATTAACCCAAATCGTTTTATTTAAAAATGTATAACATGATGTAACTGCTGTTACAGCTTGCTAACTGTAGTTTCAAAAGTGTGATAGGTGATGATCTGTTAGTTTCTATACTGAGACTGTTCATGTTTATTGTGGCAACGAATGTTTTTAAATGGCCAGATTTGCCTTTTATGTATGAATAAGAAAGGTATAACAGTCTTCTTTCAGCTAGCTGACTCGTAGTATGCAGCAATGGGCGGAGAAGGGGTATTGCTGTATTTCTTGTCGCTCCATACAACTGCTCCTCAAAACACACAACCCTGCATGTTTTAGATGTTTCCCTGTTTCCCCACACCTGATTTCTATTGATGGTTGATTAAAAGGTGTTTTCTGAACTGCAATAATCTGAAACTGGTGTGTTAAAGGAGGGAAACATGTAAAATAGAATAATCCTTTATTGTCCCACAATTTAGCTGTAACATCAGCAAAGTGACAGATAATAGAAGCATTTACTGTCAACATTAAGGACACCGTTACAAAAACCAAAGTACTGTGGGGTTATTAAAAAATAAAGTGGCATATGCAGATTAGAATGTGAAAATGAGTAGGATAATTTAAAACCAGTGAATATTTACAGAATATGCTTGTGTAGTTGTGCAATAAAAAGTAAAAAAGTAAAACGTATTATTTACAAGAAGTTAACAGAATGTAAACTGAGAAAAACAGTTGCAAAAATAGCAGCCACAGAAATATTAATTAAATGAGTCAAACAGTGCAAATTACACCATGGGTGTAAACATTATTGAGCTTGTTGGGACCAGTTCTGGTTGCAGGGCATGCAGGGCAGTGTGCCTTGAGAACCAGGGTTGGGAAACACTAGCTTAATAAATGGTTCTTCCCGAACTTTAAATCTTCCAAAAACAGAATGAAGGTTCTTCACTTACCATAAAAACTGAATTTATGCCAAGCTGTGTCTTTTTTGAGTGGGAGTCTACTGTGGGCAGGGATTAAGTCAAGGTTACAGATGCAACAGAGACAAGCAGATAAATTAAGGGGCAGCTTAATACATTCAATTACATCTAGCTCTAACTTTTCTTGTTCATATTAGGACTGTGAAGTCTTTTTCATCGGTAAGCTGAAATTGAGCTGCACTGGATAATGTTTTATGAAGGAAGCTATACATAAATCAAAATCCTGTGACACAAACTGCTGCCAGCACTTTAACTGTTTATGAAAAAAACATTTTATTTTTCAAATTGTTTTGTGTGGATTTACATGTTTGAGAAGAGTAGAAACAACACTTTAAAAACATTTGTATGTGTGTGCAGTTAGCCTTACATATCAAGGAGAGACATGGGTAAGTATGAAAATGCAACTAAAAACAAAGTAAGTAATAAGAATACAGGAAGAGAAGACCTGAAAAAAGAGGACGTGCTATTTCTTGACCCCTCAATGCACAGTGTTTGCTCTCTTGTCAGACCGAATAATGCTGGACTGTTTGCTGAAAGCAACAGTGTGAGGCCATAGAATATAAAAAACCCCATCCCAGTCCCACAGAGTCATGAGCACCATACTAATAAAGCTGGGAATTTGGTGAGTCTGTTCTCAAGGTTGGCCTTCACTGGAGTCATTTAAAAGAACATGTTTCAGCTGCATTTCACAGTCGTTACTTGCAAATCCCCAACATGTGGAAGGGCTTTTGCCTGAAAGGAAAAATGCTCCTTGCAAAAATGAAATGCTAATTCTTAAAGAGGTGTTGGACAACTCTTTGTCCTTTGTTTACAAGTGGCGAAAAGGAGACATCCAGCAGAACTGTGAAAACCTGCATGTTAAAGATAAGAATGCTGTTCTGCATTCATGAAAAGAGGAATGAATGTTTCAAAGCATTTACTGTTGTTATTGTCTCTTGCTCGTAATCTAAGACGGATGATTATTCTGTGCAACAGAACAAACCCTTGGATCTAAATTTGCACTGGCAAGTTAAAAGCACATCTAGGGATGCTTGGAAAATTTGATATCATAGATTGTTTTTTTTTTTCAGCCTTTGCACATAAATTATTGTTAGTACCTCACCAAGATGTCTAAGACAAACAATGTTCTTATTCACATGGATAAACAGTTACTTGATTGTTTCACTGGCAAATTTAAACCTCACGACCTAATTCAATGTGCAATATAACCTACAGTAGTGAGGATCTCAATTTATCCATGGCAGACATCAGCATGCTAAAAAATGCAAAGCCTGTTAGCAAGCACAGCAGCTTACATGCCAAGTAAACCAAACTATTGCAATGTAATTTATTTATCAATCCATTTCTAAATGTCTTAACAAAATTAGTCTTTAAAATGTTAGGTAAAATTTAAAACTTAAAATATCTTAAGCTTTTCTGTTTAAAGGGCATAATATAATCAAAAATTAGATCAGAAACCTTTGAAAACAAGCATAAAACATAAATAAGTCTCAAGTGGCCTCTCATCTAGTTTTCAAAGCAAGCCAGTAAGTACTTTTAACGCACACTTCTCTGAACAAAAACAAACTAGAAGCTAGAAGAAAAATCACAACTTTAACAGGAATATGTTGAATGCATTACTTTTGTTACAAAGACCATTTAGGCTGCAAACTTGGGTAAGGAGATTCAGGTCTAATTGGTTTTAAAAAATGGATTATGAAGCAACTGGAATGTTGGATTTAAGACAAACAACAAGTAAAGGTTGATGGAAGAGGATATAAAACAGTTTATGTACCCCCTAGGACAGATAGCTAAAACAGGGTCTAAACAGTCAGAACCACAAGGCAACAACCGTTGTTTGTAAGCAACACGTTTATCAGGAGAGAAAAATGATTTCTTTTACCTTTGTTTAGCTATAGCAGTATTCTGTCAGAATATTTTTACTTCCCTTCCAACCAGCACATGCATAGCATCAGCATCGAGTGACTTTTTAGGGCCAAACAACATGCAGATGTAAAAAAAAAAGTTAGATGGTATAGCAGCATATCCTCAGAAAAATGTTTAGTTAGTCATGAGAATAACCCTGGAAATGCACATAATTCTTTGAGTGTTCAAGCATGAGTATTACCCATATGTCACTATTTGGGTGAATCTGGAATGTATTTACTATATCTTTGTGTGTAAATGAAACAAGCAGTTGCTGGATGCCTGCTCCTGAGAGGGTCTTGAAAGAGACAGAAGCTGCTAACAGATTGGAGACATTAGCTGAAAGCAGAAATAGCCAGATAATGTAAGGATAATGTGGGAGATGAGATGAAAACAGTAAAATCAATGATGAAATATAATGCTGACAGAATACTATTAGAGTGCTAATAATGAAATGAGCGAAGTGGGGAGAAGAGGAGATACCCCTTTTGTGTTTTTAAACAAAAGCCCCAATGAAGTTAGTCAATTCTAGGATGGTCTCACTGCAATATTTGGCCTGTATATGTACATGGCTGATGAAATACAAATGTATGCACCTTGCTGTCTCTAGAAGATAATTTTTTTAAATAGATTCCAGTCTTTTCATCGATACATATAAGGAATCGTTGTTTAGTACTTTTGGTTCCTTGTTATTCCTGAGAACAAGAAGGAGATGAACAAGAGTATCAAATACCACATGACAACACTTTCATTACTGCATCTAAACCATCGCGTAAAACAAATCAAGTAAAACATAGACGGATTATGTTGAAAAAAGTAAGAGTTGCACCATCACAGTATGATTACCTTATATAAAGTACTTTGATGACAGATTTGTTTGGAGAAATTAGAAAGCTCAGGGAGATGGGAATCAACCTAGCAATGCTGGTCAGAACTGGATCACAAACTGTTTCGCTTAACCTAAATACTGCCAAAGGTTTCGTCTTTTTAGTGTTCACAATTTTTTGTCACAAGCAGTTTTTCTTCACTTGGGCTACTTATGACTAGATTCCACCGAGCAGGGTTTATGTGGTTCTCTATGCTCTTTTTATAGTCTGGCGTATTCAAGAGAGCCACCACTAGTTGGATTCTCACTGGGCAGGCAGGGCTAAACCAAAACACATAATGAGGCGTCATACTAATGTGACGACAAACGTGACACACTAGTATGTCTCCTGCTTATCGCAAGCAGTTACGTTTTTCTGTTCCCCAATCAATGAGCTGTGTTGTGTGACGCCAGTAGCTCCACTCTAACGGTACTGTATCATTGTCCTATGGACCTTCAACTGAAGGGTGCTGCTTGTACAAAGGAAACAGACTAAATAGCAAACCGAACAACGACGACCCGTGCCGTACCGCTTAGTAGAAAAGAGGCATAACATGCCTACAGAGTTCACCAGAGTGTTTTGAAATCCCTTGCAACTCAGACAACTCTTCTGACTTTTGACTTCTTCCTGGTCAATGGATTAGGTGCAGCATAAATCTTCACTTTATGAGCTCAAAAGCTGAGCCAAGTAAAATAACTACCTGCTATAACTACCTTTGTCTTGGAGAACCATTGAGTTGTGCATTAATGCCAAAGTCTGGCATTCCAAATCTAATGTCACAACTCAAGGACTTTAAGTTGAAACACATTTAAAAAGAAAACCATGTTAAATGCCCTTTAAATTTAAATGACTTTTAGCATAGTTTTTTTTTTTACAATGTCTAAAAGGCTCAAAAATCCCCTGTTTCAAAAATCTGTTCCTTCACTGACCAGTAATAACCTTCAAAGGATTTTAGCAGTAACTATTATCCATAAGCCAATTATTTGGGGATTTAAAGAATGATTGGAGCACGGTATGAGACTGCCCAGTTGTCTAGACCTGCACCCTCTGGTCCTTTTTTCCATCTTCCTATTTGCTTGCTAATATGTAACTCTTCACTCCTAGCTCAACTGCTGGAAAACTAAGATAAGGTCATGCTTGGTCTAGTTAATTTCAGTCAGCAAGACATCCCGGTTTTGCTTCATGGGGGAAGGGTTCATTCAAACTCTGCACAGTTTTAATTTGCACGTTTTTAGGTTGAGGTTATAGATTTGGCTGTAGTTTTGCTTAAAGTTTCTCTAATGTCCGTCTATCACAAAGACAGAAAAGATGAGGGACGGCAGAACAAAACACTCAACAATGCAAAACCTCGACTGCACATCAAGCATAACAAATATTGTATTGAATGTTTTGGAAGTATTTTTATAATTAAATATGGTCCAGCGAAGAGGCATTTTCCTCCTTAACAGATTTCTTGTATTTTTGCTTTTTGTGCCACATAATTGTTTCATGCCATAACACAAATTTTAAAACAAGACAAAGATGACCTGAGTAAATACAACTGATGTTTTCATTTACTTAGTGAAAAACAAACAAACAAACGCTAGGTTAAAAAAAAGTGGTAATTGATAAAGCACATTTTCACATTCAGTTTCACTAGTTTAATTTTTCTTGCAATGATAACTATATTTATTGTAACAAATTCTACCTACGGTGCTGTAAAAATGTTTGTACACCTTTTCAGAGCGTTTCTCTTTTTGCTTTTTTGTCACACGTCTTGCAAAACAGTTTTGCTACCTAGAGCCAGATCTGGAAAGGCTTTGCCTCTTCAGGATCTAAGGTTTTTTCTGTAATAGATGGAACCATAAATTCTGCTTTCTATAAGAAATCCTGAGGAAAGGACACCTGGCCATCAGTTTCTGACTTAAAGTGAAAAATAAAATAAAAACAACAACAACAAAAAAAACTAACTAAGCTAAGGATTTAGAGTGGCCTAGTCGAATTCTGGACTTAAATCCTAATGAAATGCTGTTGCATGGCCTTAAACATTTCATGCTTGAAACCCATCTTATGTGGCTGATTTAAAACAATTCTGCAATGAAGAGTGAGACAGAATTCCTGATGAAAAGAATTCATTGCCAGTTATCTGAATCACTAGATGGCAGTTGTTACCAAGGTTGGCACAACCGGTTATTAGGTTTCAGGGACAATAACATTTTTTTCATAGGTTGCTGTGAGTAGTGTTTGTTCCTCTTAATAATTACAATCATCATTTGAAAACTGCACTCAAGTTATTTATGTCCGATAAGATTTCTCTGACAAAAACAAGCAAAAACAGAAGAAATCTGTAAATAGCACATCATAGTCATCAGGTTGCTAAGCAGACAAAAAACAAAACAAAAAAACATGTCAGACTCCATCTTTATTCTAACAAAGACAAGTCTTGCTTGTACTAGAATTACTGATCATATGATAGTAGTCCTTTTGCGGACTGCAATTAGATATCATCTCTTTTTATACCTTGCTAAATGTTGACTTGTCAAAGTCTTCACATATGAACATGCATCTTACTTTACAGCTAATCATGTCAGTGGTAAGTTCTGTTCATATGCAGATGAAGCTACTACTACTCTACTACATTTCACCACTTGTCAACACAGGTGGTGTTTGGGGAGTGAACTGCACATCAGCACGTTCATGTCATCACTTCAGGCGACAGGAAGCAACTTGACGCTTTGCTCTCACTAACAGCAGCACCAACAAAGAAAGCACTTCTATCTTCCCTCTCCTCAGTTTGTTCCTCCTTCCCATTTCTCAACTAGCTGATACCTTATATCCTGTCTATCAGACCACACTTATGATAAGCACATGGTGGAGAGCAGAAGCTAGATCCACAATCAAAACCCTCATAAGGTTTCATCAGCACCTTTTACGAGGTTGACTTTTTAAAGGTAATGTCATACTTTAGACACCCCCCTGGGTTTGAAAATTAACTTTGTCTGGAGAGTTTGCATTAGGTTGTTTAATACTTATAATTCACCCCAATGTTATGCTTTTTGGGCATGCTGACTTGCAGTTAAATAAAAGAAAATTCCTATTCTGCATTTCACGTTGCTGTAATCAAGAGAAGAAATGACAAGAAATCAAAGATTAAACAGTTTTTCATCTATTGCAGTTGTAGCCAAGAAATTTGATTAACGATTCTCTGATTAAAGACTCAGGCAGCTGGTCCCACAATAGATGTAGGGTGGATCCTTTCACTGTGCTGCTGTACATGTGCATAAAAAGTGCACATAAAAGAGGTGTATCATGCATGGGGTTCAAATAGCTAAACCAAGCCTCATCTGAGGAGAGCTGGGACATTACAGACCAGCTGTCAGGGGCTTAATATGCAGCATTGCTGAGAAGAGAAGCTCCAGCCCACTGCTGGGATTTGGGGGCCAAAAAACACATTATCCAGAGTGATTTAGCAAAACCAACAAAAGCTTTGCTACTGTGAAAAAAGAGATGTCACTGCAGCAGCTCAAGTATTAATGACACCCACTATGTCAAAACTATATTTTAAAGTTGTTTAATACGTTAAAAACGGCTCCCTCTGTGCGAGGAAGACATTTTAATCTAGCTTCTATTAAAATGTACTGAATATTTAATTGTTTCATTGTGATGAATTTCTCATTGGTAATGCTGCTGATGCCGTTTGTATTTTGTACATGCATTTGTCAGGGTTTCCAGTTTTCAGAACTGGGACAATCCATAACGAAGCTGCCAAAAACCTAAGCCAAGGAGCTTTTAGCTCCTAGAACAACCTCAGTTCTGCTAGAATGATATCCTAAGGCAGTCATGACGACACATATTACCCTTATGCAGGACAAGTCTGAGCTTGGGCTTTTGATACTTTTGTCTCTGCTTTGTTAACCTTGGCTCTACACTTTCTGATAGCATATTGAGACAGAGGGAAACATATAATCATCCAGAGTTACCATTTTTTTTGGAAGAGTAAAATTAGGGTCAAACTAAATTAAACACAAATAACACTAGGTAATATATTGATGATAAAGTTATCAAACAATAACTTTTCTTAAGAGGAAATTTGGTTTTCACACCTGTAGAAAAAGTAGGAATTGACCAGCTGACTGAAATTAATTTGGTCTGAGTACTGGGATGCTATAAAACCAAGGTAAATGCCAATCCATGCCAAAGTCAGTCAAGATTTTAGCATTTATAATAGAAGAGTTAGTTGCCCTAATTCTTTCAATTTGTGGTTAGTTGATGGAAGACTTATTAAATATACTTCAATCTAAAACCTTTGCTACTCACGGGTTCACATTTAACGAAATAAGCTTTAAATATATTGCACTATGCTGCAATATAGCTGTAGTGCAGGCTGATAGGAAAATTAGAAAGACAGCAAGGGAGCAAAAAGGACCCAAATTACAAACCAAGTTAAACAGATTAGCCTAAATCCTCACTCTAATATGGTTCTTTTTATCTGCAACATAAGGCAGCTGTTTCTCAGAAAAAAGTGTAGCAATCAAATGTCAGGTTTCTAATCACACAATTTGAAAAACAAAGAAGAAACAATCATAGGTGGAAACAAAAAAATTACTTTAGACCCCCTTATAATATAACATGACCAGTTAATTAATTTCCTGAATTTTACAGCATGCTTTATGCATATGATTCATACCATAAAGGTCCCAAGGACCGAGAAATGTTATACCTCCCAAGAAAAGTATAGGGCAGACAGTTTCATTAATAACAGGACACAACCACACAGAAAAAAAACCTGCAGAGTCATCACCTAAGCTGTGATGGGAATAATATAGTATACTAACCTCACAACTGCAAGTGAGTGCATGTTCTATCTTACTTTTGTTGTACTCTAGCACGCTATGGGGAGTAAGATAATCCCTCCAAACCTAGAGTTAAACAGGATGAGAGACAAGGGAGATGGAGGATGTGCTTGGTGTCACAGTCGATTACACACTGATAACATTGAAGATGTTGACAACCAACATATCAGATATTACTGGAGGCCTGAAATGGTTCAGGATTTATTAGCTAAAAGCACTCACAGTGACTTTAGCTTACCTTATTTCATGAAGCAGAAATAACAAACAAAACATACTTGTTAGGTTTGCAGAAGTGCTTTAAGTGCATTTGTTTTAAAGGCTTTTTTGAAAAAAAAAAAAAGCTCTATTTTGTATTATTCACAATCATTTCACTGCAAATTTGAAATATTGACTTGTGGACTCTACTGGATGCTTTTAGTGAAATGCCCTTCAGACTTCTTTTAAGAATGGAACTCTTAATGATCTATTTCAGTCTCCAAGTACCCCAGTAAAGGAACAAAAAATAAAAAGAGAACCTGGAATGAAAAACAAAGACCACAGCAGTTGCATCTGTCATTAGGAACATCTGTAATGTTGACTGACTGGCTAGAAGCAGACTGGGATTCTGCTCAATAAACAACTACCTGGGAATGCCAGGGCTTGTGTGTGCTCAGGTAAGTTCACCTGAATGCACCTGAATCCCCAGGAGACAAGGGGAGTGCTGGAGTCCACCAAAACATAGCAATTAACTGATTTAGAATGACAAGAGCGGTCCCATCCCTTGTGAACACATATACACATAAACACAAACATCCATATACCAATTTGGTTCCAAACAAAAACTTTTTAAGTAATTATGAAGGGTTTTCCTATAAGCCTGTGTTTGCGCCTTTGCTTTCCAGGTGTTGCGTTTCTTCGAAACAATAAACAATAAATTCTTTTAAAAACATACCCTATCTTCTTTATTTTGAGCCAAAAATACTCCTTAGATTTAACTTTAAAAGCATTTGACTTTAGCGTAGGAAAAAAAAAACTTTAGATAGCTTGGAGAAATATGGAATTTATTATGAGATCTTGGAATTTAACCAAATATTCAGATTTTACATCCTGATATTGTTGAAAATGTTAGGGTTTAATCATGCTGTGTAGCCTATTGAAGGTAAAATTCATTTTTATTTTATACGTGTGCACCTAAATTGATAAAACATCAAAGTGAAATTTTAATTCGGGCCCTTAACACAACATGTACATCTAAAAAAGTGTATAAAGTTGGAGATTAATTTGCACAGAAAGGAACCCCAGCTACAAACCCCAATTACAAAACAAAATCACAGTACGTCAATGGCAAGTAAGCTGATAGGGACAATTTAATATTGCTTTGAATAAAGTAAAGTAACAATGTGGGCTTCAGTCCATTTAATGTAAGTACATGAAGAAGTATACTAAATGGCTTGTAAGTATCTATTTATTCAGTGCTTGGTTTTTAGATAAATTATTTACATACAAAGTCATAGCTGAAAATCTGTCATTTCAGAGTTGTATGTATCTGGACATAAGAAAATGATTTGTAAAAGAATTTGAGTTTGGAAGACATTTTACAGGGATGATCTAAACATTATACGCAAACCATTCAGCTTGTATTTGTTTGGTAGGAAGCCTATCAGTTGTATTTCATACTGAGAGAGGTACACAGGAATGAGATCCATACTGGTTATAGATTTTTTTAAATATACCAGCTCACTATTGGCATAATAATTACATCGTCTGCTCAGTCCCAAATCTTGTTTTATCACAGTGGGATTCTCCTCTGACTCAATAAAGATATATATTGAAGATACATTGATTCACCATCTGTGTTCTAGATGTTTGTGAACATGGCTAAATCTGTACTGACGTTGGTCAGCATAGATAAAATTAACCTTTCTATGCTGCAAATACATATTTGGAATTATAAAGCACTCCCTTTAAAATGGCAAACAAAACCATTAAATGGTGGCTTATCTTGTCCAAATTTAAGATTATGGGCTTTTCCATTGAGGAGAGATTGATCCTTGATTATAAGATGTCTTCTTAAAAATTTCTTTGGAAATGGTTAGTTTCATTAGCTAAGTTTAAACATTTCCTTCTTACAGACAAATCTAGTCAGAAATGTGGATAAATAGTATTTATTTTGACATGGTGATATGGTACAAAACCTCAAGTGACAGAGGACTCCATTTCATAACCAAAAAACCTGGGAATGAATTAAACAGAGACAAAACAACAAAGGGGTAAAATAAACACCAACCACCAAAGTCGAGATCTCAACCTGAATGGCTGATAAAGAAAGACAGAAAACAATCACTTCAACATATTGCTGGTAAAGGTGGTTCTACAAGCTCATGGGGTGTAATTTTTACTCAGGATTAATAAATCCTGGCAGCATGGATCTATAGGTTTTTGTACAGAATCCAGTAAGCTAAATTATTTTTATGATGTCCTGATAATTAAGAAACCAGATGTCAGCAAGGGTGCACTTTCTTTTGACTGTATTTACATAACAATGACATTTGCCGAGGAGGTAGCACACATGTTGGGATACTGGCAATCAGCAGGAAAAACACTATATATGCCCTTCAAATAGTAAACACGAGGAGAGTTCATATCTGTTGGCACAAACTCTTGGAATTACCATAAGCAGCTGCAGCATGAAAAGCAACTATTTACTGAAAAAAAAACCACTGCAAAGTTTCAGTGGCTAAATGAGGTTAAAGTGAGAAGGAGAATGTTTTCCTTTGTTTGACAAGACATGGTGCAGCTGTGTGCTAGTGTTCACCATTCAGCTCTTCCACAACACGGCTGTTCAAAGAGCTGCAAGCTCCGTCTGGGGAATCAGGGCTGCCACCAGCGCAGCTCAAATCTCATTGAAAAAATGTTCACTGACTGCCTCACCAGCTGCACTGCAGTACGTGACAAGTCCTTGTGGATGGGCCGACCAACTATTTAGAAATGTTTAAAGGCACTCATACTTTAAAGCACAACTCAAATGCCACAGAAAGACAATTATTATCTGACAGTGTCAATATAGCTGTAATTGCTACAAAAAGGAACATGCTATTTCGAATCACCTTTTGAAATATAAATGCAAAGTAAAGATTACAGTGAGAACTGAGAAAGTGAATCTAATTATAAGCTCTGGTAAAAAAAATAAAAAAAAAGCTACTGGTGTGGGACTTGGGTACGTCATTAGGACAGTGACAGAGAGGGAGAAAACCAGCAGAGATCCCTGACAAATAACTCAGGTGTGGTAATAACAGGGGGACTGATGGAGTCTCACCAACAAAGAAGTTTCTCCTATGTTCAAAACAAACAAGCTGTTCAGGTAAAGAACTATAATTCAGAGCCAGCTTCTGCTTTTCAGTTATCACTCATCAGTACCACATCTACCTGTTGCCACTGATTTAAACCAAAGCAACAGATTTGTCCTAAAAAAAACGCTAAATGAGAATGAGTACGAAGGCCAGGGAGGTACTTGTGGGAAAAGAGGGCCCCTATTAGAGCGGCTCTTTGTGCTCACTCATCACAGCTGAAGGGTAGTGAAAAGGACACACTGTAAGGCACACTGCTTCTGCTAATCGGCAACACCGACATCATTGCCTCAAACCTTTCACTGAGCCTGCGCCTGATTACAAATCTTCGTTAGAGGGAAGGTCTTCACTAATTGCTTTACTAATTAGTCATTTGCTAAATGAATAATTGCTTGCTGAAAACTAACCAGTAATTATGGGTTGGAATCATAAGGCAGTACTACCTATGGAGCAATTTGCAGTAAAACTAACACAAATGCTTAGATAAAATGGTAATAAGCAAGAAGGCAAGAAATCACAACAGAGGCAAAACCTTTTTACAGTATAAACAGTATATCTTTCCCTCTGAATTATGAGTGTGAAAATCCAACGCTGCAACTCTTTCCTATTATTCTAGACAATTCTAGCTTATTTAGACACACTGTGATTTGTGTGCTAGGCTTTCCTGCATGTAGGAAATATTCTCAAACTTCAAATTGAGACAGTGTAACAAATCACATGTCAGCATGAGAAGAATTCATGTCAAACTTTACAAATATTAAAACTTACCATTGTCCTCAATGGAGAAATGGAAAATGTCATTTGTTGCATTGTCACCATCCTTCAGAATGTAGCATATGTTCATATCATCAATTTCAGCTGAAAAAGAAAGGATCTGTATTAGTAGCAGTTAAATAGGCTTTAATGATAACAAGTAGAAAAATATGTTCAGATTTTGTCGTTCCCCCCCAAAGTGCTTCTTAAAAACAGCTTTTGAACACTACTTTCTAAAGCAGACTCGGGTTGTGTGATAAAGTATGCACGCTGAAAGTCTTGGAGTATTTACATTTTAGGCAAAACTGCCTGCTAAAAAAGTGCTGTACAGTTATCCAAAATATTTAAAAGTCAATTAAATGGAATGGTGCATTAAAAATTTATTACAAAAATTGTATTACTGCTGCGTGTTTTGTACTGACAAACTATTTACACCTGTAAAAACTACTGAAATATTAACTGGAGATACCCTTTGCACGGTAGCTTCGTAAATCAAAACGGAAATAACATGGACATTGCACAACAGATGTGCTGCTACACCTACATTTACCATTAATCAAGATGTCCCTCTGGCTTGTTTGAAATATAACTTCTACACAGCCTTATGTTGTTTACAAAACTAGTGATTTCCTCTGAGCCAGTCGCCCTCAAACATGTTTGCAGTTCTTATTATTTACCACCATATCTATATTTCCCTTGGTTTTTCTTTGAAAATAGTTCTTCAGTAATGTACAAATCTCCACCAGCTCTTTCCAAAAGCAAACCCACTAGGCACTGCTTGAAAAAATACACTCCTCTGGAGATCTGGTAAGCCTGGGGCCCCAAAACATCTTTTCTATCTAAAATAAAAGCTTTGGATGAAACATTAATAAAAACCTTTATGTTAGGAAAGGTTGCTTTTATGTGTCAAATGTGGCGCAGGTTTAGCATAGCAAGTAAATATAAAGAGGTTTAAGATTAGCATCAAACACCTTTGGGAATTACAAAGTCTTCAGAAAGAGTATCTGCAGGGTGTCGCAAATGTTGCAAGAACAGTAGTAGTATTGAAAACAGCTCTCTTACCTTGTGTGAAGGTGGAGACAGTTGCATTTCCTCTGCCAAGGTTGATCAGGTAACCATGTTCCGGGGATACAGTAATCCTAAAAGTCACAGAATCCTGAATGCTGTCTCTGTCCTCTGCTTTAAGGGACTTACTTGTGATCACAAACCCCAAATGATCTCTCTCCATTACCCGCAATGTCTGGGCACCCTTGTTAACTACAATGTGAGGCACCCCATTATCCACAGCAAGAACAGTGATCTTCAACACTTGGGGTTTTCGGGTCTCGAATACCGTGTCGGGGAAGACATAAAAGTCTGTGTGGGTGCCGTCAGTGACAGTGAAGGAGAAACTGTCCTCTGCGCTCTCTGTGCCATCATGTTTGTAGCTGATCATATTCTCATTTAGGTCTTGCTTTGTGAAAGAGGTGACAGGCCTACTGTTGTTAAAGAGCAGACGACCGTGAACTGGGATTTGAGTTACTGTGAATTTTAACAGGCGGTCAACAGTGTCTCTGTCTTCAGCTGTTAGTTCAAAAGGTGTGATTAGTTTATTCTCTCCCTCAGTCACCACCAGGCTGTGTACTGTAACCACAGGCTTCTTATTGTCCACATCCGTGATGGAGATGCGAAAAGTGCGGAACACAGGGTTGTAGCCATCAGTCACTTCAAATTCAAAGCTATCCATTTTCACCTCGTCGTCAGCGGTGTGAATGTAGTAGATTTTGTTACCAGCCAGCTGGAGCTGTGAAAAGGATGAGATTGGCATCCCAGGTGTGTCTGTGCATTCCAGGTGTCCTCTCACAGGAGCACGGGTGATTGTGAAAACCAAGTGTTCATCTGGACTGTTCAGGTCACTTGTACTAAGAAGGTCAGTTGTCAAGGTAACTCGGCCTCCCTCTTTAAGGGATACTCCTTTGCTAATTACGTCTGGGAAAACTATGTCAATCCCACCAATTGTGACGTAGAAATATCTGTCAATTAAAGGGTTGATTCCATCTGTCACATCGAATTTGATGAGGTCACGGATTCCCTCTTGCCCACTGTGGATGTACAAAATCAACCCCTGATCTATTTCATTCTGCGAAAAATTCATCCCAACAGAGATATTTTGCAATTCACCAGATGGCATTGTTCTTTGCAAATACCCCTGGCCAGGCCCATATCGGATAATATAAGTCAGTGTACTATCCTCAGAGTCCAGATCAGTAGCTTTTAAAATGTTGTTGTTAATTACTTTAACTTCACCTATTTCAATTTCTAGGCCATCATTGATAGCCATCCTCGGGGTTTCATCATCCACAGGGATAACCATAACTATTACTGTTTTCTCCACACTGAACTTTCCATCTGTGAGGACTATTTCAAAGCTATCCTCTGTTGTCTCTGAGTCATCGTGCTCATACACAATACTAGAGCCATCCCTGATCTGTTCCAAGGTGAAGTTAGACACAGGGAGAGTGCCAGTAGTGAGCTGATTGAGAATAAATCCATGTCTGGGGGGTTTGGTGATGAAGAATGTGAGCTGATCAGACGGGAGGTCTGCATCAGCACCATTTAGTATGGGAGTGTCAATGACTATGTTCATGCCCTCCATAACCACAAATTCTCTCATGTAAATCTCTGGCTTTTCATCATTAGAAGGGATTATGGAGATGGGGAAAAATTGCCTTTCAGAGAAATTGATGCCATCAGAGCATCTGAAGGTAAACCTGTCCTCCACTGGCTCGACTCCTTTGTGAATGCTTTGAACATAGTAAATGTGATACAGTCTAATGTCTTTGATGGTGAAGGCACTGATAGCTGTCCCAGACCTGGATTTCTCTGAGCCTGGTGCTGGAGAGATGTTTTCCACATACCCTGAAGTTGGCTGAACAATAATCGTGCAAAGGAGGTCATCATTAGGGGTGTCAGCATCATTAGCACTTATATGAAGAATCTGAATGACATTTTTTTCTCCCTCAGTAACAGTAAACTGTGGCCCAACGAAGATCTCAGGAGCTTGACTGTCGACGGGAAGAATAGTTACGTGAACTCTGACACCTGTAATTTTATTTCCTCCTATAGTCCACTCATCAGACATGTCAGTCAGAGTGAGATTGAAAAAGTCCTCCTTAGTGTTCAAGCCAATCTCTCCGCTTGTGTGGGCATAGACCACAAAGCCGTTAATGATATCAGCTTGAGTAAATGTGCTCGATGGAACACCTTTCACCAATATTTCGCCAAATAATGGTTTGTCTTCAACGATGAAGGTCAAACGGAGGTCATCTGTGTCCTCATCTTTTCCCTGAATCACATTACTTGTGATTTCTGTTGCTTCATTTTCTAGTACATCTATATAGGAGCCTATTGTACCTGCTGGTAGGTCGATTGTTGGAATCTCATCATCAACTGGCTTCACTGTAATTTTAATAGAAATTGGAACAACATGCACTCCATCACTGACGTCTATTTTTATCAAGTCTATTATTGACTCATCTCCATTGTTGATGTATGAGATCATCCCGTTTTTAATATTCTCCAGGTTGAAGGTATCTCCTTTTGTCATGGAAGTGAATGAAAACTGGATCTGGCCATGAAGAGGAGGCTGTGTAATGGTGAATATTATCTTGTTGCTGTCTGTGTCTGTGTCTGTGGTGTCCAGCTCAGCTCTGGTTAGAATATGTCTGCCCCTTTCAAGCACAGTAAACCCAGAGTTTGTTATTTCAGGTGGTTTGTTGTCCACAGGCTTTAAGAATATTGTAAAAATTCCCTCGACACTGTTTCTATAGGCATCCTCCACGGTGTACCTGAACTGTACAACATGGGTTGTAATTCCAAGCTCAAGATCAGGTGGTTTATAGGCTATTTTGTGATGGTTAATCTGTGCCTGTGTGAAAGTTGTTACTTCAGTGTTTGGGGTTTCAGTCAATACCAGGGCTCCCAGTATCACAGGGCTGTTCTCGTCTGTGTCTGTAGGTGGTTGGATGATGGTGTATTTGAGATCTCGGTCCTCCGAGTCAAGGTCGGTGTACCGAAGGAATTTCTTCCGGAAGTATGTGAGCTGATACTCGTGTACAGTCATTTGTAAGGTTGTGCTAGGGTAAAGTTCAGGCGGGAGGTCATCAACAGGAACTATTTTGATTATGAATGTGCTCTTACCTGACTGATTTGGGGGATCATTGTCATCTTCTACTCTAAACACAAACTGATCCATGACTGTGCTCGTGCTGTGGGGCCCAGTGTGCTTGTAAAACAGTTTTCCATCAATAATATCCTGCTGCAGCCACTCAGTCACTACTTTCTCATACATTTCATCCTCTGTATTAAATTTCCACGTAGATGGGTCCTTTGGTGCCTCAGACTGGCGCAGCAACACCTGCCCCAATGTTGGAAAGGGAGACTCCAATGCAAACTTTATTGTAGAATCTTCAGAGTCTATATCTGCAGCACTGAGCATAGATGGGAAAATTTGCATGACTTGATTTTTGAACAAAATCAAACCAGTGTTGGCATTTATAATAGGCGCCTCATCATCTGTAGGCACAACAGTGATGGGAAACAAAAACTCCACTTCATTTGTGCCGTCTGTCATCCTGAAGATAATGTTATCACTGTATGTATCACTACCATCATGCTGATAAAGGACTACTCCAGCATCAAGGTCAGCTGGGGTGAAAAATTTCCTCCTGGAGCCCAGAACAGTTAACTCTCCATGCTTCAAGCCATCAATTAGACTAATTCTGACTTTGTCTAAATTGTCCTCATCACTGATTTCTAGATTCTGTGAACTAGACAATGGCCTGGACTGGCCTTCATACAGTAACTGACCAGTGTTCCTTGTAACCACAGGGGCCAACGTGTTCATCGGCTTAACAACGATCATGAATGCAAACGTGTCTGACACTGCCCCTTCTGTGTCTACAACTTCAAACTCAACCTGGAAAATCCTCTCAGTGTCTGAATCCACAGCAGGAGGTTTATAAGCGATTTTCAATTCTTTGAGGTCTCCCTGGTAAAATGAGGTTATTGGTAAATTCCTGTCATCTGTGCTGACTATGTAGCCTTCTTCAAAGGAGAGAGGGGAAGTGATGTTGAAAATTAATTCGTCAGGATTAGACTCCACATCCTCAGCAGCCAGCATGTCCATGGTTATTGCTGTCATTACAAACTGGTCGACCTCCATCATCATCATGGCAACAAAGCTGGGCTTAGGGGGCGTGTTGTCCTCTCCATCTTTTATTCTCACCAAAATCTGGAAAAATTCTTGCTTAAGCACATTGCCTTCTTTATCATATAATTCCACCAGCATGGGGATGTAATCTCTGTTCGGGGACTTTGAAGCAAAAGTATGCTGATAACGGATGTTCATCCTAATAAATTCATCACAATCTACCATTGTTCCGAGGCTCCCCTCATCCACAAGTTTCCCATATCTGGGAATCACGTTGCCACTGGCGAGGAAAGCTATTTTGCATTGCTGTGTGCTTCTATCAAAGGTGAACTCCAAAATGCCTTTATCGATGGGATTACTGGCGCCCAGCAGTTTGTCAACAGTAAGTGGCATGTTTTTTGTCACCACTTCCAGCTGTGTGAATATCACCTCCACCTCCATCATGAACGGTATTATTATTGTATCTGTTTGGGTGTCATACCTGAGCTGTAACCTCACTCTGTCTTTCGGGGGACTCCGGGAGCCAAAGTGAGAATACTTCACGTCGTTGGGCCCGAATTCACACGGAAACTTTTTCGGAGACAGGTGTCCTGGTCTTTGAGACAAAGGATCGTTGTCCAACACTGTGATGCTGCATCTGTCGCCGGGCTGAACTTGGACGACTAAATCGTTGATGGGATCAATGAAGACTGATCTCCCGAAAGGCACACGGATCCCATTATTGGCAACCAGTATCGTATCTTCCGAGAGCTCGGGCCTCAGGGCGTATGATAATCCATAGCTGTCAGAAACACTCACAGCTTCGTCACCTGTCAAAATCAGAACCAGCAGAAGCAAAGCCGCGCCAGTCCCGTGGGGATGCGGGGGAATAATCCAAGCCATTTGGAGAGTAGCGCCGCAGCGTCTAACTTTGTGCAGGCACTCTTGCGAACGTCGGTTAAAGTTATAGAAAGATGAAAACGGGGCTGGAAAATATCACGCACCTGAGCTGAGCGTGAAGCTGCACCATTCTCTCCCAGCAGCTGTGCACTGTTAGGCGAAACTTCATACTCCTGCTTTGCTGGAGTAAAAGAAAAGTCACGCCCTCTCCTTTGCCCATTGGTCAGCGACTCCCCTGGAATGCGTTTGTCGGGTGATAAATGGACAAGGGCTGTGTCATTCTGAGCAGAAAGAATGATGAGGGGAGGACAGACCTTTGAGTTTCACTAACCAAAACATTTAATGAGTAAGATGAAATTGGCGTGAGAAGTGGATTTATTGGAAAATGTATGTGTGGTTAAAGGAACGTGTGTTATTGATAACGATGTTAATTAGCACATCCTGCACAGGTAAATAAATAGGAGAAAATGGCCTATAACCTTTATTAAGGACATCCAACAATTCCTGCAACGCTCCTAACAATAAAGAATCAAAAGCAGCCTTGAACTAGTTTGGTTAGAAACACACGCTCGCGTCTCACTCCGACCAAAGTGAACCTTTGTCTCCCCCTCCTGGTTTGCAGTGTTGAGGAAAGTCATAAATAAAGCCTTGTGAAATTATGAACCTTTTCTCCTGTTATCTTTACTTCCACCGATCTGTGTTTTATTAGTTATTTCTTTTTCAGTTGATGGCTTGAACAGTATCAGTTTGACAGCTTGGAATATTGTACAACATAACTCCTGCTTTAGAATTCTCCAAAACTTGTATCCCTGACCTGTCTGTTGTGCTCACTGATGGTCATGATGCTGTTTGTTCACTAATATTCCTCAAGATGCCTCCAATGTCTTCACCGAAGAGCTGCATTTGTACTGAGATGAAACTAAAAATAAATTGCGCAGGATTTTCTTTAGGGGTATCAGAGTAAAGAGGCCTGAACATCAGCACATGTAACATTTGGGATCTAATTTTGCAAAAAAAAAAACAATATTATTTTTTTCATCTTTATTACATTATGCCCTATTTGTTGGTTTATCATGAGAACTCTAAAGTTTGTAGTTATAACAAAAACGTGAAACACTTCAAGGGGTATGAATACTTTTGCAATAAAATGTACACATACAGTACAATTCATGAATTTATTAAGTAAATATATATTTATAGCACAAGCACTGTGGTCCTAAACAGATTCATCCAAATAACTGTGCTCCTAATTTTACATTAGTCAGCAAACATGTTTCACCCTGCCCACAGCTTGTTTTTAATAGATTTAAGTTCTACTGCTTCTTTTTGGAATCATGCACCAATGTTGTCCCATTTCCCTCTGTACTCTAGGTCTCTGTCATTTTTCCAGGCAGAGGATTTTCGTCTCGGCAAACTCAGTCATGATCCGATATGTTTTTTTTCCCTCTCTCCCACACTGATTTGGAGAACACCCACACAGATACTTAGAAAACAATAAAGCAGGTCAAATCCCACAATTTGGTTAACAGTAAATTTGATCAGGAACAAAGGAACATTGCTGAAAACGTAGAAATCACAGAGGGGATTGAAACAAGGCTGAATTCTAAATCCCTTTTGGCATTTGCACCACTATTACATATAATTATCATGTCAGCAGAAAAAATGTGTTATTTGGTTAGTCTTCCATTCTTTGTATACAAACACACATACCAGTATTTCCCAGTAAATGTGCAACACTAAAGCTTTACATTGCCAGCAAGAGTTTACCTTCAGCTGTGCTTAGACAATTTTCATTCTTTCCACAAACATGTAGGGGCAACTATTGTATCCGCGCCATCCATTTTTTTTGCATTAATGACAGACAAACCATCTTACAGCTGCCATGTGTTGAAATCGGCACAAAGTAGATGCCATAACAAACCTTGCACTTCTGCTGCACTGGACACTGTTGACAGGGTCCAATTATAAAAACAGCCAAGCAAACTGCGCAGCAAAGCCCCTGGGCCTTGACAGCATCTAGTTACAAGAGAAAATGAAAAAGAAGATGAGGAGAATTTTCTGACAGCAGTGATTGCATAGAGGGAATTGGATCATACCCAATTTTTCAAGCTTATTTTTCAAGCAAGGGGGAGTTTGATGATATTCTGTCATAGTACATTTATATCAAATTTATTGTAAATGACCAGTCCTTTCTAGCAGATAGAAGTGTCAGTCTATAAAGAACTGAAGCTTGTAATTGCATACCTGAGGTGGAGAAGATTTATCCTTCAGCAGTAACATATGGTGCAGGTGGGACAGAGGTTCCAAAATTGCAGTTCATCAAACCTTCTTACGTCATTTATATCAACAACAACAAAAGTTTTTGGTTGGCTCATTGATTTAAGATATTTAACTGAATGCTGACAACAAAAGGCTGTCTTCATTAGCGCCTATCAACACTCACAAACCTACACTCTCTTTGTTTGTGATTACACAAGTAAAGACTAGCTAAACAATCACTTCAAATATTTTGTATCATGAAGATAAAGTTTGATGGGCTGTTTGATTAGCTGTTGAAATTCTTAAAATTGTATTATTCTATTATTCTAACCCCCCCCCAACACAGTGCTGTGAAAAAGTATTTTCCCCCGTTCAACGTTTTTTTTCACTTCCTCCAGCCTTCCTCCAGCCTAGTACTGTCAGATCTATGGAATACAGATATCACTTAAACAGGACCTGTGTGACAACATGAAGTACGCTAAAAGATAAAAAAAAATAAAAATAAAAAACAGCACATCATCACCAAACAAAAGAAGAACAGAACATGTAAAGAAAGCCATTGACATTTATCAGCTTAGAATGGGTTACAAAGCTATTTTCAAGGCTTTGGGACTTCAGCAAATGATAAAGTAACAATTTTCCCTCAAATTAAGAAATCATGGAACAATGTTACACCTTCCCAAAAAAAGGCAGTCTACCAAAGCTACTCCCAGAGTTCACTGATGATAAATGCAGGAGGTCACAAAAATAATCAAGAACAACACCTGAAGCGATGCAGGTTTCACTTGCCTCATTCAGTCTTAGCTGTCAGGTTTCCACAATGAGCAGGAGACCAGAAAAAATGATATCCATGGGAGAGTGTCAAAGCCAGGTTCCCTAAGACATTCTATTGACTGGTGAGACAAAAGTGAAGACTCTGCATTCGGTTACATTTGGTGTAACATTAACATTTTATTTCAGAAAAAGAACATCTCATACACCCAAAACATTGTGGAGGTGGTGTAATGTTCTGGGGCTGCTTTGCTGATTCATGACCTTGACAGCTTCCTGTAATGGATAAAACCATGTATTCTGCTCACAACAACCAAATCATGGAGGAGAATATCCAGTCTTCACTTTGTGACCTTTGGTTCAAGCATACCTGGGTAATGCAGAAGGATAATAATCAGGAGTACATGATCAAGTCACTCTCTGTCCTGTCTGAATTGTCCTAATCAAAGTCTGGATTAAATGCAATGGAGATGAAATGGCATTACCTTAAACAGCCCATTCATCCTTCAAAGTGGATGAATTAAAACAATTCTACAAAGGAGATGGTGTCTTTGTGTAATGATACATTTTGTTTGATGATCTAAAAACATTTATGTGTGACAAAAACAGAAAAATAATCTGTTATGAGGCAAAAACTACGTTGACCAGGACCGCAAAGATTTTATTTAGAATTTTCCTGAAGTTGTTAGTTCAGCCAACCCTTTTCTCATTTTTCGTGTTTGATGTCCAGCTGTGAAAGGGAAAGCTAATCAACATACATGTTTATTTGGATTTCTCTTTATATTGATCTTCAACTAGTTTATCAACAATAATATGCCAAACTGTTGAGCAAGCTAAGCTAAGCTAAGCAGTCATGGTACACTTCAGCCTTGGCTGTCATAAAAAAAAATGTTGTTGGAATAAGCTTTGCTCTAACACTTTCAACATGGAGAACAAATCAAATGACTTAGTAAACAAAAAAGTGCAAATGCTTGTTAGTTAAGATTCTCCCAGAGAGAACACACGAGAGATGTCTTTTAGAATGGAGCTCATCCTCTTCCTCCAGAAAATGTGTTAGTGCACACTAATGACAACAGCTGTGAAACGGAGTTTTTTTCAGCACTTTGAATTACCTCTTTTGAAGAAGCACAAAGAAATGGGCACTGTTGAGGATCGTAGACGCAGTGGTCGGCCAAGGAAACTTAGTACAGTAGATGAAAGACAAATCAAGCTTATTACTCTTCGAAATGGGATGATGTCCAGCAGTGCTATCAGCTCAGAACTGCCAGAAACCAGTGAGACTCAGGTACACCCATCTAGTGTCCGGATAAGTCTGTCCAGAAGTCGTCCTAATGGAAGAGTTGCAGCCGAAAACCCACACCTCTGACATGGAAACAAGGCCAAGCGACTCAAGTTTGCACGAAAACATAGCAACTGGGGTGCAGAACAATGACAGCAGGTGCTCTGGACTGATGAGTCAAATGAGTGAAAATATTTGGTTGTAGCAGAAGGCAGTTTGTTCGTGGAAGGGCTGGAGAGCGGCACAATAGTGAGTGTCTGCAGGCAATAGTGAAGCATGGTGGAGGTTCCTTGAACATTTGGGGCTGCATTTCTGCCAATGGAGTTGTAGATTTGGTCAGGATTGATGGTGTTCTCAATGCTGAGAAATACAGGCAAATACTTATCCATTGTGCAATACCATCAGGGAGGAATATGATTGGCCCCAAATGTATTCTGCAGCAGGACAACGACCCCAAATACACAGCCAAAGTCATTAAGAACTATCTTTAGCATAAAGAAGAACATAAAGTCCTAGAAGTGATCGTATGGCCCCCACAGAGCCCTGATCTCAACATCATCAAGTGTCTCTGGGATTACACGAGGTGACAGAAGGAACTGAGGAAGCTTACATCCACTGAAGATCTGTGGTAAATTCTCCAAGATGTTTGGGACAACCTACAAGCCAGGTTCCTTCAAAATCTGTGTGCAAGTGTACCTAGAAGAATTGATGCTGTTTTGAAAGCAAAGGGAGCTCACATCAAATATTGATTTGATTTAGATTTCTCTTTTGTTCATTAACTGCTTTTTGTTGATTGATGAAAATAAATGAATAAGACTTCCATGTTTGAAAGGATTCTTTGTTTACAGCATGTCTTCATGTCTTCACACCTGCCTAAAACTTTTACACAGCACTGTACATTCCCAACTGTCAGTGGCACCACTGTAATTCTTAACAGATGGTTATATTGAGCCTTGAGTTCTGAGAAATGACATAAAATTGACCTGATGGTAGCATAATAAGGATCTGTGTTACATTCCATCTGTGCATTTAGTATGAGCTAAATCGGCAAGCAAATCCCACTACTGTTGTCTTTTTTATATGTATGCTGACTTTAAAAATCAATAGCTATATTTGTTGGTCTGCTCTGTTATCTTTTAGTAATCAATATTAATTTAAAATTTATGACAATCTCGCTTGAAAAAAGTCAAGATCTGGACTAATAAAAATAAAAGGTTCAAATCAAACATTTTCTCACAATGAAATATGACTTTATATATTATTTTAATTCAAAACCAGTTTTTAAGACTAGTTCATATCTTATCTTTCTGACACTGTTATAACATTATCCTTGTTTAACTGAACAACTCTAGATAACAGTATTTTATGTGCCGCTCCAATTTTTCTCTTAGAGTTGCTAAAGCAAATCCTTTTTAACAGCTGCTTATGTTTAGGACTATTTTTGCAATCAGTCATTCCCAAGAGACGCCCCAACGCTACACTCACTGATCTTATTAAAGTTATTTTTTGCCTGTAATATCTTTATCATTTACTACTCTGAGTTGAAGCCCTATACAGTAAATTGAGTGCAGCAACTTCTCTGAAATCCAACCCCATAAAAGTAAATTATGTACTCTATAGAAGCTGAACACACAGCCGGCCTGCACCCAAATCCATCTTCCCCAGGTTATGTTCCTCCTGGGATATTAAAGAATGAAAAGGCAGCAGAACCAGTCAAGTTTAATCATTTTCTTTATCTGTGGCTGCAAATTCCCCAGGAATATAGGGAGCAATGTATTAAAGAACTAACGTAAGGCCGGAGCATTTCTGCAGCTTCTTCAATCATTCAGGTCTATTTACTGAATGCTTATGACAATAATGTTGCAAAGCACTTTGCAGAAATCCGTACTTAACTTTAGTTCACATTCAAAGAATGACAAAGTGTGGAGATTTATCTTTGTTTTGCAACTACAATAGACCTTATTCCTGTGTAACTCCTTACCTTTTTAACATCGCTGATCATTATAGTCTTCATGGTCAACCTCTAACATGAAAAATGTCAGTTCTGAAGATCTGCATCAGTTATGCTGCATACAATTCTACAGAAACTGTCAGAGCCTCCTGAGCTCTGCCCTGATTATTATAACAGGTGTTATGCCGAGAAATGCATGCCTGCCGAGAATTGCATCCCCTGTCGCGGGAACGCGCATCGTTCAAAACTCCCTGATGATGATGACGAAAACGGATTAAAATATAGCGACGCGACAACTTTTAAATATATTCGTAATATTACCATGTTTCCTATGCATGTACGTCCTGAAAATGTACTGTTTTATGGCAGATAAATGTAAAAAAGGACGACTTTGACACCGTTTATCTGAATACGTTTAACTTTACTGTTTTAACGTCACAGTGTCTCAGGAGTATCTTTCGGTGCTCCGGTGTTCATGGGTCACATTCTGCGTTTTTTCTACCAACAGCGTGATAGTAAAAGCATTGTCTAACATCTAAACTTTTTAAATCAGCGATTAAAGGCTGATATGGGTGCAAACAGGACACAATGTAGCCAACATAAGAAAACGTTTTATCTGCTGTTAATGGCAGAGTACCAATTATGTTATCGGTTGGTCTAAAAACTCTTAATTAATAGCCCACATAAATTATGTAAAATACACCCCATGCCCCTAAATGTCCGTTATGTAATACAAGAAAATCCAGTTTTGTTCTTTGGGGGTGAGTCAGTACCTGGACATTTTGTTGTTATGAAGTTCAGTTTTTAATTATCAATAAAGTATTTAAAAAACTCCTCCCTGGTTGTTTGTTTGTGTATACCTGACTTCAAAAACTGCAAATAGAACCCAAATATTTAACTTTCCCTGTAGTGTACCGTCCTTTAACCCTAAGATACATGGGACAAGTTTGAAAATCACACCAGCTGCCCAAAGATCATGCATTGTTCTATAAAAAAATATTTATGCCACACATAAATCTCGAAAATAGCAAGGCTTCTTTTGGAAATGGAGATTTGAAGGTTGGCACAGTATGCACCTCCTCTCTTTTTAACCCAACAATTGTCCTATAGAGCTGGAATTCACACCAGTAACTCATAAAGAAAGTTGAATTTGATATAAAATCTTACATCATTCATAGCAGTCTTATTATTATTATAACTTGCTAATTATTTGATATAGATATAGATATAGAAATGCATCCCCTCTCTTTTGAACCCAAAAATTGCCCTACAGAGCTGGATTTCACACCCGATGCTCATATAGAAAGTTGAATTATATAGAAAATGTTGCATCATTCATTGCAGCCTTATTATTTGATGTAGCAGGGGATGCATTTCTCGGCAGGGCAAAGTCAAAGTTTTAAACATGTTGGCACTTCTTGTAATATTGGATTAAATACTAATACAATACAAATTCAACAGAATCAAGATTTCAACCATAGCTGGTCGTAGTATAATAAAAGTTTTATCATCAGCCCATGTTGCAGTTCAGAATTCCCAACAAGTCTGAGTTTTCTGGACTATTCCAGAATAAGGTTTTTCAATTACATGATGCAAATCTGACATTATTCCTGACCTTTTGTTGTCTTTACTCAAAGCAGTTTTTACAGCTACAACTATCTATATGTGCAATTCACAGTTTTTCTGGGGCAGCCCTCTTGTGAGAACTCCATGTTTCCAAGAGATCTTAATGGAAGATGATGTATAATGCTGTGCCTGAAAGCCTCAGCAGTAAAACATTGCAGATGCAGTTGCAGGGGCACCAGGGTTCTGTCAAAACTCGCTTCCTTACAGTCTAACTAACCTGACTTATTCAGTGGCAAGCAAAGACCAACCAGCTGATTTTGAACTTTTAAATATTTTCATAAACCTCATATTGTGTGATTCAAATGGAGACCTGTTTAACTGCAGGTCAAAGGTTACCTTATTTAATTAGATTTCTGATGTGTTGTCTACAAGCCATCCTACACCTGATCAGTTTTCAGGCTGTCACACTTATCATATAAGCCCTTCCTGCAGCCTGAAGAAATTTGTTTTGCTCAAAGGTAAACAAAAGAAAATTCTAATGATAACTATCACAATGTTCCTTCTAGAGATTCTCATGTCATTAGCAAATGGAAAAATGATAAAGGGTTACATTAGGAGGAAGCACAGTACAGAAATCACAAAACCTCAAAAACGTTTTAGATGACACAATAGTTTAGTTAGTGTTATTAGCATTTATTTATTTGCTTATATTTTATACTATCAAAATAAAATTTACACCGAATAACAGTACATATATGCATGCTGATTGTTCTGAGAGAATGTCTCAAATATTTCTGAGTCCCCTGCCAAGCTATAATTGACTTAAACTTTCCATTGGCCCCTAGTTGTCAAAGCGAACTGTCATCATTTACGTTAACTGCTTTAACAAGGGGCTTTTCATTCTTGCTGATCTGCCTTTTGACCACAAGACTTCCAAGTGATTTTAACCCTCTGACTGCCAGCACCACACACAGACACATACAAACACATATATGCTGCTGACAGGCACAAAAACCTCAGGTGTGTCACATAATTGATCTGCGGACAGACATCAACAAAACCGATACACATCATTGCTTCCTCTACTATTGTCAGACAGGTAACTGTTCTCTGCATTGTCTGGAAGTGAATATAACATTTTTGTCATGCATTTCTATTGTATGTGTAATTATTATAACATTCATCATTGATTATATTTAATATTTCAGCAGATAGAAAGAAGAAAGAAGAAAGCTCACCAATTTCAGAAACAAACCATAAACCATTGCAGCAAAAGGAGATTCTGCAAAGTACTGACTAGAGTGGGGCTAAATGCATTCGTACACACTTGTTAGATTTATTTTTGGAAACAACAAAAATACAAATCAGTTTTCTTTGTACATATATCTACACATAGAATCAAAATAAAGTACAGCAAAGTCTTTGATTGTAATGTGACAAAATGTAAAATAGTGCAACGGGTATGCATATTTTTGGAAGACACAATAAATTAGACTATAAAAATGCACACAAAATCACAAAACTGATGGCTAAAGTAATCACTTACGAAGACATTTGAAACTGTGCCATAAGTATTTAGTCAACTTTCGAGTCAAGTTTGGCAAACAACGACTGGGTACTCTCATTACTGATGCTGACAGTCCTAATTAGCTCAAATCCTTATTTAATGACTATGAACCGCTGCTGCTAGCTTGGCTATTGCATCAGCGTTCATTTTTAGAAGCAAGAAAGAAACCTGGCCAACACACACTGCATCTAATTGACAGGACTGTGATGCTAAATGAGTTCTCCACCCACAGGCACAGCAAAAACCTATAAGGAAATTAAGCCAGGGTAATGCACACAGTTTAGGTCTGAAAAAGCACTGGTTTTGTTCAAAGTTATACAGTATGGGTCATATCTTTCTTTCTTTCATTCTGGTATAATTAATAGCTTTTAAATCATGTAAGGGAGCTGTATTTATTTTTGTACTGGAAAGGCGATTCAGAAAGTCATCTGGATACATGAAAAAAGAGCACATCCTACAAATTTGACAAAAAAAAGATATCTTACTGCCATCTAGTGGAAAATGAGTTCAGTGGTCAAATTTAAACTAATGAATATTTGCATATTTCCTGCAATGGAGATCAGTTTCAGGTAAAATTAGGCTCAATTTCTTTTGTGAATATGAAGATATTGGCAACTTTTACATTAAAGGAAAGCTATTGCAAACTTTCATTATTGGATATAATGCTGATGTGTGCATAACAGACTGAATGAATAAAAAAGGTTAGGCAGTATAGCGTGGAGGTTTGCTCATAGGCTGTGACAGAAAAACCTATAAGTGGCTGTGGTAAAAACTACAGAGTATCATGCAACACAACCTCATGGTTGACAGCAGAACCCCCCCACTGTCTGGAACCTCTGTTATTGCTTCAAGACTTAGCAACAAATCAGCATTGTGTAGAGGAAAGAAGATGGTGGAAAAGATGCATCTGGAAGGGAAGCAAGAATACACTGGTGTGGCATTTCACTGACAACAACGACATATAGCACAATCGGTAGGGTGTCTAGGCAGTTACAGCTTACACATTCACTATACCCAGATTCAAGGGTTCATCTCAGGGAGATAACCTTAACATGCCAGCTTTCATCATCACCACATGGCCTGGCAATAAGGCTGTCTGTCAAGTTTACGAGCTTCTTTTTTTCTTTTCTTCTTTTTAATCAACCCCAGCACTGGACCAGACAGCGTACCAAGGCATCTGAAGGGCTGTGCAGAGCTGTGCAGGGCTGTTATCATTCATGCAGTAATTATATGTTTCAAGCAACCTATTCAAAACATGCCTTCCCCATCAGTCTGAACAAAAAAAAACTAGGACACTGATAATTAGTGTTTGATACAATCCCATTGCCTCCTGTTGCAGCTGTTGAAGGCAGACTCTTAACAGCTGTGACTGGATCCGGACCTTTTTTTAATACCCAGATGTCAGACTGTCAGAACTGGCAGTAATACCACTAAACACCTACACAGTGAACACCGGAGCAGCCGGAGGGTTTGTACTCAGCACATTATTGCACACATTGCTGACACATGATTCTTCTGCCATGTTCACATTTACCCACATCATAAAGTAAGCTGACCACACTGCAATTATTGGCAAAGAACATTGGTCATTTTGGAGGTGGGGAACTAGACTAGCCCTCTCCCTGGGCTGCCACCTTATCGTGGTGGAGGGGTTTGAGTGTCCCATTGATCCTAGGAGCTATGTTGTCGTGGGCTTTTTGCTCCTGGTAGGGTCACCCATGGCAATTTGGTTCTAGGTGAGGGATCAGACAAAGTAAAAGACCCCTATGATGAGTAAAACAATTGGAATCAGTGTTCCCTCGCCCGGACACGGGTCACTGGGGCCCCCTCTGGAGCCAGGCCTGGAGGCAGGGCATGTTGGCGAGCGCCTGGTGGCCGGGCCTTTACTCATGGGGCCCGGTCGGGCTTAGCCCGAAGAGGTAACATGGGTTCCCCTTCCCATGAGCTCACCACCTGTGGGAGAGGCCATAGGGGTCGGGTGTTGTGTAGGATGGGCGGTGGCCGAAGGCGGGGACCTTGGAGGTCCGATCCTCGGCTGCAGAAACTGGCTCTCGGGACGTGGAACATCACCTCTCTGGTGGGGAAGGAGCCGGAGCTGGTGTGCGAGGTTGAGAGGTTTTGACTGGACATTGTCGGACTCACCTCGACGCACGGCTCTGGCACTGGAACCCGTCTCCTCGAGAGGGGTTGGACTCTCTTCCACTCTGGAGTTGACCTTGCTGAGAGGCGCCGAGCTGGGTTGGGCAAACTTGTTGGGGTTTACCCCGGTGAACGAGAGGGTAGCCTCCCTCCGCCTACAGATGGGGGGACAGGTCCTGACTGTTGTTTGTGCTTACGTGCCAAACAGCAGATCAGATTACCCACCCTTCTTGGAGTCTTTGGAGGGGGTGCTGGAGAGTGCTCCTCCCAGGGACTCCCTTGTTCTGCTGGGGGACTTCAATGCTCACATGGGCAATGACAGTGAGACCTGGAGGGGTGTGGTTGGGCGGAATGGCCCCCCCGATCTGAACCCGAGTGGTGTCTTGTTATTGGACTTCTGTGCTCGTCATGGATTGTCCATAACAAACACCATGTTCAAGCATAAAGGTGTCCATATGTGCACTTGGCACCAGGACACCCTAGCCGCAGCTCGATGATTGACTTGGTTGTCCTCTCATCTGATCTGCGGCCGCATGTTTTGGACACTCGGGTGAAAAGAGGGGCTGAGCTGTCCAGTGACCACTACCTGGTGGTGAGTCGGCTCCGATGGTGGGGGAGGACGCCGGACAGACCTGGAAGGTCCAAACGTGTTGTGAGGGTCTGATGGGAACGTCTGGCAGAGTCTCCTGTCAGAAGGAGCTTTAACTGACACCTCCGGCAGAACTTTGAACATGTCCCGGTGGAGGCGGGGGACATTGAGTCCGAGTGGACCATGTTCCGCGCCTCCATTGTCGAGGCGGCTGACCTAAGCTGTGGCTGCAAGGTTGTCGGTGCCTGTCGCGGCGACAAGCCCCGAACCCGCTGGTGGACACCGGCGGTAAGGGATGCTGTCAGGCTGAAGAAGGAGTCCTATTGGGTCTTTTTGGCTTGTGGGACCCCTGAAGCAGCTGATAGGTACGGGCAGGCCAAGCGGGATGGGGCTCGGATGGTCGCTGAGGCAAAAACTCGGGCGTGGGAGGAGTTTGGAGAGGCCATGGAAAACGACTTCCGTACGGCTTCAAAGCGATTCTGGTCCACCATCCAGCGTCTCAAGGGGGGAAGTGGTCTGCCACCAACACTGTTTACAGTGGGGATGGTGTGCTGCTGACCTTGACGTGGGACGTTTTGGGTCGGTGGATGGAATACTTCGAAGACCTCCTCAATCCCACCGGCACGCCTTCTAATCTGGAAAAAGGGTTTGGGGACTTTGGGTCGGGGTCTCCAATCTCTGGTGCTCAAGTCACCGAGGTCGTTAAAAAGCTCCTCGGTGGCAAGCCTCCGGGGGTGGATGAGATTCGACCGGAGTTCCTCAAGGCTCTGGATGTTGTGGGGCTGTGTTGGTTAACGCGGCTCTGCAATTTTGGGTGGACATCGGGGGCAGTTCCCTTGGATTGGCAGACTGGGGTGGTGGTCCCCCTGTTTAAAAAGGGGGACCACAGAGTGTGTTCCAACTGCAGGGGGATCACACTTCTGAGCCTCCCTAGTAAGGTCTATTCAGGGGTTCTGGAGAGGAGGGTCCGACGGATAGTCGAACCTCGGATCCAGGAGGAACAATGCGGTTTTCGTCCTGGCCGTGGAACACTGGACCAGCTCTGGACCTCAGCAAGGTCCTGGAGGGTGCGTGGGAGTTCGCCCAACCGGTCTGCATGTGTTTTTTGGACTTGGAGAAGGCGTTCGACTGTGTCCCTCGGGGGGCCCTGTGGGGGGTACTCCGGGAGTATGGGGTACCGGGCCCCTTGATACAGGCTGTTAGGTCCCTGTACGACCGGTGCCAGAGTTTGGTTTGCATTGCCGGCAGTAAGTCGGGCTTGTTTCCAGTGAGAGTTGGACTCTACCAAGGTTGCCCTTTGTCACCAATCCTGTTCCTAACTTTTACGGACAGGATTTCTAGGCGCAGCCAAGGTGTTGAGGGGATCCGTTTTGGTGGCCTCAGGATCGGGTCTCTGCTTTTTGCAGATGACGTGGTCCTGTTGGCTTCTTCGGAACGTAATCTACAGCTTTCGCTGGGGCGGTTCGCAGCCGAGTGTGAAGCGGCTGGGATGAGAATCAGCACCTCCAAATCCGAGGCCATGGTCTTGAGCCGGAAAAGGGTGGAGTGCCTTCTCCGGGTCGGGAATGAGGTCCTTCCCCAAGTGGGGGAGTTTAAGTATCTGGGGGTCTTGTTCACGAATGAGGGAAAAATGGAGCAGGAGATTGATAGACGGATTGGTAGGGCATCTGCAGTTATGCGGGCGCTGTACCGGTCTGTTGTGGTGAAGAGAGAGCTGAGTCGAAAGGGGAAGCTCTCGATTTACCGGTCGATCTACGTCCCTACCCTCATCTATGGTCATGAACTCTGGGTGGTGACCGAAAGAACGAGATCACGGATACAAGCGGCTGAAATGAGTTTCCTTCGTAGAATGTCTGGGCTCTCCTTTAGAGATAGGGTGAGAAGCTCAGTCATCCGGAGGGGGCTCAGAGTAGAGCCACTGCTTCTCCACATCGAGAGGAGTCAGTTGAGGTGGCTCAGGCATCTGGTCAGGATGCCTCCTGGACGCCTCCCTGGTGAGGTGTTTCGGACACGTTCGACCGGGAGGAGGCCCGGGGGAAGACCCAGGACACGCTGGAGGGACTATGTTTCTTGGCTGACCTGGGAACGCCTTGGGATTCCTCCCGAGGAGCTGGAACAAGTGGCTGGGGAGAGGGAAGTCTGGGTCTCTTTGCTTAGGCTGCTGCTCCCGAGACCGGACCCCGGATAAGCGGAAGAAAATGGATGGATGGATGGATGGATGGACTAAAACAACTGACATCCCTGTGTCGGTTAAAACAACTTTATTGTGAAGAAAAGACATGATAAAAGATTTTTATTCAAGGGAGTTCTGTAAACAGCTGAGATCATGACCTCCAGAAGAGTTGAATTTGTGATCCAATAGGCCTTTTAGTCATTCTGCCTTTACAATTAACAGAAGAATCTGCACCTTGATCTCTTAATCAGAAATCATTTTTATTACTACTTCTTAAATCATCATTTTCACTATTTAAAAACAGCAATAAAAAGTATAAATGATCAGATGGAGGAGTGAGAAAAGCCGTGATTAAGGTAATCGTGCTAGACTGCTTTCCCTGACTTGAATTTGCATCCATCGCTACAAAAAACAGGATGCTTCAAAGAATTCCTCTCATTACTTTTAAAGCATTTGCTTTCTTCTGCCTTCAGGGAGAAAATAAGAGTGTGTTTACTTTTAAACTTTTAAATGTTCGCTCTCTGCCGAGCAAAACTTTTATCATCAACGATCAGATTTTAGACCATAATTTTCAGTGTTTATTTTGAACAGATACGTGGCTGAGTGCAGACACCCCTGTTGTTCTTACATACGCCTCAACCCCAAATTTTAACTTCACTTATTCCAATAAGAACTAGCAAAAGGGGAGGCGGTACTGCTTTAATAGGTTTGGCAACGCTTTCTGCCAAACCTGTTTTATTTGATAATTTTACCACTTTTGAATATACTGCAACTGTTTTTAGTAGTCCTCAGATTTTATGTGTCACAGTTTATAGGCCTCCCAAAAAGAGCACACTGTTTATTCAAGAATTTTCAGAGTTTTTCTATATTCTGCACAACTCTTATGAAAGGATCATTTTAGCTTGTGATTTTAATCTAAATGTGGATAACCTTTTAGATCCTTTATCAACAGATTTGTTTTTAAATATTCTGAATTTCATGGATTTTACCCAGCATGTCACACAGCTGACTCACAACAGAGGACACAAGCTGAACTTGGTCATCACATATGGTCTGTCCATCAGTGTGTCCTCTGCAGTTGACCTGGCTGTCTCTGAACACTACTTTGTTTTTTTAACATCACCAATTTCATCCAGTGGGAGACCTCTGTGAGAACTGTCAGGAAGCTTAACCTAACCCCTGAAGTGGCTGCAGGTTTTCTTGAAGTTTTTGAAAAGATACTTCCTATTTACCTGCCCCTTGTGATTTTATTGTCAATGATTTTAACAGTAGGCTTCAATCTGTTCTTGACCTGCTTGCTCTACTTAAAGTTAACACTTTACACTCAAAATTTGATTTGCCTTGGAGAAATGTGAGCCTAAAAAAACAAAAGAGAAATTGCAGGGGGACAGAGAGAAAATGGGGGGGGGGGGGGGGGGAAATAAAACCACAATCAACCATCAAATACAGAACTTTTCAAATCATACAATGATGCAGCAAGAATTTCAAGAAATGCATACCTTTCCTAAATCATCTGAGATCATAAAAATAATCCCAAAATCCTATTTTCCACCATTGACAAACTTTTTAACCATGCTACTACTGCATTTCATAAAACCCCCTCAAATGCTCTTTGCGAGGAGTTTGCAGACCACTTCAGAGGGAAGGTAAACACCATCAGATGTAATATTTTATCTTCTCAAAGTTACATGGTTTTAGACAAATCTGATCTTGTGTCTTTACCAGAGGAAATGCTGGACAGTTTCGTCTCGGTAGAAGCTGAGATTCTTGACAAAGTTTTCTCCTCAGTGAGGCCCACCACATGTCTTTTGGACCCAATTCCTACTTCATATTTTAAGTCATTGTATGGATTTAGTAGAGATTAGATTTTAACCTTCAGATGGGGTCCTTTCCTGCCGCCTTTATAGGGGCGGTGGTGAGGCCACTTTTGAAGAAGAGCAATTTAGATTCTAATGATTTTAACAATTTTAGACCAGCATCTAACTTGCCGTTTTTAAGCAAAATTTTAGAAAAGCTTGTTTTGATTCAACTTAATGATTTTATTAATGAACCATTGTGTTCATTAATAAAATGTTCCTGTCCTGGAGAAATTTCTGTCTGGTTTTAGGGTGAACCACAGCACCCAGAGGTCCTTTTGAAGATTTTAAATTATTTTAGATTAAACTGTGATGCCCAGAGGGTGACAGTGCTGGCTCTACTGGATCTAAGCGCTGCCTTTGATACAGTAGACCACACTATTCTTTTAACCCATTTAGAACAGATTGGCCTCTCTGATGCTGTTCACAAATGGTTCACATCCTATCTCACAGACAGGACTTTTATGGTAAGTTTAGATACCTGCTCCTCTAGGGTCCACTAGACCCTAGTGGTGTTGTGGTATGCCCCAGGGTTCAATTTTAGGACCAGTGCTTTTGAACCTTTATGTGCTCCCTCTTGGCAGTGTCATCAGAGGACATGGAGTTACCTTTCACAGTTATGCTGACGATACACAGTTGTACATCTCCGTGTCTCCTGATGACACACGCCCAATGGATGCACTTTTTAACTTAGACGTTAAATCCTGGATGGCAGAAAGCTTTCTCCAGCTCAACCAAGACAAAGCTGAAGTTTTAATCATCTGTCCTGAGGCTCAGAAAGATAAACTTTTACCAAAACTACAATAACTGTATTTTAATACTTGTTTGCAAGTGAAACATCTGAGTGTGATTTTTGACTCTGAGCTGACTTTTATCCCTCACATTAAAAATATCACCAAAATAGTTTTTTTATCATCTAAAGAACATTGCCAGAGTCCGCCCCATTCTCTCTTGGGCCAACACAGAGACACTGATGCATGCTTTTAACACCAGTAGAATTGATTACTGTAATGCTCTGCTTTCTGGTCTTCCCAAAAATAATATCTCAAGTTTACAACTTTTACAAAATTCAGCAGCACGTGTCCTGACAAAGACCAGGAGGTGGGAACACATTACACCTGTCTTAAATTCACTGCATTGGCTCTCTGTATGTTTTAGGATCAATTTTAAGGTTATTTTAATGTTTTTTAAGTGTGTTAATGGTCTCGGGCCTTCTTATCTTTCAGAACGGCTTTTACCATATGAACCTTCGAAAACTGCAGAGAAAGTGCATGGTTTTAAGAGCAGGCACAAGACTCACCTTTCTAGCCTAGCTTTTAACTGATTATTGCTTGATTATATTTTCAGTGTTTTACTGTGTAGTGGTCTCCAGGTAGCGCTTGGGTGGAGGTGGGGTTCTCACCCTTGCCTCCTCTGGGCGCCCTTTGTGCCTCGGCTGCTGTGGTTGATCTGCGGCTGCTGGCGCAGATTTCCTTATCTGACTCATCTGCACTTGATCCAATGTCCTTTTTATGTCCTTTTTATTGTTTTTCCTTCAGCGTTTGTGTGCATGGGAGTTGGGCTGGGGTGAGGGGGGTATAACTGTGATCATGCTTTTAAATCTGTGGGTGAGGGATGGGAATATGATTTATGTGGGGTCATTTTAATCTGCAAAGCACTTTAAGTTGCAACTCTTGTGAAAACCTCTTTATAAATAAAGTTTGATTGATTGATGGATTCATTTAAGGTCATCATTTTTGAAAAATATATTTTCTTCCCAAAGCATTTAAGACAAATGAATGTGCACACGTGTACTCACTTTGCCACGCAACTGCTGACCATCATTTAGATTTCATAAAATTTTTCTTGTTCATGAGAAAACCGCATCCAGCAAAATGTTTTTATGTCATGATCTATGTATACATGTGGTAATCAATGCATTCCTAAATGGAGTTAATTCTGCTAAGCAGTGCAGTTGTCTTCAATAGAGGCTCTGGGAGGGCTTAAAAACAGAGCTCCTCATGAGCTGATTGATTACTGTGGTCTAAAACTGATGGGATATTGATGTGACATATACTATAAGATATTTCTGGATTGTAATCCAATGCAATCAAAATTATACAAAACAGCTGGGGGATGAATCCAAGCAGGGAACTGAGAGAATAATTACCATGAAGGACTTGAACTAATGACCAAAGAAAGTACAAACCAAAGGCAAAGGAACAACACTGATCTAAGAAAACTAAATCTAAATCTACCAATAACAGAACATAAGATTACATAAATAAACTAACACAAAGGAATGAATGATGATGATGATGTGGCAAGGACAAAATAAACAACAAGGAAGTGATCCAGGCACACACGCAAACAAACCCCAAAACCCAGAACCTGGGAATAAGATCTTTAAAAACTAAACTAAGCTTGCTTTTTATTGTTTTATTTTATAGATGCCTTTCTCTGTTTTTTTGCTATGATTTTCTTTTTTCTTTTACTGCTTTAAATTTTTGTTCTGTATTGTGGCTTTATTTTAGAGATTGTTCCATTGTGCTTGGTCTAACATCACTTTCTACTTCTCCCACACATCTGGTTGTAGTCTGTTATTCACCTCATCTGCTATCATAATCCTCCCTCATTACTGTCAGATCTATTCTGTGCCACACCTGTCTGTAAATTCACTGGATTATATTTCATTGCCTCACCTTCAGTTAGTAAAAGTTTATTGGTTACCCCAACCAGTGAGCCTGCATTTAAATAGTTATGCCTCAACACACAGCTGGACCCACATGGATTCTTTCTACTTTATGAAAGTTATAGGGTTTTAAGCAAATGAAAACTCAATCTTTCATCTTCTATACCTTGAAGGGTTTTCAGGTGCTGGTGCTTACCCTCAGCAGTCAATGGGTAACAGATAGGTTTCAATGGATTTTTTGGTGTCTGTTCGGTCTTCTCACACCCTTAGTCAATCATAGCAGATGGCTGTTCATGCTGAGCTGGGTTCTGCTGAAGGGTTCTTATTGGTAAAACAGAGTTGTCGCTTTTCACTGTCTCCATATAGGAGGAGGGGTTGCCACATAAACAATGACTCAATGCAATCTGTTGGGGTTTCTTTGTATTATCTACAGAGCTGTGGGAAAGTTGATGTTTTTGTGTCACTAATACCTCCTCTCATTACAGGATGTGACGGGTAGATCTGTCCTCCAGCTGGAGTTCATCAAGGTCAATCAGGAGGAGCTTAAATAGGAGCAGGTTCCCTGAGGCAGATCCCAGATTGTTTTGCTCACATAGTAATTAGGCTTTCTACTGATTATAGAAGTTTCTGACTCTCAAGCCGTTTTCAGACAGAAGTTCTGAGATATTTGCAGACAATTCCATCCGGTCTTTAACCAGAGTTGGGTTTTCAGACACACCACTTTTTTCCGGAACATTGCCTTTCGGCTGCTTTCACGCAGCAAGAAATGTACCGGAGGATCCTGATAAATGTCTGGGGGGTGCAGGGGAGTGGGGGGTTCTATGTGGATATTAAGTAAACTTAGTGCGGCGTGCGTACATGTCATTTCCCCAAACAAAGGGATTATTGCAAAGATGGTCGACGAAACAGCAGATCTGCTCGCAGTGCTCGTCTTTGTGATGTGTGCAATTTTGCGCACATGGAAACGCTTAAGAGACATCGACGAAGAAGCTGAAAGGAAAATAGTGACATTTATACGTCATCAATGTGTGCGCTCACAGCGTTCCCTGCCCCCCTCCCTTTTTCCCCATCACCCCACACCCCTCCAGCTTTCGCAGAACATTACCTGACAGTCTGAATGCAAACACCATACTGCAAAAAGTCCGCTCTTGTTACTAGGTCTCCATCCGTAAAATTACCGGTAAAGGGTATCTGGACAAAGTCTGGAAGATTGCTTTCAGACACAAAAGCAAAACAGACGAAGTCCAGAAAATTACCGTTTTTCATGGCCTGTTTGAAAGGGGCTTCAGCTTTATTGTCTCTCCTCCACATAAAGTCCCCTTCCGTTGTTGATGTTTGTTCCTGGACTCCAGCAGTTTGGTTCCTCATTTCTTGTGTCCGTTTGGAGAACTGTCCTCCAGACTCCCTCTGTGAATCTCCTCAATGCTTCTCTCGTATCTCCTGGAATCCCCAACCTGGATTTCCCATTGCTCACTCATCTGCCTGTCCACCCTCCAACGTTCACCACTCCTACCTGAAAATAGAATAAAGAGACAAATCACCAACAAACACCATCTTCTCCTCTACTACTAAGAAACTTTTTTTTCCACTTGATTAAAAAATCTGTCTAAAACATCCCGGACTTCAGACATTAACCAGTTACGTCTCCTCCTAGTGCTGTCCTGGACCGCAGCTGTTAACCTGGAAGAATAATCTCACTGTTCACATTTACTAACAAACCTTTCAAACTATCTCTTGATATCAGTGATTGAGTCGCCAGTTTAGTCCCAAGCTCCATCTGTCTCAGTCACTTTGCTGTTGTTTCCTTGGGCAAAACATTTCACTCACCTTGCCTGCTGGTGGCGGTCAGAGGGTCCTGTGGTGTCGATTGAATGGCACCCTCCTTTCTGTGAGTCTTTCCTGGGGCAGCAGAGCCTACGATGCACCTTACCACCATCAGTGTGTGAATAACTGAATGCAGTGTAAATTGATTTGGAGTCCTCAGACTTGAAAAAGCACTATACAAGTACATGTCATTTATTTACCATGTTTTTTACTCTAATCAGAAGCTACGTGCTTCTACTTTTTTTTTCTTGCTCTTGATGAGCATAGCTGAAATCTGACTCGATCTGTTTGCTTTGTCCCACTTTGATCAACAGAATTGTGTATGAAAGTCCTTTTGATATCTGAAATAAAGATAATGAAGTCATGCAGTCATGTAAATCCTTATCTCATTCTATGGTTTGTCTTTTCACGCTAAAACTTCTAGAAAACGCTTTTCAAAGCAAAGGAGAAAAATGCTTTTAGGTTATGCATGAGATAAGTATTTAATTAGTCATCTGACAGTTTTTATCTTCACTTCCTTTCCTATTATTCCCAGATATATTGTAGAGTGATGCTGTTTCACCATAAAACTACAATAATAACAGCAAAAAACAGCACAAGTGTAAAATAGGTTTCTAAAATCAATCTTTTAATGGCACCACAGTGGCCTAAACTAGCTGTTGTAAACTACCTGGAATTGCTGGCAGGTGGCAATTTGACTGTCTGGGATGCCTGAGGGCATTGTCTGATGGTCTGAGGTTTAAGATTCAATAATGAAACACCAGTACTGCAAGATCAAAATTATGACACAGGAATTTCACAATGATCATTGCAAATATATTATAGTGGTTACTATCATCGTGTAATTCACAGACTAAAAGCAGTAGGGAGTGAGTTCATTGTCATATGGTCTATAGACAACTGGTTTCTTTTAGTTTTGACTCTCATCTTCCTTCACTCTCAAATGGTAGACTATTTCAAAATATATGAAGAGGAATACAATGATAAAAGATTAAGAAAAGAAAACAAAGATTTCTTTGAAGTTATGGAAGGTAAAGACAAAAGAAGATAAAATGTCAAAATTAAATGATCTAATTTTGTGATCTCCCAGAAGCCAGAAGCCAGTAACAAAACTCAAGGGCAGAGTATAAACTCAGATATAATAGATAACAACCCAGATAGTGTAAGAGGAAAGCCTTATACTTTGAATCTGTTTTTTGCAAATGACAAGATTGTGACATTCTGACATAAGGTAAAACTAGTTTGTAAAGTGTATTAATATTTAGGGATAACCTGAAGCTACTTTCATGAGCTCTGCTTCTGTGTGAACTGGTAGAGGAAAATTTCTCTTCCACAGGCTATGATCTTTCACAATAAAATCTGTTGCTGCCTTATACCCATCCATTTGTTGACTAAAAGCTGAAAACTCTTTGGACAAATATTTGAAGAATTCAACCTTGGCTCTCCGTTTTGCTAGTTGTAGGAGTAGGACAACTGTCCACTCACTAATGTACATCCTCCTTATGATTGTAGCATTTATGCATTGCTGTATAGCCTAAAGATCATACCAATACCACCAATGAATACCACCAATGTCAAAGTCTACAGTATTTTTGAGACAGTGTTTTTCTATTTAACTTTTAAAATCTAAAATGGACAAGTTTCTTACAAATTGAAGCTCACAGCTGAACTTAAAACAACACTCACTTTCTCTTTACCTACCTTGCCGTACACCTCTGCTTCTCTAAACACATCACATATCATCTTATGAAGACTTTTTATTGTTGTGCTTTGTTCATTTGTTTAAAATTCTTTGACAAAAGACAATTATTTACTTTGACAAATTAGTCTTTAGAAAAGCTGAGATCACCAAGATGTCATTATGCTGCCATGAAAATATATTTAAAAAATCTGCATGTGGGTCTTAGCATTTAGTGGCTTTGACCATAATTTTAACTGCATCAATATCATTCCTGCCAATGTGTCTCTGTAAGGTTGTGAACATAAAAAAAAAACAAAAAAAGCAAAAAGGACATATTTTCCTTATTTTCCATATTTCCTTTATTTTCCTTATTTTTCATCTGGGGTTTGTTTTTTTCTCTTCACAAAATCACAACAGAAACTAAAAAATTCAGGTGTGGTTTTGAGTTGTTTTGGTACATGTCTTAAAACGTTTGTGATACAAATTGTGCAAAAATAAAGAAAAACATGTCCCAAATATATACTTTTTAGCTCTGCTGAGATAATTTAATGTTTAAAATTATAGATATGTCTATAATTTTGTCGGTATTCACATATCTGTAAATCTGTGTGCTGATGGTCAGTATTCAATAAAGTTTTGTCAAACTTGCGAAAACAAACGAGGGGTCTTTCTGCATGTTCTCCGTGTGTATGCGTGGGTTCCTTCAGGGTACTCCAGCTTCCTCCCACAGTCCAAATACATGACTGTTAGGTTAATTGGTCTCTCTAAATTGCCCTTAGGTAAGAGTGTGTGCATGCATGGTTGTTTGTCATGTATGTCTCTGTGTTGCCCTGGACCTTTCACTCCGTGTCTGCTGGAGATAGGCACCAGCCCCCGCAATCCTGCAGAGGGTTGGGGATGGGCAGGTGTATATGATGGATGGAATAGTTGTACTTTTATCATCCATCAGTTGTAAGTTGTCTAAATCAACATCATCATCATAAACAACAACAACAACAAAACAGACTCCAGGGGCGTTGGTGCGTATTCATTCAGTTTCAGCAGCCTAGAGCGGATGTGTCACTTCGATCCACTCTGCATCACTCGACGCATCAATTTTACAGAGGAAAAAAATATAGAACTTGGTAAGTTGACCGAAGGGTAGGGCAGGAGCAGTGAAAATTACATGCCAAAGGCGGTTTGATGAATGTTTGAATGATGAGAGAAGGACCTGGAAACTTCCTCATCTGGGAACAGTTTTCTAACGAGGGATTATTCTAAATCACACCCAGAGAGCAACAGGAGGACGGTAAAGTTTTTCTATTCTTAACGATTCCATTTGCCAATGTGTTAATAAACAAGCGCCAATTTATAGAATGTTGTTTATCCACTGAAAAAAAAATCAAAACTTTCATAAGGCTAGTATTTTAGATTATGTATAATGTAAACAGTTGAATACAATCCAGGGATCCAACTTTAAACTAAATAGCTTAATGGCGAAAATAAGTGCGGATTTTAATGTGCTATATTTAATGTTTATTTTTGATTATATTTTTGTTTTCAGAATTTGATTATTTTATTGGACTTTTGACACGTGTGACCATTAAAATACTGAAACTTCCCCCCTTCTGTTATCTTCCAGCAATTTTGGCGTTAAAAGCCCCGTGTAGCAAAAATGGCTCAGCTATTTTACAAGAAAAATGAGAACTCCACATACAACGATCGTCTCCCACTGCGCATTGTTCGGGCAGAGGCTGAGCTCTCTCCTATGGAGAAAGTCTATCTGGGGGCTGTTGAAAGAGGTGACTATGCCAGTGTAAAACAAGCGCTGGAGGAGGCTGAGATCTACTTCAGGATCAACATCAACTGCATCGACCCCCTAGGACGCACGGCCCTCCTTATTGCCATTGAAAACGAGAACCTGGAGATCATTGAGCTCTTGCTTAGCTATAACATACATGTGGGTGATGCACTGCTGCACGCCATTCGTAAGGAAGTAGTGGGGGCCGTGGAGCTGCTAATCAATCACAAGAGGCCACGTGGAGAAAAACAGGTAACAGTAACCTAAACAAACATTAGTAATGTCAACCTATAAAAAATATTTTTTGATATATTGAAACTCTAGTGCTTTTAAAGCTAATCATAGAGATTTGTGTTTATGTGATTCTAGTTATGCCACTTTTACAATAAGACAGAGTTCACACTATCTCCTGGATATGATTATTGAACAGTCAAGAAAAATAAATAAATATTTAAGTCAGATTAAAAAAAATAGGGTTCATGTTACTTCAAGCCACTTAAGTCACATTTGATCAATTTAGCTAGAGATGCACCCATCAGAAGTTATTTTTAAAATAGTTTAAATGCGATGAAATGATCAATTTAACTAGGCCTACATTACATTTTAAAGTTTAGATTTTTGCTGATACAAAGCCTTGCAAAAATATTCATGCCTCTTAAGCTATTTCATATTTAGTCATGTTGCAATCACAAACCTCCATGCATTTTATTGGGATTGTATGTGACCAACTAACACAAAGTTATACATATTTGAGAAGAGGAAGAACAATTCCCAAGTACACTTCAAGACAAAATCTAAGAAGTGTAGCGTTCAGGTGTATTTCCATACTTTGTAGAACCCACTTTCACTGAACGTACAGCTACAAGTCTTTTAGGTTATTTTATAACCTTATCCTGCTTGAGACTTCTCCACATCTTAATCATTCATATATCTGGTGTGTTTCTTGGCCTGTGTAATGCGGGTTGTTCCTTAAAGTTCTCAAAACAAATCTCTGAGGCCCTCACAGAAAGATGTATCCATACACTAACATTAAATTGAACACAGGTCTACTTTATTTTCTATTCACCTGATCTCTGAGGGTAATGTCTGAATTTAATTTAGCGGGATCAGAGTAAAAGGGGCTGAAATCGAATGAACTCCATACTTCTTAGATTTTTGTGAAAACTTCTAAACCATTCATACATTTCTTGTTGAACAATATAAAGAAACTTAAAGGATGAATGAATAACTTTGAAAATCGACGTACATTTCCTTTAGGGATCAAAATAATCTCTAAATGGTAGATGTCTGTCTTTCTTTTAAAGATTTTGTAGCAAAAATATAGAATACCGCTTTCTTTTCTTCAAAAAGTCCTGGCATATTCTAAAAATACAAAAAAGAAAAAATACTCATCCTGCTTCCAGCTAGGAAAGTCTTATTCAATTAGTGATATCACCCTCAGTCCTTTTTTTTCTATATTAAAGTTGTAGTGCTTTTAAAACTAAGTCTAGAGTTTTATTTGTTCTTTGGATTTTATTTATATCACTTTAAGTTTAAGACTCATTCTGGATCGCATTTTTCCAGTTAAGAAAAGTAAAACACCTTTAAGGCAGACTTTTCCATAGCCTGCATATTACTGCAAGCCAATGAGGTTACTTTAGATCAGTTCAGCTGCAGATGCACACCTCAGTAAGGTTATTTTAATACATTTAATTACATTAAAAAAATGATAGATGCAGTATGTTGCAGAAGTATTCCTTCCTGTGGAGCTTTTTCACATTTTGGCATGCTGCAATCACAAATCTCAGTGCTTATTGGGATTTTATGTAACAGACAAACACAAAGTTGTACATACTGTGAAGTGAAAGGCAAATACAAAATTAGTCTTCAAAACATTTTTACTAATATAAATCTGAAAAGTGTTCGGGAACCAGCTTAACCACAAGCCATTAGCTGTGTGCTCGCTGATAGATAAGAGTTAGAAAGCATTAATTAGGTCCTTTCAGACAGTTGGTTTGGATCCTATAAGGGATTTCAAAGCAATGTTCCTCTGAAGCAATCCAAGACGATACTTGTGTTATCTAAATTGGTTTGTTCAGTGTGCACTCATTAGTGTGTTGTTCTCTTCGTTTCCCACTAAGATCCCCCCAATTCTATTGGAACGACAGTTTTCAGACTTCACTCCAGACATTACTCCAATCATCCTTGCAGCTCAGACTAACAACTATGAGATCATCAAACTTCTTCTACAGCGAGGCGTTTCTGTACCACAGCCACATGCTGTGCGTTGCAACTGTTTGGACTGCATGTCCAACACAGATGTCGACTGCCTACGTCAATCACGTTCCCGTCTTAACATCTACAAGGCCCTCGCCAGCTCGTCTCTCATTGCCCTCTCCAGTGAAGATCCATTCCTCACAGCTTTTCAGCTCAGCTGGGAGCTGAAAGAGCTCAGCACAGTGGAGAATGAGTTCAAGTCAGAGTACGAAGAGTTGTCCAGAATGTGCAAACAATTTGCAAAGGACCTTCTGGACCAGACCCGAAGCTCAAAGGAGCTGGATATAATTCTCAACTACCGTGATAACATCAATCCTCTGATGGAAGAGAACACCAATGACCTAGCCCGTTTGAAATTGGCAATCAAATATTCTCAGAAGGAGGTATGTGTTTTTTGTTGATAATAACAACTATTTGAAATTCTATATCAGTGTGGTCTGTTAAAGTGAACATTTTAAATGAACAAAACAATGGTATTTTGTTTTAGTAACTTTAGTGTACAAACTTAGAAGGGACATTTTTTAAATTAAACCAGTACAAGAAGAAGCTGGCATTACATGATTTGATCAGTGTGGAGTGAAGGATAAGAAAAGTGCCAAGATGGGCTGTAAATGGCCAGAGATGGGTGGGGACATCCTCTGGGACTTTAGAGCAACATGTAATTGCCAGTATGGCTCTTACCAGTGCATTACAGTAGACCCTTTTAGTGAGTCCCATGATGATTAGATAATTGGGTATAATGAAGGAAGAAGTAGCAACCATTTCCTTGAAATTCAAACTCATGACATTTTAATGAGGGAGGGACCTTTTATGGTCTTTAAAACCTGCGTTGGAGTTTGGATTCATGCATTTTCAGCTAAAACTACAGAAAACAGTGAATGTATAGAGGCACTGAGAGAGTGAGTAGTGACAAAAAAGAAGTAAAAATCAAAAGCAATCAACACAAAATACCGAGCAGTGACCATCCAATTGTGCATCTCCAATCCTTTGTTTTTTGTACTCAGTATGTTATGTTCAGTGCAATGGAGCAATCAAGCATCTTTGCACTATGCAAATCCATAGCCGCTGTTGGACAACCATGTAAATTCATCCGGCAAAATCAAGAGTCTATGTGTACTTTCAAAGCATGCAGCTGGGATTGTGGAAGCAAATTAAAGTGATTTATGAAGAGGCAGCTGAGCAATAAGTATAAAATGGCTCTGAGATTACTTCACTAGTGGATAAAAAAAGTTACACCAGTGTATCAGTTCTAACCCTCTGTACTGTGTTAGTTATTTCTGACTAGCTAGACATGCAGAAAGCATGTCGATTAAAAAATTATCTAAAAGGGGCTCACGTGTGCTCTTGCTGTTTCAAAAGCTGCAGCCATGTAACTCTAATATAAAACACTTGACTTAATAATCAGCCATAATGAACAATCTTTATTAAAGACACGTTTTAGGTAGTTCTGTGTCTTGGAGAATTTGTATATGTGTTAACATATTGCTATTAGGGAAAAATATAATTTTCTTAGAGAAATAAATCTGGGCATGTTTAGACATATTTTATGTTCAGAATTTCATACAGACAGGGATAATTTACATCTGAAAAGCTAGTTTCCATTGTTTAAGAAATTGATGCCTTAGCAAGGGTATACAATAAGAGGAAAGCAAGATATAGCCCCTATTGGGATATGTATGTTAGATGTTTATGAAAGCTCCATTGAAAAAGACTGGACACATACAGTTAACGACTTGATTAGAATGGCGGCTTGTTTGAAATCTCATATATTATTTGTGAGGTAGTTTCTAAATTTAGAAATAAATGTAAAACATTGACTTTGTTTACATGGAGCCAATATTCGGGATATGGTTGGGTTAAGGTCACTATTTGAGTTTCTGAAACATTCTGACATTCGGACAACCTTGTCAGGAGGTGTGTGTGGAGTATGGACCCAAACCAGACGCTGAGGAAGTGCAGGATGTTTAGTAAAGGTGGAGGTGATGGTGATGATGATGATGATGATGATGATGATGATGAAGAGGACGACGGCAGGAACGGAGAGACTGGACATCGGGCAGGAACGAGACAGCAGGGAAGGCACACGAGACATCAATAGTAATGATCTGGCACTGAGTGAAAGGAAGTGATGAGTTTTAAAGGCAGGAGGTGAGTAGGATCAGGTGTGGTTGATTGGACAGGTGCAGACAATGAGGAGTGAATAGGGCAGCGTGATAAACCTTAAGACGCAACATGCGTCATTTCCGATTCTTCTTCCTGTTTTTCTATGCGCAAACAAGAAGTTCCTCTACTCAAAAGACCAAGATTCCTTGCGAATAGAACATGTGCAGAACACAAATCAATGTTCCTTTTGATGGGGACATGCCGATACGCTTTACATGACCAAATATTTGCGTTAGAAAAGGGGTACCCCAGGGGTAATATTCGGGTTTTTAAAAACCTGAATATGAGCCTATTCTGGTTTTTGCCGGTGTTTACATGGCTGTGCGTAACCGGGTTATTGCTAATATTCCGGTTTTGATTGGGTAATTGGCTGCATGTAAACGCAGCCAGTATCCTTTTAGCCAACAAGACCAAAGAATTGGTGTTTTGGCCAAATGCAGAACAATTCTAGTCAAATCCACAAAGCAACTCAGTACAAACCACATTTATTTAGGTTTGTTTTTGCAGCCATAGGACTAGAGCTCTTTTGAAGTCATTGAGTCAAACATGAATTACCAGGTATACCAAAGTCTTCCGTTTCAAATATGAGTTCATGTGAAGTTGAACAAATAACAGTGGTCGTAGAAACAATACCACATCTTTAATAGATTCACTAAAAACAAACCCCCCCACCCCCCCAAAAAAACACTGCTTGCAATTACTAGATCTGTTCATCTAAGGGAGATTTGATACTAAAACAAGAGATAATGCTTTCTCCAACCGATATCAGAAAATTAAGATTATACTTTGAAATATTGCTTATCAATTTGTGCTTTTTGATCAACAAGTAGAGGGCACAATGTCTCGCACAAGGAATGACACTGGCGACAATTTTATTTGTGACCTCAATGATTTAATATTGAAGCAAAATAGAAAAATAGAATGAAGAGACAAGATTATGATTAAATAACTTTGTACACTCCTTTTTGTCTCAACATTAACATCGGTCATATTGTTTTTATGTTCACTCAGGAACAAAATCTGTTCCAGCTTTACTTTGTTTTAGTGTTTTGTGGAATGGGGTATATAAAACATTCCTTCATGATGAAACATCAAGCAAATCCTTGCCGCTCATCTTTACATTACATTTTTCATCTATTCGTGTAATTTTTCTTGAAATTTCATAAAGACCGTGGAAAATGATCAGATTTGTGATTCTATCACCCTCAAATTCATGCTTTATACTAAACAGACATAATGGGATCCATTTGGCTAAAATGTTGTTAAAATGAAATTGACATCTATCACTGTCTGCATGTGTCCTTCAAATGCTTATATCAAATCTCAGTGAAGAGGAGTGTAGGAAACAGACCTTAGACTCAGTTTGCAAGTGAGTACCTTCATAAAACTATTGGGATGCACACAATATATGCTTGTAATCTGATTCCATTTTCCTATGAGTCATACAGTATGCAAGTACTCTTAATTTTTTTAAACTGAGTAGCTCTTTAAGATATAAATCACCATAGACTATTTAGTTTTTTTTTTTTTTGAAAATTCATTGTTTCATCCTGTGGCCTCCATTACCAATTGAATGTAACTGGCTTGTGGGGAATTTGGAAAAATATTTCAACGGATGAGAATCATGACACTGCTGTCTTTAAAGTGGTCACAAAATAGCTTTGTAATTACTGGTTTCCATCCTACCAAATTACCATTGTAAAAAGTGTCCCTAGGATGTAAAAAAAAAAATGTTGTGGGAAGCTTCTGCACCCCAATCATCAGTTTCTGCCTTCCTGTTGAGGATGAAATTCCACCAGTATTTTCATCAGTTTATCAAATGCATAACAGGTGAGGGAGATTTCAGGACAGAGCCCCTTGCACCATTTGGCCGGCCATCCTGCCCTATAATTGTCACCCAGCACAGTATCTACAGTATAAGTATAAGTTGGTATGAACAGTTAGAAAGAATTATGAATACAACAGTTACACGTGTGTTGTTCACTGATCATTATGAGCCAAACCCAGTTAAGCTCTGAGACATTTTTGTGAATTTTATGAGTAACACTCGATACTATAATCTGTAGACAGCTGCTCCTCCTCTTACTTCTAATAATGATGCTGGGACTTTGTTTTTGACAGATATATTTTGCCTTGAAATGCCTGAAAAACCAAAATGTTTCTATAGTTTTCCAGCAATCAGCATAGCTGAGCCTGGGAGTTGAGTATATATATAATCTTCTCTCTAGCTGGGAATCCTTCTAAAGTGGACAGCCAGAATTCCAATTCTCTACATGGAGAAGCAGCTTTCAGTTTCTAAACTCCTCTTATCTGGAACAAATTTCCAGACGACTGCAAAGCTGCTGAACCACAGAGTTCCTTTTAATCAAGGCTGAAAACCAACCTGTTTAGAGCTCCCTTTGATTAATTGATTAATAATAGCTTGAAATTCATAACAATATGTTCTTAATTTTTTATCTCGTGTTTCCTGTTTTTATTGTGGTATTGCTGCTTTTATTTCTTCCCCTATCACCCAAAGCACCTTGAGTTGCCTCGTTTCTGAAAGTCTGCTATACAAATAAATAAATTTCCCTGGCCTTACCTTGCCTATCACATGAAATAATAAGCCAACTCTGCTCCTACCACTCAAAGTGCTGCAAAGACTATCAATGTTCTTTTAAGTGGCACTGCAGCTTTAATCCAGTGTGAACAGGTCCTAAAACTGGATCACGTTTTCCTAAAGTACTTATTTATAAGCATGAGGAAAGTTATATAAATCTCAGAAGCCAGTGCAGGACAATGGATGGGCAATTACAGTTTTTGTAGAGTATGAACTATAAAAGTTGAGTTCACTGCATTAAACATGATTTGTTATTTTCCAATAGATACAAAAAAAAACGGCGAATAGAGTTTAATTTAAGTTTTAATCTTTTAAATTTCTTCTGTCTGTTTTTCTCAGTTTGTTGCACAACCTAACTGCCAGCAACTTCTTGCATCTCGGTGGTATGATGAATTCCCAGGCTGGAGGAGGCGCCACTGGGCAGTGAAGCTCATCACCTGTGCTTTTATTGGTCTCCTTTTTCCATTGCTTTGTATCTTCTATTTAATATCTCCAAAGAGTCGATATGGCCAATTCATCCGTAAACCTTTCATCAAGTTCATCTGCCACACTTCTTCCTACTTGACCTTTCTCCTCCTGCTCTTCTTGGCCTCACAGCATATTGACTCTGTTAAATCACACTGTCTGGCTGCCAACTTTCAGGGCCCAGCACCTACCACTGTGGAATGGCTGATCCTGCCTTGGGTCATTGGTAATAATACATGCAGCCTGTTGTTCATCATTCAGATTAGCTCTTATATATATTTAATCAGTAACAAGTAATATTTATCATTTATTGTCCTAGGTAGCCACATCTAGAGAGCAATAACAATGCAACCCCAGTTCACCTCTGTTATTTGTTCATCTCTCCAAGGTTTCATATGGGCTGAGATCAAACAAATGTGGGATAGTGGCTTAAAGGACTACATGGATGATTGGTGGAACATAATGGACTTCATAATGAACTCCTTGTATCTTGCAACCATTTCTCTAAAAATTGTTGCATATACAAAGGTAATTTACAGATTCAAGTCTACACAATAAGCAATAATTCAAACTGATTATTAATAAATTGTTGTTGTGTTTTCCACAGTACAGAGGATACAGGCCAAGAAACAGCTGGGAGATGTTGCACCCCACATTGATAGCAGAGGCCTTATTTGCCATTGCTAACATTTTCAGCTCCTTACGTCTGATCAGTCTTTTCACTGCCAACTCACATTTGGGTCCTTTACAGATTTCACTTGGCCGAATGCTTCTGGACATCCTCAAATTTATGTTCATCTACTGTCTCGTGCTTTTGGCTTTTGCCAATGGCCTTAACCAGCTCTATTATTACTATGCAACAGATGGTGTAGGGAACTGCAAAGGCATTCGCTGTCAACCTCAAAATAATGCCTTTTCAACGTAAGACAAGTTATTTATCACTGATGCACTGATATTTCTATAAAATTCATTTGAAATATTTTTCAACGTACTTATTAAAGACATCATTGACTTCACTTCTCAGGCTGTTTGAAACACTACAGTCATTATTCTGGTCTGTGTTTGGTCTGATTGCTCTCCATGTGACTGACGTGAAAGCAAACCATACATTCACCAAATTTGTGGGCACTACTATGTTTGGCGTCTACAATATTATCTCCCTGGTAGTGCTTCTGAACATGCTAATTGCAATGATGAACAACTCCTACCAGCACATTGCTGTAAGTGCTACAAATTAATAATCTATTAAAAAATATATTATTCTAGGTTATTAATACAAAAATTTATATTTTATTTTCTCAGGATCATGCAGACATAGAATGGAAATTTGCACGGACAAAATTATGGATGAGCTATTTTGAAGAAGGCGGGACTTTACCATCTCCATTCAATATAATACCAAGTCCAAAATCTGTGTTTTATCTATTTAAGTGGATAAAAACACATGTCTTCAAGAAACCAAGCAAAAAATCCTTTGACACATTTGAGACTTTGGGGGTAAGGAGTTGCCAGACATTTTTTCAGCATTCCAAGAGTTTTAACTGCCTCAAAACTTTGCTTCAAAAGAGTTAGGCATAAATTTGATAACCTAATACCCCAAGTAATTAATAAAGATTTTTTAATGTGAATCATAAGAGTTTATCTTTTTTAAAAAGGGCATGTGAACCAAAACAGTTTTCTTATACCAAACTAAACATGTATAATGTGTTACTTTCACTTATCCCTGTATGACAGATTCGGGCAGCAGAAAATGTCAGATCAAACCATGAATATCAGGTTTGTTGTCAAACAAGAACCATACTACTACATTTTGTTTGTGAGTAGGCTACCAAGATGTGTAAGAATTTGTCTAAAACATGGTTTACATTTTTAGGAGGTTTTGAAGTGCCTTGTGAAGCGGTATGTTGCTGCAATGATCAGAGATGCTAAAACCGAGGAGGGATTGACAGAGGAAAACTTCAAGGTATGTATGAATGTAGTTTAAACTTCAATTTTCTTAAAGTGAATAAAGCTGTACATTACAATAGCTTTTATTGCTATACATGAAACTGCAATGAGAATAAATTTTCTTCCAAATCGAAAGATAAAAAAATCTATAATTTTAAGCAAGTAAGGAACAAGCAATAAACATTTGCTGTTTAAACTGAAAAATGGTCAATGGCCTGCATATGTATAGCGCTTTTTTAGTCAGAGGACCATAAAGCGACACCTTTTTTTACAGAGTAAATAACCTCATAGATTACTATGATTGAACTGATATATACTTTGTTCTATTTTTTTACTTTGATGAATAGGAGCTTAAGCAAGATATCTCCAGCTTTCGCTATGAAGTTTTGGGAATGATGAAGGGTAAACCTCACTGTGGTGGAACAAGTCCAGTTGCAAGCACAACATTGGCATACCCTGGAAATTCCTTCAAATATTATCGAAAACCTGCTGCCGATGAGTGTCAAAAAACCCCACGAATGTTGGATGCAAAGTCCCCCGCCGTTCACCAAAGTAAAGCTCCCAACACCCCCAACTCTCCATGCTCAAATAATCCAAGCAATTGTTCTGTTGTTGTGTGGAGTTCGGAAAAGACTGAGATTGAAATATCAAAAGAGCAGTCAAAGCCTGAGTCCTCTAAGAGACAGAAGGAAAACTCCTTTTTAAAATGTGATGAAATAAATTCCTTGTCTGTGGCATCTAGTGGACTAAACCGAGACCAAGTTCAGAGTGGGAAAGCAGATGTGGAATTTTCACAGAGAGTGATTACAGACATTCAGGAAATAGGGCTTTGTTCTACTGTCTTTTCTAAGGAAGTTACAAATGGTCCCAAAAAAGTGCAAAAGTGACACTGAAAGAAAGCAACATTAAGAATGCACAGTAGAACAAAAATTTGGGTCAAACATGTAAACATTATTTACCTAATCATAATAGTTTAAAGATAGATATTGACATAACTACTACAATAGGTACACTCTGTATTGTGCTTATACGTTGTTACATTCAGTCAGTCATATAAAGGCCCCATAAGTTTTTTTTCTCTTTATAAGCAAAGGCATTGCTTTCTTAGTGGTCTGTGAATTGAACATAGAGCACTATACCAGATATGTTATACAGCTCTTAAGTTGATAAACGCACTCAAAACATTTTAAACATCCATTTGCCTGTCTTACGCTATTCCACTGACCCATTTTCTCACTGTGAACTATACAATACTGTCTCTTTACCTAGAAAAGAGTAGCACACCTGAGCCGTTATTTTTTAATTAATTATTTTGAGAAAATCTGAATCTAATCTTATCTAGATGATTGACACTAAGGATGTAAACCCAGTTGTATCCACTGTTGTTGCTAATTTGATGGTTAATTTAGTCATTACCTTCTAGAACTGGTAAATGGGCAGCACCGAGCTTTGAGAATTAGAGATAACCTGCTCTACCAATGGCAAAAAAAAAAGAAATAACCTGCCCTTCAAATTTACTATAACAATTATGCTAAAGCTGTGAGAGTGAGAGTAGGTTTGAGCAAATTTTGGGATCAATTTCAGGATGTACTTTCTAAATATCTGCTGTTATCAGTGTTTTATGTCTTGCAGGCTAATGAGTTAATACATACATTTCTTTGCTTTGACAACTTTTACTTATGATTAAACATATAAAAAATACTCCCTAATAAAGTAAATCAAAATGTTATGATCTTCTAATTTGCCTTTTTTGGAGAAGAGTTTGTTGTAAAACAGTTGAACATATTTAGAACATAAGTAAATGTTTTTCACATAACTTTTTCAATCTTATGCTTACTGGTCAATTGCTATTGCTAGAATTGCTAAGCTATCATAGTTCACAACTCATTAACATCATGATGGTACCAAACTATTATGGCCTGAAATAAGAAGCATTCAGGATTAAAATGTCATTCTGATGCATAATTTAATCCACTCTGTATAATTAGGAATACAGCTTCTTTGCCATGAGCTATGTTGACATTACAAATGGAGCTATTTGGACAACGAACCTACTTGCACCAATTTGGTCATGTGTTTGTTTTTGGAACCAAGGAATGATATAATAATCATACAAAGAGTGCTTTTAAATGTACTCATGTATTGTTTATACAGCTCTTGTGTTATATCAAGATTGTTTATTTAACGTGTGCCCTCTGTGGTAGATATGAAAATATATGTAAAAGGACTATCACTTCATCCTCAGCCATTGTGAACTCAGTTAAATATTAAAACTCATTAAAAAATAGCTTATGATGGATGATGAATTTGGGTGTAATTTTTGGATTAATTTAGCCTGTAATTAAAATATATATTTCAAAAAAAGATTTACACCTTAAGGTTCATTATACAGCTGCGATGGACTGGCGACCTGTCCAGTGTGTACCCCGCCTTTCGCCCCGTGACTGCTGGAGATAGGCACTAGCCCGCGCGCAACCCTGCATAGGATAGACGGGTACAGAAAATGGATAAATGGATGGGTTCATTATACAGAAGTTGCATGTTTTATTTTTGTTTTTTAAGTTCCATGGCATAAAATTACCAAAGGCAGTCCATAATAAATTATTGGTTTTAGTAACATTCAGCCAGTTGAAGACCCACCTTGTCCTGAAAAGACAGTACTGAAACTGGTTTCACGTTTCTGGTGCAACAACAGCAGTTGAATGAGAGTGATATATGGGAAGGCCAATGGTTATATAATGCTATGCAAGCCCTTTCTGTATTCTACATAATTGATATCTGATATAATTTTCAGTTACTAGATTGTGGGTTGCTATCTGCCACTTTAATGCCTAATAGAGTTCAGTGCATGCTATTAAATATGCCATCAGTCACTTCTAGACACCAATGTCTCAACCTAGTTTTACTAGTTAACATTGTAAACCTGTATATGTACTACCTTTAACCTTGGTGGTGTGTGGTTCCTAATCACTCTGAAAAAGCATTTATTAAGCATATATTTAAGCAATTTCTAGGTGTGGAAAAGAATGATTAAATGAGTATATAGACCATCTACTTTAAGATACCTTGGTTGGAATTAGTGGTTATTTATTTGCCTTTCTATCATCAGCCCGGTGATTTTGTCCACACAACTGGCTCTCAGGGAAGCCCTTCTGACATCAACAACCATGCCACGTTTAAAAGTCACTTATACATTTTCTCAATTGCTTTGGTGCATTTGTCTGATCAGAATTAAAATGTGCAAATCTGTTAGTAGTTCATCCTCCACAACATATAGTCATCTGTGTTTATAGTCATAAAATACAGCAGGGACATTAAAAGGACCATGTCAACTCACAACCATCCAAATGCTGTTGAAAAATATGTTTTTAAAAGTGACTTAAAAATAGAAAGCGAAGAAGCTTGTCTGATATTAAAAGGTAACAGATTCAAAAATTTTGGAGTCGCGGATTTAAAAGTTCAATCTTCTCTAAGTGTCCGCCTAGTTTTAGGGACAACCAGGAGCAGCTGGTCAGCTGATCTAAGGGCCAGCAATAGAAGATGAGGTCAGAGTACCTCCGAAAGGTTTGGAAGAGCAAGACCATTTTGACATTTGTAAGACAACATAAGGATTTTAAAATAAATTATTTGCTGTATGAGAAGCCAAGGATGAGAGGACAGGATCTGTGAAATGTGCTCATGTCTGTCTGTGCCAGTTAAAAGACGGGCAGCAGCATTTTGCACGAGGTGAATTATAGTAGCAGTGTTTCATTCCTTCCAATAAATTGCTAATCCTTTTGGACATGTATCAATTGATTCATACAACTGATGCATGCATGAGTGTGAACGATTTAGACAATGAATGTTTCAAACCAAGTAGAAGTACTGTCTTGCACTTAATTAATACTGGTGAGCTCATAAGTACTGTTATTTCCTCTTAGAAACAAGTTGGTATGTTGTTATTTCGTTGGATTGTATGATGGGATTGCAAAGTTAAGGTATTCAAAGGGAATTACAGTCCACTTTATTAATTTTGTAGACCCAAGATCAAAGTAATATAAGTATGGTATGGTAACTTTGAGTTATTTTACTCTTTTAAAAAAATAGGTAGTGCACTAGCAAGGCACATAGTTTTCACTCATTTTTCTGTTTATGTGTTGAGCTGTTTTCAGTGTGCTGTTACATTCATCAAGAGAGATACTGTCTTGCACATATGAGCATACAGTATGAGCATCTAGCAGGTGGAAGGACACTTGGCAAAATATGGCCGTCCATGTAATGAAATTTATGTTGTTTGGATATATTTGACAGTTTTAAGGTTGGATGGCAAAAAGGATCTGATGAAGTACCTCAGACCAGAAAATGCAATGGGTTGTTTTGCTTATGTTCACAACAGAACTGCAATTTTCATCAACAAAAAATAGAATTTGATATTGATTTTTAATTTTGTTTAAATTTAGTTTAAACTTTTACAGAGAACCCTTTGGAAAATTAAAAGGTTGTTTAAAATAAATCAAACACAGTCTAATTTCAACCTGCTAATTCATTCAGGTTACATAAAGCTATTTATTACGACTTTAGTTATATATAAACTAATACTGCACTGTTTTGAAAATATTAAGTAGACGATGCCAGTGCAATATGGGTAAACCATTTTAAATATTCAGATTCAGTACCCTTTCTCATATTTAAATGTTTGACATATGTGTATAAACTGCGATTTTAATCAATAATTATGTACTTAAGACACACATTTGTTCACACAAACATACACATCTTTTTACCCTGCTATGTAAATGTGATACATCCCCTTATGAGTTAACTTTATTCACAACTTTGTGTCTTTTAAAAAGCGACAGTCTGTTGAGAAAAATGCTGTAGAAATTTATGTGTAAGGATGAAGCCAGTTATTTGAATACACTGTATAAAAAGAGAAAACTTTATTTTTCTTACTGTCTGACATCAAATCAGACTAAATTGTGTCTGTACCTGTTTGAAGTCAGTTAGGATAGTCAAAAATATTTCTATTTGCTAAACACCCCCCAAAAAGATGTTTTTGTGGGGTCCTACAAATAGACAGTGACCTTCAGCATAGCACACTCGAATTTAAACAAAGTAGTTTAAAAAATCAAAACTATTTTCTCTTTGATTATTCTGGGATTCAGCAGATAAAAACATAATTTAATCTTAACTGAACAAAAACAGAAAAAAAGTTAAGTCTGATTTAAAATAACTCAGTGAGAAAAATATTACGTGTATTTTCACATAAGACATGTAAACATTTAGTTTTGACTGATTTTGGAGGGATACCATTTTATGTTTCCTGACTACACAAAAGAATGTTTTCAAATGTGAGAAGAATTAGCATTTCTTAATTCGTCTTCTTCTTTATTAATTAAAAAAAAAAATTACTATATATATATATTCAGGATCCAAAGTAAAAATCATTGTGTGTTAGAATTGTGTGCAAAATAAATCTGTTTGCCCTCCGTTCAGCCACTAGGGGGAACAAACTACATTCTGAAGCAAGTACACATGTTCAGCTTTAAAAAGGTTACAGATGTTAGTTCTAAATGAAACAAGAACATCTGCACTTTGCATTTTTAGATCCTTTTGATCCACAAATACCGTCATATCATATGTGAACTATGTAACAAGTGTCTAGTGACAGGAGAAATGTGCCATTTGGAAAGGTTTGAATTGCTCAGGCATGTCAGAAATCCAACCATCTTCCTGGAGTGGAGGGTGAGACTTGGGCTATATAAACTCCAGCTAAGACTGTGCTCATTTTACTCTGGGTTGGAGGGCTGTTCAGGAATCAAGAATGAAGCGCTTCTTTGTGGCAGTATTAGCACTCTTTGTGCTCTCTACCTTTGATTATGCTGACTCTTCAGCTTATGACAAAATAGTTTCCCACAGCCGGATCAGGGCAAAAAAACAAGGGTAAGTCAAACAATATCAGAGATTACTTTAATGTTTAAATTTTGCTTGTTTGGATAGGTAACCTCAGATACCTTAAAGTTTCACTGCACATGCATGAATCTGAGTTTTTTGACAGCAATCATCATCATCATGTTTGTCCATTTATGTTTGTTGCTTTTTTCATGAAATTATAATTTCTTACAATTTAGTTTGAAGAAACCGTAAAAAAAGTAGTGTTATTTCAGTTTAAAGATGTAAGCTCATAATTATAGTTGTTGAATCAATATTTATAACTGAATAGGCACTGATGTAGTTTTTTATGTTTGACTGCCTTGCCTACTCTAACCTAAATACATATACTTGAATGTCTGACATTTTACTAAACAGTTTCCTTTTCCCCACATTCTTAAAATGAATAATTTGATTTTAAAAGCAATTTTTACTTGTATTTGTTGTGCTTATTAATCCTTGTCATATTTTCTCCAACAAATCTCATCAGGCCCAATGTCTGTGCACTTCAGCAAGTCATGGGGTCAAAGAAGAAATATTTTAGCACTTGTCGCAATTGGTACCGCGGGTCCATCTGCGGAAAGAAAGCGTAAGTTGGTTATCCAGTTGAAAGAAGTGATATTTAGGTGTAGGAAATAATGTTACCTGCATCTTTTGCTCTGTTTGTTTCTAAGAGCATTTTTACCGTTTCTGCCTGGTCTCCCATCTTCTCCGGTTACTTCTTATTAACTTTCATGGAAACTTGGATGTCTTTACAGTAACAGACATCTGTTAGACTACTTTAAGTTACACTGGTGTGTAGAATGAAAAACACATTTATAGAAGTGGTCCTAAAACTTTTCGTCTCGAAGACAATCCTATCTGATCCAATAAACTTCAATAGGATTTTTATGTTAGAAGTTTGGTAGTCGTTGGGTGCCACAGCGGTGAACCACTGATTCCAGGATATGATGTGGCTGCAGAATAGTGACTACATTCATGAATGGAAACTCATTCAACTCCTTCATTAAAACCTCCTTGTTGTTAGTAGTCCTGCTGGCTCAGCACATTGGAGGTTAAACATGAATCAAAGCCATGCCATGTTTTTGAGGGTCTTTCAGTCTTTTTCTACCTCACCACCCAAATGCATTCTTTTAAATTTAATTGCAGATCTTAACAGAGGTGGTTCTAATGACTTGAATTTCCTCTCCATGGGACAATAAATGATGTTTTTATTCCATTCTATTCAAACATGAATGGTACCCTAGGTGAGCCCCTCCTTCTGGGACCCCCCAAAGAACTAAGCAAAAACCCACTCTCTTGAACAAGCACACTATGCAAAGAAAACACACACATGCACACCTACACACACACACACACACAAACAAAACCCCATATACATTACATTTGGAATAATGTTTTTAATTTAATTTGGAACTTTTGGAACAAGCAGTACATTGACTATTGTGAGAAAGTAGAAACCCAATCAGTTTGCTACTTTTTTACATTTGCCAACATACTCAAAGCTGAATAAAAAGCATTGTCTATTCAAAAAGTATTGTTTCAGTCATATCCTGCTCTGGTCCAAGACATTGCAATAGTTGACCAATAATTTTGCTGTAAGTGAGGTACTAGTGCATTCAGGTTGTCAAGTATTTTTGTTTGTCCAAACCAGCTTGACAAAATTTGGCATATATATATATATATATAATTATTGATTCCAAGAAGACTTTACTACCAAGCTGTCTGACAGGCTATGATGTGTTACATTAAAATAATACCACATACATTAAACGGGGGAAACTTTACAATAAAGTTATCAAGATTTGAAGTGGAACAGTACTTGTATAAATATGCTGATGGTCAAAAGTTTCCAGGCACCTTGCCAGACACAATCCCTTGGTGTGGGAAAGCAATAAAACGAATGTTGCTGATTCTGCCCCATCTGGGCTTGTGTGAGCTCATCCCCATCCCTGCAACTCTATTCAACCTCCATTCAAATACAGATGTTATATGCATGCAGTTAGCTGTGACCTAGAAGCAGTGGTCTTTGCACTGTTTAAAATATCTGCAATGGATTAAACAACAGTGTGCCTCAATAATCTCTCTACCTATGAAATCTTAACATTTGATAGTTTGGTGTTTAGTTAAATTGTGCTGTTAGAGAACTACACTTCAGACATTTGTTGCATGTTTATTCTTTAATTTTCAAACATGTTAGACCGTAAGGGCTGTGCTGTTATTTAATTCTACTTTTAGATATCTGCTACAACTGGATCACACATGTGTATCTTAAATTATATGTAGATTTTAAACAATCTCTCAGGAAAGAAAACTTCTATCTTTCTATCTTTTAATATTCTAAATTCTATTGAATCATTGTAGAATCATGTCTCTTTTTATTGATCCAATTGTAAGTGGTAGATTCTTAAAACATAGAAGAAAACAATTGTTTCTGCTATTTGTCATGATATCTTTGATTATGTCAAGTTTAAATTGGGTTAGTATCAGCTCACGATACAACTGAAGAAATCTCTTCTAATGACCTCCCCAGGCATCTCTGGGAGCATATAGCATTGCTTATGTTTAATAGCTGCATCCGTAGTGTTCATGTCTTGAGGGTCCTTTATTCTTAAAAACCTGGGAGTTTATTTGGGGTGAAATGTACATAATCACATTGTAGTTTTACTGTAGGTGGAGTCAGAGCTGCAGTTTTCACATCACTGAACATGGAGTAAATCATGTATTTATCTCGCAGCTGCATATTAAGTTTTACTGTTCTCTTTGGGGTGCAGTGTCAGGCAAAATGAGTGGAAGCAACAAATCGCAATCCCTTGTCTCTTCACCAATGAACCATTTTCACTTGAATCAATTCTATTTTCTGAGACTCAGTTGAGGAAAATTTTGAAATATCTGGAGATAGTTTTTTAAACATAACAATTTGTTACAGCTTCTAAAGTAATTATTTCTGTCTAGTCTATTATAATAACTGGATAATCCAGCACTTGTTAAATGCCAAAATTCTAACATGTTTGAGGTTGGTCGAATGTCAAGTAAAGTTAAAAATAAATGGTTATCTTCAAAGAAAAGGCCTTGGCAAGAAAATAATCCAGTACTGAAATTTTAACATTATCCTCAAGGCACCCTTTCCCTGAGGTTTTGGCTCAAACTACTGGATCACACTGTGTGTTGAGATAATCCAGGGGATAATTAATCACATCTGCAAACAGAGAAGAATCCTCTACAAGACTGACAACCTAACCCAAACATAAAACTCATTACAAATGTAAAAACGGTTACACAACTCCAAGCACTATTTTAAAGGAAGTAAAATACACATGGTTTTGACTTGTATGCTTGTATGTGTTCTCTGCAGGACAGTGTTGTATGAGTGCTGTCCAGGATACATCAAGCTTGACGGCATGGATGGCTGTCCTGCAGGTATAGTCTGTGCTAGAACAAACTGGGGACAAAAAGTTAGATGGAGGTATACAATCCATCTGAAGAATATTTGTAGATTAGTTCTGAACTCAGATTCAAGTGGGAATTAAGTGGGAGAGACTGCAATAGCATGTTCTTACTTTATAGTCTCTTTAAAAAAAACATTGGTGTTTTTAATTATTAATTTTTTTACAAAAGCATATTTGTTTCTTTAGTTGCTCCAATTGACCATGTGTATGGGAGTCTGGCTCTAGTGAAGGCCACTTCAACCCAAAATTATGCTGACATTTCCAAACTAAGAGCTGAGATTGAGGGACCAGGATCCTTCACTTTATTTGCTCCAAGCAACGAGGCCTGGGAACTGTTGGATGAGGTGAGTTAGGACAAAACAAAACATCCTGTAACATCTTGGTCTTTCCGTCAAATTTGACCACTTTGTTTCACTCATCTTACAGGCAGTAAGGGATGCACTGGTCAGCAACGTCAACATTGAGCTCTACAATGCTCTGCACAATCACATGGTCAACAAACGCATGTTGACCAAAGATTTAAAGAATGGATTGACATTGACCTCTATGTACAATGACCTTGACCTCTATATTAACCACTATTCCAATGGGGTGAGTATTGTCATGTAGTAGTACATGTAATAGTATTACAGCATAGTGATAGGGGTGGCAGTGAAAAGGGTAGTGTAGTGGGTAGAGTAGTTGTCTTGCAATCATTTGTTAGTATGTCTAGAAAACTGCTGTATAATTTCAATCCATTTACCAAGATACTGCATTTGAACAAAGTGTCTAAGCTTACCATGAAAATGTACATTGCTCGAAGGTGGTTACTGTAAACTGCGCTAGGATTATCCATGGTAACCAGGTCGCAACCAATGGAGTTGTTCATGTCATTGACCGTGTCCTAACTACCATCGGAAGCACTATCCAGGATTTTATTGAGGTCAATGACGACTTGACAACGCTAGCTGTAAGTATGCACCATATCTTTTTTTTGTTGTTTTTATGATATGTTGAAGTTTACTAATCATGTTTGTGAAACCACCTGCTAGGATGCAGCAACGAAAGCTGGACTGCTGGAAAAACTGGGTCAGCCAGGACACTACACTCTCTTTGCCCCAACCAATGATGCCTTTGATAAGATTAGCGGTGGTGACATTGAAAGACTTTTAGGTGACAAGGATGTTACCAAAGGTAAATCCAACCATTGTCAACTGAAACAAATTAAACTGCATAATAAAATGAAATTATTTTTAAAATGTATTTTCTGTCTTAAATTTGTTTAATTTCAAATTTGGGAAACCACTTTGGATCTTTGATATACATATACAGTTATTGCTAGGAAGTATGCAAAAACCCATTATTGGCATCAATTTCATTTTAACTGACTTGATGATACATTAAAAAATTTTATTTTTCCAGAGTTAAATAATGTTACAAAATGCAACTTCGTTAGTTTAAAACAAGAATAAACAAGGATTGGGAGCAATTTGTACTTCGACCCTGTGCTCTTTATAACCATCAGTAAGATTCAGGCATATTATGCAAAGGGTATTTGACCAATCCTCCCGGCAAAAATGTTAGAATGAATTTATACTGGTTGGTTTTCTGGTACAGGACTGGCTTTGAAGCATAGTCCACAAAAACAGTTTTGATGTGTGTTTGGGATAATTGTCGTGTTGTGTTCAACCATTAACCATCTGACCTGAACTATCGCCCTAAAATTAAAGAAAATTGTGAATGGCGAAGGCAATTTAAAATCAGCTTAGGGGAGACTGACCAAGAAAGAAGTGCCTATCCTAAATCAACAGCTTCAAACATGACTGAAATTTCCAGCTACCCATATGGACGAGCGAGTTGCATTCTGAAGGAACATTTTATGATGAGAGTTAAAATAAATTGTGAAATTTGTATCCAGAATGACAAGAGATATGACCAAAAGAGTCACAGGTTCAAACTTAAATATTCAAACAAAACTATTAATGGATGGATATACTAACATCATACTGAGTGTCTAGTTTGCTTCCTTTGGTGATATTGCACAAAGTAAATGAGACATCTGTCTCCAAGTTCTTCCACATCCCTTCATATCAGCAGTTAATATTTTGTCACATTATTTCTTACAACTTAACAATAATCCCAAACGTAAATTAAAACTAGTTTTTGAACAGATAAAATAGGAAACTAGATTAGCCCCAAATTCAACTTAATTGAGAATTTATGGATTTTTTTTTTATGGCTCCAAAAAATGCATGGTAAAAGTGTAACTTGCTATGGGACATTTTACCAAATATTAGTGGATGTGAATGTACATATTTAAACCTATATGCAAAATTGTAATACTTTTTGGACAACAGAACATCCAGAACAAATTCAAACTTATGCACCCAATTCTTGATATTCAGTTAGCTTTATAAAACAGTTCAACATTTTTGGCATCATTTTTATAAAGGCTCTAAGTAGCAGGAAGCAAATGTCTCAATGAGCATGCTGATCAACTTGGGACAGTATGTTAACAATTCTCCTGCCTCCCAGGCAAATGAGATCAGATACATTTTTACTAATTGGGCATATGAACACATCCAGTCAAAGGGTCCACTAGGTTCTACAGGTTTCCAGGGTATCGCCTGTTTAGCTTTTGACTCTCCACACATACTATAAATGTCTTACTATACTGTTTAAAGAAACTGAAAGCATTGTGTTTTTCAGCTCTTTTGGGTTTTCACCTCCTGGACTCAGTCCAGTGCTCTGAGGCCATCATGGCTGGAACTTCTTATGAAACCCTGGAGGGACACAACATTGAAATTGGCTGCGATGGAGACAGTTTAACAGTTAATGGCATCAAGATGGTGCTTAAAAAGGACATAGTCACTACCAACGGTGTCATACACCTTATTGACCAAGTGCTGATTCCAGACTCAGGTTAGATCAACATTTCTCCTGTTCTTTCTACCTTAGTACACCCCATTTATTACTAAAATATAAACAGTTTTATCTGTCAGTCATATTTTAATCGTGTTTGAATTTTCTTTTGCTTTTAAGCTAAACTGGTAATGGACCTGTTGGGAGGTTCACAATCCACTTTTGGTGACATGGTCTCTGAGCTTGGCATTTCTACTGAGATGAGAGCAGACGCTGATTACACTTTGTTGGCCCCTTTAAATGCTGCCTTTACTGGTAAGTCACAAACAGCTTGCTACATCATGTATGGCATCTCTGTTCTGCAGTCCTTAGAAGGCCTAAAGTAACAACTGACTGCTCTTCATTTAGTTACATTGTTTTCAATCTTAAATTCATTTCACAAGCTTGCTGTTAATGTTCAATCTTGCAGATTTATTAGACAAAAAAGGCTCATAAAGCCAGAGAATGTATAATTCCGATGCACAATCTATAGATGCAGTGGACCTTTGTAAAGTAACAATGGTTGGCAATGACGGAGGTCAAATGTTTCCTGTAGATCTTCACCTGGTTTGCAAAAACAGTAGCTGGTATTTTGGCCCATACTTTCATGCAGATCTTCTCTAGAGCTGTGATGTTTTGGGACTGTTGCTGGGCAATACAGACTTTAAACTCCCTCCACAGATTATCTATTGGATTGAGGTCTGGAGACTGGCTAGGCCACTCCAGTACCTAGAAATGTTTTTTATGTAGCCACTCGTTTGTTCTCTGGGCGCTGTGTTTGGGATCATTGGCATGCTGAAAGATCCAGCCACATTTCATCTTCAATGCTATCCCTGAGGGAAGGAGGTTTTTGCCCAAAATCTGACTTTATATGGCCCCATTTATCCTCTCCATAAAACGGATCATTCAAAGGGTCCATTCCCCTTTGACAACTTGTACAAATTGGTGCCAAATCCTTTTTTGCCCCACTGTATAAAGGTTTTTTTGTTGTTTTTTTCTGGAACATTCATGGCAAACTGTGGAAGCAGTCAGGTCTTCTTCATCAGAACATGTGGTGCCACTATCAGATGGAGCTTTGCAATTACTCTGTTTGGAAACATTTTGAAATGAGTATATTGGCATCCAACTAGAAATAAAAACAAATAGATGTTTTTAATTATTTTGTTGTCATTCAAGAATGCTGAGATATAGTTGCAGATATCACACCAGACAAAATAAGTTTTCTATCAAGATCAATCTCTTAGTCAGTTGGGCCTTCAAAAAACGTATGCCTTTTTTATTAAAGGAAAAAAGACAGATTATTAGTTTCTTTGGGGGAATTAAGATAATTCAATACATAGATAATTGATGCTTAATTTATAGGTTACTGTAGGTTACATGTTTAACCACAGAACCCTAAATCACAGATAGAAGGTTTTGGTTCATGACCATGTAGTGTCAACTTATTGATTTTTGTTGTTATGGTAGTGATAAATAAATTTAGCAAACATATTAATTGCAATTGTAAATTATGCTAATTTACACAAGAGAAAAATATCTTGCAAAATATTCCAGATGAAGTGATGTCCATGGATCAGCAGGATCTCAGGATCATCATGGAGAACCACATCTTAAAGAATAAGTTTGGCCTTGGACAACTGTATAATGGCCAGCAGCTGGAGACTATTGGAGGAAAAATCCTTAGGGTCTTCATTTACCGCACGGTGCGTCATTGTCTCCAAAATTCTCCCCAAAAAGGAGAGCTTTATACCACTAGACAAACACATCATCCTTGATGTCATTCTTCCATTAATCACAGTATTTTGGAGACATCATATTAATCCTTTCCTTTTGACTTGTGGATTTTCTCTGCAGGCTGTGTGCATTGAGAATTCCTGCCTGATAAGAGGCAGCAAAGAAGGGAGCAATGGAGCCCTTCATCTCATGAGAACTCTATTGAAACCTGCAGAAAAATCAATGTTTGAGATTCTGACTGAAAATGGAAGTTTCAAGTAAGTCCTGTGCACACTTGGAAACAAGAACGTGCTGTCAGTGCAATTCATCAGCCTTCTGTGGTTTTTTTGCAACTTTTTTTCCTTCTTCTTTGTGCTGCAGGATCTTTTTGTCTTTAATGGAAGAAGCTGGGTTGACCGACCTGCTCAGACAAGACGGAGGTTTTACTCTGTTTGCCCCCAGCGATAAGGCGTTTGCTGCTTTGACTGAAAGAGATTTGAACACGCTGAAAGGTACATCTGCTGTAATGACTTTACCTTTTATAATACCTCCAGCACTTTTGTTGGCAGTTGAAAATTACGTAAATTCCTCAACACACATTATTTTGCTGTTGTTTATTTCAGGTGACATAAATGCTCTCAGGACAATTCTTCTATATCATTTAAGCAATGGTATTGTCATTGGAGGCGGTTTGGAGAGTGGCGTGACAAATCTTCTAAAATCTCTCCAGGAAAGCAACCTCCAACTGAAATTTGTAGGTTTTCAGAACTAAAATGTTTTACTGAAGAAACCCCAATCTTTATACATATGGCTAAGTACAGAATACTTAAAAACAGATTGTTTTAAATGTGTAGGTTTTTTTTTTTAGTTGTGTAAGTTACTACATCTTACAAAATCTAATCTTGTGATACCATAACCAACAGCAACCTGGAGATCAGTGTTAATTTTGTCAGTCATTCCACAATTTTGTCATTTATGATTGCTTCAACTGTTTGTTTCAGACAGATAATGCTGTGCAAGTGAATTCTGTGCAACTCCTAGAAACTGATCAAATGGCCACAAATGGTGTTATTCATTTTGTCGACAAAATCTTATATCCTGAAGGTAAGAATTTTGTCTAACCAAATTCATTAACATTCCCTTCCATTATTATAGCTGTCAAGACATGCATTTATTTCATGATTACCTGTGAAAGTCTAATTACGGTTAACGTCCTTTGCTGTCTTCCAGATATCCCCGTGGGAAGTCAGGAACTCCTCTCGATACTCAGGAAGCTCATCACTTACATACAGATCAAGGTGAAATAAGTTTTTATTAAAGGCCTTAGTGCTTATACAGGGCAGCATGTTGCTTTCTGTATTGACCAAATATGTACTGTAACTCTTTATATTGTACCAAACCTCTTCATTAAATTTTTTTCCAATATGGATTGTTTTAATAATACTTTGCTACAACTATTGTGCAATATTTTTACAGTTCGTTTCAGGATACAGATATCAGGAAATACCTCTTACATTTATGAGTAAGGATATTTATATTTTGCAATAACAATTATGTTTTCTGAATTTCCAAAGTGTCTTTTATTTTCTTTACTGAATTTATGTTTTTTCTTGTTTTTAGAGAGGATCATTACGCGTGTTGTCCAGCAATGTAATTATGATTTCAAACCTACTTATTATCATATGATTGCTTTAGTTTAGCAAATTTTTGTTGAGTGAGAAACTTGCCATCGATATGGCAAACAGACAGGACAGTAATCTTTCACTCTAAAATCATTTTATTAAATAGGGGTATTTTTTATTTATTTACGAGTTATTATTCACACTAACAATCAAAGTCATTTAAGAATAGGCATTTGCCAATACTAAGTCCTAGTCCTATACCTTAGTAAGCTCCATGACATTAGTATTTGGAAAGTGTATTCTTTGATTACCTCATCAATAATTTTCGGAAATGCTGAAGTTAATATTTTTCTTCACAGCAACATAAATTTTAGTTCAACCAGATTTTCTTCAGGTCAGACGCTATGCTGCTCCAACATGAGTTAGCTTATAAAATGCACAATGTTTTGAGAAAGAATCATCTGTAAAATATATAGTTGTATGATTTGTTTCTAAATATCTATCTAATCACAAACAGTTACAACTTTTAATAAACTCACAACTTGCTCCTATCAATATTTAGTTGTTTTAATCCTAAGCACTTTACTAAAGTGGTAGGCTAAAGTTATAATTTTTACTTTCTGTTTGGATGTCACTTGTTGATAAATCAGCTCATAAATTTTTTCCAAAGAAACTCTGGTTTCTCAAGCTAGCTAAGTAATGGAAAAGGTTTGTTTTTGTTTGTTTGTTTAATAAATTTAGCCCTTTGCTTTAATGTCCTACAAATGATATACCGCAGACCTTTGCCCCTTCACAGTTCTGTATTTATTGATTCACCATTTGCAGATGTTTTCATCAAGCATTTCTAAAATATCTGAAAGAAATTCCAACCTGGGAAGCTGAGATATATATATGCACAATGCTGCTTAACACCTTATTGGTTGGCAAAAGTAAAGCTGCCGATCCCAAAAAGCCATTTATTTTTAATGGCACTGATTTGCTGTACCCCCAAGAGCCTTTGGACTGTAGACTGTAGAAGTTAGCTTCTGCTGTAGTGCTAAAATGGTTTCCAGTGTGTCCATTAATGTGTTTGAGCGGTCTCAAGTATATGCAGATTTATGCAATTCGCAGGCGGTTGTGGCCCCTGATCCCCATGAAAACCGGGCCTTCACAATACTAGCATTTTAGATGTGGAAAGTAGTTTTAATGGAAAATGTGATGAGTATATGTGATGTCACGTTTTAGCTAAGGCAAACCTTTTGATACAATGTCATGGGACTCAAACAAATATACAAGGGGGGTAAAAGAGTATTTAGTCAGCCAACAATTGTGCAAGTTCTCCCACTTAAAAAGATGATAGAGGCCTGTAATTATCATCCTCAACTATGAGAGACAAAATGAGAAAGAAAATTCAGAAAATCACATTGTCTGATTTTTAAAGAATTTATTTGCATTTTATGGTTGAAAATAAGTATTTGGTCATTAACAAACAAGCAAGATTTCTGTCTCTCACAGACCTGTAACTTCTTCTGTAAGGGGCTCCTCTGTCCTCCACTCCTTACCTGTATTACCTGTACTTAGTTTGAACTTGTTAACAGTTTAAAAGACACCTGTCCACAACCTTAAACAGTCACACCTGAATGGAGGAATGGGCCAAAATACCAGTAACAGTGTGTGAAAACCTTGTGAAGACTTACAGAAAACGTTTGACCTTTGTCATTGCAAACAAAGGGTATATAACAAAGTATTGAGATTAACTTTTGTTATTGACCATATACTTATTTTCCACCATAATTTGCAAATAAATTCTTTAAAAATCAGACCATTTGATTTTCTGAAAATTTTTCCTAATTTTGTCTCTCACAGTTAAGGTAAACCTATGATGAAAATTACAGGCCTATTTCACCTTTTTAAGTGGGAGATCTTGCACAATTGGTGGCTGACTAAATACTTTTTTACTCCACTGTAAATATTTATTAATGGAAGGTCATTGCAATTCCAGGTTATGAAACAATCTCTTTATTTTTTACAGCTCCTGAAATAAAAAAAATGACAAGGGTTATTGAAGGGCAGCCCTCCATCACTAAGGTTACCAGGGTTATTGAAGGCAAACCGTCAATCACCAAAGTCACCAGGGTAATTGAAGGTGCACCGTCTATCACCAAAGTCACCAGGGTTGTCTCAGGTAAAGATTTCCCATTCAGTCATTTTTTCTAAAGCCTCACATGACTCATCTTCCTGAAAACTAACAAATTATCTTTCCAGGCCCTCAATATTCTGTCAGTTCAGGCACCACAAACGTTGCCCTGGAAGGTAAGTCAATGTGAAAGCACATGTCCAAGGAAATTTACTGTGATTTTTAGCCTTTATCTTTACAATGGCATGATAGTTGGAAATAAAGGAGTATGACTGTTAAACCTTAGATTTATGACTTGTTAAATGGTGTAATTTTACTGAAATAAAAATTTATTTTTTTTCCATCAGGAGTTGACCTTTCAAAAGTTACTACCTTTGAAGGGAATGCTAATCTTGACTCTGAGCAACTTACTAGGGTGATCCAAAGTAAGTTTAATCATTCTCTACAACTCACTGACTCAGAAAGAATGTTAGTTATTAATGTGAGATGTGTATGCTTGCTTCCCTTTCATAGGAAGACCTAATGCAAGAAGAGTTGTAGGTAAAAAATGAAAAAGAATAAGGGAAAAAAAAAAAGACTTTACCCAGGCTAAATAGAATCTCCAACATTGTCTTTAAGCTGATGTTGACTGTAATGTCATGTCTGTTCCTGCATCCGTGTCACATAGTTGTTGCCCTGCATCATACATGTACTGTGTCCCATCAGTCACGCTGGGTGTAATTTATGGAATGGTTTGACTTTTTGAGAAATTAACTTAAAGTGCTTGTTTTTCTTACCTAAAAGTTACATGGAAAAAAGTAATTTGTGCATGGTAAACATAAAGTACTAAATAGAAAACAAGGCAAAAAATAGATTTGTTTCATTTTAACATATCTGCAGCTATAAGGCTACGTAGATTAAAAAAAAAACTACACATTTTTAACTGCTTAGATTAAATAACTTTGTTTGAACTTTGGCAACTATTTTAAATGAGAAGGGGTGCTGGAGCAGGCAAATTGACTTCTTGGATCACCCCGGGTTGCCTTGTAACTTCACTGGGAAAAATAGTTAAAGCCAAAAAGTAAAACCTACTGTAAAACCTTACATGTTGTTATTCCACACAAATTAAATAAATAATAAATAACGTTGGGGTTTATTGGTAGGAGCTATCTGATGTGTATGTTGGCTAATTCTTTCACTTTCCAGTTCATGAACTAACTTAAGCCATCTGAGTGCTGAATCACATTTTCCATGCAGACGCAGGGATCATATCCTTCTCTTTTCTACTCAGTGAGAAAGCACATGGGTATATTTCAAAAGAAAGTCAACCAATTCCTAACGGCAGCTTTGGCTTCTTGCTCATTACAACATGCTTGCCTGCACATTGCTCACCTAAATTTTAAGCTGACATTTACTATGTCTGTGCAGCTGCAGTTTGTGCAACTTTTTTGTAAGGTCTGTCTGAGGTCCATAATTCAAATAGGTTGTGAAGTTCTCCAGGGACAGTCACTCTCCTACCTTCTTGCTGTGCTGAGCTTGGTTCTGTCATGTGAAAAGAGCTGAGATCAGACCATAAAGATATCGAAGCTGTGATGTAATACTTACTGTATTTCCCATTTAGGCAATAAAACAGTTCAATGTGACTAACATTTATTTATTCTTCCATATCCTCTGTTAGGTGGTAACAGGAGGAGGGGAAGGAACTGAGCCTGCCTGGATAAGGAATTTTTCCTGGTGAAGTTATACGTACATGGAGGCTGAAAATGGTGTCTTACAGAAGATACATCTAAAGTGTCGGTTTCTGAATATATTGTGATAGCACTTCCTAACTACACAGAATTGTTCCTATAAACGCTCAAATTTTAGGGTGCTTTATTTGTATATAGATTGAATCTTTAAATTCATTGTATGTTAGCTGTTCAAATGAACATTTTTTGCAAGATTTTAAAAATCTGGAAGGTTATAGCAGTAAAAATCAGGTTAGTATATATTGACAAAATCTTTTTTTCAAACTTTTCTTATGACTGACAGAGGTAAATGCTAGTTAGAGCAATGACCTTTTACAAGATGTTTTGAGAAATAGCTCAATCTGGAAATGGTTTTAAAAACTATTTTTTCTCTCTTAAACTGCTACGTAACTTTAACATCTTTGACTATAAGTGTTTTATAAGTGGGCTATAATTGGTTTAAGGTTTAATTAATTAAGATACAGTTTTTTGGCTGATTGTGTCCTTTCTAATGATATTGCAAAGTCCAGGTATGCTTTTTCTGTTTTCCAAAAATCCTACAATAAAGTGTTTCTGTTGAGATAAATGCATTACCCCAAAAATAGTTATTTCTGTTTCCTTGCAAGATTCTTCACTTTTTTCATGTTGTATAAGAAATATCTTAGCTTAAATCTAAATATTAAGTCTGTGATTTGTATTTGTAAAATTAAGGTGTTTAAATGTACTTCTTAAGTTTAATTGTTTTTCTGTTCACTGGACCAGTCTTTCATTTATAGGTTTACAGGGGATTTCGGCCATCCATTTCTGGACATGTTCAGAACAGATGTAACAAAGTGTTAAGTTAGGCTCCAAGAAAGAATGTTCTCTGAGAGTGGTGTGCTTTTCCATGCAAACTTAAATTAAATGCTAAATTTATGGGTTGAGAATAGCATACATCCCCATAAACTCAAACATGTATAAGTTACATCAAAAGACAAATTCACATGTTAAAACCATGAAAGTCAAACAGTCCCTTAAATATTGGCATGAAAGGTTATTTTAATAATTTTAAAGTAAACAACAAAAGCACTCATGATTATTTGCTGGCACAGTAGTAAAGTCTTACTGAAGAGCAGGCCAGGTTTCATAGCAATTTTGTAAGCCTGCAGACATTTGGGTCTGGTCCAGTTCCTGTGCTATTTGGCTCACATGCAAAATTCTTCAACTCAGTTTATGGTCTCTTGGATTGACTAAAATGAACAAAATCCCGAACAGCTGCCAAAGTAAAAACAAGAAACATTTGGAAGGTACAAAACACAAACATGAAAGAAACCATAATAATTTTGCACACTATGTGAAATAGTTCTGATGTTGAGCAGAATATAAGTCAGGTTTTATGCACTAGGCACATAGTTTAGTGCAGCCTCACTCGAAGAAGTCATGAAACTATTCATCAATTTGTTCTTGCTTATATGCAGCTTAATTTGAATAAATGTTTAAGTGAACTATTTTTATGTTCCTTTTGACATTGGTCTATAATTAGCTTGTCAATGTAATAGCAACAACATATTATTTCAGGTAGTTTCATGCACAAGATGAAGTTCATAACATTGTTTTAAAAGACCACAATTCTGCAATGTATTGCAAAAGCTCCTTTGCATCTGAACTTGGGTTGTATCAGCTGTAATGTAAAGTCAAAACTACACTTGCTTAGGACATAGAGAGCTCACAGGCAACATTACTGATTGTTTACATGACAAACTACTGTGCAAGAGTTGTTCAGTTTAATTTAATATGAAAATATACTAAAAAGTTGACAAGAAGACGGACAGTTTTATACTTTTTAAAAGTAGAAATGTTTACTTGTGAGAACTAAAGTTTCTATTAAAAAATTATTAGTAAATAAACAATTTTTCCGACTTTCTCAGGGTTCAATATAGTGACCCAACTCTTTCCGCTGTGTAGCTTCAACTTCTGTGTGAAGCTTTCCACAATGTTTAGGAGTGTGTTTATAGGAACTTTTGACCAGTTTTCAAGAAGTACATTTGGGAGGTTATACAATGATGTTGGATGAGAAAATGTGGCTAACAGTCCACAGTCTAATGCATCAGAGTTATTTTGTCTGGTTGAGGTTAGGGTGTTGATCAGTCAAGTTCCTCCACATTAAACATGCACATCCAACTCTTTATGGACCTTGATCTGGGCATTTGTGGGCAGTAATTTTGAAACAAGAAAGGGACCATCCCTAAACTGTTTCCATGAAGTTGGTAGTATGATATTGTCCAAAAGGTCTTGGTATGATGAAAATTATAGGTTCCTTTCACTTCAACTAAATAAAATAAATCCCCACTGTAATCCCCTCTGAATCAAACTTTATGCTCGACACAATGAGGTCAGTCAAATACTGTTCTATTGGCAACTGTCAAACCCAGGCTCATTCATTAGATTGCCTTTGACCACTAGAGGATATCTAGTGGTGTTATGCTCAAACAATTTGCATTGCACCTGTTGATGCAAGGCATGCACTCAGCTGGTTGGCCCTGGAAATCCATTCTTTAAAGCTTTCTATGTACTTTTCTTTCGCACATCTTTGGGCAAGTTGAAATTTGGAGACCTGTAGCTTTTTGCTCTGCAGAAATTTGGTCGCTTCTGAGCACTTACACTATGATATCAGCTCACCTGACTCTGATTTCACATTGGCTAGAACTATGATTGACTTACTGTGGTTCCCAGTTACTTCCATTTTGTGCAAATACCACTGAGAGTTGGTCAGGAAATACATTTACAACTGAACTTATAACGTAGATGGAATTTTATTACAGTACCACAATGGAATTCACTGAGCTTTTAAGAGTGACATGTTTCGCAAGTGTTGGTAGAAGCTGTCTACATGACTGGTGCTTTATTTTATACACATGTGGCTATTAAAGTGATTGGTACATCTAAATTTACCTATTAGAAAGGGTGAGTGAATATTTTTGGAAATATAGTGTCCTTGAAACTCCTCAGTGTCTTATTGAAAAGAGCTGATTTTTTGCTGTATGAGCACTGGTATTTATTTTTGTGTTTCAGTAAATTTCATGTATTGTACTTCAAATTGTGTTTCATTAAGTATTACGAGTCTAGAGTTTTTGCTTCCTATGATTGGTTTCCTAAGTCTGTATTAAAGAGTTTATCTTGGATAGATCCACAGGTGACTTACCAAATTAAAGAAATACGTATTGGCTAATAAATACTAACATGTACTAGCAATGGCTTTGTGCCCAACAAAGGATGACTTTTCTCTGCATGGATCTTATTCTCATGGATAACGTGTATGAAAAATGATAGTAAAATAAAGCAGAATTTTACTCACTGGCGTGTGAATTAGAGATGAACATTATGAGCTCAAAGCTACTGACAGTTTTAGGTCAGAAGGATTTCATTGCCTTTTATAGTTGCAGAGCAAGTCCAAACAATTTGCAGAGACTGTACATGAAATGTGAACGTATTTCCTGGATTGTACATTAACGATCAAACATTATGCTGTAGTTACTTAAGTTTTGCGTACTCATATGATTTATGTGTGATATGCACAGTTTTAATAAAGATAATACAAGGGTGTAGGATGCAGAGTGCTTGCATTTAAACAGGTGTCAGGCTTTTGAGACAGCCATTCCGCTTTGTCCAGTATTTCCCATGTTTAGTTTTGACACACATCCCACACTCAGATCAAATTTGACAGTTTGTCCTTACACAAGACAACAAGCAATTGTTCATTTAAACAAAGTTCTTTCTTGGAGGAACTCTTTACCAGAGGTGTGGACTTAATTTAAGGGACTTAGAATTGAGCCAGATTAAAGTCACAAACTATTTCATGAAAGACTTTGGACTTAACTTGGCCTTTCACACCAGTGACTTGTAACTTCATTTTGACGTGAACCCTTTTTTTAAATTTTTTTTAAAGGTTTTGTGGCCACAGTGGCCTTTAGTTATAGTGGACAGGTTACAGAAAGGGGAGAGAAGTGGGGGTAGAGACACTTGGCAAATGTCCTCGGGCCAGAGTCGATCCCGGGACAGCTGCATCGAGGGCTAAGGCCTCTGAACATGGGGTGCCTGTCCTAAACCACTGCGCCACGCGACGCCCCATTGACGTGAACCCTTTTGACCTTATGAGACTTGCTCTAAGAGCGTTTCAATGGAAGCGCGCATAGCATGCCATTATGGTATAATGTCAAACATGATCTGGTCATACGCCAATATTTCCTTGTCTTGTTGCTGTGACAAGCACACTTCATCTACTGTGTTGTTTACCAACTTTTTTCTGCATCCTACTATGAGAGTGAAGAAAACAAACAAAAAAAGAAACAATTTCATAATTGGTCAAATTACTTAGTCAAGACTCAAAATAAAAGTTTAGGATTTCGACTCGACTTATGTGTTACATGTTGGAACCTCAGGTGAAGAGAAAGGTATAGCTCTCAACTGATCCTCACCTGGTAGTAAGTTGGATCTCCTGACAGGTAAGACTGAAAAACTGATTTGGAAAACCCAAGTGAGTCATCTGATGTGTAAGTAGAGCATGCAGAGTTGGGAAAGCAGACTCATTACCAAGGCAGACATAGCTAAAAGCTTCCAGGTAGCAGTACCAGACCAGATTTGCCCTGAAATTGTGAAGGTTTTGGAGATTTTGGGGTTGCTGTGGTTGACAAGCCTGTCTAATGTTGCATTGGGACAGGGACAACACTAGTGGAATGACAGACAAGGCCAGTGGCCATAATCTTTATGAAAGGGGACCTGGAAAGTGTGTACCAACTATTAAGGGACATCACTACTTAACCTCCCTAGAAAAGCCCATAGGGTGTTGGAAAAAAGGCAGTGACTGATTGTCAAGCCTTGGATCGAGAAGTCTCTGCCTTGATTTTGACTCTGGTACTTGGTGTGTGAAATAAATACAAGTGGTTGCAGTAAAATATGGAGGAAAAGTCAATCAAAAGTAAATCAACAAAACTTTTACCCCATTCAGATGGCTCAAAGCCAGATTATGCAGGGTGTTAGGAACATCAACAACATTGCTACCTGCTCTATAAGCAATATAAATTACAGTATCTCAGGTTTTATTTTCTTCTCTAAGGACTTCATGTTAGACAGCAGGATGAAGTCATTTTGTGTTTTTGGTTATTTACACATGGATATGTAAAATTACAGTCTTTTCAGATCTCAGGAACTCTATGGAGTCCTGCAATATAAATGAGTGAAGAGTTAAAAATAAAGCGTAAAAAAATATCTCACCAGTTGTTCTGTACACCTCTTCAAAAGACTGACTCAATTTTTTTTTACAGCACAAGACTTCCTTCACTCCCCCGAAGAGTTTACAAAGAGTCACAGTTTTATTTACTGAAGTGACCTGTGTAGGGGAAGCTTTCCATTATCCACTTCATCTGTAAAACCAAGTGTGTAAAAGCAGTCATAAATAGTGTCAAATATTTACCAAGTTCAGAGTCGGACTGGCTTTCAAGAGAAATAGGGATTTTTCTTAAATGCATGCCCAAAATGGATTTAACACCTTCCCGGATATGGGCGGTTCAGGACTCAGTAGGTTTTGCAGTTTGTTTTCACATTTTAGTTTAGCAAGTTCAAGTTTCTGCTAAAAACTGCTTTTCCATGTCTTTGCTATGAGTAATGCCTCCTTGTTAAAGTCAGGCCAAATTCAGTCCAAACCTCAAAATTCACTTTAATTTGCTTTTGCATCAGTCTTTACCAAGAACGATCCTTAAAAACCATGTATTACTACTGTTGTAACTACTAATAATAAATATTTGTTGTCTGCTTTTCCGAGCATCAATAATTATAATCAATAATTTAATATTAATATAATTATTGATGACGTTCTAGTTTAACCTGTTTATTAAAGACTTCGGGGCACCAATCTCATAAATGAGATAATTTTAATTAAACCAGACTGTCAGTCTCTCTGAAAAGGCGTAGAGTTCGTCTGCGGGGTTAAAACAAACTTTACAGCACACACTGAAATAGCACAGGAAACTTCTCGTTACTTAAGGGAATTTATTAATGAAATAGGTCAACCTTACAGATTACATTTCATTCATAATTTCCATCTATTCTAACGCATGCAAAAATATAGAACAAAGTTAACGTCGAGGGAAGGGGGCGTGTGTGTGCGGCTGTGTGTGTGTGTGTGTGGGAGACAGCGAGCGGATGAGGGGGGTTTAGTTTAGCACACTCAATGCGATAAATAACTCAAGTCTTATCAATTGGCGCGATCGGTTCACAAAGGAAGACAAAGGAAGACCGCGTGGCGATTCAACAAAACGCTAGTTTCATTAGCAATGGTGGCTTGGACAAAGGAAGCGAGGGCGACGGAGAAAGGGGATCAACTGAGGCCACGCGACCTGTCTAAACAGACACGCACCGACCGCAGCAGACAATAAACAAACAAGGAAATAATACAATATAATATACTGCTTCTGGTTGCAACCAAAGTCAAATAATAAAATAAAAAAATCATGCACATTCAGGGTCGGTGTACGGCGACAGACGACCAAGAATAACAGTGGTTGACCAGTTGACAAACTTATTTTAACCAACAGAAAACAGATATTAACCGTCAAGACCTAATTCTCCTCTACCCAGACCAAAGATATGAATCAGTTTAATCCTACTTGGTGGGGGCGGCTCTCCACAGTCCACGACGAAGAACGTAGAAAGTGTCCAGGCTAAAGGAGCGGTTTTGCGCAAAACCGAGGTCAGAAAAGCGGACGTCCGACTTTTAGGCGCTGAGGGACTCAGGCCTTTTTTCAATAGAGTTCAGATGGCCAACGGACTCCCTGGTTGCCCGTACAGGAAAGTCCGTTTGATCGGCCGATTCACTTCGAAGTTTAAAAGGGAAGTTCTTCCTGGTCCAGCAGGTTTGAACGGAAAAAGGGGAAAATGCTAGCAGTGGATTAAAGCGTCTCCTCACAGGCACATCTCTCTGGGACCAAGAGAGACCAAGTTTTCAATATTCGCGCTGCTTTTATCAACTCTGTGATGTCATCACTGGCCACAGACCAATGAGAATGGGTCGAGGGCAGCGCAATGGGTGCTGGGAGATGCAGTTCGTTCAGTGGAAGGATGCTGGGAGATGCAGTTCGTTCAGTGAAAGGATGATGGGAGATCCATTTCGTTCAGTAAAGGCCATAGCCTCAACACTACACTTCAAAAGAAATTTGTAAGTAAAATAATAGCATGGTGTTTTGTATTTGAGCTAAAAATCTGCCCTCAACAGAAGCTGACATTACAAAGGTAAAATGGTTTTTAGTTTTAAAATTAATTCACAGACTGAATAGTTCCTTCTTTTGCTAAAACAAACAAACAAAAACAATTCCAAGTATTTTTCTGTCTATTTACAAATGTTTCTTGTATGTTCTGGTGTGAGCTGTCAGGCTGGGTATTGTTGATTGGATTTCTGATAGCAGGCCTTTCTTTGGATACTGTAGCGAAGGTTATTTACACCCTGCATCTTTAGTCCTTTTTACTGAAGTGTACTTTGTTCACATGTTCAGTATCAGTAACGTCTTCCCTTTAATAAATATATATTCAGATCCGTGCATTTCAAATCCTCATATGCAGGGCTAAAATAATAATATTTTGTTTTGATCATATATATTTTTAAACAATATGTATTTGAGTTTCATCTAAAATTCAAGATCCACAATTTTACAGTCCATCAGTTTTTTATTTGTTATATGTTTACAAATGATATTAGAACAACAATTAATAAAAACAATATCACATTCACAGAATCCTAAATCTGCCCATTTGAAATGTTTATAAAGATTTATTGTCACACTGAGTCTGCATTGTTGCTCAATTTGGTTGAACCCAAGCTTTTTTTCCCCAAATATTTTATTTTTATATTTATTAATGTGAGCATGACATAAACAAATTCTCTAAGAAAAATTATTTATCAGCATAAAAAGCTAAATATTTTGGTGGTAGATTTGGAGGTAGATTCTGACAGCTGAAGGAGTAGCAGCTACTCTCTGTCTCCCTCCAGATCCGTTCACTTTATTTTATTTTCTGTTTGCTTTTCTTGTTTTCTTTTGTTTTCTTTTCTTAACCTTTTCTTAGTTACTTTATCTACCCAGCGCCTGGAGTTACTGTATTGGACCGGATATCCTCTTGGATTACTTTTTTATGGACTTATCAACATGGCCTTTTGCTCAGCTGAGGATTTTGAAAAACTGCTCCACAGAATTGAGGGCATTGAAACGAAGCAACGTCGTCTGGAAATTAAATTGTGATCTCCACGCTGATTATGCAAACGACACAACTTTACCGTTGAATACACACAGGGAACAGCCTGTAAGCCCGGTGTTACATCGGTCTAACCGTGTCACAGAGAAAACACAAGACAACACAACTCCATCAGCAAACAGATGTCTTACTGGCTGAACTCCCCACTCTAATGTACACTGGCCAGCTTTAAAACTCACAGAATCCTCAACCCCACCCTGTTCTCCGAGGAAGAAAAAACAAAAGAAACTCCAGCACAGAGAAAGCTCTGAACCCAGACCTGCCGCTTCTGCTAAAAGTAAACAAAAGAGGTTTCATCCAAAAACAAGAGATATTTCTGCACCTGAAATCCCGCTGAAAAACAGATTCGCAGCCTTGAGTTTCCCAAAAGATGACGCAGCCCCTGGACCAGTCAAAGCCACCAGGAGAAACCCAGCCGCATCAAACAGACACATAACAAAGTAAGAGCCCCCCCAGCAAAGATTGTTATCATACAAGATGGATCAATTAATGGAATTTAGGCTTTTTGTAGCAAGAACACCAAAGTTTATAGCTGCTACAAAAATACAGTAAGAGAAATATCAGAAAAATCCAGAACATCTTGGACCAAAATCCTACTTTGGAAAAACTCGTCATTCACGCTGGATCAGCAGATATCGCGATGAGACAATCAGAAATTCTGAAGAGAGACTTTTCTGATCTCCTACAAAGACTTGACGGACTTAACGTAAACATCCTCATCAGCGGACCAGTCCCTGAAGGGAATGATGAAGTATTTAGCAGACTCCGCATGCTCCATAAATGGTTGAAGAAACAATCAGCTGAGAAGTTGTTCACATTTATTAATAATTTCAAAGTATTTGGAAGTGCTAATCATCTGTTTAAAGCAGGCCTACGTTATCTTAACAAGGCCGGAGTAAGGCTCTTAGTAGCAAAAATTTTTCTTATCAAAATCAGAAAGCAAAACACTTGCTCCCAAAAGCTGACCTTGAGGCGCCCATGGATATCAGAGAACAAAAACACCAAGTCATGATGACACCACAGGACCGAATAGATAAACAACCATCAGAGATTAAGTCTTCATCTTCCTGTGACTCAGCCACATCAAATGAGTCTCCATTAAGAAACTTTACAGACAGACTGAACGAACAAATCAAATTTGGGACACAATTAACACCTAAACTTAGACTACACCAAACCCCTGGGACTAGTGTCAATAAGCCTGGGAGCTTCCCCCCACTGATTATTACAGATATTTGATATTTGAGGGAACCGAGCAGTAAATCTACCCCTACTGTCCCCCAGAACTTAGCATACCAGTGATTATCAGCAGCAGGAAACATAAACCGTTACCAACACGCTCTCATATTAAACAAAATCTCAAATTGATAACCTGTCAGAAGGTTCAGCTTCCCATCATCGCAATACTTAAAGGGGTCATGACCTGTAATTTTCACTTTTCCATGAGAAAAAATTTATGTTATGATTGCCTAATGAATATACACTGCCCGGGAAGCCGATATTTAAAAGTGAAGCGTTTGTTTACCCCTGGGTTCGTCAACCGCCCCACATGCACGCGCACTCAAATATGTGGTTTTAATTTCTGGCAGACTTGATGTCAAGTCGGCGCAGGATATACCATATATAGACATCGCAGACCTACCTATGCTGCAGGAAGCCCGCCCTCCCTCTTCTCCCTTCTCCCCCTCGCTCCTCTCTCCCTCATATTCAGTCCATGCCGCCATTACTGAATTCTAGTGATGGGAATATCTAGCTCTTTTTGGAGAGCCAGTTCTTTTGGCTTTGCTCACCATAAAGAGCTGGCTCTTTATGCTCCTCAGATTTTCTGTTGCTTAAAGTGTATTTATTACCAAAATTAATGCAAAACGATGTCTCCCAAATGTACCAAAACAAGCGGGAGGGTGGGTGAAAAAAAACAAAAAACGTTTCCCAATGACGAGCCTTCTCCCATCGTTCATTTCAAAGACTTAGCTCGTAGAGCCGGTTCGTTCACGACCGACACATCACCGATTCGAAGTACGAACTCCACCGTGAAAGATGCAGAAATTTTCTTCACGCAATGATGCATGAAGAAGACATATTCATGTTAGCCTTTAATTTTAATCAGCTAAAACCTTCTTCTTCTTCTGCCAGAAACGTAGTGCACACGTGAGGTGCTCTGTTGTTGACTGCCAGAATCAACATGGAAATATTTTTTCTATTTTTTTTACGCCGGAATCCTCTACGAATTTGGGACAATATCAGGCGAAGATGGGATCGAAGCTCCGTTTGGAAATAGAGGCCATTCCAACAATCAGACTTGCCTGCAATTGAAACGGTAAGGCTGTGTTTTTATTGCTCTGCTATGTGTAACAAACAGCAGCTAACTGCTAATGTGGCTATTGTATGCTAGCAGGAGTGGATATGGGTTAGATATGCTGAAGCGTTACCTGCGGTGTCAACCCCCCTCCTTCCAGCCACCAATCAACTCGTCCCTCATTTGCATTATTACAATGCTCGTCCACGGCAGCCAAAGTATCGCATCAGATCTCGCGAGACAATAATGCCTTCATAAATAAGGGTCAGAGGAGCTCTGTGTTGATTTTTTCACTTTTTTTCAACTTTTCTTTTTTAGAAGGGCCTGAAAGACCATAATAGAGCGTGGGTGTCCAAGATAATACTAGGTTATGACTCCTTTAAGTTGGCTTTATTAAACATTAGATCTCTATCCGGGAAGTCTTTTCTTATCAATGACTTCATCACTGAGCATAATTTACATGCCCTTTTTTTATCAGAAACTTGGCTAAATGAAAATAACGAAACAACTGCATTGATAGAATCTACTCCTCCAAATTACAATTTCTTAAGCGAGAGCAGGAAACACAGACAAGGTGGAGATGTAGCCACCATTTTTCACAACTCAATGAACTTTAAAAAGGTAACCCTGGGCAAGTTTGATTCTTTTTAATACCTAGCCACCCAGATAAACGAGCCTAACAAAGTTTTATTTCTAAGTTTATATAAACCACCAAAACTTAACTCTAACTTCTTTAATGATTTCAATTACCTTCTTTCTGTAATATGTATCGACTATGACCAACTAATCATTGTGGGGGACTTTAACATCCATACCGACAACCCCCAAGATAGACAAGCAAAAACATTAGATGATACTCTCCACAACTTCGGCCTGACCCAGCATGTCAAACAATCAACACACAATAAAGGACACACTCTGGACTTAATTATCAGCAAAGGTTAAAATATTTCCAACATCTCGGTAATTAATATTGCATTATCTGACCATTTCTGTATTTTCTTTGAAAGTACCATCTCTGCTAAATTATCCAGCCACAGTAAGACCACTATAAAAAAGCGTTTTCTAGGGGACAGTTCAGTAGAAACCTTTAAACGTATTTACCCTTCCACCACATCCCCCTCATCTCCCAACTCAAACTCAGTAAATAAGCTGGTAGATAATTCCTTGCGAAAATCTCAGACATCATGGATTCCATTGCTCCAACTAAAGTGAAAGTAGTCTCAGGTAGAAAGAAGTCTCCGTGGACAGGTAATCCACTGGTATCTAGTGAAAAGAGAGAGTGTCGACGAGCCGAGAGAAAATGGCGGAAAACTAAACTCCAGGTTCACTGTGAGATCTACAAAGAGAGACTGAATAGATATCAGCTAACCATAAAAGATGCTAGGGAATCGTTCTTTTCTGAAATCATCAACAGAAACATTAGTAATGCACAGACTCTATTTGCAACAGTGGAAAGACTAACTAATCCTTTAGTGATAGTAACCCCTGAACTAAACTCTACCAGGGTCTGCAATCAATTTTCCAGCTTTTTCACTGAAAAGATTCTAACAACTAGATGGTCAATCTGTACCTCAATATCGAACCCACAACCAGTGTCATCCCCAATCAACAAGAATGTAGAGAAAATGTCTGAATTCCACGGATTAAACCAGAACAGCCTTGAAAAAATCATTATCCAATTAAGCTCCTCCTCCTGCTGTCTTGATATCCTACCCACAGCTTTTCTAAAGAAAGTTCTTCCTGTTATTGGGTCTGATCTTGTTCAAATAGTGAACTCATCCCTGCTATCAGGTGTCTTCCCTCAGGCTTTAAAAACAGCAGTTATTAAACCACTGCTAAAGAAGAAGAATCTGGACAACACGTTAATGCAGAACTACAGGCCAATCTCTAATCTTCCATTCATCAGTAAGATTATTGAAAAAGCTGTGTTTCAGCAGTTAAATAGCTTCCTAACAACGACAAACCGTTTTGATGTTTTTCCGTCAGGTTTCCATGCTCACCACAGCACCGAGACTGCCCTCGTCAAAGTATTCAATGACATCCGCATAAATACAGACTGTGGTAAAACCACAGTGCTGGTTCTGTTGGACCTCAGTGCAGCATTTGACACTGTTGATCATTATATTTTATTGGAACGACTGGAGAGCTGGGTCAAACTCTCTGGTACACTACTTGACTGGTTCAAGTCTTACCTAAAGAACAGGGACTTCTATGTTTCAATAGGAAACTTTTCATCAGAACGAACAGAAATCACATGTGGGGTGCCACAGGGGTCCATCCTGGGGCCCTTCTTATTTAATATCTACATGCTCCCACTGGGCAAGATTATAGCAAGCAATAGCATTAGCTACCATAACTACGCAGATGACACTCAGTTCTACATTACAATGTCACCAGGTGACTCTGAACCCATTCAAACCCTAAATCAATGTTTGACCATATAAATGGATGGATGTGCCATAACTTTCTCCAGCTGAATAGAAACAAAACTGAAGTAATTATTTTTGGACCCAAGGAGGAACGATCAAGAGTCAGCACACAGCTTCAGTTAATACAGCTAGAAACTACTGATCGGGCTCGAAACCTAGGTGTAGTAATGGACTCAGACCTGAACCTCCAGGGTCACATGAAGGCAATAACAAGGTCAGCCTTCTATCACCTGAAGAACATTTCTAGGATTAAACGACTGATGTCGCAACAGGACCTAGAAAAGTAGTCGGATTGATTACTGCAACAGCATCTTCACAGGTCTCCCTAAAAAGTCAATCAGACAGCTGCAGCTGATCCAGAACACTGCCGCTCGCGTCCTCCCTAGAACCAGGAAAGTAGAGCACATCACCCCAGTTCTAAAGTCTTTACACTGGCTCCCTGTAGCTCAGAGAATATACTTCAAAATACCCCTACTAGTTTATAAATCATTACATGGCTTAGCACCAAAATATGTTGAAGACCTGTTGTCACAGTACCAACCGCCAAAACCACTCAGGTCCTCCAATTCTAGCCTACTAAACATCCCTAGACTCAGAACTAAACATGGAGAAGCAGCTTTCAGCTTCCATGCTCCCCTTATCTGGAACAAACTTCCTGACGAGTGTAGAGCTGCTGAAACTCTGAACTGCTTTAAATCGAGGGATCTCTTTTAATCTTCACAACAAACACTCTTTTGCAATTTCTTGCAAGTTTTTGAAAAAAAAGACATTGCACCTGTACATTAGGAACACAACCTTGAAACACTTATGGTTTCCTGTTGTAGCCTTTCTAAACCCATACAGCATTTCATTTGACCTGGCAACTTATTTTGATTTATTAACTGACAGAAGACAACTCCTGATGGAAGGACACCTGAGGATACAATATTCCTTTCTTCTTCAGTCATATATCACACTCAGGTATAACATCTTTCATAATCTGGGCCAACCCAAATACTATGAAACAATATATAAGCCCCAGCTTGCAGGATAGCTTGCATGACATCATAGGGATTTAACCCTTTTAGACCCTGTCTAGTCTTTGAGTCTACTTGTTTGACCTTTTCAACTTATTAGTTGTCTTATTTTGTCAGCAATATAATTATAGATGCCTACACTTAAAGGCTGCCTTCTTTTTCCTTTTCTTTAACTTAAAAACCTCACACACCCGGTAAGTGATTTTTATGAGCGATGCAAATCCAGCAGAAAAATAGTCTCCCGTCTAAAAAAAGGAATTTAGAAAGTCTAGCAGTAAAATTCAAACTCATTCTTTTTCTTTGGAACATGAACTTCTGAACACAAAGCAGGAAGGCAGCTGGGTCTTTGCATCTGGTTTCAGATGGTGGGCTGATGAGCTGTCCAGTCTTGAGAGATGTTTTTAACTCTCTCTTAGGGTATATACAAGGACCAGCAAGTGTTTAGGAGACTAGTTGCTAACCATTTGCAAGCCATTTCACTCAACCTATTTCTGTTTAGATACAAGAAAAACTGTTGTTCAGGAAGCTGTTTCCCTCTGTAATCATAACATTCAGCAATATTTAGATGTGAAAGAAGAATATGCACAAATTTTGTTATTTTACTTTATAAATGTTCTCAAGCACTTAAGGTGGAGACTTCAGCCCTCCTCAGTTTCCTGATAAAGAAGAGCCTTTGTTGGCCCTTCCTCACCAGAACAGAGGTGTTTAGTTACCAGGTCAGGGCCAAGGTGATGTGGTGGCCCAAGAATCTGATGTTATCCACACACTCCACCACCTACCCTGGAATGAGGAGAGGTGGGGGCTCTGTCCTCTCGGACCTCCTGTAGTCCACCATGACCTCCTTGGTTTTGCTGGTGTTGAGCACCAGCAAAAATCTTCAATGTTCAACAACACCTGATCCTCTCTCTGTGTGTGGAAGTTCTCATCATTGTTTGCTATAAAGCCTACTTTCCATCGGACGCGTATTGTGGCGCATACCATCTGCGAAGTGTAGTACGCAGCTGATAGTCGCCATGACAGTCAATGGGTTTGTTTCCACCAGGAGCGAAGAAGCGCGAATCAGACATATCCCAGAAGCTTTGTGTCGCGGCCCTCTCATGAATGTATGCAGCGACTTCTAAAGCGTGTCAAGCTCAACAGTTTAGATGGGGCCAGACAGTAAGTCAGACACGGGAGCAGTGTAAAGCATCCAGAAAATTACCTTACAAAAAGTCATTACCTATGACATCAGGGTTGAGGTCAGTCAGTCTGTGGGTGTAATTTGTTGGTTTTTATCATGGACAACGAGAAGTTAATCCTTGAAGTAGAAAATCACCTAGTTCATATGATAACAATCATTTTAACAAGGACAACATTAAAAAGGAAAAGGACATAAATACATCCAGTTTTGGGAATTGATTGTGAGTTAATGATACTAATTGACATAGAAGAAATGTTTTTCCCCCTGTATACTACCCTTTAAGTTATGCAATTCTCCTGTGATTTTGTAATCTCCCGAGACCATCTACATGGAACTTTTTCATAGCCGATGTGCATCTGAAACGCTCCCGGTGGGAAGGGACATACTGCTGAGCTCGCGAGTAAAGCACATCTACAGTTGTGGCCAAAAGTTTTGAAAATGACACAAATATTAGTTTTCACAAAGTTTGCTGCAAAACTACTTTTAGATCTTTGTTTCTGTTGTTTCTGTGATGTACTGAAATAAAATTACAAGCACTTTATACGTTTCAAAGGCTTTTATTGACAATTACATGACAATTTTGCAAAGAGTCAGTATTTGCAGTGTTGGCCCTTCTTTTTCAGGACCTCTGCAATTCGACTGGGCATGCTCTCAATCAACTTCTGGGCCAAATCCTGACTGATATCAACCCATTCTTTCAAAATCACTTCTTGGAGTTTGTCAGAATTAGTGGGTTTTTGTTTGTCCACCCGCCTCTTGAGGACTGATCGCAAGTTCTCAATGGGAATAAGATCTGGGGAGTTTCCAGGCCATGGACCCAAAATTTGAATGTTTTGGTCCCTGAGCCACTTAGTTATCACTTTTGCCTTATGGCTGGAAAATGCATTGTTCTTCACCAAACTGTTGTTGGATTGTTGGAAGAAGTTGCTGTTGGAGGGTGTTTTGGTACCATTCTTTATTCATGGCTGTGTTTTTGGGCAAAATTATAAGTGAGCCCACTCCCTTGGAGGAGAAGCAACCCCACACATGAATGGTCTCAGGATGCTTTACTGTTGGCATGACACAGGTCACCATGGTTAACAATGGAAGAACAATGATTTCAAGCATCACCCTCCTTTTAACATGTCAAGTCTGCCATTCTAACCCAATCAGCCTGACATAATGATCTCCAGCTCTGTGCTCGCCAACATTCTCACCTGAGTTAACAAGACGATTACTGAAATGATCTCAGCAGGTCCTTCAATGACAGCAATGAAATGCAGTGGAATTTTCATGGCAAAGAAGGACTATGCAATTCATGTGACCACTGTTCATAACATTCTGGAGTATATGCAAATAGCTATTATAAAAACGTAAGCAGCAACTTTTCCAATTTCCAATATTTATGTAATTCTCCAAACTTTTGGCCATGACTGTATAACGTTACACACTGCTTACGCTTCCGGTGGAAAGCAGGAGTAAGATCCACTACAGTGATGTTGTCCACAAGCTTCAGAACCATCTTTAAGGAGTGGATGGCTACACAGTCATGGGTGAATGGTGTGAAAAGAGCAGGCCCACAGCCCTGAAGTGTACCTGTGTTTGGGACCAGGGTGGATAATGTTCAGCTCCCTATTCTCACCACCTGAGGCTGGTTGGTAACAAAGTCCCAGATCCAGAAGCACATTGTTGAAAGTTCCAGGTCATGGAGCTTCACTATCTGCTAGTCTGGGTGGATGGTATTGAATGCTGAACTGAAGTCTGCAGAAATCATAAAATAGGTGTCAGAAGGCTGCTGGTGTGTCAGGGCTGTGTGCAGTGAAAGGGTGACAGCATCCTCTGTGGACCGGTTTAGACATATTTATTGTAGCTTTGAACAAGTACGAGGATTGTTATAGCTTGTTGAGATATTTTGCATTGAGATGATACTGTGGGCTTAAAGTGCTGCATACTGAACAGATCCTGTGCAGCTTCTTCACGGCTTGCAAACAACTTTAGAAGCGTTATCGCCACCTTTTGAGGGAACCAAGAAACGTGAGATTAAATGACTCGTTATTTTTGCATTTTATTTTTTGTTATCAGTCAATCAAAGCCCAAGGCAATGTTTCAACCCTACTTTTCAAAGCACAACGCCCAGCATATTTTCTTCTTTCTGATTTGTCTATTTTAAATTAGCTGGCTCACAGTAGTTCTTTAGAGGACTTCAGATCATCAGAGATTAAATGACGAGACATGAAGAACAAATAGTTAATAATATAAGTAAGGAGGAAGCTCTGAGTCCACAGTATGTGGAAAGTTCCTATAGGTCTTCTGCTTTTATCTCAGTTTGTTCACCAAATGCATCTTAAAAATATTAAGTAAAATGTTCGTAGTTAGGCACTTTACTAAATGGATCTTAAAAATATTCAGTAAAATGTCAGTAGTTAGCCGCTTCACTGTGAATGCCTCCAATATGGCTGCGCATCTGGGACTTTCAGAATTCAATGTCTTCACTGTGTATTGGTGAAGTCTCATATAAAGCAGAATTATCTTTAAAGACATCTGGTGCACCTATAGAAACGTAACTCTCAACATGTTTAAAACCAAGGAAATCAATTTTCTGTAAAAACAGCATAAAATCCATTAGCCTATAGTGTTTTCTGACATCAGTGACATGTAATGCCTGTCTTACTAAAGTTTGATTAAAAAGCACTGAAAACTGCCCTCTCCTAATAGGCAAAAAGTTAAAAAGCTCCAGATCCACACAAATCCTTTCTTAGTACATTTCCTCAGGCAGTGAGGACCTCCAACTGTCATGAACCCTCAATATCCACTTTCCTTTGCAAGGTATGTCCCTCCCAGGGTCTTTCGGAATACACTGTTTGTAGCCACTAATAATTTATCTATTTTGTTGTCTATTCTGACTCCAGTAATCCAGATCACATTATGTTTTTATAGAATGTTTATTTGCCCTTATATTTCCCTGTTTGTTGTGTTGTAATATAAATTGTGTTGTCTTGTGAGCTTGGAATCCCACACCAAGCTAAATTACAAGTGAGGCTTATCTCATTGGCAACACGTATTGACTTGACCTCCTTAATAATGTACATTCGATGCTGCTCAATAATTTAACAAGGCATTAGGCACTTGGATATTTGCTTTGGGTCAATATCATGCCTCAAAACATATTTAGGGTTTGTGCCAGAGTCTTAAGAGTGCAGTACACTGCTTAGACAACACTCAGCAGCCACAAAAGCACAAGTGCAGTTTTTATTGTGCACATGGGAAAATGCAGCAAAATAAAACTGCAGATGTCTGCCTTATGAAACATATCAGAGTCGGGTTAGTTGTCAAGAGGTCAACAATGTAATTCACTTTAGAAACATCATCTTAGCTGATGTTGAGCCTTTCAGAAATCAAGATGTTGCAAAGTTCAACACTAACCAACTAAATGTACAGTTACCATTGATCAAAAAAAATTTCTGTTATTCAACTAAGCATCTGTGAGTGCTTGGAAAACTATTTTCCAAGACGAGTGTCATTTTATCTATGTGTGTATTTGAATAATCCCAGAAAATAGCTAAAAGCAGATTTTAAAATTTCTAAGATATTTTCAGTTTTCCATGGTCTTAATAATATGTTCTAAATGCTTAAAGAGTATTTTTTTATGATTCCAATAATTACAAAAAGTTATGTATGTCTTTTTCCACTCCCACTGCAAGCATTAAAAAATCCACATGAATACAACACAATTTCTTTAAACGCTTAAGAATGTGGTATTTGTGCAAGTTCTATTAAATTTTTTTGTAAATTCAGCATTAGAAATGATTTTAAGTTGGTGAATTTTATTTTGAAACATATTTTAACTTTAAACCAAATCAAATGAGCTGATATTAAACATGGATGTTCCCTTTTTTCTGCCTCTGAATTTGTTTACTGTCAGTGTTGTCAGTGCTGCTGAGCACAGAAATGGAAAGAAACATCTAAGATTTCCTTCAATATCAGTTAAATGATGGCTAGTAAAACTCCCAGTCCCCTCTTCCACCATCCTTCCGGAGTCATAAGTCACGTAGATGGGATTCCCTGTGCTTTTGTGGTCCAGATCTCCAGTCTGCTTTTTCCTCTCTTCTTTCCTCTTTCCCCTGTTTTTGGAAATTACTGGTTGGAGGAAAGAACCTTGAGCCAGTGATTTCCAAAAACAGAGTTTTGTGTATTTCTTCCTATTTATCCAAGACAGAAAATGCTGAAACTGAGAAATAAATAGGAAAATATACATATAATCAGGTATAAAAATGGGAAAAAACATGCACGTGAGATAACCAGATCAGCCAATTAACCAGTGATAGGACATTGTATGTTTGTAAGATGCACTTGGTATACATATTGCTAATCAAAAACACTGTATACCTAATCAACCGTATACATGTTTCATATGCATGTTAGAGAATATTATTTAATATAGTCTAATTATAAGTATAACTTAAATACACTTTTTATGTATTTTGTGAGTCTTAAAATATCACAGAGGTGTACAACAATGTTCTATTTTTACTCCGTCCTCCTGTAACTTTTTCAGTTTCATTACAAATGTGTCAGTAATACTTGAATTTTCTCTACCTCAGGGTACTTTTGATAATATTACATCAGAATTTGCACAAATGAAATTATAGCTTTGTGGATTCCTTAAATTTTCCCCTCTGGTAAAGCAAAGCTTTCAAATATCGGGACAGGTTTAACTTCACTTGACCTGTGGGTTCAAAGCTTGATTGATATTAAATACACCCCCTTTAATGAGAGCTTTTCCCTTTTACTTTACATCTCTTGAATATGGGGTAAACCTTGGAAAATCTCTTCTGCCCTGACATGTTGAATTATGTAGCACAACACCAGTCATCAACTCGGTTTGTGGAAAACTTGAAAAGGAATTAAAATTCTGTGTAGCACGACACAAAGAGGAAGACCTGTTTGCTTCACAATCTTTGCCAGCACATTCATCCAGGTTAAGTAAACAAAGTATAAACATACTATATACATTTCATGTTAGTAAAATATAGTCCTGCTGATGGCTTTTATCACTTCATCTTCATGACAAGCTATTGTTCAATCTCTAGATGTTGAATTCAATTCAGAGTCTTCAAAGAAAATAATTTGTTCATGGTTAACAGCAGGAAAACAGGCATTACATACTCTCTAATATTTTCAAACTCTCACATTATGCAATGGTTAAGTCCATAAAAATACTCTGGCTCTAAAATTAAAATTTTTCTTCATCCTAATACTACAGTACAGAAAACATGATACATCATAAGTTCAGGCAGAAAAATAGAAGTTCACATCATTCAATTCTTACAAGCCATTTTGGTAAAACTTACCAAAAAAATGGTTGGAGAATTTTGACCTTAAAACCGTTTAGAGATTTCAGAAGAATTCCTCTGAGATTTTGATCCATAGTGACATGACAGCATCACAGTTACTGCTATCAGTTAAAACCTGGTTGTTGTTGTTCTCCTCCTCTGACTTCTGATATGAAAAATGCAATTTCATCTACACAAATTTCTCTGACTGTTTGTTCTCTCTTTTTCAAACCATTCTCTGTAAACTCAAGAGATGGTGTCCATGAAAATCCCATTTGATCAGCAGTTTTTGAAATACAACAGCCCGTCTGGCACCAACAACCATGCAATGTTCATGAAACCTTATTTTTCCTTATTCCAATATATATTTTTGAACTTTAGCGAATCTTCCATTTGTGTTGATGCCTAAATGCATTGAGCTGGTGCCATGTGATTGGCTGATTCCATATTTGAAAAAGAAGTGGCTGGTGTGTTTAGTTTCTCTACTATAAAATGCAGTTACATTCTGGAAGATTCAATATTCCAAGTCCATTAAAAAGTGTAAACTAATAAATAAGGGAACAGAAGAAAAAAATCAGCAAAAGATGTTTGCTACAGGTATGAGATGGTCCATACCTGCAGGAATAATGTTTTCGTGTTGCATTTCTGTCACAGTTGGACAGCAGCAGTTAAAGTAACTACAATGTCTTTGCGTCCCATTTGTATGCACATGCCTCAAACTCATATTTAAAATGAGCACAAAGAAACTTTTCATCTTTAGAAATTAGTTTTAAAAGACAACCTTTTGCACATACTTTCTTCCTCGTGGTAAAGGTCAAACATTCAACAGAAGAAACAAAAAAAGTTCAATTTTGGCTGGAGGGCGAGCATTTAAGAAGATTTAGTTTCAAGCACAAGAGCTTCACCAGGACCTGGGTTATTTTCAGAGATTTTTCTGGGTTTGAAAGAAACTTTAAGCAATTGATCCCTGTACTGAATCCTAAAGCAAGAATTGTGATGTTTATGAACCATAAAGTAGTTAAAATTTTATTTACAAGGTGACTGGTAGATTTTCACAGATTGTTGAGTATATTGGCAATGACAATAATGCATAAAACCCATTCATCAAAATTTATTACATTGTTAAATTTTCATTTCTTCAAACTCTGATGTAAAAATTGATTGTTTCAATCATCGCCTTGAGGTAAGACATTATTAGTGAAGCCACACCTTAATGCAGCTGATAAATTCCTCTATATGTGCCGACATGCCTAGAACATCTTCCAGCAATTTAGCCAAAAGGCCTTTGTGTCATGATCTGTCAGAACATAGAGCACAAGACGGCATTAACCTCTTAGTTTCAGTATGGGTAAAGTTACACAAGTAAATATTATACTTAACTTTGTTTAACTCATTTTGTGTTAGATATGCTTCTAATGAATTGTGTCCAAACAGCTTAAACCCTGCAGTTAATGAATCAGGATTTAGTTACACATTTTTATGCATTTCCCCAACTGTGTCTATTTTTATTATGTTTTTACAATATTCTGCATATATTATAAATATCTCTTTAAATTAAAAGCTAGATTCTTGTAAAACACTCACTATGTTGCTCATTTCTGTCTCTTAGATCAGTCGCTGGCTGTCCTTGTGTTGATGTAGCAGACCCAGTATCTTTGGCCTTCCTCCTACATTTTCCTGCCAGTGATATTTTATTGTCCTGGGAAAGGGCCCCAGCAATGTGTGTGTGAATCTTCCATTCCTGGCTTTGCCATTAGAATGGCTCATCATTAGAAGTTCTCTACGTTTTGATAGTTGCTGGGTTTATTCACGACATGTACGATCTGGCACGCCACTATCCCTAAAGCATCATTAGATAGAACAATACATAATTATCATGACTTCAGATTCACAGTGTGAGATAGAAGCCTGATTCACAATAACACTCTTTTTGTGTGTGTAAACGTCTGCTAAAAAAGTTTACACAGTTTTTTTTTTACTTTTTAGTAGCATCCCACTTTGATGTAAGAGTTGAATGAATTAAGAGGGTGGCACATGTTATCTAAATATATTTTAAGCATATTTATTGCACAGAAAATGTGTGGTTCAGCACTAGTGTGTTTTTCAACCACATGAATGCAGTTTAGTAGCTGAGCAAAACACAGCCAAAGCTAAAACTGCCACTCCCTTTAATTGTGTTCACGTAACCAAAAAAAATTTGAGGACAAGTAAACGAGAACAGAAGCAAACAGAATGAAACAGTATCTTTATGGAAAAGTCTGAAAAGTGGTTAGGTGCAGACTAAATACATAATATGCCTTAGTTTAGTGCAAATGGCAACAGAAATTATTGTGTTATTTATTCTAAAGCAAAGCCCTTATAATAAACGCTGTCGGTCTGAAAGGATGCACCTCCAGCACTGAGTTGTTTTCCTCCCATTGCTTCTCAAATCCTTCGTTAATGTGTTTGTCATTATTGTGATCATATAAATTGCATTTTCTTCTTTCTTTTGCAGGTGCTCCTGTCCAGCTGTTTTTGTGTTTGTCTGTATCTCCATCCTGTCAACCAGCAATAACTGTTTTTGGCAGATAAAAGTCTTTCCATGTTAAGAGCTGGATCCTCTCTTCTCTGGGCATCACCTGATTTTTTTTTGTTAAGTTGATGTATGTGTTTATTTATGTAGAATTATTTATTTTAACAGGGAAGTGCTTCAAAGTTCGAACTTGATCATTTGGTTTAATTGAGTCCACATTTAAAACATCTTCAGAGGGCTGTTTGGCCTTGACATTGCAACTTAAAACTTTGCAGCTTATTGGACTTTTGTGAGATGATCACTCAATTCCATATATCACAAGGTCAGAAGGGATACGAACTGAGATCCAGCTTTTTTTTCTTCAACTCTTTTTAAATCCATTTTTTGTGATTTATGTAGATTGTAACAATAGATAGTACATGTTTGCAATAAATATGTGAAGTCTGCTCTATTGGAATGTTTCTAAACTCAGCTCAACAATCCACATCTTTGGTTTTAAACTGAGCCCAAGAGATATGCAGATTTGTTCCAACGCTCATCTGCTTTTCCTCTCTGTTGCCTCTGCTTTGCTAGTGTTATAGGCAGAGGTTGTTCTGGCTTGAATGTTGTCCTAGGAAAGACAAGTTCCTCTGCGCCCCCTTCTGCCCCACATACAGCTAAGCACACTCTCTCCCGACAAAGGCCAGTCTGCATAAACGTCTACTTTTAAAATATTATTTTTCATTTAACTATTAGAACCATTATGAACTTAACAAAAAGTAATCTGTTTGTTAGGTTGTGTTCTCTCTTGATGAACCCATACCCATTGATTCATATTTTAACTGATATTAACTAGATATTAAGTCATAGATGGCACAGAATTCATTTGACATCAGAACAAAACTGAAGTTATGGCACAGACATCCAGATGGAGAAACTCACAGTCCAACACTGCTAATGAGTCTTTTAGGTTAGGTCCAAATCCATCCATCCATCCATCCTTCCATCTTTGCCCGCTTGTTCTTGCAGGGACGCAGGGCTACCAGTACATCACAGGAAAATTTAAAAGCACAAAGGACAAAACAACCATTCACACACTCACAGCTAAGAACAATTTACAGAGACTATTTAGCCAAACAGTGATGTTTTTAGACTGTGCGAGGAAGACGGAATACCTGGAGAGAACCCACGCTTGCACAGGGAGAACATGCAAACTCCATGCAGAAAGACCCCGAGCCAGGATTCAAACCAAGGACCTTCTTGCTGCAAGGCAAAAGATTTTCATCTGAAGATGTGACCATTTCTCTCCCGGTCCAATGCAAAGACTTCAGTTCACACTTAAAACTTGTTGAATTGGTTTTTGCAATGTGCCGCTTTTTGGTCTTCCTAAATAAACTTTAGCTGCATAACAGCTACTTCAGAAAAACCCTGCAAGGAAGCTGACGAGGGCCAGAAGGCAGAGATGGGTAGAAAATAATTACAATTACTCAGATACATTTACTTAAGTAACTTTTTGAAAGCATGAGCATTTTTACTGCACCGCACGTTTACTTTTACTCGAGTAAAACTTTTCTGAAGTAACGCTAATCTTACTTAAGTAAAATGTCTGGCTACCCTGCCTACAATAAGTAATTTTAGTGAATGAAGAATAATGATTTAACCAAAAATGCAGCAGAAACACACCTATAGTTTATGTTAAAGTGAGACTTCTTGTTTGTTCATAAGCTGTGTCGTTTTAATGTTATTTTCTATCTGCTGAACCTGCTGCCCTTTGTGGTGGTCAAGTGAATATACAGTAAACTAACATATCTACATCACCTACTGTAAGTATTGGTTTCATAATTTTTTTAAGTTCAGAAAAATTGTTTATTCTGTCTAAATCTATTTTATAGTCATTTATTTGTATTTTTATTCCATTTTAGTCTTTAAAGTACCAGAATTTGCACCAAACTTTTGATTTTTTTATCTCTTTGATGTCATAATTTCGAAATATTAAAGCATATATTATGGCAAGTTACTCAGTAGCCTTCAAGTAGCCTTTTGACCAAATACTATTTTTACCTTGACTTGAGTAATTTCTAGGATAACTACTTTTTACTATTACTGGAGTAAAAATACATTGAAGCAATGCTACTCTTACTTGAGTACAGTTTTTGGCTACTCTACTCACCTCTGCCAGAAGGTGAGCTCACATAACACTGATTATAAATTCTATCCACCTTCACATTAAAAAATTTTGCAAACTAAATTGTAGTTCCACTAGTTAGTTCAATCCAACTCATCCAGTTTGCCACAGTCTGGTTTGTAAATAAAAGCTTCTTCATCTCAATGTGTCTCTTCAGTCAGGCAGTTTGCAGCAATGAACAAGATCTGAATCAGGTTTTTGACTGTGTCTGCAGCAGTAACAATCCACACAATGGCCTTGGTTAAGGGATGAGTGAAAACTGTGATTTACTGTGTCTGGCTGTCATACTGCTTTAACTCACATGGTTGCACCAGAGATTGTTGTATCTCTGCATTTAGGCATAGACAGATTTGTTACAGGGGACACATATGTACTGTATATTTGTCAGGTTTCTTCACTTTTAAAGTAGAAGGAAAAAGGGGAAAATAAAATTAAGAGCTGCCTTAATTGGAACCATGTGTTCATCATTTCCCTTCTCCTCTTTGTCTGGCGTGTATTAATCTGGTTCTGTGTGTAGTTGTATGGTTTATCCACAAACATTCAGCAATATTTCATCTACTGTATTTGCTTGCATATGTATGGGAGAAATTACTAAATTGATGTACTGTACTCAGGGTTCGAATTACACCAAGGCTTTTGGGGGAGCCATATTTTGCATCATGCGCTGCGATTTCCCAATTCACGTGTATGCATTTTACGGGACAATGGTCAATCACATAAAAGAAAATCCTAGACTTTGGTAGTTTAACAGTTTCTTAACAAACAAAAAGCAACTGTGGATCCACATGCAGTCCAAGAAATCACGAAGCAACTTGTTAAGAAACATTATCATCATCAAAACCGAAAAAATTGCTAAATCCTGGTCAAATAGAACTAATATGACCCCTGAATGTTATCTTACCTTTAAATAGTAGGGACCGCAGTGGCCTTAATTCCATGTATCCATTCTTCAGTTTGGACAGATGCACCCGTTTTGATTTCAGCCAGCAAAAGACATTTTGCATTAACTTGTGATTTTTAGTGAAGAGCCAGGTATTCCTACCTTTTCACTCACACCATTGCTTTTTTGACCAGTTAAAAGGTAAGGTTGCATTACCAGATTCAGATCCCAGTAAACCGCAGGTACCCTCTGACAGCAAGGTGATGGCTGATGCTCCTGCTGATGAGCTCTAACTGTGAGCAAAACCTATTACCTGACTGTCCTCTGCTCGCTTTTTTTAGCGTATAAAACCAAAATTCTCCTGTTTACATTTAGACACAATGTCCAAAACGTAAGTAAAACTTTGGTCTGTCTAATGCAGGTAGCGTCGATAATGTTCTAAACGTGCATGATTAGGAAGATCCCAACACAAATTAGCATTAGCATGATTAACGTACCCTACGTCACTCAGTTAACCGGGATCACAGATGTATGGCCACAGAAGGACTTAACTGAAAGTGATTTTTAAGGTAATCTGAAAATTTTATGTGAGAAAGTTAACACACGAGGCATGCTCTTTTTTTTATTCAAAACACATTATTAAACTTGTGGAAAAAAGAATGTAATATGAATAGAAACTGGACTATTTTTAGAGCTTCCCCTTGGTGTGTTAGTTGAGGGCTTTTGGGGGAGCCCATCTCCCATTAGCTCCCCCACAATTCGAACCCTGACTTTAGTGCTCTGTCCTGTTGTCAGGAAATCCAAATAGATCGCTGTATTAAATGTAGTTAAACTGCACTTCTCTAACATAACTTGCTCTATACACTGTTAGCCTATTTAAGGCGTTGTCAAAGGAGCTATACATATAACACAAGGCGTATGGGTGTACACATGAAACTTAATAGACATTAAAGCTGCAAATCAACAGTCTTTGAACGTAAAGGGTCTAATGATATTTGGGTTACCCATGCTGAGTTTTAAGAGAGACTGGATGAAATTGAAGCTTTGGATTTTTTTGCACGCAAGCTGGAGCTTGTTTAAACAGATGGTTACACAGATGGTTCTTCCTGTACTCTTCTCCTTTTCTTCTGACCTATGCTCCACTATAGTTTCAAAGAACTGCTAAACATGAAGCTGTATCATTTGGCAAAGTGACCATCAATCATTTCAAGATTTCACTTGAACCCATGCAAAATTCATCCTATGCAGAGTACAAGATGTTGTGAAAATTACAAAGAAACAGCATGTTGGCATGATTATCCCTCCTGCTAAATGAATGGTACAATGAAAGCTCCCAAAAATAAACACAAAACAAGAATGAGATAATTACAGTGTTCTTGTTAAAATAATTTGATTTATAAAGACATTAGAATTATGTCTAGTTTTTTGGGAAAACGGAGTCAGCGGAGGGGAAGCAGTGGCAAAAACACTTTTATGGACTTTTTTATGGTACTAAATGAACATTATAAAAGCTAACAGTGGCTGTATGGAAGGGATCCCGAGAGCAGCTTGTTAAAATGAGCAGAGCTTCACTTTCATTATAAGCTCCTGTTTGGTTTATGTATAAATTGTCCAAATGTAAATTACCAACAATATAGCCATTTAATAACATCTTCATCTGTAATCCAGAACTGTTTTTTTTAAAGTGGGGTTAACAATGACACTCCTGAGACACAACTGAGCACCAGCAGTACACCAGCTGCTCGTCATTTCAATGTTGGCTGTGTCATCGTTTCTCATTCCTCACTGAGTTTCATCATCTCTTTCAGTGGCAGACGTTAGGTGGAAAATTCAATTCAGCCTTTATTTAAAATATAAACAACTCTGTGTGTGTTTTTTTTTTTACTGTGTGGTGAGTGCTTGGTATAGGGAAAACAAAAGGCAGTCATTTCCACAGCTTTTAATCACTGTTAAGAACTTAATGTCCATGGTCCTCTCACAATTCCCCATTGTACAGCTTCAAATTATCAAAAAAGGGAAGATATAACTGTTATTCATTTATTTCAAATGTCTATTTTTGTTCTAGGAACATTCACATAAGAAAGTTTAACATTTCTTTATACAAGAGTGAAGATAATACAACAAAATAATCCTTATCTTTTGATTTTCAGAAAATACTTTCAAACTAAGAGAAATTACTTTTTAAAATGAAGAATAAAGATTGAATTCGGCCTGAGAGGGTTAAACCAGATATAGAAGTGAGTTAAAGTCGCACCATATCAACTCCACATGTGTGAACAGTGTGTCCAGTCCCAGAACTGTGGTATCTGTGCATGATGGATCCTGGAAACCTGTCAAAGTGGAGGCGAGTTGACACTGATGTTTATCACATGCATGCCTTCAGGCTCCTAGCAGCTATCACTGAAGAATCTGGTGACGGTGAGGAGAGCAAAACAGGGACTGGCTCAATCACTTCATTGTCCCTGTCAGTTTTATTGTGGAATGTCCATCTGCCTATAAAAGTTTAACTTCATTAGTGCCACATTTTGAAAATGTTGAAGACCACATTGTTTCCGTAAATATATTGACATGATTATTAATAGAATAGAATATAAATTTCCCTTATTGTCGCACACTGGAGAAATTAAGCTGAAACAGCAGTAGATAAACAGATTCATCCATCCATCCATCCATTTTCCATACCCGTCCATCCTATGTAGGGTTGCGGGGTGGCTGGTGCCTATCTCCAGCAGTCAAGGGGCGAGAGGCAGGGTACACCCTGGACAGGTCGCCAGTCCATCGCAGGATAAACAGATTCATACAAAGATAAAAAAAACAAAAATTATTGGCAGAATTAAGAATACTATATTGTGCATTAAGGGCAAAATTACAACACAAAAATACTGTGAAGTCATCAAAATGTGTGTAATTAGATCCAAAGGAATGTGCAACTCAGCAGAAAAATCTAAAGAGATGTACAAAATGTTTACGTCTATTTGAGCATAAAAAACAACAACAGACCATTTATGAAAAGTAAAAACTGTGCAAAGAGATGTGCAAATGACAGCAGAAATGTTTTTTGAAATTAAAGAAAATGGAAATAACTTTGGATTTACTCAAACCAGAAGGATTATGTTGTCCATGTTTGACTAGAAATCTATATTTAAGATAGGATTTGGCACCCTCTGCAGATCTTGAAGGCAGTTTACATTTTTACAAAACGCTTCCCGGATAGCAAGCTGACATTGAAAAGATATTGATTTTCCATCTGAATCATCAGAATGGTTGACATTGAAATCTTGATGCAAAATAGATATTTAATCACCCATGACCCCATGTCCCGGTTTGTAGGCTATTTCATCCGCCTGCGTCTCCCCATTGGTCTGTCTCTCAGATCCGCAAAGCCCCAGAGTAAAAAAAGAAAATGCAAGCTCGCTCCCGGTGTTACATGCCCGTAACTGGCGCTTTGCTGTTTCCCTTAGCAGCCAGCACCACAACTTCATAAAATTCAACTATGGAGTAATTTTTCAGCAGCAAAAGAAAAAACTAAACACAAAAAAAACATGAAAAAATCTGAAAGAAACAAAGACTCCTGTCCTTAGAGTTTCAATAAATAACGGTAGTGTGCGTCAGACCCCGTGGGTTTAACCCTAAACTGAGTTTAATTTAGTGTGTCATATTAAAAATGATTACAGATCATGCATGAAGAATTATGTTTATATAAGCTTTAAAATACTTCATTGAGACTGCTGAGCAGGGGTGTATCTGGGAATTTCCAATCACCTGTGCTAGAGGTGTGGTTTTCACCAATTTCATTTTCATAAGGCTGATGGAAAGGTGAAAGATATTAAAGTGGCCAGGCTCCCCTTCAAAGAGGAGAGTTTGACCTGTTCCTCCTGCCAGATAAAAAAAAAAAAAATAGAACATAATATGGAGAAGAACAACATTACCCAAATTTAAGTTAAATCCATTTTGCAGTTTGGAAATTATGGTCATCATAAAGTATCGCATCACTCCCTCTCCAACTGCAGCATCACCTAAAAATAAATGTACACAGTAGTACATAAAAAGGTAGTTGATTCAATTGAGGATAAAGAAGCAGCAGAAGCATTTTTAGAGTCATACAATACATTTTCAAGGAGTTTGAGAGTTTTTTTTTTTAATAATTGGAAACTGTTCTTTGAGCCTCTAAATAGCATATGAAACTTTGAGAATGGCCCAGGAGCCTCGATAAAATGGGCAAATGCATGCCACAATAAACCCTTAGCATGGAATGTATTATGAAAGACTATATTGAAATACATTTTCCCCGCTCACCTGGCCAGGACATGAATATCAAATGAGCTGTGTGTTGATTGGCAGGTTTACTCTTATGACTATATCACACTGACTAAAGCTAGAATCTAGAAGCAAGTCTGTCCAACACAGATTTTAGCAGTAGCTGTTAGCAGTTGGTAAGGCTAGTGTTGTTGTTCTTCTACTTTGTTGGCGGTTACTGCCACCAATATTTGGTGGTTTGAGACATGAACTTTTACAGGGGTGGGTCTAGCGGGCAACAGCTCCTATGACTTGTTATTGCAGCGTTGCTCAGAGTGAACTGTTTCTCCATGGTCATTACAAAATTAGAGCATTACATCAAAATGAACATTTAAATAGTAGTGTTTGAGATGTATTTATATTTGTAATTTAGATTACTAACCTTCAAGGCAAGGCAAGGCCATTTTATTTGTATAGCACACTTTCAACAACAAGGTGATTCAAGGTGCTTTACATGATTAAGGGGTAAAATAAAATAGCAGTAAAACACAGACCAAGGATATAAAGTAAAACAGCAACAAAATAAGAAGCATACACAGATACATCAAGGCTTTACAACTGGCTTTCAGGATTAGAGGAGCATAGAAACTGAAAGTTGCTTCTTCGTGTTTGGTTCTAATTCTAGGGATGTTGAGTAGACTGGAATTAGAGGATCTGAGTGGTGTGGTGGGTTGGTATAGTAACAGCAGATCTTCAGTATACTTTGGTGCTAAGCCATTCAATGATTTATAAACTAGTAGAAGTACTTAGAAGTCTATTCTCTGAGCAACAAGGAGCCAGTGTAAGGACTTTAGAACTGGGGTGATGTGCTCTAGTGAGGACACGAGCAGCAGCGTTCTGGATCAGCTGCAGCTGTCTGATTGACTTTCTAGGCAGACCTGTGAGAACGCTGTTGGAGTAATCAATCCGACTAAAGATAAACGCATGGATGAGTTTTTCTAGGTCTTGTTGTTACATCAGTCCTTTAATCCTAGAAATGTTCTTCATGTGATAGAAGGCTGACCTTGTAATTTCCTTTATGTGACCCTGGAGGTTCAGGTCTGAGTCCATTACTACACCTAAATTTCGGACCTGATCAGTAGATTCTAGCTGTACTAACTGAAGCTGTGTGCTGACTGTTGATCGTTCCTCTTTAGGTCCAAAAGTAATTACTTCTGCTTTGTTTCTGTTCAGCTGGAGAAAGTTATGGGACATCCATCCGTTTATTTGCTCAATGCATTTACTTAAGGTTTGGATGGGTTCAAAGTCACCTGGTGACACCGTAATGTAGAGCTGAGTATCATCTGCATAGTTATGGTAGCTAATCTTATTGGTTGTTATAATCTGGGCCAGTGGGAGCATGTAGATATTAAATAAGAGGGGCCCCAGGATGGAGCCCTTGGGCACCCCATATGTGATTTATGTTTTTTCTGATGAAAAGTTTCCTATTGAAACAAAGAAGTCCTTGTTCTTTAGGTAAGACTCAAACCAGCCAAGTACTGTACCAGAGAGTCCGACCCAGCTCTCCAGTCGTTCCAATAATATATAATGATCAACAGTGTCAAATGCTGCGCTAAGGTCCAACAGAACCAGCACTGTGGTTCTACCGCAGTCTGTATTTATGCGGATGTCATTGAAAACTTTGACGAGGGCAGTCTCAGTGCTATGGTGAGCACGGAAACCAGACTGAAAAACATCAAGGCGGTTGGTCATTGTTATAAAGCTATTTAACTGTTGAAACACAGCTTTTTCAATAATTTTACTGATGAATGGAAGATTAGAAATTGGCCTGTAGTTCTTCATTAACATGTTTTCCAGATTATTCTTTTATAGCAGTTGTTTAATAGCTGCTGTTTTTAAAGCCCGGGGGAAGAGGTCTGACAGGAGGGATGAGTTCACTATTTTTATCAGATCAGACCCAATGACAGGGAAAACTTTCTTAAGGAAAGCTGTGGGTAGGATATCAAGACAGCAGAGGAGGAGCTGAATTGGTTAATGATTTCTTCAAGGTTTTTTTGTTTAATTTATGGAATTCTGACATTTTTTTTACATTGGTGTTAGTTGGGTATAACATTAGTAGTCGGCTCGGTGCTGCGGTACATACCGACCGTCTAATTGCTAGAATCTTTTCAGTGAAAAAGCTGCCAAATTCATTGCAGGCCCTGGTCTAATTTAGTTCAGAGGCTACTGTCACTGGAGGATTAGTTAGTTTTTCCACTGTTGCAAACAGAGTCTGTGCATTATTAATGTTTCTGTTAATGATTTCAGGAAAGAAAGATTCCCCAGCTTCTTTTAGAGATAACTGATATCTGTTCAGTCTCTCTTTGTAGATCTCACAGTGAACCTGGAGTCGAGTTTTCTGCCATTTTCTCTCGGCTCATCGACACTCACTTTTTTCTCTACGTACCAGTGGATTGCTTGTTCACGGAGACTTCTTTCGACCTAAGACTACTTTCGCTTTAGTTGGAGCAACGGAATCAATGATGTCTGAGATTTTCACGAGGAAATGATCTACCAGCTTGTTTACTGAGTTGGAGTTGGGAGATGAAGGGGATGTGGTGGAAGGGTGAATACTTTGAAAGGTTTTAACTGAACTGTCCCTGAGAAAACGATTTTTTACAGTTATCTCACTGTGGATAGATATTTAAGCAGAGATGGTACTTTCAAAGAAAACACAGAAATGGTCAGATAATGCAATATCAATACCGAGATGTCAGATATATTTAAACCTTTGCAGATAATTAAGTCCAGAGTATGTCCTCTATTGTGTGTTGGTTTTTTTGGGGTAAATATGGCCCCTTACTAAATAGGAGTGTATAGGCAGGTTCTGCGTCAACCAGTAATCTGGTATCAATGCTCTGGACTTGCTGTGGAGTTTAACCAATCAGACATGAGGAGATGTTGATGAGTCAAATTGGCAGTTTAAATTATTTCATGACAGGAATAGACCAGGAGCTATGCAATAATTAAATGAGTTCTCAAAATAATAACTTATTTTAAAATGTGATTGACATATTTTTAAAACAACTGGTTTACCATTTATTTATTAAAAAGATATTTAATTAATTTATGGCAAGTTTAATTAATTCTTTATAAATGTATTTATTTAATTAATGACGCTTTCCCACTTTTATTTAATTGATGACACATTTAGATAATCATTTCATGAGGTAATGATTTATTGTAATTTTCTATTCATTTCCACTTTTATCTAACTAATGACACGTTTCCACTTTTATTTTATTAATGATACATTTAAACAATTATTTCATGAGGGTTTTTTTTTTGTTTTTTCATTGTAATTTGGCACTCTCCACACTCCACCTAAACTGCCAGATTTATTTTGTTTAAAAACGTTAAGTCTAAACAAAACAAAAGCTGGGAGTTATGACGATGTATTATGTTTCTGCCTTTATTGAAGTTTCACAAAGCACATAAAGGTTTCACAAATCCCAGAGTTGGTTTAAATTGTTTTTTCATTAGTGTAGAATTATCTAGTCCAGGTTTGAAACAAAATACACCAATGCATGAAGCTGTAGTGGTAATGAGAGTTATTAAACAGTTTCATTTGTTTCCAAATATATTTTTATGTATTTCCTTATTTATTTATTTATGCATTTATTCATGCATATATTTATTGTCAGTTTTGGTAGGGACGTTCCTCCTGAACACTGCATGGATGTAGTTTATTATTAATGACTGCCAGTGTGTAAGTGCTATGAACTGCACTTGAGGCCGGTTTCTGGCTAATGTCATTGGGTATTACAAAACCGAGAGATAGTAACTAATAGTATTCAAACAAGCAAGAAAATTAAACAAGCAGCAGCATTTAACAGCCCACGTGTGGGTTAGTATATAAACAAACTTTTTTACTCCATGGGTCACTGTAATATTTAGTTTTGCTTCATTATTAAAAGTAATTAAGTAATATGACATAACATACTGTCATGAGTTTTTGCTTTATGAAATAAAGGTGGAGGAGTTGGGCGAGGTGGAAGCAATTATGTGAATAAATTTTTATGAAATAACTTGTTTTTTTTATTAAACTTTTTTTAAAGCATGTTTGCTAGTTGTATTAAATAAAAAAAAGACTTTCAAATCTGGATATTGTTTTATTTGTCTGGTATAATCAATTGAAATACAAGTGAAAACACATTGGTCTATAGTTATGTTGCAATTTCGCTGTTTTTTCAATGTTCAAGTTAATTGAAATACAATATTCCATTGCTTTATAGTTCATAAATCAACATTGTTTCAGTATTAATTTTGGGTGCAAACTGATGTTAAATCAACATTGAACTCTGACGTTGATTCAATGGTTAAACGTTGACAATGCAATGTGAATTCTACATTGTTTCAATGTCTGTCTGCTATCTGGGATATTTAAGGGACCCCTTCTAAAAAAATCCTGCTACATTTTGAGAAACAATTAGCTAAATATTTTGAAGTTATGGAACATTAACTTGCTCTCATAAGGATGTCTTCATTTTGGAATATTTGCTTATTCCTATTTTATAACTGAACTAAGATAATCATGTCTAAACAATGCTAAACATGGACAAGTTTAAAGAAGCAACATTTAGAAAAAGTGTTCTGTTTTGTTCTAACATTGCCCTACTGTAGTTACGCATTGTGACCATAGAAGACAGTAAAACTTCATGTTTACTGCATCAAGTAAAGAACTGAAACCAATCCAAATAACATCTAGGTATTTAACATGCTCACAAAGTTTAATCAACAAGGGATTCAAAAGAGAAAGAAGGAGGTTTTGCAGATTATCAGAGCTAATGTGAAGAATGTCAGTTTTTTCCTCATTCAACGTTAAAAAATGTATATCCTGGACAACCAGTTAATCTGCCCTTCAGACGTTTATTTTAAAAGTATTTCCCTTTTTTAACTTTTTTAACGGTGGCGAAACAAATGGTGCGTGTTTTAGTTAACATCACAACCACAAGAGGGTAGCAAATAATCAGACACCAGCATTCTTCACAATTAGGCCACTTTTGCACTTGCACAAATTTGTCTCACGCCGCAAAACATATATATATATATATATATATATATATATATATATATATATATATATATATATATATATATATATATATATATATATATATTTATAGATAGATATAGATATCTATATAGATATAGACATATATCTATCTATATATCTATATATATATATATCTATAGATAGATAGATAGATAGATAGATAGATAGATAGATAGATAGATAGATAGATAGATAGATAGATAGATAGATAGATATATTCGCTGCATTTTATTTACATTTTTGTTTGTTTATCATAGATGTGTGGGTGTCCGTGTGTGTGTAAGAGAGAGAACGATGTCAAATGGCAATGCAACTCGTCATAGTGGTAGGCTACTCTTTGCCGCCCCTCCGTGGTCAAAAGGAAAAACTGCGAAAAGAGTCAGCTTTCCATTTACAGGAATACCAATACTTCCCGCTAATACTTTCACAATAAAGGCAAAGCAATGAAATGAAAGGTAATGACAGCGTCAGATTTCCGGACGGGGGACAGTTTTGCTTTGAAGGGTCGTGAGTACGTTCGGCGACATCAAAATACAACAATTGACTTTTTTGGGAGTAGTCAAACAGCAGAACCTACTTAACTTTTAGCGAGCAGGTGTGTGTGTGAAGCTAATACTATTCAGTACCTTGGAATAAGCGTTTGATAGAAGGCCGCTAGTTGTTGATTGAGCTGTTCTCCGGTCCTTGACCCGCTACGGTAAGAAGCTGCGCATGCTAATACAGTCCCTCGGTTTGTATTAGCTGTAAATGTCGTGGGAACAGAGTCCTCGGTGTTATTTAGATAATTTATGAGTGCTGACGGACCGAAATCCAGGCGTTAGAGCCGACCTTGTTTATAGAGAGTTGTTCGGTGTTGTGGTATTTCGTTTAACCGTCAGGATTCTCAAGTTGAGATGCTAATGAGAACATTTTAGACATTTCGTAGAGACTGTGTCGATAAGGTAAGGTATTACTTAAAGCACGTGAATTTACACATGATCTGGATGAGTAAAGTGTTGACTAACTTGTAGCCCTAAAGTAAAGGTTTAAATATTACCACGTCTGCTGGAACTGGATATGTTTCTGTGTGTTTTTTTTTTTTGTTTTGTTTTTTTCTATTCCTGTATTCTTGATTGTTTTATGTTTTTAAAATGTCTCAATCTTCGTGTCAGTGGGAATGGAGAAGGCCAAACAAGATGCATTTGATAATGCCAGACTCCAAGTGATCAAAGATGGCTATGAAAGAGGGTTTGAGTGCATCAATGAAGGACTGTCAGCAGATGAAGCTGGAGAAAAGTCGCAGGCTCTGGAGCTCTACAAACGAGGTCGGCAGCATCTTCTCAGGGGCATCAGTGTTCCTTCCCAGGGAGAGGAGTGTGCTGGCAGCTCCTGGGAATCGGCCCGACAAATGCAGCGGAAGATGCAGGAGACGCTGAACAACATCACCACACGCCTTGCCATGCTGGAGACCAGCCTTGACCTTGCATCCACGCCCACACGGAGTTCGAGTGGTGCATGCATGTCTGCAGGAGGCCTCTATCCAAAGCTCGACACCAAAGAAAAGCCAGAAAGGCCAGCCCCACCGAGTCTAGCTGCGAGAAGCGTAGCTGTGGTTCCAGCCGAACAGCCCCCAGCTTACTCTCCTCAGGCTGCTGATGGCCATGTCTCTATTTCTTATGGGACAGAATCGGGCGAGATGTCACTGGTCGGGGATGATTTCTACAGTCGTACATCTTCCACGTCATCTCCTCAGAGCATGGGTGAAGATGGAGAGGAACTGCTGTACATCCCTTATGGCGTTCAGATATTCTTTGTCACACCCGAGGGGCAAGTAAGCGCTCCGTCATACCCTGGCTTCCTGCGGCTGGTCAAGTTCACCAGTGATCTCTCCGATAGGATGCCCAGTAGACCGCCAGCATTTCTGCAGGTAGGACAGAAAGTCTCAGATAATAATAATAATGATGATGATGATGATGATGATTATAGGGCCACCTTCATGCCTGTCTGATGCAATGGGTCTAAACAAATTTCTTCACTGCTGTGTCACCATCTGATTTTACTGTCTTGTGACCTTTTAACCAGATTTTTTAAATAAGATACACTCAAGATCTCTTTGAGTGGGGGCGGACGTAGGTTCGTTAATGATCAATATCTCTTGTCCTGTGTAAACAGTCATGTGAGTGCCTTAATCCTATTGACTATGATGTCATCCAGCAGAGCATACCACCTCAGGATTAGACCGGTTACACTGTTCTTAATCACTAAATGCTACTTTGTTAGGATTCTGCTTTTGTAATTAATTATGATAGAGATGCTGTTATGCAATTCAGAAAGTTCAACTGCAGTTTGATTGTTTCTTTCAAAGGAAACACTAAACACAGACCAGCTAGACTGAGCAAAGAGGTTTTAAATCAAAGTTACATTTTAGAATAGAAATACAGTAGAGGCGAGCAAGTCCAACATTATTGGTTTGTTTGGTTTAAGGTTCTCCCGATCTGTGAGCCACTAAATTGATTTGTATTACGTGGAGGCTCTGTGCACACACTACACCCTGTGATAAGAAGAAACTAATCAAATCTTTGTAAACAGAGTTCACTTTATTTCTGAGCGCACGGATCAACTCGGTACATAAGAAATGTAATGTTTGCTGGTTTTTTTTTTTTTTTTTCCTGCTGGGTCATGAGGCTGAAATTTGACTCTTAGCTGGGGAATTTCCCAGGTGTTCTTCTGTTCCACTGGGTGACATCAGTGATTCACATGCGTAAGAGTAATTAAATAAACCCTGCTTACACTGGTTTGCCCTCTAATCTTGTTAGACATGCAGCAGTCAGAGGATAGCAGTTTTCTATGGTTGGCCTTATTATTTTGCTCAGCAGTATAAATCAAGTTTAATTCAAACCCTATAAAACCTCTCTTTTAATTTTTAGTTAAATGTCCAAGTAAATTCACCCACAGTTGTGTTTTGCCAAATATTAAGGCACATTGTTTGGGAATAAAGAATTTTATTCTGCCAGAAATTACTTTCCCATTTCCCAGGTGTTTTCCTAACTATCCTTTTGTTTCTGGCAGGTGTGTGACTGGCTGTACCCTCTCATGTCTGTGGACTCTCCCGTGTTACAGTGTAACACGGGGGTTTTTATGTTTCCGGATATGATGGCGCCAGCCCCGGGTTACTATGTGGGGGTTGTGCTGTCCTCTGAGCTCCCTGCAGCAGACAGAGACTTGTTTAAGGACCTGCTCTCCCAGATGACAGATCTCCGGGTTCAGGTCAGCGTTTCTACATTGTGATGTCTGCAAGAACACAATTTGGTGATCTTCTTTTATTTTTATTTTTTCCCCAAAAAACATTTGTAAATCAGGTGAGGGTGCTTTTCTAGATTACACAATGCGCTTTTAGCAAATCCTCTTGTGCTGCTGGAAGGCACAGAGAGCTATTCTAGGAAAGTGACACATGACTTGGAGCACAACGCAATGCAACAGGCTTTTAAAAACATTACCGTCTTTACTTTTTAGGACATCACTTTGAGCATTATTTACAATATCTAGCCTAACTCTGAGCTTCAGCTGCTATTGTTGACCCGAAATACATCTGCTCTATCTCACCGGCAGCCTAAATACATTTTCCGTCTGATGTTGCACAACTCATTGAACTCATTGTCCAACAATTTGTGTGCCCTAAAATGTCAGGGTGGCACAACTGTAAAAGCATTAATTTTATTGTGTACTAAAGAGGAAGTAACAGCAAACAGGATGTTCCATCAGCCAAAGGACCCCCAGTAGCTTTTATTGCTGAATGAAAAGGTTTGTAAATCTTTATCAAATATAGATAAAATACTTTTTTTTTTTTCAAGTCATAGGTAGACTGGTACACTTTCAGTGTCAGGTGGTACAATCAATGTAATTCTAGGAATATGTTATTTTTCATAAAAGTCTTGAATTTAGTTTAAACATATATGGATGACCATGCTAGCAAATGCTAAAAATAATGTAAGAATCTAAGTATAGAAGCCTGTTTAATATGAAATTAGTTGCAAAAGTCAGGTGGTGCAACCAGTAAGTCATGTGGTACAACTGATGGTTGTCTCACAATATGACATAGCTAGTTTTATTTAAAGCTTTAACACTATATATATTACATATATAAAATGTTCATAAGCTTTAATTTAAAGATGTTTTACACTTTTTAAAAACCATTTTAGATGCCTTTGTTGAGTAAAGAGAAATCGGCACGACACAGGGAACGCATTAAAACTGCTAGCATTTCTCAACTCTTGAGTGCAATTGTGTGCAGTCCAGACAACAAGTCATGCATGTATCGTGTCTGTGCAAAATGCTGCTACAATGAGGTAGAAGTTGCACCACCCAAAGTAGACGAGAATGTCACCTGGCATCAATGGATAAAATCTGTGTCAGAGGGGCAGAAGACCTACATAAATTTTGTCAAAGGGGCACAAACTGGAACATGTGCTGAACTGTTGAACATTTTCAATCAGAAGCTCGACAGCCTGGCCAAACACCACTACAACTGGTTGCACCAAGCCAAAGAATGCAGAGCTCTAAAAGAAAGCCTCAGAGAAGATGAAGTTGTCCTTCATGTGGATTTTTCAGAGAACTTCTCTTGCAAACTCAATCGTGAGGTGCAAGCTTTTCATTTTGGTGGGAGTCGGAAGCAGGCCACAGTCCATACATGTGTGGCTTGTACAGCAGCTGGCTCACAGTCCTATGCTACCATCTCTGCATCTCTTGGGCATGATGAGAGGACTGTGTGGGCTCACTTGGAGCCAGTGCTAAAGGATGTGATGGAGAATTGCAATCCATCTCCCACAACTTTGCATGTGATGAGTGATGGTCCTGTCACTCAGTACCGCAGTAAAAAAAACTTTTATTTGCTCAGCACCATCCTCTTCCTCTCAGGTTTCCAACATGTACCTGGAATTTCTCTGAGAAGTCCCAAGGAAAAGGGGTGCAGATGTACAGACCCCAGAAGATGTTTACAGCCTCCTAATAGAACGAAAATCTGACATCAGATTATTCTGGGTTAGTGAGGAGGACATCAGAAGGTTTGATGAAGCAATCCCTGAAGTTGTTCCCCCTGTAAAGGGAACTATGACGTTGCACCAGGTCATCTTCACTGACCCTGGGAAGATCATGCACAGGGAGATCTCCTGCTTCTGCAGCAGACGACATACCTGCCAATGCCACAATACTACAACCGTCAATTTACAAATATCCAGTACCCTGGCCAGTGCCCAAGATGACAGCGATCTGAATGGGAATTTCAATGTGGTGTCAACCCTTTGTGGGAAAAGTACTTCAGGTACTTGGTGATGAGATAGAAGTGAGCCACATGCAGCAATTGGGACAAAAAATAAGTTCATATGGCCCCACCCTGCTGATATGTTTTCTTTACTACACAACCAATGTCCTAAAAGTGATCTCAGAGCCAGAACCTCTTTATTCACGGCACACACAGTTAACTCATGCAGACTGGGACTGCTTTAGTACCCACACCTGAAATGGGGTATTTACCTTTACCACTGTTGAACAAAGGTTTCAAAATGTTTTAAACTATTTGTTAATCATAACTGTTCAATCTAAGCTCAATTTTTTTTATGCACAAAGGTTACAAATACAGTAAAAAAAAATTATCTAAACATTTTGAAATTTGATTCATCAAATGTTACTTGTTTAAACACATTGTTGTGGACTCCAAAAATATTCATGACATCCATTTTGAAAATACTTTAAAAAATATATTTTAGACGCTTTGTCATTGACCCCTCTATATACACTACCGTTCAAAAGTTTGGGGTCACCCAAACAATTTTGTGTTTTCCATGAAAAGTCACACTTATTCACCACCATACGTTGTGAAATGAATAGAAAATAGAGTCAAGACATTGACAAGGTTAGAAATAATGATTTGTATTTGAAATAAGATTTTTTTTACATCAAACTTTGCTTTCGTCAAAGAATCCTCCATTTGCAGCAATTACAGCATTGCAGACCTTTGGCATTCTAGCTGTTAATTTGTTGAGGTAATCTGGAGAAATTGCACCCCACCCTTCTAGAAGCAGCTCCCACAATTTGGATTGGTTGGATGGGCACTTCTTGCGTACCATACAGTCAAGCTGCTCCCACAACAGCTCAATGGGGTTCAAATCTGGTGACTGCGCTGGCCACTCCATTACCGATAGAATACCAGCTGCCTGCTTCTTCTCTAAATAGTTCTTGCACAATTTGGAGGTGTGTTTTGGGTCATTGTCCTGTTGTAGGATGAAATTGGCTCCAATCAAGCGCTGTCCACTGGGTATGGCATGGCGTTGCAAAATGGAGTGATAGCCTTCCTTATTCAGAATCCCTTTTACCCTGTACAAATCTCCCACCTTACCAGCACCAAAGGAACCCCAGACCATCACATTACCTCCACCATGCTTAACAGATGGCGTCAGGCATTCTTCCAGCATCTTTTCAGTTGTTCTGCGTCTCACAAACGTTCTTCTTTGTGATCCAAACACCTCAAACTTGGATTCATCCGTCCACAACACTTTTTTCCAGTCTTCCTCTGTCCAATGTCTGTGTTCTTTTGCCCATCTTAATCTTTTTCTTTTATTGGCCAGTCTCAGATATGGCTTTTTCTTTGCCACTCTGCCCTGAAGCCCAGAATCCCGCAGCCGCCTCTTCACTGTAGATGTTGACACTGGTGTTTTGCGGGTACTATTTAATGAAGATGCCAGTTGGGGACCTGTGAGGCGTCTGTTTCTCAAACTAGAGACTCTAATGTACTTATCTTCTTGCTCAGTTGTGCAACGCGACCTCCCACTTCTTTTTCTACTCTGGTTAGAGCCTGTTTGTGCTGTCCTCTGAAGGGAGTAGTACACACCGTTGTAGGAAATCTTCAATTTCTTAGCAATTTCTCGCATGGAATAGCCTTCATTTCTAAGAACAAGAATAGACTGTAGAGTTTCAGATGAAAGTTCTCTTTTTCTGGCCATTTTGAGCGTTTAATTGACCCCACAAATGTGATGCTCCAGAAACTCAATCTGCTCAAAGGAAGGTCAGTTTTGTAGCTTCTGTACCGAGCTAAACTGTTTTCAGATGTGTGAACATGATTGCACAAGGGTTTTCTAATCATCAATTAGCCTTCTGAGCCAATGAGCAAACACATTGTACCATTAGAACACTGGAGTGATAGTTGCTGGAAATGGGCCTCTATACACCTATGTAGATATTGCACCAAGAATAGTCATTTACCACATTAGCAATGTATAGAGTGTATTTCTTTAAAGTTAAGACTAGTTTAAAGTTATCTTCATTGAAAAGTACAGTGCTTTTCCTTCAAAAATAAGGACATTTCAATGTGACCCCAAACTTTTGAACGGTAGTGTATGTATCTGTATATCTAGAGACACACTTTTTGCTCATTCTTCTCTGTAAAACTGCTCGAGGTCAGTCAGTTGGGATAAAGAGCATCTGTGAACGTCAACTGAAGTCTTGCCACACATTCTCATTTGGCGTTATGCTCTAAACCGTTCCACTGTAGCTCTGGCTGTATGTTTAGTGGTGTTGCCCTGGTGAAATGTGAACCCCTGGCCTAGCCTCTAGTCTTTTGCAGCTCTTACAGGGTTTCTTATACATTTGTTCTGGATTTTGCTCCAAGCATCTTCCCATCAACTCTCAGCTTTCCTGTTCACAAAAAGCATAACTGGGACTTGATGCTGCCACCACCATGTTTCATGGTTGAAATTATGCATTGTCCAGTGTTAGTAACCCACCACGCATAGTGTTTGTCATGTAAGCGCTACTTGAAGGCATGTGGCAAACTTTAAACTGTTGTGGCATTCCTACAGCAATGGCTTTTTTATTTAAGCCATTCTTCCATAGTGGCCTAATAGCCCAATGACAAACGGATTCTCACTCCTGAGCGGTGGCTCTCCACAGCTCCTCCAGAGTTAGAAAGGGCCTTATGGCTGCTTGCCTGACTAAGAATCTTCTTCCATGCCCTTTGCCATTCCCTTTTCATTTTCAGATTAAGTGTTGAACAGTGCTTCCATGAGATGGCATTATTCCCCAAGTTATTCTTACCCCTGGCAGATCCAGGTATAAAGTAATCTTCTGATTTTTTCCAGCATGTTTCTTTTTAACTGGAATAAATCACATTTTAGACTGGCCCAATCAGAGTCTCCGTTTCAATCTCAGAGAATCTGAGGAAGGATCTGAAGATTAGGATAATGGCAAGGTAGTCCAACCAAAAAATAATAATAAAATGAGCTCGTCACCTAAGATAAATCACCAAAATAATGCCAGTGGAAGCATGCCAAAAGGTGTTATAGGTGTAATAACAAAGATTTAAACAAAGAAAAGAAATTCAAAATTACTCCTTTTATACCTGTTGAGATTTGACTTTTTCAGTTCTGATCCCATACAAACTTTTTGGTCAAATGAAAATCATTTTCAGTTTGAATCTGTCAAGGGAATTAATAATTTTGGCCTAAATGTAGTTTTGCTGGAATATTGCTTCATCACCCAGGCGTGCCTAAACTCATCCACAACTGTATCCCCCTCTTTGTTCACTAATGGTCTCTAACTAAATTCTGAGGCCTTCACAGAACATCTGGATTTATACTGAGATTAAATTACACACATTCACTCTATTTACTAATAGACCTTTGAAGGCTATTAATCTCTCTGGGTTTTGTTTAGGGGTATTGAATTGAAGGGATACAAATCTATACCACACTTTCCAGATCTTTAGTCAAAACAAATTTAAATGTATGTTTTCCTTTTGATTATGCATTACATTATCTTAGTTTATTACATAAATTCCTAATTAAAAAACATTGAAGCTTTTGGGTACTTTGTGAGGAATACCTCATTTGCATTTTGGTTTACTTTTACTGTGAAAATAAAGGTAATTAGTATTTGGCTCTTATAGAAAGTTGTTGCTACATACCGGACATGTAAAGGGTGCAGTCTGAAGAGAATTCCCAAATTTTCTTTAAATCATATTAACCTGGCATGAAACGCCTGATCCTACTTACTTCTGATCTGGCATCCCTCCCTACAGTAAGTTACCCCTGCCTCAGCAGTTTGCGGATTTGATACTGGCAGGCGAGGAGAATTAATCAGGTATAATGCTCTTATCTGCAGCACTTCGAACAACCTCAGAGCCTCAGCTGAAAGACAAATGTCAGTTCAGTCTTGATGGAAGGAGGGATGCTGCTTCAGAAAAATGCCAGACAAGGTCACTTTCCAAGAATACAGTCAGGGTAGATATCTTCTCTAATGGACGTGGTGCCCTGTCAAAGAGTAAGCTTTTAATTTTTATTTTTAGTTTAAGCGAAAGACTTGAGATTTTCAGCTCAAACGTTGCCTGACCCTTTCTTAAAATGGCAGTCTGTTTGGGATAAACAGATGGCGCTTTGTGATGAAAAGCCCGGAATGAGAGGAGCTATTGTGTGCTGTGGCGCTCTCTGTTTTGTGTACTGGATGAACTGGGAGCCAGATTTTAAATGCTTCCCCCCCAACAAATTGGACTCAACACAAATTCTTATTTTCAGCCCACATACGTTGTTTATTTTTCAATTGCTTATCCATAAATGTGTGTGTTCGGTCAGGTCCCAGATGAAGCAGCAGATTCAGTTAATCTCAGTCAGAAGGTGTCCATTGCTGCACCTGAGGAGACGGAGAAGGAGAGGGCACCGGGAGATGATGAGACGGTGCCAGCAGAGTCCGAGGAGGAGAAAGCTTTGCCTGAATGGAGTGAAAAGGTGGCAAGTGGGATCTTAACTGGTGAGGTCATGTTTTGTGCTTAAATATCACCATCTACATACTTCTATGAAATTAGAGTGCGCATAAATATACCTGTGCTATCCAGACTGACCTTCTGATCCTATTAGGTGCTTCCTGGTTAAGCTGGGGTTTAGTCAAAGGTGCAGAGTACACTGGCAAAGCTATTCAAAAAGGGGCGACTAAGCTCAGGGAACACATCACTCCAGAGGACAAGCCCACCGACGTCAGCCCCACTGTAACCAAAAGCCTCTATGTGGCCAAGCAAGCAACAGGAGGAGCCGTCAAAGTCAGCCAGTTTCTAGGTGACCAACACGCCTTCACTCAGCGGGTTTTACTGACCTTGAGTGATTAGTGGTGAACCTCTAATTGAGTGGTGCTCTTTCTCTGCAGTGGACGGGGTGTGTACTGTGGCTAGCTGTGTTGGTCGAGAGTTGGCTCCTCATGTGAAAAAACACGGAGGCAAGCTGATTCCCGAGTCCATGAAGAAAGATAAGGATGGGCGCTCGAACATGGATGGAGCGATGGTGGTGGCTGCCAGTGGAGTGCAAGGTACGTTGAAACTACAATTTTCTTACCTGAAAAGATTTCATATATTACCCTCTCAAAGTATTTATTTCCCTTTAACTCCTTCACATACATTGCCATGTATCATTGCAATCGCATTACAACCCATTTTTACTATGGGGCAATGTAAGGTAGTACACTATTGTCAAGTAGAAGGAAAAAGATGCATGGTTTTGAATCTTTTTTTTTAAGGTCAAGGATAAACTGCATAGACCTGACTCTATCTAAACTAATTGTCGGGGCAAACGGCACTAATCAGAGAAGCAACCAGGAAGTCCAATAGTGACTCTGGATAAGAGCAACAGCTCAAATAGGAGAATCTTAAGAAAAGAAGACATTGCATGACAAGGAACACACCGTCCCCATGACAAAACATTGTGATGGCAGCATTATGATGTGTGAATGCTTGTATTTGCAAGGACAAGGAAGCTGGTGAGAGCTTCTTGGGAAGATTCATGGAGCTAAATGCAAGGAAGTCTGGGGGGGAAAAAAGAGCACTTTAATGGTTAAGTTTATTGATTAAAATGTTCTAGTCAAAGTCTAGATCTAAATTCAGATGATGATCTATGGTAAGGACTAACGATGGATGTTAACGCTGTCCATCCAGTCTGAGTTAGCTTGCGCTCATTTGCAAAGAAGAATGGACAAAAGATTTGCAGCTGTAATTACGGTGAGTCGTTTCTACAAAGTATTATCTCAAAGTGGCTGAAAACACACACTTTTAAGATTTTTTTTCTAAAAAAAATTTTAAACCATCTGTAATTCCTTCGTCACAATTATTCACTATTTTATGTTTGTCTGTCACATAAAGGTGAAAGGTTTGTGTGCAGTATTGGGGTGTCTTTATTTTTATTTTATTTTTTTGTACCATTTAAGAATTTAAAAATTAGAAGGTGAAGACCTTGCCCAGTGTTCAAACATTGACTTAGTTATTAAAGAATCAGTTTTCTTTGTTTTTCACCAAATAGTTTGTAACATTATGAAACCAGATTCAGGCAATTAATTTGGATCCAACCAAGATAAAGGTTTATCTTTTTACTTGACTTGGTTATAAATAATTAAAAAAATGCAAGAATAGTGTCATTAATAGAATCACTGTAGAGTTTTTTTGTATTTGACTAGGATTCGCAACTGTGTGGAATGGTTTGGAAGCAGCAGCTAAGGACATCACCACAAATGTTGCAGCAGAAACGGTCACCACCATAAAACATAAGTACGTTTTTTGTGTAAATGATTATCCCCACCACTCTCACAACTTACCAGACTTTTTTTTTTCTTTGAATGTTACAAATGATCTCTTGCACAATAGAAGCAAAATCAAACACTCACTTGTGCTCCTCCCCAAATTTGTATTACAGATATAGAGGTCTACAAAACACCTCTGACACATCTAATGAGAAGAACAGTAATTCTTCCTAACATTACACAGCTGGTTAACTTGTTCTGACACTAATTACAGACTTGTTTCCCCGTTTTATGGGGTTTTTTGTTTATTTTTTTCTTCAATGGTTTTGGTTTTGCACAATCCACTCTGCAGTCCTATTCAATACCAATTCTCTTTACTTCTCTTCCACTTGTGATAAATCAATATTCTGCTTCACTGGCTTCTGCCTGACTATAACATGTTTCCAAACTCTATGAATTGGGGTTGAAAGTTCTTATGCAAACCATTATAACAACTTAAAATTTTCTTTGGGTTATAAATACACATCATGCAATACTATAATACTGGCTACATCTTTCTACTTTTAAATAATTTTGATTGTGTTAAAACTAAAAGGTAATAATTTAATTTGTTTAACTTCTTTTATTTAAAGCAAATTCTAAATTGAATTTTGAAAGTTTAGAATATTTATTTACTTTCCAGATTGTGAACTTGCATGGGTGTAATTCTTAAATGGAAATTCTGCATGGTGTCTTTGCAGTCCTTCCACTACATGCTAATTAATTCTCTTATCTCTCACTCTGACCTCTAACCCGATCTGACTCTGCTGCCAACTCTGAAGGTACGGCACAGCGGCAGGACAGGCCACGGACAATGCTGTCAATTCTGCCATTAATGTCGGTATTACTGCCTTCAATATTGACAACCTGGGGATCAAAGCTGTGGTTAAAAGAACTGGAAAGCAAACAGCGCAGGCCATTTTGGAAGACTACAAGCTGCAGGAAAAACCACAGAATGGGAAGGAAGTGGAGAAACTGACCAAATAGCTGCTGGTATCCTGCCCTGTTTTCTTAACAATGCCTTAAAACATATTTACTAATCAGAGAAGTCTATATTTATTACTTATTATTTATAAGAACAGGCTCTATATTTCCTAGATGGCTACTTTGATGTGCATATTCTACAGATTGGTATAGCTTTCAAGCACTTTAACTATACAGCAGAAAGGGGCAACATTCAGAAAAAGGTAACCAAAACTTGAAGCACATTGATACTCTATAAATATTTATTTTAGCAGCATTTTACAAATTGAATAGAACTCCAAATATTTTTGTGCTATCATATTAAATCAGTAAAAAAAAAACTTAATTTAAGTCATTTGTTACATTTCAGTGACCTGCAATGGTTTTCTTTGGAGTTTAACATTGTCTTAGTGTGCCTATAAATTTAAGTCTAACATGCTTGATAAACAAAGCTTTAAGGTTTCTCTGTTTTAATGTGTTTGTTTAATCTTCCATAAAGAGCATTCCTATAGTATACTACAGAGATTAAAATATTACCTCACCTGAAAGTACAAGTCCAAATCTATAAATGGTTATTCAGATATTTAACCTACAAGCTGTAATACTGCCTTTTGTTGTACAATTTAATTGCAGAAATGTCTTGAAACTGTTACTTTAATTGGTAATCAATATTTCTTTTCTGTAATAGGTGAACAAAACGAGTAATAAATTGAAGGAATTAATTTGTGTGATCCCAACTTGGTATTAAAGTCCTTTTCTTTTTTTTTTCTTTAAGCTGTCTGGTTTGTCTCCTTATATAGTCCAACTTTAGGCTGCTAGCTGATTAAAATCTTTAGAACAATAACAGCACTTTTACACTTTTCACCTGAAATACTAGAGTATAAAATATTGACAAAGTAAAATTTTCACTCACCATTACAGTCATAGTTAACCACCTTTGCCCAATGCTCCCACCTAGTGACTGGATGGTTTAAATTTTAGACAGAATATTTGTTCATCTTTTCCTTTAACAGGGGCATACTTGCATATACACATGCCTGTTTTTAATCAAGTTATAATAGGTCTATGGTCTGTACAAAACATGTTACTGAAGTTCTTTGCACAAAAGCAGTCCTTTTCAGAATTTGTTGTTTAGAGGGCTCTGTCCCTTTTAGGCTGCGGGTTTGCCACAGATGAGAATGGCATTGAATTGAAATTGGTGGGCAGGGTTTGACAGGTGAGGGGTGGTTATATGCAAATAACACTTATTGTGATGTCACAATAAGGCATTTTTTCAAGATAGCTTGAAAAATTTGACAGGAAAAAAAAGTGGAATTTGCATAATGTCCCCTTTAAACTTACACTAGATATTTTTGGAAATACAGATACAGTAAATATAATGAAGTTAAATCAACATTTTCTTTCCTGTAATCTTTGTGCAAATCCATTTTTAGAATAACACCTAAAAAGGTTTCTCAATTTGATTCATCAAATTGAGTGGATTACAGTTAAATTGTAAAGTACTTTAAAAACAGGCAGAATGTAGAATAGGCCATTTGTAGGAGTCAAGACACAGTTTATTTTAACGAAAAGGCTTCAACGTTACAAGATCCATTTTGTTTATTTGCAGAACAAAAGTAATTCACTGCTTCCTGAATTGAGGTTTATGAATCTAAACTGAAATGTCTTGGAAGAAAATTGGGGATTTCTGCACATAAAAAGTATGGCCTTCAAAACTTCTGCTGTATCTCAGCAAGACTTCTGAAAGATTTTTTTTGGGGGGTGGGGGGGGGGGCAAATAGGAACATTATGCTTTACAGAAACAGACATTTTCTTTCTTTCATAATCTACTATATAACACATACTGATTTGTTAAGCATGTGTGAAGCCCTGGCAAAACAAATGACAAGTATCAAAAAAAATATGGTAGCCTTTCCAGCCTGTTGATTAAATAGAGGCTGGCTCATGTGAAAATACAGACTCTTCAAGATTAGCATCAGGAAAGCACAAGTTTCCCCTGCCATCCAGAAACAAATCTAGCCATTGTGGACTTGATGCATCAAAAGGACCGATGGCATCCAGGGCATATGACTTACAAGCAACTTCTGAGTGTGGATTAGTTCTCTCTCCAGGAATCAGATCACCAGAACATGGAGTTGAAGTTTGGTTTTGAGACACTGGAATTAATTTTTGGTTTGCCAAATCATCTACTTCTCTCCTGGGATGTTGATCAACGAGGTGTGACTCGTTATGTTCTTTGAAGGGATCAACATTTCTGAAAGCACAGTTTAATTCTTTTGGAGGATAGGTTTCGTCAAGGTTAGCTGCATTAAGTTCAATTTGGCTAGAAGTCACATCACCTGGCATTCGACTTAAATATGGGACTGGCCCCATCTCTGCTAACATGTGACTAAAATCTGACTGTGGAAGAGAGCTTGAAGTGAAGTCCCTAAATGCAGATTGTTTGTTTATGCAGTTGTATTCCATGATTTGAATAGAGGCAGACAGAAATTGATCCTGGCACACTGGTAGCATTTGGCCCCGCGGTACAGTCGATTTGTCCAACAGTATTGGCCGAGAATGAACTGAGGTGAGTTTCCCAGCTTGAACCCACGTTTGATCCATCAGAGAAACAGTTATTGTGGTAGAAAGTCCCCTTTCTTGCAGATTCTCCGAGTCTTCCAGTGATGAGGGCTGAAAGAAAAACAACAGGTGAAACATGGCATGTACAAAAAGACTTCCTCTGGACTGACGCACCTCACATTTAGCAAACTAAAAAATATGCTGCTTGGTTTTGTTTGCCAAGGACTATTTTTATCATTTACTTGGTCTTCCATAAATTTTAACATTGGTCTCCACCAAAAATCAGATCACTTCAGCACTGACTAGACATCTATATGCAAAGCATGGGAACACATGTAGAACACACACAGTAATTAATCACCATGCAGTATCATGGCTTTACTGCTTAATCTCAGGATTACAATGGTGACACAAATAGTATACTATTAAAAAAAGGGTTGTCAACTGTAGAATTTCGCTTCAGGAACCAGGAGAAGTAGGACACTTACATTTGGTTAAAAGAGGAGTTAAACTACTTGAACTGTAAGAAATACACATTCCTGAAACCTTAACGTCTTGTTTGTGCTCAGTGCTATATACCAAAGCCTGAGCACATCTATGTAAAAATTACTTTTCCAACAGCAAAGTTAAGTTTCAGTTTAATAAACCCAGACAAACATCCTTCACTACCGTGTCAAAAAGATTGTCAGAAGCTGACTCAGTGAATAAAAATGGAAGAAACTCATGACCCAAACTATTGGTTGAGTAGCCTACACACGCATTTTTTTAAGTCAGCTATTGGGGTGGAACGACAATGCAAGGGTCAAATTAAATCTTTTTATTGGTACTGTTTTTTCATCCTTTGTAGCATATTTAAGCTTAATTATCATTTCTGGATCAACTTGTCTTTATAAACCCCACAAGTCAAATTGTTAACTATACTGTTAGAAGAAAGTAATAAAACCAGTACAGTAAAACATTTTCTGAGACATTAAACTAGTATTCAGAAGCAATAGGTTATTTCTGCTAGCTCATGACTTTTATTTGTTTAGCTTAATCAGCAAACTTGCCTTCTTCAAGGCCCAGAAGTTAACATCTACGGATTTACCAAAGCTGTTTGAACAAAAGCCAAGTCCTAATGTTTGAGTTGGCATCAGTTGCGAAAACTCAATACTGCTGATAAAAGTGGAACTGGATCCAAAATAATCTTTGCCTCTCTGAAAATGTTTATGAATTAAAAAAAAAAAAAGAAGTCAAAATTACCCATGAGAAGGTCATGCACCCAGAACTGAGCGAGTCAGCCGTCACGTGCTTTTCAAGCGCAGAAAATCTTTCTGACACAGTTAATTACACACATCACCAACACCTGTGTAAAATGTTCCCTCAACGGAACTGAACCGAGGGAAACGTGATTTGTAGTAGGCTACGTGGTGAGTTTATGACATGAGCCTAAACTGTAGCCTACTCTGGTAAGGATTTCCAAACTTTTCTTCAAATATTATTGAAGTATCACCAAGAGCGTGTTTAATTTTAAGGATTTAGGCTACCCGAAGAGATGCCCGACAGAGTCTAATTAAAAATAAAGAATGAAGTTAATTGTTGCCAAAGCAACTACTGGTCTTCTTTCTGTAAAATACCTACATCATTCTAAAAAAAATAAAAAATAATTACCTTTTGAGTGTGCAACTTCAGAAATGGTGGGATTAAATGTAGCAGTTATTCTAATACTTCTAACTCTGGAAATCAGGTTCTCTTATCCTTATGTCCAAACACATTCAAAATGTGATTTGCGTATCTGTTACAAGCGTTTAATTTGACTGTTTTCCTGATAACGTTTTGTACCGTAGCCTACTTTAAAATCGTTCAATAGAATTTAAAAAAAAATACATAGCATATCACTAAATTTAGACTGCTTTGGTCGCACGCTGTTAGGAAATGGAGGCGCAGTTGGTATCAAATTTTATTCCAATTTTGTTCGGTTTATTATATTTTACTGTATGGTTTACGTGACCGCGCATCCTGGGTTTGCGCGATCCGTCATAAACGTGCGCGAGTCACGCTGACGGCACGCTCTTGCGGCGGTCTGCTAAATCACTGCAATGGAATAATTGCAGGGGAGGGTAGAGGACACCGGCTGCCCTGCCTCCAATCTGTATGTGAGGACACACAACAGAGCAGACACACAGCAGGACCGCTAAGCACAATTACAGGGCAACAAAGGGGCGCATGCTTCGTCCAAAGCATCAAATAAATAAGATTTATTTTAAACTTCCGCACATTGACCGTTTTTGCTCATCTCTGTCTTCACCTCCAAGGTAAGAGACTGCACTGAAATGAGTAAATGATTGTTTTTTACAATTTAATTACTATTCATGTTTGGCTTACTATAATGTTTCTGCTGAAAAATCTCTTTGGTCATGCTTCTTTATACCTAAAATGTATGTTACATTTCTAACTATCAAATTATGAGACACCAGGGAGCATTATATGGGTGTGACATGCTTCTTTATGTGTTTACTAGGAACAGTTGCAGCATTAGAGCTTGCTTATATCAGATGGACAGCATAATTAATTGGCACGACATAGGACATGGTTAATTTGATGTGGCCGGTGTTACTTGGGTTCAGACTTTGGATCTTTTTAAAAATAGGCATTTTTGTTCCTTCATTTTTAGGGTGTGATTGAACAGTCATGGACCTGGAGCACTTTGATGAGCGGGACAAGTCTCAGAGATACACCCGAAGGGGTTCCAGAGGGAATGGTCTCCCTAGTCCAACTCACAGCGCTCACTGCAGCCTTTACAGAACCAGGACACTGCAAGCACTGAGCTCAGAAAAGAAGGCCAAGAAGATTCGTTTCTACCGCAACGGTGACCGCTACTTTAAAGGGATTGTGTATGCCATTTCTCAGGAGAGATTTAGGTCTCTAGATGCTCTCCTTGCAGATCTCACAAGATGTCTGTCAGATAATGTCAACTTGCCCCAAGGTGTGAGGACCATATATACTGTTGATGGGGTTACCAAGATTACCAGCATAGACCAGCTGGTGGAAGGTGAGCTGTGCACCTGAGTGGTTGTATCTTTTCTTAAAAATTGTTATTTATTTTAAATCATAAGCACGTTATGTCTGCTGTCTTAAGTGCAAACATTACAGTCAAACAAGTCAGAAAATGCATGACAAAAACAAACGGCATGGACACCTCTAGTGTTTTTAAAAAGAACATTTAATCAATACTCTGGTCCTCTTTTTCAATCATCCTTACATTTTAGCTTCTACTATAATCCATACTTGTATATCACCTGTTGGTGTATTCTTAATTTTCTGCAGGTGAAAGCTACGTTTGTGCATCCATAGAGCCTTACAAAAAACTAGACTATACAAAGAATGTAAATCCCAACTGGGCAGTTGGTGCCAGGTCTCCAGGTTCCGTCCGCGACCCTTCTTCCCTCGGCAGCGCCATGGCTGGATCCCCAGAAACCAGGGAGACCAAAGACTTCATAAAGCCCAAACTGGTGACGATTGTCCGCAGTGGAGTAAAACCTCGCAAGGCTGTTCGGGTCCTGCTCAACAAGAAGACGGCACACTCCTTTGATCAAGTCATGAGTGACATCACAGATGCCATCAAGCTGGACTCTGGAGTCGTCAAAAGGTTATATACTGTTGACGGCAAAATGGTAGGTGTTAACTGTTAATTCTGTAAAACTCAAAAAGATTGCTCATTTTGTTGTATTTATAATATATATTTGTGAATTGGGTAAAAGTTATCTTTTAATATCTCAGAAGCTTAGGAACTATTTGGAGTCAATGGAGTCATTATTTTATTTTTTTATTTTTGTTTCCCAAACATTTGCAGTGTGAGGGGTTTTGTTCAAACCCAGTTTTGGTGCTTTCCTTACTTTTAGTGGACATTTTAAATAATTTTGTTGCTAGCTCTGTAAAGATTGTAATATGTCATTTAGAAATATTAGTCTTTGTCATTTAAAGATGAAGAGGTGGCACACTGACCTTTCCTGTCACTTGATCCAGTCATTTATGAAACTCCTGGTTTGATGACCAACATCAATAGGATTATCAAAAAGATACATTTCATAAACCTTCATATCAATATTGTTTTAGTTCCAGCTAACTATAAGTTAGATATGCATGTTTTGCAATTAAAGTCGTATAAGAAAGTTTAATGACTTAAGTGCTCTGTAATGTAAAGAGTACTGTAATCATATGCTTTTTTTTTCTCTCCATCATCTGTGATCTATGGGAAATTGATATTTGCAATACTTGGATGATGTTGGGATAGGACTGATCCCATCTGGTTTTCTAAATGTATCTACTGTCTTCCAAAGTTCACAGCACATTGAAAAGGGTTTCTGTTTTTTCAGCCATCTCTCTTGGAGTTTCTTTCTGACTCAAAGAGGCAGCTCGGTACGTTTTAAAATGACCTGGGAATATTTGCTAAATGTATTACCAGAAATGGGTTTCTAGGACTCCATCCCATATTCCTACCAACAGCAGAACATTGTTAGATGGAACCATGTAATCTGAATTGAAATTAGGCTCTTAAATATTACCCGCTTGATGTATTTCTATAACCGGACTTCCTGCACAGTGGTCATTGACATGTATTTACTGTACTAGGAATAATCAAGTAATCAACCAGATAATATCCCAAACACTACAATACATTTCTCTTGAAATTATAGCATTCAATGATGCAGGTTTTTGGGGGACAGATGTGAATCTGTGTGGCAACTGCATAAAGACTTGACTAAGCGTCCCAAAAAAATAGTAAGTTCTGTGGTGGAAAATTGTTATGCAATTAGGAATTAAGTGTATATTCTCTGTTTAGTGAATGCATCTAAGGAAATGACAAGCTTATTGTTCCAGCTTAATGTTATGAGAAAGATATATGTGTCAGGTCACCAGAGAGACAGACGCCGGGGCAGTAAGATAACAGTCTGGCCTTCGGATGAGCTGCTTTATGCGTTGATATAAGACTCGCATGAAGCAGTTCTCTGGAGGCGGGGCGTGAACGTTGGAGAAGACATCTACAGAGATAAACAATGATTGCTGAATACTATTTAAGCGGCTAGTTAGAAAGGTTGGTTAGGGTGATGCACGAGTAACTCTGTCCCCTCCGTGTCTGGCCAGACATGTTTGAATTAAATACTTAAACGCCTTCTTGGACTCAAGTCTTCTTTATAATGGAAACCCTGAGATACTATTTTTTGCCATTACAGTTCTTTAAAATTCACTTCAAAAATCCTGTCCTGTGTGCTTTCTGTAAGTGTTGGGATATAACTCTGGTGTCAATGGTTTCATGAAGTGGTTGCTAAGTAACAGTCTCTGCAATAGAGCAGTGAGGATGGGGAAAATTGTCGTGTAGTGGCAGGATTCATGTGTGTTTTACTTGATCTGTTTGCTGTGCATGTCAGCATGATTAAGCGTCACGTTAATTGTGGGTTTAGTTTTTGTTTTCCAATGCCATAGAAAGTACTCTGCTGGGCCACATCTTTCTATAGTCAGCATTCAACATTGACTGGACTGTCTCCTATGTACACTTACTGGTCACTTTTAAGGTACACTTGTTCAGTTGCTTGGAAACAGATAGAGAATAAGTCCAAAAATCGGCAGAAGCCCAATGCATTAGCATCTAAATGTGATGAAGTTTTTAAATTGAGCATTGGGAAGGGGAGGGGGTGACTTTGATTGTGAAATGATTGTTGGTGCCAGACTGGCTAGTCTGAGCATTTTAGAAAATGCTGATCTTCTGGATTTTGACACACAACCATCTCTCAGGTCAACAAGAACTGGTTGTAAACAGAGAAAATATCCAGTAAGCGGCAGTTGTGTGGGCAAAGGTGCCTTGTAGGTGTTAGAGGCCAGAGGAAAGCTGACAGATTAGTTTGACAGGGTTTTGGCAAAGGTGTGTTAAATACCTGTTATAACCAAGGTATGCAGGATACATTATCTGAGCACAACGCATCACGTATTGGAACAGATGGGCTACAGCAGCTGATGGCTACTTTCAGCAAGAGCAGGCACCATCTCACAAAGCTCTAATCACCTCAAACTAATCTTTTGATCATGAAAGTGAGTTCAGTGGCCTTCAGTCAGCTGATCTCTATTCAAAAGGGCACCTTTTTAAGGTGCAACAGCAGATTCTCAAAATGAATATACAGTTGACTGCCACTTGTTTTCGGGAATAAAATTGTTCTATCATGTCAATACAAACCATAATTCCTCAGGAATGTTTCCAACATCTTTTTAAAAATAAATATGCCATAAAGAATAAAGGCAAAAGGGATTTTAATCAGGCACTAGCAGGGTGTACCTGCTAAAGTGGCTAAATGCAAATAAAATTAAAAATTCCCAAGAACGGATTCAATCTATTGTAGTAAGTGGAGATGCCAAACTCCAAAAAATACTTTGCTTGTACATAACTGGAATTCTTTAAGGTTCTTGGGGGTTTGTTTAGTTTTCTGTTGTGGTTTTATTACTTCATAGCAAAAATAAGGAGTTTTGTAAGCTTAATCTCTGTACCATTCTTTGCTCTTTATTTGGTGCTTTCTGTCATGTTGTGACAACAGATGGCCAAATAACCACCCGCTGTCATCGAAAGGGGAGTTTTCATGGTTCTTTAACCTTTAGTAAACTAATAGCTTACACTTTTGGTTTGGCATGGATGTTGTAAGATTCAACATAGTGAGAAAAATCTAGCTTATAGTATGTTTTCTAGTTTACATATTTGTGTTGACATAAAAATCTGGCTAGGCCTTAATATGCCCACTGTTAGTCTTGGATTCTGCTCAGATGTGGTTACTAAACAGTTTACTGGGTTCAATGAATATTAGAAATGTCCTAATATCTAAATGATAACAGTCAATGATCGTTAATTTCTTGGGTTTTTTACTGTTATTTTTAAAGTAAATTCTACTTTAAAAAATTAGGTTGTATTAATGGGAAATATCTAATGGGGAAATATGCTTTAAAAGAAAAAGATAACTTTTAATTTCTTAATACTTATGTTTTTAGGATCAAAGTTTTACATACTTTGACTCAGGCCATCCTAGCTAGGACATTTTGTTACATGAGATGGGGAAAATTCCTTTATTAGCACTAGATTTTTAAAAGCTTTCTGTTGTCCAATGTGTTTATCAACTGAAAGTAAATTTGTTTTAAAGAATAATGCGTTGAACAGAAGGATAGTAGCATTTCAGTAAGCAGAGCTAGATAAAGGTCCCCTGACAGACATTTAATGTCTGGTGTAACAAACACTCATAATGGTCTTTATTTACTAAAAAGAGCATCTATTGTTCATCTGTCACCAATATTTCTACAGTCAGACGAGTCAGAAATTTGGGTGCAGCAAATCGTACATAATGAAAGCTCTTGTGCAACTGAACTAGATTGATTTTGAAATGACGTGCTTAACTATCAGGCATTTTCCTTATTCCCCATGTTTTTTTTAGACTGGTGCTGCTCAGTGTGGCACTTCAAAATAGAGCTGCATTACAGAGCTCATTGATCATGAACCAGTTTTATTCCTTTGCAGACATGTATACTATTTAAGTCATAAATGATCTGTTACAGATGAGATCAATTAACTTTTACCACATCCATACATTATCTTTTCTGCACTAAATGTCAGCAGAAGCACTTGACATGGTTTATCTATTAAATTACATATGGTGCAGTGTTAAATGGGGTAGAAATACTTTTCTGGAGCATCATTCAATTCAATTCAAAATTACTTTATTAATCCCAAAGGGAAATTAAATGTTGTTGTAACTCATTATCCAAGTTTTTTTTCAAAGATTTGTTGTAGATGCTGATGGCTGTGGGTTGGGATGATCTCCTGTAGTTCTCTGCAGATCTGAAGAAGCCTCTGACTGAAGACACTCTGTAGTTATGATAGTCTGATGTAGAGGATGCTCAGGGTTGTCCAAAATGTTCATTTTATGAATAATTATTTTTTGAAAGCTAATCTCCAGAGGGTCCTCAGCATCCAACTAACATCCATCTACCCCAACGTGGATTTTTTTTTTCCCCCACCGCTTCATTTTCTAAAGCTTTAACATTGGAGCCCATGTAACATGATAGTGACTTGTAGCAGTTTACTTCCCTGTAAAGGAAGTGAAACGAGCTCTATTTTCTAACATCCAGATTCATTAAAGCAGGCTAAAAACCTATTAAAATCGATGAGGCACCAGGATGTTATGCCATAGCTATGGAGAATGGCTTCTGTATTGGATGAAGCACATTCATCCTCTTATGCACTGTGCAGAAGCTACATAAAGTGAACTTGGCACACATTACGAGCAGTAGATGAGTAGAGAACATACTTCAAATACGGTAGTGAATACAATACACTGTAAATGCTTTTACATTAACAATACTTTTTTAACATTATCAGGTGTCTTAGGATAATGTTTTTTAACAAGGGCACAGATAACAGAGGGCAATTAGTCTAATCTCTATAGGGGAATTGGACAATTTTAAAGGTTGGCAGACACCAGAGTCACAAATTGCACTAAATAAATTGACAGTTTAATAGACTGCAAAGGCCAACTCTTCCCTCTGAAAGGGTCTATCATACATTTTTAAATGACATTTGGCATATCAATGCACAAATGATAATTTTGCTTATTACACTTTAACTCTTCACATTTATACTGTGGCTATTCACAAACAAACAGTAATGGGAGAGTTTTACTGTAAGTGTGTGATAGGTAGGGAATAATATATGCATTCAATTCAGATTTCTAGAAAACGTGGTCAAAAAGGGGAAAAAGCTGAAAAATTCTGACTTTGAAATACAGGATCAGAATAGTAAAATATTATATTAATATTTTCCATGTTGTGTAGCGTATCACCCAGTGGTGGGACCAAGTCATTGTTTTACAACTCAAGTAGGTCAAAGTATTTTCACTCAAGTAGACTTGTAGTTCCAAGTTGAGGCTTGCAAGTCCAGAGGTTAGTGCAACTCCTAAACTTTTAATAATGAGACTTACACAAGTCATTTGACCAAATATGTCCTTTTAATTATAGTAATTTTGAGAAAAACAATAACACTGATAGTAAAAATAGATTGTTATACAAAGTATAGTGCTCTCTTTGAAGTGTTGTTTTTAAGAGTCCTGTTTTAAATCTCCTTGACAGGTCACATCCCTTCAGGACTTTTTTGTAGAAGATGACATTTTCTTTGCTTGTGGTCCAGAAAAGTTTCGCTATCAAGATGATTTCAATTTGGATGAAAATGGTGAGTGCACTTTTAAGGGTCAACCAACAACTCATGGGTCAACCAACAACTAACTGCTCACAACGAGGTTCAATCAGGAGTAAATATCTACTGTTTAGTTACTCATAATACATTTTTATTGCAGCCTAAGTAAACCAGTAAGACAGTTATTTACTCTAAAAATATTTTTCCCTCTTCCCCATCTTTGTTGCTACATCTAAAGACCCTTTCGAAAAAAATAGAATATCATGGAAAAGGTTATTTATTTCCAGAATTAAATTCAAAACGTTAAACTTCCATATATTATAGATTCAGGGCCCACAACTTAAATGATTTCAAGTATTGTAAGTATAGTAAGTATTATAGTTGTTTATTTGTACATAATTTGGGCTTCTAGCTCATAAAACCCACAAAAACAGGAATTCAAAAAATTAGAATACTGTGAAGAAATCAGCCCAAATTTTACAGGGCATAAATGTTTTAAACTGAGTATCACACACTACTCATTTACTAAACTCAAAGCACCTGCACAAGTTTCCCCAGGTGTCATTACGTTGCTTCACTTTGGTTTAATTGTCTCAGTTAGGTTCAATATGGAGAAGACTGCAGACTTGACAACTGGCCCGATGACCATCATTGAAACCCTCCATAGGATGGGTAAGCCACAAAGGTTCATAGCTAAGGAGGCTGGCTGTTCACAGAGTGCTGTCCAAGCATATCAATGGAAAGTCTAGTGGAAGGGCAAAATATGGCAGGAGAAGGTGCACCAGCGGAAGAGCTGACCATGGGCTTCAGTGGATTATCAGAGATGATTCACCACATTCAGACGCATCCGGGAGATGGGCTACAACTGTCTAGTTCCTCGGGTCAAACCACTTCTGAGCCCGAGCCAACGTAGGAAACGTCTCAACTGGGCCAAGGAGAAGAAGGAATGGACTGTTGGCCAGTGGTCCAAGGTCCTCTTTTCTGATGAAAGTAAAGTGTACCTTTCATTTGGGAATCAAGGTCCAAAGGTTTGGAGGAAGACTGGTGAGGAACAGAACCCAAGCTGCTTGAGGTCCAGTGTGAAATTTCCACAGTCAATCATGATTTTGGGCGCAATGTCCGGTGCAGGTGTTGGTAAACTCTGCTTTCTTAGATCCAAGGTCACCTCATCAGTCTACCAGAATGTTTTAGAGGACTTCATGATTTCTTCTGCTGAGGATCTGTATGGAGATGCAGATGTCATCTTCCAGCAGGACCTGGCCCCTGCCCATACGGCCAGAAGCAACAAAACATGGTTTGATTCAAATGCCATTACAGTGCTTGACTGGCCAGCCAACTCACTGGACCTAAACCCCATTGAGAATCTATGGGGTTTTATCAAAAGGGAAAATGAAAGGCTGACAGCAAGCATCAAGGAAATCTGGGCTTCCATAACTCTCAGGCAATGCCATGGCGCATCGAGGCAGTGATTAGGGTAAAGGGATTCCCTACCAAGTATGGAAGATTGACACATCGTTTTGAAAGTACCATATTTTGATTGATTTGATGTGATCCTAATTGCTTTCTTTTCTTCTGCAAAAACTGAGAAGTAAATGGTGATTTCTTCACAGTATTCTATTTTATTGAATTCCTGTTTTTGTGGATTTTATTGGCTGGCCCAAAATATGTACAAATAAACAACTAAATACTTGAAATCATTTAAGTTTTGGACCCCGAATCTACAATTTTTGGAAGTTTAACATTTTGAATGGAATTATGAAAATAAATTTTTCCATGATATTCAAATTTCTTTGGAAAGGGTCTGTATGTCGTATTTTCCACTACACTGTAGATTAGGTTTAAAAGTTATATTAGAATTGTATGTTGTGGGAAAGGATATTGGCCTTAACACTATCATAGCTGCCTAAAAACAGTATAGCAGTAATTTAATCTGGAGATGCATGAGCTGGAAATGTGCCAAGCACCGAATGCAGGAGGTATTTTTTTCTGACTGATCTAGTTCTATACTTAGAATTAGGTGTGTGTGTGTGTGTGTGTGTGTCTGCAAGCAGGCAGGTAATTGTATCCATTTTTTGACCCAGTTTTTTGCTGAATCTTCTTGTTCAGATACCACCATAAGTCTCTGAATGATTGATTATTCTAAGTTGAATTTTTATCATCTTGCATTTCTGTAACAGTGCATGCTTCTGAATATATTTTTCCTCACTAGAATGCAGGGTGACAAAGTCGTCATCATACGGTCGACTCCCCTCAGTGCATGGTCGTTCTTCCCCAAGAGCTGGTGGAATGTCCCTTAGAAGCTTGTCTCCTTCACCTGGTGGATCAGGTAATGTGTTTCAAGTTTTAATAAATAAAAGTTGGAGCTCATTCTATGTTCTGGTTTCTCATTTGTTTTTTTGTTTTTTTGCTGTCTTAAAGCAAATGGCACTGCAGGCAGTACGCTTTCTACACCACGTTCCGGAAAGTCTCCAAGCCCTATTTTAACCAGTCCAGCTAGCCTCCGAAGACGACAGGTAATATCAATCGAGGTTTGTAGAATAAAGGTTGCTGTTGCTGTGCTGTCATTAAAAGGTATGTTTAAGGATCCATGTTGGACTCCGCCAACGGTGCCCTTTGTCACAGATTCTATTCATAACTCTCATGGACAGGATTTCTAGGCACAGCCAAGGTGATGAGGGGATCCGTTTCGGTGGCCTCAGGATTGGGTCCCTGCTTTTTGCAGATTATGTGGTCTTGTTGGCTTCACCGGAACGTGATCTGCAGCTTTTACTGGAGGAGTTCACAGCCGAGTGTGAAGCGGTTGGGATGAGAATCAGCACCTCCAAATCTGTGACCATGGTCTTGAGTTGGAGAAGGGTAGAGTGCCTTCTCCGGGTCGGCGATGAGGTCTTTCCCCAAGTGGAGGAGTCTAAGTATCTGGGGGTCTTGTTCATGAATTAGGGGAAAAATGGAGCAGGAGATCGATAGGCGGATTGGGGTGAGCTGCTCTAACAGCTGGGCCACCATGTACCCTTGGGTCATTTTAATTTGTAAAGCCCTTTGAGTTGCAGCTCTTGTATGAAAAGCGCTTTATAAATAAAGTTTGATAGATTTTTCTTTAGATTAGTTTCTGCATGAAAACTTTTAGTAGCTACTTACTGTAATTCATAAAATAAGTCATATGAAAACAAAACTAATCAAAGATTACAGATACCTGCAGATTTGTTGTTTCACCAAATCGAAACCAAACTGCAAGGGCTGCTTGGGTGCAGTAAATGTTTGTAAATAGTATTTTGGGTGTCATTCATTCAAGTTTTGCATATCTTTTTATAATATATTTGGCCATCTGAATAGAATCTAAACTCCCTAAATGCCCACTCCAGGAGTATTTCTTTTGGGTATTGGATGCTAAATGTGTATACTTTGTAATGGTAAAGGGTGGGAAATATGATCTATATCATTTCAATGTTCACTAATAGTAGGTAATTTTCCTAAACTTGAGCAGCACTAATGCTTATATTAATTTCTTTGGACTGGGGTCTCATGTACCAGTTTAAATGCCCTTTCTACTTAAGTTTTTTTTTCTTGTGTGTATGGACTGGATGTAGTTGAAGTTGTAAAAGCTTTTACCTCCCTAAAGTTTTCAACCTTTATTTTTTGTTTCAGCCTTTATTTTTCACTACATTATCTTTTTTGCTGTTGTTGTTTCCTAGGGATCGCAACACAGTGGCTCTTCACTCTCATTAGCCTCCACCAAAGTATGCAGCTCATTGGATGAAGGAGATGGTCCCAACAGTGAAGGTGGGGTATTAATTTTAAAAAAACTACACGAGTTACTGTCATCTCGCATAAACAATAGCTGTTTTCTCACTCAGTTGAGCCGGTGGATGAATACTCTTCAGTTCCTGCCTCCATAGCAGAGAGATACAAAGTTGGAAAGATTTTAGGGGATGGAAACTTTGCTGTGGTTCGTGAATGTGTGGAAAGATCAACTGGAAGGGAGTACGCTTTAAAGATAATCAGCAAAGACAAATGCAAGGGAAAGGTAGGCATGCCTCTGCTTTAGCTAAAATCAGGTATCAATCCACATGATTGGGGCTAATTTCTTGTTCTTTAGTAGTGCTTCAATTACGTTTGCATGTGTTGGGGAGAATAGATATATTTGAAATTTGTTTTAAATACTTTTATAATTTCTTTACTTTTCTGCATCATTCAGGAGCACATGATACAGAGTGAAGTGGCCATCCTCAGGCGTGTGAAACATCCAAACATTGTGCTTTTAATTGAGGAAATGGATACCAGCAGAGACCTTTATCTTGTAATGGAGTTGGTGAAGGTAATTTGCATTTGTTCGGTTTTGAAAGAAAAATGCATTTTATATTAAATACTTTAGGTGGGTTAAAAGCTGTTTTCCCCAACAACTGTATCGATGCACATTTGCCGTGTTTTAAAATAGAATTAATCTCCTAAATTAAGAAATTCATATATTTATATAATCATGTAATCATTTCTTTTGCAAAAACCTTTTATCCAGGGGGGAGATCTCTTTGACGCCATTACATCCTCCAACAGATACACAGAGCGTGATGCCAGTTGTATGCTGTTCAACTTGGCAAGCGCCATAAAGTACCTCCACAGTCTCAATATTGTGCATAGAGACATAAAACCAGAAAATCTGTTGGTAAGTGTGACTGTCTAAATACACATCCTATGGAATGGGCATTTACTAGTATGACAAACATTCATTCAACCATCCATCCATTTTCTATAAGCACCAATAACCCTCCAGGGGTCATGGGGGGGTGTGCTATCTCCAGCAGCCAATGGACAAGAGGCAAGATACACTCTGGAGAGGTCACCAGTAACCTACTATAAATAAATGGATCATAAAAATGTATTTCATAACATTAACCCAGGATTTACCACCGTTTTTATTAGCCATTGCATAAAGCGTGAAAAAAATCACAATGTTCATGTTACAAAAAGTCAATGTTTTTTAAATCAATGCAGGAAGTAGAATGTAATGAGCTACTTGCATATTATCATGCTGTGCAAGCAAACGATCTTCACCTGGATGGATGTAGCACTATATGAAATTAACAACCAGATTAGTCAAATTTTATTTTAAACTGTGTATTTCAATTGCATAATATACATTGCATCAAAAAGGCAAACATTTAAGTTTAAACAATTATTTATTTTGACTATAACGCTGCCGCTCGCGTCCTCACTAGAACCAGGAAAGTAGAGCACATCACCCCAGTTCTAAAGTCCTTACACTGGCTCCCTGTAGCTCAGAGAATAGACTTCAAAATACCCCATACTAGTTTATAAATCATTACATGGCTTAGCACCAAAATATGTTGAAGACCTGTTGTCACGGCACCAACCACCAAGACCACTCAGGTCCTCCAACTCTAGCCTACTAAACATCCCTGGACTAAGAACTAAACATGGAGAAGCAGCTTTCAGTTTTTATGCTCCCCTTATCTGGAACAGACTTCCTTACGAGTGTAGAGCTGCTGAAACTCTGAACTGCTTTAAATCGTGACTAAAAACCCATCTGTTTAGAATTGCCTTCGAGTAAATGCTTGATGTCATATGTATGAAATGTGTTCATGCTCTCTTGCTTTTTTTGATCTTTCTCTTGCTTTTTTGTGTATCATGTGTAAGGTGTGTTTCTTTTGTTTTTTTAAATCACCAAATCATGTAAAGCACCTTGAAATACACTGTTGTTGAAAGTGTGCTATACAAATAAAATTGCCTTGCCTTGCCTATACATTTTTGTTTAGAGTTGGTGCCTTGAAAAATAGTATCACTTCATAAATGCTGTTCAAATAAATCATTGTCCTATGAGTTTATGATAGCAACAGTATCAGAATATGTATAGAAAATGCAATTACTCTTTGTAGCTTATCCTCCTTGACGAAGTTGTCAGTGGTGGACAGTCAAGTCTGCTTTGATTCCACATTGATGTGTGGGCTATTACTTAGCACTTGTGCATAAAGTCCTTTTTAAATTGGTGTAATGTAATATTTAAAATTAGTGGATTTAATTCACTTTCCAAACTAATTTATTCAGATTGCCCTGTATATCTATTCTTAAAACTATTATACAGCTGTATTATGCCAGTAATAATAATGTAAATTACATTAAACATCCTTAAAAGCAAGCAGCTCACCATTTTTCCCACTTCAATCCCTCCAGGTTTTCCTCCAAGTTTACATTTTTCTCATTGTTTTTGTCCGCCCTTGTTACACAGGTGTATGAACATCAAGATGGTAGCAAATCTCTGAAATTAGGTGACTTTGGCTTGGCCACTATTGTCAATGGTCCCCTTTATGCTGTTTGTGGAACTCCAACTTATGTAGCGCCAGAGATTGTTGCTGAAACAGGGTATGGTTGATTGTGAATTGTTGGGCAAAAAATAAAAATAAATATCCATGTTTTTCTTAAGAAGAGTCTTCAGTCCCTCTTCACTAATGTTATATTTTGTAACTTCAGATATGGCCTCAAGGTTGATATTTGGGCAGCTGGTGTCATCACTTACATACTGGTCTGTGGCTTTCCTCCTTTCCGTGGGTATGTGCTTTTGCATTTGAAGCTTTATAATATACTGAATAAGCTGCCTAATGCTTTTACATTAGTAGTATAACCAGTAAGCAATTGTTGTATGCTTTTCCACTTTATTTGAAAGGTAGCTTAAGTTTTTTTTTTTTTTTTTTGCAGAATTGGTGAAGACCAGGAGGCCCTCTTCGAAGAGATTTTAAAGGGCCATCTTGAATTTCCAGCGCCATTCTGGGACAATGTGTCTGATCCTGCCAAGGTTGTCTGGACTTCACTTTTACCATGAATATGCTTCACAATCTGAGAAACCAGATTCTCATTATATTTCAACATGCTTATGGGTAACACATTTTTCTTTAGGCTCTGATCACTGGCATGCTACAGGTAGTTGTGGATCAAAGATACACAGCTGTACAAGTGCTGGATCATCCCTGGGTCAATGTAAGTTCAGTAATTAACTACAAACATACACAGCAGTAGAGCTGAAGAAGAATGTATTACAGCAAATCAACAAATTACCAGTAAGTTTCTAAGCAATGTCCTCTGTATTTTCCAGGGTGAAAGTTTGTCAGAGAAGGGGCACCAGCTTCCTGTGGCTGGAAAAATCAAGAAGCATTTTAATTATGGACCCAAACTCAACGGCACGGCAGCAGGAGTGTCAGTAATTACAGTAAGCACTGATTAGAACCTCAACATTAAGTTTGCCGTTATTTTTTTTTTTCAGCAAGATGCACTTTTTTGGCTTGAATCTTATTTTTTTGCCATTTTGCTTCACCATTCAAAAACTAAAAGTATTCAACTCTTAATCCTCACTGTGCAACCCTGTAAAACTAAATTGTTCATGCTTTTGATAATAAACTCAGCAAAAAAAGAAACGTCCCTTTTCCAGGACTGTGTATTTCAATAATAATGTTGTAAAAATCCAAATAACTTTACAGATCTTCATTGTAAATGGTTTAAACAATGTTTTCCATGCATGTTCAATTAACCATAATAGATTAATTAACTTGCACCTGTGGAATGGTCGTTAAGAACTTAACAGCTTACAGAAAGTAGGCATTTAAGGTCACAGTTCTAAAAACGCAGGACACTAAAGAGACTTGTCTACCGACTGTGAAAAACACCCAAAGAAAGATGCCCAGGGTCCCTGCTCATCTGCGTGAACGTGCATTAGGCATGCTGCGGGGAGGCATGAGGATTGCTAATGTGGCTAGGGCAATAAATTGCCATGTTCGCACTGTGAGACGCCTAAGTCAGCGCTACAGGGAGACCGGAAGGACAGCTGATCATCCTCGTAGTGGAAGACCACGTGTAACAACACCTCCACAGGATCGGTACATCCGCATATCACACCTGCGTGACAGGTACAGGATGGCCATAACAACTGCCCGAGTCACACCAGGAACACACAATCCCTCCATCAGTGCTCAGACTGTCCGCAATAGGCTGAGAGAGGCTGGACTGAGGGCTTGTAGGCCTGTTGTAAGGCAGGTCCTTACCAGACATCACCAGCAACAACGCCGCCTATGGGCACAAACCCACCTTCGCTGGACCAGATAGGAGTGGCAAAAAGTGCTCTTACTGATGAGTCACGGTTTTGTCTCACCAGGGGTGATGGACGGATTCGTGTTTATCTTCGAAGGACTCCGCGTTACACCGAGGCCTGTACCCTGGAGCGGGATCGATTTGGAGGTGGGGGGTCCTTCATGGTCTGGGGCGGTATATCACATCACCATCGGACTGAGCTTGTTGTCATTGTAGGCAATCTCAATGCCTTGCGGTACAGGGAACACATCCTCCTCCCTCATGTGGTACCCTTTATGCATGCTCATCCGGACATGATCCTCCAGCAGGACAATGCCACCAGCCATACTGCTCATTCTGTGCGTGAGTTTCTGCATGACAGCAATGTCAGTGTTCTGCCATGGCCAGCGAAGAGCCCCGATCTCAATCCCATTGAGCACGACTGGGACCTGTTGGATCGCAGGGTGAGGGCTAGGGCCATTCCCCCCAGAAATGTCCAGGAACCTGCAAGTGCCTTGGTGGGAGAGTGGGGTAACATCTCACAGCAAGAACTGACAAATCATGTCCAGTCCATGAGGAGGAGATGCACTGCAGTACTTCAAGCAGCTGGTGGCCACACCAGATACTGACTGGTACTTTTGATTTTGAGCCTCCCTTCATTCAAGGACACATTATTCTATTTCTGTTAGTCACATGTCTGTGAAACATTTTTAGTTTATGTCTTATGGTGTTGACTCTTTTAGTGTTCATACAAATATTTACACACATTAAGTTTACTGAAAGTAAAAACAGTTGAAAGTCAGAGGTTTCTTTTTTTGCTGAGTTTATATGTATATTTTTGCTAGTAGAAACCTATTTGCTTTGATATAACAACTAATTTCTAATAGATCAACTGCTACAAATGCTGCATTTAGCAGAGCTTCACAGGTGAAAAGACATATTTCTTTTAAACAAACACCATATATAGGCACCAAAAGGCAAAAGGTATAAATATAACATCCAAACACTCCTTCTCTTGACTTAATGGGTACCTTTATAGCTACTGCACTTTAAGATATGCATTATCAAAGTGGTTTCATCTTAACAGAGGATTGTTACAATTTCTGGCAAAACAGTTTATTCACAAATGCTGCTTTAAAAATGAAACATTTTTAACACCAATTACAATTAAAATCTAAAATTCGTAATCCACTCTACTACTTTAAAGAGACTTTTTTTGGTTGCCAAGTAGTAGTATTCTTAATTGTTCAAACATAAAGGACTTAAAATGTTCTACCTAGCCTTGATAAATTTCATACCTTTTTTACTTTTTGAAAATTTTGCATCTGAAAAGTGGAAACTTGACAACCCAGAGTTTTTTTTTATTAGTTGTATGATATGCGTTTTCTTTTGACTTTTCCCTTAACTCCTCCATTCTGCTTTCCCTTGTTTTTTTGTCTATTTTTCACCCCATGTCATTTGTTTCTCCATATATTTTATAGTTGACATTAAAGTTCACTTGAAGATCATGTAATTCCCATATTTCAGTTGGCCTCCTTCCGCTACCACTGGAGCTCCAATAGATGCAGGGTCTACAGCCAGATCCCTCTGTTTCTTAGCATTATTCTATATAGAGATTAGCATCCATCCTAGTCATGCTGCCATGCCTTATTTTTGCTCCAGCATGTCATCCTGCTGTACTGTCAGCACAATTGTTTGGATATCCTGCACATAAATCATGCTTAACGTCATTAGGTGTACATGATGTACTTTATAAGAACCTATTGAACTTTTTAACTGCTTGCTATTCATTGATGGGGAGAGATGTTGATTTTTTTTTTATATTATGTTGTGAACACAGAACTCATTTGTCAGTTTCCATGTAAAGTTGTAAAATTGAGGGGAAAAAAAGTTAGCCAAAAGTGATTTGTAATTATTTTGCCAGTGCAGTAGCAACTTTTAATAAGAGGGTGAAGCTGGGCACCCTACTGACAATTTGGTCAGTGATGCTTTGAGTTCAAGGTGATCCACTGAGTTCATCTCCCTCTGCTTTGCTGGACCAGGACTTAACCATCCAGAAGTCAGGTTCTTTGGATCACAACCAGAATCCAGCATTGTTTTGGATAAGGTATGACAAAGCAAAGTGCTAAAGTGCAGTGAGTGCTTCCGTGGCAAAGTGCTGGCAGTCTCCATTTCCCATGCCTCAGGGATTTGACCCATCGTCCATCAACTTGATCCTTTTCATAACTCATCAGTTTCTTACCTCATCTCATTTGGGCTGTTTGGGCTGCAGCTGTTCTTTTTCATTGCACGATTTACTGTTATTTTCATACATGATGTTAATAGGTTATCTTTACAAGAGAAACTGAACTTAATGATTCAGAAAACCTGCTGACATCGTTTAAATTTTGTTTATTTGCAAGAAGTGTTGTCATGAAGTGTTACAAAAACATATTTACCCCCTTATGGTGCCTTCTTATTTTGCTTTTGTCACACTTAAATGTTTCAAATCATCAAACAATTCTTTGATTAAAATTGAGTAACTATAAAAGGAGTTTGAAAAGTAATTACTCCATAAATCTAAATGGTCGTTTTGAGCCATTTAAAGATGGACTCGCTAGTGTTCATGAGGTCATTCTCGTGATTTATAACCCAGCTTTCCTTTTAAGCCAGATATTCTCCTTAAGGGTTTCTACTTGAGCAGAATAACTGATGTTATAATTTACTCTTTTTTTTTTTTTTTTTTTTTTTTTTTTTTTTTGAGGTCCTGAAGCAGTAAAGTGGCCTTGACTATCATATTACCATGTGACTATCAACATCTTTTTTCTTTTTAATGCAAGATTCAGTTTGTCTATTGCTAAATCATAAACACTGACCTTTAGTAAGGCCTGCAGTGCATTAGATCCTACTCTGGATAATTTTGTGACCTTCTGGATGACCTTTTAATGTGTTCTTGGAGTAATTCTGGTTGAAGGCCTACTCCTGAGAAGGTTCACCACTGTTCCATGCAGAGGTGGGTAGTAAGTAGTTACATTTACTTGAGTAACTTTTAAAAAAACACACACAAAAAACATAGTTTAAGTAATTTTACCACACTGTACTTTTTACTTGTACTTGAGTCATATTATTAGGTATCGCAAATCCTGAGGAAAATTGCTGGATTCTCTAGCCACTGCGATTAACTTCACTAAATGAAGAACAAACCTATTTTAATTGAAAATGTATGAGACTGATACCTACAGTTCATGTTAAAGAGAGACTTCTACAAAAGCTTTATTCTAATTAAAAAAAGTTTTTATCTGCTGAAGTAGTTGTTCCATTTGAAGATCAAGTGATATATGGTAAACACCATACAGTCTCACTGCAAGTACTTTACACTGTTCTAACATATAAACATTATCTACTGTATTAGTTTACAGAATTTTTCTGGTGGGGGGAGAAGTGTCTGCTTAAAATTTGCTATTTTGTAATGGTCATTTTAGTATTTTTGACATTTTTAGACTTTAACATAAATTTTTTGCATTTGCACATAGTACTTTTTTCTACAATATTGTAAAATATTAATCAGATGTTATGATCAGTTACTAAGTACCTCAGTAGCCTTTTTACCAAATACTGTTTAACTCGAGTAATTTCTTGGATGGCTACTTTTTACTTTGAGTAAATTAAGCTGAAGTAGTGCTCAAATATTTCACACAGGGTTACTTTAGTTTGGATAGCTTTTTCACATATTGAATGAAATAATTTGATAGCGGCTTTATATATTCAGGTCATATTGGTCTCATTAAAATCTGATCATCTGAAACATTCAGGTGTGACAAAATTAAAAGTGAGGAATCTAGATCTCTGTGGGAGGTGCAAATATATATATTCACAGGATTGTATGGCCTGGTGCTAGAAGAGCTTACAGCTAATCTTTTTGTTCTGCATCAGTTTCACAGTTAAAATTTTTTGTAAATGTAATTTTTGTATGTTGCGTTTGTTGGAGCAAAAATTACCATGACCCGCCTGTTTCATTGTAGAAAACCTGATCTGTATTACTGTTTCACCTGCCTTTTTAGACCACGGCACTTGATAAAGAGAAGCAAGTTTTCAGACGAAGATGCCACCAGGATGTGAAGCTTGTCTCCAAACTGGTGTCCAGCAGTTGTGCAACCACCACCTCACAAACTGCCAACCCTGTCCTCTCCCCCGAGTCCGAAGAGTATTCTCCAAGCTCAGCTGACACCGCACGTTCACCCATTTCTCCCTTCTAATAGCTTTCCTAAAATCACATCTGGTTCCTTTTTGGAAATGGGGTTGGAAAGGTTTGGGTTTAAAAATATTGGCTCTACGGACATGGACATTCAAAGTCCTGTACCCATTTTCTGGTCACTTTTTTTTTTTTTTTTTTATAGAACACATTTGTAAAATTAAAGGGCAACCTAATAAAATGTACACAGCTTGAAAGCATGCAAAATGTTGAAAGAATGTGTACCATGCATTCCTAGAACTACAAATTTTCAACAGATTTCTTAAAACCTCTTTAAACAGGTGGAAGTTTAAATTGGTCTAATTGGGCTTATTTATGCAGACAATAGCCATTTCTTTTTGTTTTCATTGGTGCTTTCAAAAACTGGCACTAGTCCAGGTCCACTGCAACGTTGTTCTTCCAAATGTTGTGGATTGAGTTAAAATATCCAGATGGTAATGCATGGGTAAATATAAGCAGAAGCCTATGGTCAAGTTTTCTCAATGAGTGATTGAACAAAAGTGAAGGAGGTACTAGAACCTAAGTGTAAGCAGAAAATATCTTTAGACTTAAAGTTTGGAAAAACTTAATGGCGTCTCTTGAAAATATTTCCTTACCTAAAAGCCACCAAAGCAAGCCTACATTTCTTCTTGGAAGGCGCTGTTTGAGGTAGTTCACTAGGGCCCTCTCATGGTCACAACGTAGTACTGCCTGAATTGCCATAATGCGTTTACTGTCCTCCTGCATTTAAACCCTCCTTCCTAAATAATAACTTTGTTTGGTACATAGATTTCAAATTTCGGCTGCAATGTATGACATTATTAGCTTGATATCTTGTACTGTACAATTTCTTGAAAGCCTGGTGCTTTGGGACCTAAAGATGTGGTGCATAACTCATTTAATAAATGGTGCTGGATCATGAATCCAGAATGAGTTATTCTGGACTGTGAAAAGCACATAGTACTTGTGGCTTGCCTCCTATGAGGAATGTGGGTTAATAAAATAGTCTAGATTGCTGTTTTTAATGGTGGTGGTATAGATTAATCTCCATGGTGTGTATATATAGTATGATGAAAATTTGACCTTTTTTCAAGGCGTTGCCTTGGCACACCTGGATTCAAGTGCAATTAGGTGCACTGTTCAAAGCGCACAATACTAAATGTCAATTTTGAATGCAGAGACACCAATTGTTTCTAGTAGAGATGACACACCTCCCTATCAGATGGAGTTAACTAGTGCAATGTTATTTTTCATACACTAAAGTTTCAAATTCAACAGTGCTTCCACTAACGTTCATTTCAATGTGATTTATGCAAGTACTTTTTTTTTTACCTGTATGTTTTCTTATGGCTTGCTTCATTTGCTCAAACTAAAGTTCTGAATGTATTTGAGGTTTTCAGGCTCTAACCTGCATGTGTGATAAAAGGCATCTTATTGAGCTGCTCTGCTCTTAATGTAAAAAAAAAACAACCCAAAAAACCAGCAATTGTTGAATGGTTTGGATTTTGGTGTCTGTCCATGGTAATTGTTAAAATTAAAACATATACTGACAAAGTAATTTCACACAAGGGCTTTTTTGGGTACCAAAAAGCGCAAATGAAGTTGGGGTAACTTTTTTTATTTCCTAATCTGAAATTTAGGTACTTTGACTTCCCACTGAAATGTTAGATAATGGTAAATACCAGTGTTTTTGTCAAAATAGATTGTAAATGCCCCACCCCTTCTCATCACCAAACTGTATGCTATTAAGATGTAAAAGACGCACTGAGTGACAACAGGATCTAGTAAAATGTTAACGTGCATTGAACAAAAAACTTGTTCTGAGGAAACAAAATCCTGAAAAGAAATTAGTTTGACTGATTTTAGTTTCATGTTAAAACAGCAGATGGCAGCATGACCAAACTGTTCTAGAGAAATCCACACTTTATTTTGGATCAACATTTATATGAAAATAAAAGGCTTAAATATTTAAAGAAACTATACAGAACTTGATTCAGGTCCAGTGTATATATATTTCTTTTATTTTAATGCAATTACAATCTCCAAATATGTTGCATTTAACCTAAAACGTATGCAAAATTATACTGCACGGCTGAAATATTAAAACACTGCATGAAATTTAGAATCACTGCTTTAAATTATTAAAAAATGTTTTCATAAGCAAGTAAACCAGAGTGCCTTCTGAATATCTTAGCATGCAAAATTATAGCTTTAGGTAGATTGGTTTTGTGTTAGAGCTGTGCTTAGAAATAAATCAACAATTTGCATATTTTGTTCATATAGATTGCCAGATAAACAGCACAAAGCAATACTGCAATAGCTTTAATCATACTAAAATAGAACACTCTTTCATAGTTAAAAGATGTCATAACAGAAAACCTTAAACCTACAGTATTCAGAAACTGAAAATATTGCTTGCAAGTATAGATTGACAGTACTGCAGAGCAGTTTATGAATTCACAAAGTTATGGTAACATTTGTGTGAAATGCTAAATATTAAGGGTTGTATAATGCATCTATTAATAAATGAAATTTCCAAAATGTAATTTTTACTACAAACACTAATCAACAGATACCATGTAACGATTTAATTTTCTTCTTTTAAACAAAACGTGAAATGCATAAAATAATTTGGAAGAAATTATGTGAACCGATGAGTCCTACCTAAACAAAAAACATGGCAATGTTACATTTAAGTGTTGCTGGCATATCAAAAACATCTATCACAAAGGACTAACATTACATTAAAACTCACTTATCTTCCATGTTAACGAACAACAAATATATGAACACTTAATCTTTTCATAAACATACAAATCGTCTGTTTAGGAGCAAACAGCAGCTTAATCCATGTTAACAAATGTTTAAGGTGAAGACATTTATTCATGGCTTGCACAATGGTACCTCTCATTACATTGGCTGGTCCCACAGCATTTAGATTTCTTTTAAACTTGTTCCAAATATCTGTCAAAGGTGAAAAGGTGATATGTTGCTTTTCTTTTTTCAGTTTAAAAGGGAAACATTTAGAATTGAATATCTGTACATTGTTACTTCAGTTTCTCCATAATCGAAACAGTCCCACTCGACTCAGCTGGAGAAGACTTTAGCTGGTGTTTAGGTACAATAATAAAACGTGTCCAGATTGTACAGCAGCAGATAAATCACAATGTGGTTGCCTCTGAGGTCAGATAAACATAAAAATATTAGATTTTCTCCTGCTGACTGATCCCCCTCCTTGCTATTTGGATCTCCTTCTCAAAGGTTGGTAGGTGTTTGTTTTTTTCTTCTTCTGTCCAAGAAACTACCTTTATCCTTGACGTTGTCATCTGGTCAGTACCTGTTTTGATGCTCATAGTGCCATCTGTTGAAATCTATGTTGAATGCCACAATACTGCCAGAAGCCATACCAGTGATCAAGGTCCTAAAGCATAGTAAAAAAAGGAATGAACAGTGTTAAAACATGTAATAAATGAAATTTGTTTCAAGATTTAACAGCACAACAAATAATCCTGTGTAATAACTACTGTTAATTGTTTCCGTGCATGAGAAGATAAAAACTATTAAGTAGCAAATGAGAAAAATGCAGAAATCATCAGTACATTACTGGGTTAGATCGTAAGTTAATCACCATCTTTCTGGAAGTTTTGTGTCTGTCTGGAATGTATTGAAGCTTCTGATTTATCGGGGTAACCTCATACCACTTCACCCCAAGGGTAAACGTTCAAGCACAATGAATAGTCGCTCCAGAATGGCCCTTTTTAAATCAAGTTATAGACCTCACTTTACTTTTTCAAAAACTCATCTTAAAAAAGGAAAAATGTAACTATATAGCTGTTTAAAAACATAAAATATAAAATGTTAGATCCAGAAAGTATTGAATCTGCCTTTGAATTGTTTTTCCAACCAGTAAAGAAAACTCACTTTTCAGGCTTAAAAAGCCAGTCTAAAACTAACATGTGCTACAAAATTGGAAACATTATGCACCTTTTGGAACTGGAGAGCATAACTATTGGTGTAAAAAGAAATTTTCAAAGGAGAATATCTTAAAAATATGTTTAGTCTTTGACAACACAGGAAAAGGATAGTATAAGCACTCTTGCTCTTGTTAAAGATCCGCTACACATGAATTATCAGTATGCTTAAAGTAAACTGGTGGCGAAGGCAGATTTTTCTTCACTAAAAAACAAAGCATTGAATCAGAGACCTGTGGTATTTAATAATGGATTCCGAGCAGTCAAATGTTAGACAGTTTTGCCATCTGAAGCAAATAACCTGTTGTTGCATGTGGAGCTGTAGGGAAACGAGGAAAATGTTGTGTGCTCCGTATCAGTAAAAAGAAAAAAATATATTTTTTTTTTTACTAATACGGAGCACACAACATTTATTATAAGTTTGGACTCTAGTGCCCCCTTTTGGACATGAGGCAAAGTAACATTTCTGGGAAATTCAGCCCAGAGTGGGGCGGACCCAAGCACAGGATAAAGTTTCTGCTTCTTGGACGTGAATTGCCCTCAACCTTTCCCTGTTTTATTATTAAATAAAAAAGATTTGTTCATTGGTTTGGTAATTTTGATATAAAGACGGATGACTATAATAATAGCTTGTATAGACAGCTAAGATTAAGTTTTTGAAATCTGAATGCAATTCTGTGTTTCCTTTGAGTTTAAAAAAGATGGAGCATTTACAATAAAGCAAGAAAAGTCTAGGCTGTTTTTATTGGAGATGGTTACCTTAGAGGACAGAATACTAACAGCTGTCATAGTCTGTAGAGAAATGTATCAACACAGTTCTCTTGGGTCATATGATATGTTTGATAGTAGGATTTAAATCTTTTTTTTCTTTTCTTTTTTTATAGAAAATAAACTAATCCTCTGAGGTAAAATACCACCATGAAACAGCACAAACCTAACCTTTGATCATGTGATAGATCCATGGCTCGGATGCCTGCATCACAGCCGGGGTAGATGTAAAGTTGTCTGAAGTCACAAGCTTGCCACACTTCCACCACACCGTTGTCTCCACCTGTCACAAGGTTGTGTCCATCACTGCTCAGGAGGATTGCCTTCAGGAATATAGAGAAATTTAACACATCACCTTAAGCTTCCGAGAAGTTGAGGTTTTTTTTAGGCAAATTTGTAAGATAAATAAGATTAATTTTAATTGAGCCCTCAAGTTAATTAAAAACATACATGAGAATAACAGAGGTCATATGCTTTTTTTTTTTTTAAAGTGAATTTTATTTTAGCCATTGTGAACATTTATGGAAGCCATATAATGGAAGAAAATGACTTCATGATCCTATTTGCATAGGATGTAAATTGCTTTGTGTGTATAAAAGAATATTTTCCTATGTTTTATCAAGGATAGTAATGTCAACTTTCTTTACCCTGGTGGAATCATTGACCTCCATCTGTGCCAACAGTTTTCCATTTATACTGAAGTTGCAGAAGCGGCCTCTCTCATAATAAATGATGCAGTGACCCTCACTGGACACCGAGATGAGCCGTGGGCACTGATGGTTATCTGGTCCCTCTAGGGCCCGCAGCAGGTCCCCAGTTATGGTGTGGACCAGACATGGTCCCTCTGTCAAACCCAAAACACAGTGTGAGCTACCTGTATTTAGGTTTAAAAAAAGAGCTGGGCATATTTCTAATCATTTTGCATGGATCAGGCTGTCAATGTACAGTTAATGTAGTTTGCCCAAGAGCTATGTAATATTACATCTCTATTTCATCTGAAAACAAAATCATACAACTGTCTTTTCTGCTGCATTTTTGAACCCTATTGTTCAATCTTGGAGTGGTATTGGAAATGTAATTCGGATATAGTTTCCCCCTACAGGACCTTGGCTGAGCATGAGCTATATCCGGGTCTTCCAGAGTTAAAGCCGTATTTAAAGCATTTCTGGTGCCCCACTTTTTCCTGATGACAGCTACATGAATAGACAAAGAAGCGCACTGACCTTTTGCTCCACTGATAACAAGGCCCAGCTCTGCACAGACTGACACACACACGACTTCCTGATCATGACCAGTCAGAACTGCTCGTGGTGCTGGGTAGTCACCTAAAAGATGAGACATGAACGCCATCACTAAACTGATTAATAGACTTAGTTTAACAAACATATTGATCATCAGTCGATCAGTCATCAGTCATATCAGTTGATTTAATAATACATTTGTTTGAAACTAGGTTAAAATATTTAATCCGCTAAACATTTCTAGGCAATAAATATAAATAAAAGCACTGTGATTCTGACGTACATCTGCTAGAAGGTAAGTCCTTTTGAATTGTTATGTAAATCCAGAGATGGCTGCCAAGCCACTTGATTCATTTCCATGTGCATCTTGATTGATGATTGCTGGGGGAGAGGTTACTGAAGGGCGATTCATGGCACCTGGAGCCACTGACCCTGTGATCTTGCTACATAGGAAAGTAATCTGCCTAAAAATTACCTAATCACTTATTAAATAATATTTGTACTTAGCATTTCAGTGCATCCTGGTAATCTGAAAAAAACATTGAAAACTAAACTAAATTACATATATTACAGAAATTGGAAGAGATAAAGTACAACTTTGCTGCTTCTAGGGGCAGTTAAATGCTGCTAATAATAAAAATAAAATAATTATTAAATGATCAGTGTTCATAAAAGCAGGAGTCTTAGCAGTTTGCTTATCTGGAAACAAAGTTGTACACTATGCCTTAATGGAAATATATAGGCAATAAGCATTAAAGGTTGATGCCTGGCTGCACTCCGCCCTTTAAGCACTGTTGCAGCAAAAAGGTCCCGAGTTTAAAACCAGGCCTGGGCTCCTTCAACGGGAATTTTGCAAGCACAGTCCATATAGGCATAGATTTTCACCATGCACTCTAGCTTTTATCCCACAGGTGAAAAAAAATAAGCCCGTTAGGCTAATTGAATACTCTAAGTTGCCCTTAGGTATGAGTGTGTCTATACATGGTTGTGTCTCTCTGTGCTGCCCTGTGACTGACTGGTGACCTCTCCAGGGTATAACCCACCGCTTGCCCAATGACAGAGATAGTCACTATTACTCAAATGTGAGGTTATCTGTCAGACAGGTACATATTGGGAAAACTTGATTCATTAAAAGGACAATGATCCTAAATGCAGCAGCAATGCAACTGTATGGCTGAAAAAGAAAGGAATGACAAAGCTTCAATTGCTCAGTCAAATCACAAATCTCCATCTTATTGAAGTACTTTAGCTTCACACTGAACTGAAACAATGTGTCAAAGAAAAGTGAATTAAAATTATTTTACAGTTATGAGTTATGAGAAACCGATTAAGACAAACAAAAACAAACAAACCTGTTATTGCTGCTAAAAGTAGTTCTATGAGCTTCTGCATTGTAGAGAATACATAACTTGGTCCATGGTAATTCCATGGCATTAGTTACCATGATGGAGTGTTTTGTATTTTTTATTCACTAAATTTCAAAAACATATCAAATGAAAGGCCATCCTTCAGCAAGCTCGTTTAAACTTACAAACACATGCTTTTCTTTATAGGTTTGAAGTAATTCTAGTTTATTTGCTAATAAGGATTTACAGAACTGAGATTTCCTTCATATGTATGTCATCTCTGTGAAAGATTATGCTGGATTGTTATAACCATAAACCAGTTTTGTATTTCTCGGCACAACTGCAGCAGTACGGTCAGCAGGTTGGACTATGATAGATGCATCATAGTCCCTTAGAGACTAGGACCTGTGCTGCCCTGTCAGTCTCAGCACCTGTCGCAGAGCATCAACTGAATAGGACAAGTGTCAAAATAAATGTCCCCAGGGAGTAAAGGCACGCTCACCTGCTCATCAAAAGATTCAATCATTGTCCTTTGAATACACCCATTCTCTTGGGACGAGTAGATTCAGCCACCACAATTAACCTGGTGCAAATATCTTTTACCACCTTTGTAAATGGCTGAGACTGAGACACTGAACCATGATAGAGCTGGACTTGTGGTTGGTTTAATTAAAACACATATAAGGTGTGGGTGAAATCAATTTTCTAGCCACAACACACTTACAGGATAAAAGAGAACTCTAGGATAGTAAAAAAAAAAAAATGAACGAGCATCAAGTAAAATACAACAGGTGTATAATTAGGACGTTCAATTAAGGAAGACCATTCCGCTCAAATAAAGGGGGTTGCATATTATTCCTGATGGCAAAATACCTGCTATTTACATTTACTGTATATGAATCGTGTTTGCCTGCATATATATGCATATATATATATTGTACACTTCTTTGTGGGTGATTCTAAATCATCTTCTATTTGCCATTCTTCAGCATGCTACTTTCTTTAGTTTTTCTTCTTGTCCACTAAAGATGCATTGCAAGCACTTGTGGTGTGAATATCAGGGGAATACTCTCCTACTGCTGCAGTAACACAAGTGATGTTGCCCCTTGCTAATTGGAGGCATCCAAGCTGAAATTCTTAATTAACTGTCAAAGCCTCAGTGAAGTTAATTAGAGGATGCCTGGAACTAATCTGAAGCTCCTGAAATCTTTCAGAATTGAAAACACAAGATTACAAAGCATTCACATGTTGTTCCACTACCCAGATAAAGGTTAGAAAAGCAAATGTTCAATTCCAAACCACATGTAATGATAAGGAATTAAATTTGTATATGCTAGCTTTCCTAATCCCAATGAGTAGCAACTCAGTAACAGTAATTATACACCAGTGCCAAGATCTGAGAGCAAGTTTAATTAATGATGAAATAGATGGACAAAAACACACATTTGACATTACATTTAAAAGTGCCTTACAAAAGTATTCACATTCCATAAAACAAGAAGGTTAAATATATTTAATTGAAATTATGTGACTGGCCAACAACAAAATAAGGGATTCATGTTTAAGTGGAAGGAACATGAGAAATGCTTCTTAAAATCTTTCACAAAAAGAGTGCAGTGTAGAGTGCAGTTGGACTTAATTATTTTTATTAAAACTTTTGAACTTCTCCACAACTGACCTGTCTGCCGTGTTTGTTCACTATTGCTTTCTAACATATTGCTGATGCCTTCAGAGATTAGCTTTATTTATACAAAGATCAAATTACACATAGGTGGACTCTGATTACCAATGAGGTGATTTCTAAAGGTAAGTAGTTGCACTGGATTTTAACTAGGAGTATCAAAGAAAGTTAAAATACAATGCAAGCCACAGTTTTTCGATTTGTACTTGTAAATGTAATTAAGCTACAATTAAACCATTTCTTATTTTCCTTCCAATTCACATTTATGTAATACTTTCTTTTCATCTATCACAAAAAATCCCAAGAAAAAACACCCAGTATTGTCAATGAAATGTGACAAAATTTAAAAAGGTTTTTGGAGTGTGAATACTTTTGCAACACATTGTAAATTAACATAAAATTGACTACTTCTCCTGAGCACTGAGATGAGCTCATCAGCTTTTGGTTTTGGGGCTTTCTTTAAAGACGCAAAATATTTTCTTTTACTGCATTCACGTTTTTGGTCGGTTTGTGAATCCAAAAATTATAGAAGCAAATTTTGACTTTTACTAGAATAAAAATAGCTTTCACTGGTAAAACTGCACTTCATCTTTGCTGATAATTTCAATGTTTTATAAATAAATAACTAAGAAAGGGAACGTTGACATTCATTTAAAATGGTGCGTATCAGACCTAGGCATGGATGTAGAACTTCAAAGTTACAGATATTTGAACATTTTTAACGATACAGACAGACAGAAATGTGACTGTTTTTCTAGAGTATTATTTATAAAAATTCAGCATTTGATTCATCTTGCCCTTGGAGTCTTCTTGTTGAAAATAGTTCCACTCATTATCAGTAATCAAACAACTACCTTGCAGATAATTTATTCTACCTAACTTTTTGATTTTTTTTTGGGATGAATAGTCTTTTGGTCTGTGCTGATCAAAAGCCCTTGGGTTTAGATGAATAACATTCTGATGCATCTTAATAGAGTTTATGGACATTAGTTTCAAAACAAAAAACACATTTTATGTTTACATTTAATAAAATATATCGAATTAATTTAGCTACTTTCCCCAGGAGTTGAGAATAATGTACACTAGGGGTAGGCAATATAGCAACATTTGATCATCTAGGAGAAAGATTTGTTGACAATCCACCAACTCAGCAAGATCATCCTGTTCATGCTTTTTGTTCTTGCCTTGTCTGATTGTCTCAATTACAGTTGGGTATCAATTCAAATTTCAAGAATCAATTTGATTCCGGTGCTCGAGAGTTAGAATCGATTACACAATCAAATCCAATATGTTCCAATTCAATATTTATATGGGTCGGTGCTATTAAAAAGGTTTTTTTGAGTTGTTACCTTTATTACATGACTGTAATTCAATAACGCAACACTGGGTAGGGTTACTGTTACCGGGGGAAACTGTATTAACCCTTTCAGACCTAAGCCTTAAAATGACCCTCTGGACTTTTCCCTCCTATTTTAGCTGTAAAAAGGCCAAACAATGTTAAATGATTACATACATTTTTGGACATATTAATAGATTTTTAGGAATTTTAATAAGAAACGATTCAGAACCACAAAATGTTTTTTTCTTTTTTTAACACAGTACTAGTCTCAATGACTGACGCAATCTGCTGGGATTCCTTAAATACGAAACTTTTAAAGTGATTGGAATGTTTGTATAAATGTATTGAAATGACTGCTTGTTAAGTGCCTTGAGATGACATCTGTTGTGAATTGGCGCTATATAAATAAACTGAATTTAAATTGAATGGGAAGCAGATGGCAGTACAAGTTTAGTGGGGATATTTTAGCCACCAAAAAGCTCAAAGGCTTAAGTCCAGCTGTGGAAATGACTAGAGTTTCTGCCCATCTGTGCATAAAAATTTACTCTGCATCTTCATTGGCTGGCTCAAGAGACACAACTTCCTCCAATTCTTCACAATAAGAGCCTCAAGCATATAGGATCCTACTATTCCTGGTGACCTCAATAATCATATCAATTGCAAAGGAAAATAATAAGTAGCACTTATCAATTACAGAAGCCAATTTAGACTTGGGACTACATTATGACAAAACACAGCTGTAAACCACCACTCCAAGGCGCAAGTACATGAGGCAGCGTCCACAAAAGCCACCTATTTCTGTAAATGTTTTTACTGCCGTAGTTTGAGTACGTTATAACTCTAATGCAGGAAAATGTGTCTTACATCTGTAGCAAAGGATTGTGAAAACAAGCTGAAGACACAGCAACACAATGTTTCACAGAATTCTATCTAATGTGGAACAAAGACGACAATGGCTTGCTGCCCTGGGAATTCCTCCAACACCCGTGGAGAAAATTAATCAATATCTGGTTTGCAGGGAGCAATTCGCACCAGAGGACAACAAAGAAAAAAGGCAATATTCCACCAGAAAGATGGTACTGCGTCTATAAAATACGACGGTGGTCCCATCCATTCTTTGTACATATACTGAATGAAGTGCATCATCAGTGGCTGTGTAAGTAAATATCTATTTACTCTAATTCCTTGGGTGTTGGTGGGCTCACTTCCAGGTGTAGGCTACTGTATGACATTTACAACATTTCACCCTACTGGCTGTAAATGGCGAGTTTTGAAGAATAAATCACTTTCAGGTGTCTTTTGAGGGTGCTATATCATGTCCTTGAGGACATTCACAGCCCTGCTTTGCCCTAATATGATCTAAATCGGCTCCTGTAATTCCTTCATGTTACTTATTTTATTCATTTGCAACGAATATGATTATTGAGGTCACCAGTAATGATTAGGATAATTTGTTGAGTCATTTTCATGACTTTTGCTCACCAAATGCTAACTGTTACCATTCACTTATATTGTTTATGCTAAGATAAAGCAAACAGATTGCTGCCAGATTAGGAGAATTACTGGGCTGGTTACATAATGCTTTTTCGCACTTATCTAACTGTGGGGAAGATGGAAACACACCAAACTTCACTTAGAGGTGGAACATCCCTTTAAAGATGATTAAAACAGTTTACAGTGTCTTTTTAAGACAAAAGAAAACACAGCAGTCTGAATTCTGTGTGCATTGTTTGTTTGAGCTGCAGGTTTTAATTCATCCAAAACATAATTAGTGAAAAGACAGTTAATCATGTGTTTTTTTTTATTTTTTACTTTGTTAATCCCCAATTGTAAAACACTAGAGAAAACGCATACTCACCGTTATTGGGGTTGTCACCAATAATATGATGCCGCCCACTCCAGTACCAAAGCAGCAGGGTAGCATCCCTAGACCCAGAAACAATGTAGCAATCGCCTCCAATGTAAGACTCTGATCTGGCCAGACATGTCACCACATCCCAGTGGCCAAAAATGATCTGGGTCAGCTTGCCTTAAGATAATAAAGAGTAAAGATGATTTCTATTGGTATTCTTTGGTCCATGTCTTGAAAGGAAAAAAATGAATGAACTATAAAACACAAAAAGCATCTTCACAATTCAACCAATGACTTATTTTTAATCCAATTAATACTGCTGTTTAAGATGAAACATTGAGAGGCTTTTGGAGATAAAAACATCCCAAAAAAGTAATAATAATAATAATAATAATCAAGGAATCTAGCAATTTATACTTGAACCATGTTATGCAGTCCCAGCTGAATACTCTTACAGTTTTTTAATGACCTATAGGCGCAACATACTTTTCTCCGCAGTTAATGATTCATTGCATAGGTTTATATGTATCAATTTTTCTACACGGTGTGTCAGGAGACAGTTACACCAGTACTGTATCATTACTGTCATAGCATTCAGTCCTCCACACATCAGCGCACAGCCCTGTAGGAAACAGAGTTTACACTATAACCTACCTGTCTCAGAGGAGTACACACGGAAGCTCTTGTCCCAGAAGCCACACACCAGGATGTAGCGGTTGTCAGCTGTCACCACAAAACAGTGTGTGGTGATTTGGATGCTTTGGTCCACTAGGTCTGTGATCTGACGCTTGTTGATGCCAGTATTGTTGGCTGGGAGGAAAACACAGACGGAAAAACAGTACTATACCTGAGGTGTAGCTTTTTCTTCTAAAATAGATACAAAAGGACACATATTCATGTATTTTTCTAGTTTGAAGGTGTGTTTTCTCTTCTAAGCTCACTCACCAACCAGAGAATCCATCTCTATTGGGAGATGATGGGCCTGTTCCAGAGAATAGCCTGGTGCTCCTCGGAGACCTGGATTCAGGTAAGCATACTTTCACATTCATACACAGTCACAAAACCATTAATTCCTATTTTCATATGATACGACAATTTGGAGGTTTATGTCTTACTAGGTTTTTCAGTTCCGACATCAAATGTCATTTAATTCATGTGAACAAGTACTGTATCATGATAAAATTCTGATCAGGATCCTGCCTAAATACGGAGACCTTAATATCGTTCTTTTTTCAAAAAGTGAGACCACATTTCCTTCCTCTCCAACACGATGGTCAAGGCGCTGCAGCTGTGTTCATTAAGGGCAACCACACACTGTGTACTCTTTGGTCCTGTGTGCTATGTATTTTATGCAGTGACAGATGGAAATGTGTGAGGAGAATGTGGTGCGGTTGTGCCCTAATTTCCCAGTAACCATTGCTTTGACCCTTTGACCCTGAGGTGAGGCTCGTTCATAGGCAGGGGCTCTGTGGGTAATGTTGTTCACACATGTCTGCAAAGGAACATGTGGAAACACTTATAGTCAGCTTACCTGGAAGGTGCTAGTCACTCTCATAGACAGTGTGCAACAACTCTATCATGAGGACTGGGCAGGTTTTTTGTGTGTGACTGTGATGAAGTGGTTTTACAGGACCTCTGCTGTGGTAGGTATCACATGTGGTGTGCCACAATTCTTTACCCCCTCCCCCCCCCCCCAAGAGCATATGTCTGTGTTTGAACTTCTAGCACCTCCTATGCGACTTCGGCTCCGCTCACCAACAGTGTTGTGCCATCGATTGACGGCAAATAAGCGGCTGCAGGTGACTGTGACTACAGCTGGTATGGTGAGATGGGGCAGGGTGTTGGCAGCCACATGCGTAACTGGCGAATTGGATGGAAACTTCAACACCATGATGACATCCTGCTGCAACTGGTCCTTGAACATGAGAGGACTCTGCGAAAGGAAATACTATTGAGTAGAGGAGAGAAAAGACAAAAATATGGAAAAAATGGAGGCATGATGATCGGAGAGGATGAATGTAGGGAGCAAGAAAGGAGGGCACAGAAAAGATGACAAGAAAAGGTATGAAATTATGTAAGAAAGAAATCTAAAAAGTATTAGTGTGGAAGATAAACTAGGTTCAGACAGAAAAGAGAACTTCATGCAACATCTCTATTTGACAATTAGACAAAGAATTATGACAAGGAAAGCTGGAGATGGGAGAGGATAATTCATGAGATGGTTGATACAGAAACATGCATCAGAAATTTTCAGATTTTTTCCACATTAAGAAACTTGGATGACGTTTTATAAATGAGCTGATTTCGTTTCGAATGGTAAAGTATTTTTAACTTTTAGTACGTGTGGTGGTGGGGGGTGGTTGGGGGGGACTAGTTTTGTCTTTTTATTTAATATGGAGAGCTGATGAATAAAGTTAGCTTAAATATAAAACATCCTGTCATTTTGTCATTGTGATTAAATTAATTTAAATGATCTCTTTATGCATTTGATGTTATTCAGAAGTAAAAGTACCTCTTAAACTTTTTTTTTGTCAATTAACAACCACAAACTTCAACATATTATAATCCCATTTTTTTGTGATATAAAAATATAAAATATAAAATAACTAACATTGATGGATAACTGACTTTAATACAGACATATCGTGCATCCCTAGTTTAAGGTCTATGCCATTCTAACCCATAATTATGCTTTGATTCAAACCACTGCAGTGTAGCTCTGTCTGTATGTTTAGGTTTGTTGCCCTGCTGGATGGTGAACTCCTGTTCTAATCCCACATAATTTAACAGTATACCATAGGGCTAGACGATATGGCCTCAAATCAATATCACAAGCAGTTCACCTCAATAATGATAAATTCAGAATAAATACCCCACCACCAGAAAAACAGTTTTTTTCTCTAGATGGGCCTGTGGGTTCTCCTCTTCGACTAGCTCTATACCAGAAGCTTCAATATTTGAATCCTCCTCCATTTGGTCACCGTCTTTCTGTTCCAGTGTTACCAACTCTTCAGCATGTAACTAGGTATTGGCTGTCCCAAAAGTCATTAGAAGTCGCAAAATGACGTGATCGCCTTATTTGCATAATGTGCGTGTAATTATAATGGATAAAATAATAATTTTTTGAAATTATATTTTTTGCAGAATCTTTTTTTTTTTACGACTGATTTGTGTGGTTGGGGTGAAACTGTTAGAAGGCTTTGCCTTTTGAGTATATTTTTGAGTTGTGATTTTTTTATATCACTAATTGTGGCAATAAAAATCACCTTACTGTGCTACACCCGCAGGCAGAAGCGGGTGTAGCATCTCCAAAAGGCTGGTTGAAGACAATAAACGGCTTCAACCAGCCTTTTAATTCAGGGTTTGATTGCCACTCCTTTCTGTATTTTGGAGAATCAAGTTTAGACTGAGCGATGACTGTTTAATGACAAGGTAAATTGAGGTTATGACCGTAAATGGCCTGTACTTGTATAGCGCTTTATTTAGTCCTTGAGGACCCCAAAGCGCTTCACACTACATTCAGTCATTCATCTATTCATACACTGGTGATGGTAAGCTACATTGTAGTGTGCCCTGTGGCACACTGACAGAAGCAAGGCTGCCGAACACTGGCTCCACCGGGCCTATTGACCACCACCAGTAGGCAGAAGGGTGAAGTATCTTGCCCAAGGACACAACCGGCAACCAGGTTAGAAGACGAACTCCTAACTCCTGAGCCACAGTCATCCCCTAGTATAGTGATAGTGGCAACACTACTCGATAGGGTGGAGTCACATGATTGCACGTTGTCACGTGATTTTACTCCATCCAGTCTGTAACGTAGTACGGCCCACACATCTTTTTTTTTAAAACACCAAAAATACCAACATGGCCAAAATGACGTCGGTTACAGTCATATATTTTGGTATCTGTAAATTTTGGGTTTATCGCCCAGCCCTAGTTTACCATTAACCAACTATCATCAGCATTACCTACCCTTGCTGAATAAAAGCCTCCCTACAGCAAGATACTGCCATCACTGGTTCTCAAAATAGGCATGGTGTGTTCAGGATGATCCTTTTTCATCATACATAGCAATTTGCTTGTAAGCCAAAAAAAAAAATCTATTTTAGTTTCAGCTGACCAAAGCACCTTTCCCGTATTTGCTGTGTCAACTATACTGTTTTTGGCAAACTGTTGATGGGAACTCTTCTGGCTTTCTTTCAACAACTGAACAATCAGTACGTTTACATGCACAGCTAAATCTAGCTTTTTGGAGTAATCGGACTAAAGACTTCCCTCCCGCAGCGAGCCGAGTCCCAGTTTACATTTCCATCAGAAAATCGAATTATTAAATGAAGTACGTTACACTCCCTGACGATAGATGGCGATATGCGCCCCTACGAGTTAGCCTAATAGCGGTTAGCTTCCAGCTGCATTCAGGCAGTAAACTGAGGCTGGCGGGAGTGAAGCAGACGGAGTTAAAGCAGGATATGCATAGTACCAACGCATCGCCTCTTCATAAGTCCAAACATGCACTGATTGGCCGCTTACGTTTGTCTTAGATGCCATATGCCTCTTATAACACTACTGTTGTTAGTGCTGGGTCGCATTTCCGGCTCTCCAAACTTCCCGAGGGGGGTGCGCTAGTGCGGGCGGGGCCGGGGGGGCTGGTTGCAGAGTAGTCCGATTTGAATCGCATTATCCAGGAAGAGTAGCCGAGCTTCTGAAACTCCAGTTCGGTTCGATTCTAAGGTGTATACATGCACTTTAAAAGTCTGATTTCAGTCGGACTAAGGCAATAATTCGAATTTCTCTTGCTGCATGTAAACCTACTGAATGTGGCCACTATTGCACATAATCAAGATTGTTAGGCAATTGGGTTTATTTTGTTTCTATTTAGGGGTTTCACAGTAAAAGGGCCAGAGAAAATATGAATGCCAGACTCTTTGATTTTTATATATAAATAAATTATGTAATCTGTCATTATCCTTCTACTTCACAATTATGCTCTACTTAGTGTTGGCGTATTGCAAAAATGCCTCTAAAATGCTGTTTACTATTATTTGTGGATGTGACTGACAAAATATGAAAACTTTCAAGGGGTATTTATACTTTTGCAAGGCGTCATAAATAAATGTAACAGGGAAAAGCCACTCTAAGCACAGAGACTGGGTTTATTAGACCAGTAGGGAGCACTGTTCTCTTTAAACTTCACTACTTTTAGTGGGGCCAGTTAAAATACACCATAGACTACTAGTATTAATAACTGTTTAGTTAAACAGAGGGCTCGTGATTATGTGAGATAAAAAACAACAACATTTAACTGCTGTAAAAATAAAAAAATAAAAAGTTTGAAAGAGTGCAATGTTGGAAATCATCTTTTTCAGACTGCTTGTAAACACAGAGTAAAATATAACAGGTCTACACAGGCTCCCTGAAGCACACACGCACACATCCAGAGGTGCGGTGAATGTTCCCAGCATGCTCACTGTTCTCACCAGGTGCATGGCGGAGCTGCGTGGAGGATGTGGCTCGATAAGCAACTGAGATGGCGTCTGTCCAAAGCTCTGGATCTGCGCCTCTGTGGCCTGCGGGAGAGAGCGAGAAAGTGAGAGAGTGGCTGTCACAATCAATATGCATCAAAGTGATGGGTCAATGCGTTACTTGACAATGCAAGCAAATCCTAACTCAGCCGTGCCTCTGAGGAAGGGGGGAGGTAAAGGGAAAGGGGTGCACTCCCAATCCGCCTGGGTGCTCCCCCTTCCCCCTCTGCCTGCAGAGTCATCCAAGTGTTAGTATGGAAGAGACAGGCCTTTTCCTATTAACATGCTTCAGTTAACCATTCCCTATTTCCAGGAGCAGGGGCCCCAACTGCACAAACGCTAACCTGGAGTGACATCCAGATAGAACTGCAGCGGGCCAGCGTGCTTTTAGATGTTATTGTACTTGAAACAAAGCACAAAAGCATGTGTGTATACCCATACTCACACACACACACACACCCACACCCACACACACACGCACACAAACACAAACAAACAGAACACCACATAGGAAAGACTTTGTGAGTTAGGTAAAGGTACAACCTCAATGAAGGATGATTTATGGAGTAGAAGCTATGAGACTAACGGAGAAAAAAACCCACAACACAAGTCAGATAATGAGCAGTGAAAAAAATAATAACATCTGAACATTTATTTTTAGAAAACAAACTTGAAAACAGGCAAAAGAGCTTCTCTGGTTGCAACAAGAAAAAAAAACCTAACAGAAGCAGTAAGAGCTGCTGAGCTTGACTGAAAGCATGGCACTCTAAGGTGGAGGTGATTGATGTGACTGAAGCCTTTTCCACCATCAGAAGAGCTTGTAGATGTCCATCAATGCCATTGTGCACAATGAAACATACATCGCTCAGCCTTTCGTCTGCCCTCTCGACTGCCTGGGTGACTGGCCCTCATTTTCCTCCCCCTGTACACACCACTCACTATCAAAAAGGACCCATTGGGTAGCAAATGCCACAGTAAGAGATGTGGCACAGGGCGTTTGGAGGTGATGCCGAATTAGGACAGGCCACCTGCGAGGCACACAGTCGCCCCCAACACCGCCTGGTCACTTCAGATCTTTCAAGGCTCCAAAAAAGGCAATGTCCACAATGTTGAGCTCTGTCATGCAGCAGTGAAAGTTTCATTTGAGCTGGTTTGCACATTTGGCAACCATTAAACGTTAGCATGTTTTTTACAACAAAGTCTGCCAAGTAACTAAGGCAACTGACATTACGGTTGTTTAAGGTTAGGCTCAAGGTCGAAGTGTCTGTTCAAATAAAGAAATCTGATACATGGACCATAAAGTCTGAGATAGCTGTCATGTGGAAAACATCAAATTACTTCTTATGATGATGAAAACTGGGCTGCTGAATGATGGTAGTCTTAAAGCGTATTAATTTCAAAGGAATTTTTGGAAAGTTCTCTATGCATTTGTGCTCCTTTAAAAAGAATTTACATGAGATTCCTCATAACAATACGTCCACCTGTCTAAGTGAATTTCTTTTTATTTAGTGACAGAAACAAAAAGTAAGAAGTGGTAGATCTTCAGTCAACTGTCTAATTCCCAAATTGGTAATAGAGGCTACAGGTACATCTCAGCAAATTCTAATAATTTACAAACATTTATTTCTCTTAATTGTGATGATTATGGTTTACAGTTCATTCCAAATCTGAAAGCCTGTGTTCAGTTTCCCGAACGATGTCAACTTTACATAACACTAATAACACAGGTTTTTATTTGAGAAATGTTATATGGTCAACACAATCATAGGGAAGACTGCAAACTCAGTTTAAACTAGTTTGACAAACAAGCTGGATGTTGATGTAATCCTGTGTCCACAAATGCTAGTTGCATACTTCCCCTTATTTCCCAGCAAGACCTGGCACCCGCTGACACTACCAATAGAACCAACGCCTGCTTTATTGACCATGGTATCCCTGTCCTTGACCAACTAACTCACCTGACCTGAACCCCACTGAGAGACACCAGACCTAATAATGAAGATGAACTGCATTTCCCTTTTCTGACTTAAATTACTGAAATAAATGAACTTCTCAAAGATATTCCTATTTATTGAACCTGTACATGTAGGATGATTTACTAGTATCACTCTCCAGAGCACGCTGCACAGCAGCACAGTTGGTAGCACTGTTGCCTTGCAGCAAGAAGGCTCAGGTTCAAATCCCAGCCTGAGGTCTTTCTGCATTGCATGTTCTCCCTGTGCATGCATGGGTTCTCTCAGCTACTCCAGCTTCCTCACACAGTCCAAAAACATGACTGTTAGGTGAATTGGTCTCTCTAAATTGCCCTTAGGTTTGAGTGTGTGCGTGCATGGTTGTTTGTCCTGTATGTCTCTGTGTTGCCCTGTGATGGACTGGCGACCTGTCCAGGGTGTACCCTGCCTCACACCCCGTGACTGCTGGAGATAGGCACCAGAACCCCCCCCCCAGCATACGATGGATGTGTACAGATAATGGAGGGATGGACTCTCCAGAGCTCACATGCAGCACCACTAAAGCAAACATTGCCTTGTGATCACTGATATAGCAGGCAAGATCATTCTGAGTCATAAGATCTTGGATCAGCTGTGGCAGCTACAAATTTGCAGCAAGCTTTTTGACCTTTTGACAGATGTCAAAGATAACACGGCAAATTATTTTCGATCACCTTTGGCTTTTAAAGAGCAAAAACAATTTATAAAAAACAAAACAAAAAAAATTATAACTGAATGCACATAAAGGTATGCAGAACAACAGCTGTGGTATTTCCCCCATGTAATGACGCTGTTGTCCATTCTTTACATGCCAACAGAAAACCTTGTCATTCAAACAAAGAGTTGCCCTGAGGCTTTTTCTTCAATGATTACTTGGGAATGGACATGTATATGACTTTAAGTGAGAGCAAATATGTCTCCAACAATATGTTCACGAGAGACTGTGTCTAATGCTGCTTTCATCACATATAATGGGAATTAAAATCTCTACGATATGTGATAGAGACAGTAATATAAACCATTTGAACATTTGTATTCTATTAACAGAGAAATATCAAGGTGAAATCAATTTAAAGAATGGCAATAAGCTCAAAGGCTGTCAGATGCTTGCTGCTGCACTCTTTGGTATCTTTGTTGATGCAGGGATGGCAGGAGGGGCAGTGGCAGGAGGAGCAATAGAGTTCCACTGATGAATAATTTGTCTGTTTACTTGTGAGTGACACAGGGAGGTCTGAATCAAGGGGTTGCTGTCATGTTTTTCCATAAGAAAAGGGTGTCAGGAGAGGCATCACAGCGAAGGATTGCTGTTCCGGCAGCATGCCCAGAAGAGCTGTCACTGTTCCTCAACCACAGACCAGAGGCCTGGCAGCGTGTCAGGAAGTGTCATCATTTTCATTTGACACGCACAAGGAAATTATCTCTCGTGACCTCTAATTTCTTGACATTTCAAATCCCTTAATTGTTGTGACTAATGCCAGGTCTGCAGTTTCACCTGTCAGGCACGGAATGAATCAATACCAATAGTCAATCATCACATATCAACAGATCTTAGTGAGACAGACACTGGGCCGATTCCCATGGTCCACATTATTGACTCATCCAAGCAGGTAACACAGGGACCAAGGGGGAAAGGGGAGTAGTAGTAGTAATTAGTAAACTTAAGTGATATTCATAAAGTTTCTTTTTTTTTTTATAAATCTCATTCTATCCTCTGTGTCTCAGTGTGATTCAAACTAAACAACATAAAATTGAATGTTTTGGGAAAACAACATAAAATCAAAACCTAACAGGATGAAAATTATTCTATTTAACAGCCCAAAATGTAAACACTGCATTGCATGTGTGCCCCTGGATGACTTTATATAGCATACTACACGCTTTTACTTTGGTAAATTGTAAAAAAAAAAAAGTAAACCAATGAACTGGGTCTGTACACAAAATCCTCTCTTCCTGCAAAGTAAAATGAAGCACATAAGACCCCTGAAAAAACAACAACTTTTCAGATAGTGCAAAATATGTTTGTGTATCAAAATCTCTATTTTGTTTTTTCCTACAAAATTTATTTTTGGTATGTGTGTTTTACATGTTTCATGTTATATTTTATTTTGTCGTTATTTGTTGGTGTCAATCGTACACCTCAAGGCTACCATATCAACTACATTTCCTTGACATATCAGCATAAAAAAAATGTTTTTCAATTAATATTAGTCCACCATAGAATATCTGCCATAGGTTTTTAATTTAAAAGGTACAGCAAAGTAAAAAGAAAAACTATTTTAAAAAAAACAAATAAATATGAAACAAAGAATTACCAAAAATTTGACAGTTTGTCTTAATTAGTGCTCATCACCTTGAAATAGCATCAGATAGAAGATCCAGTTTGTTTTTCCAGCACAATTAAATTCAGATCTCACACTTCCTACTATGTGAGCACAATTAGGGACTGTAAATATCTGACTTCCTAATGTGAGACTAACTAAGAGCACTGTCACCTCTCAAAGTAACAACTGTGACAGTAGAAGACAGCCAAAAACCTTCCAGTCTGAAGGAAAATTAACAAGGCATCATTGAAAGCATTTCCTGAAATAATACAAACCAAATCTTTCACAATATGGTTTGGTAATTAGATGAGCCAAATCTTCTGCAGGTGATTTGCATAGTGGTCACTTGATAAATAAAGGCGCCCCTGAAAGTGACAGTATATAAATGAGTTGTTTTGCAGACAGCAGATGGTGAATATCACAGGGAGAGGAGAGCTCACACTGGAAAGTGCCACAATGCATGCCAGCTGCTGCAGTCTTTGGTCCCCTTTGCCTTTGCAATTATGCAAACAGAACAATCCACTAATAGTTACTGAGTAATTTGTTTAAAATAGGATGATTTCGTCATGTATATATGTCCTGAACTACTGCTGGTGACTAATCAAAGAGCACAGACATATTTCTTGACCTGATTATGAAAAGCAACGTGCAGTATATTCAAAATAAAGGACATTGAAATATGTGAACAAGATCAAAGATGTATTTTGAATGATATTAAAAGAAAACAGCTTAACTGAACAGTGGAATTAAAATCTCATGTCCACAATAATGACTTCAATCTTATGGTAAACATGGAGAGTCAGCAACCCTGACAGATTATCCTAAGGGTTAGACTTGCATCACATATTAATTGACTAACAGAGGCACGATATGAACGCTCCAGGAACTCCGAGACATGTCTGGACAAATAGACACAGGAAGTTGCGTGCATGGTGAGTAAGAGGTTAGGTGGCTTCATCATAACGATACATATGTGTGTGTGTTTGTGTCTCTGTGAGCTTACCTCTCTGAGCAAAGAGTCAGCAATACTGTCCAAGCTGACGGACCCTTCATAAGTCAGGTGGTGAAATACGTTGAGGGCACGCACCGCTTCCGGCCCTCGCTGCTTGTAGCCGAAAATAAGGTCAATCCACTGATGCAGCTGGCATGACACAAACTCACTTTCCAGGGCCTGTCAGAGGAGCACAGGGCAATTAGAGGTGAGAGGCACCCCAGGAAAACAAAGCACTAGAGCCAAAAGTCACAGGGCAAACTGAACTTAAAATACAAACAGAATATAGAGCTACACATGGCCTACATGTATTATTGCAAAAAGATGACCTACAAGAAAGATAAGTCCTCAACACACACAACAAATTTCAAACAGTGTTGTAAAGCAAAAAGAGTGGATGAAACCTTGATCCAACCAAATGACAGTCTAATGATAGAGACATTTATTTGTTACTTTTATTAACACCCTTCAAACTTTGGCCTGTAAAGGCTTGTACTTGTATAGCGCTTTATCTAGTCCAGAGGACCCCAAAGTGCTTCTACACTCCATTCAGTCATTCACCCACTCATGCACACATTCAGACACTGGTGATGGTAAGTGACATTGTAGCCACAGCTGCCGTGGGGCACACTGACAGAAGCGAGGCTGCCAAACACTGGCGCCACCGGGCCCTCTGACCACCACCAATAGGCAAGGAGGCTGATCCCAAAAGCCTCATGCTTTTGGGATCCTTATTTTGTGCCCATGGACACAACGACCAAGATGGATGAAGTGGGAGTTGGGACCGGCAACCCTCCGGTTACAGGACGAGCTCCTACCTCCTTAGCCACGGTCGCCCCCTTTACACATTTGTTTCATTACAACCACAAACTTTAATGTGTTTTTTTTTTTGGGGGGGGGGGGGGGGGGGGGGGATTTTATGCCATAAAACAACACAACATACCACAAAATTATGAAGTGGAAAGAAAAAGAAATTTGGTTTTCAAATTTATTTACATAAAAAAAAAACTGAAAGATTTGGGTTGTGTTTACAATTGTCCGCCATCTCTCAGATAACCCTAAATAAAAGGCCTCAGATAGTCAGAGAAGCAACAAAGAGGCTCTGTAAGGAACACACCAAATGTGTAAAACATCCTCTAATCACTTGAGGCCCAAGCTGACCAACAATCAAAATGCTACGTACAGTGGAAAAATAATCCTTCACTTCATCCTGAATGTACCACCCCACAATCTAAACTTGATAATAGAAGCATCATGCTTTTGGGATCCTTATCTTCAGCAGGGGCAGAGAATTGAGGCTTACCTACAAGCATACACATAACCCTAAACATACACCCATAGTTCTAACAGAATGGTTAAGATTAATGCTTATACATGTGTTAAAAGGTCACCTTCAAAGTCTACACCTAAACCCAACTGAGAATATGTGGTTAGACTTGAAAACATGTGTTGAGAGGGACTCTCTATCCAGTCTGAGAGAACTTAAGCTAATTTGTGAAGAGAAATGGGCAAACATTTAAGCCTGTGTGCTATGTTGGCAGATACACAGCCCAAAAGGCATATAGCTATAAATGGAGTAAAAAGTGGTAAAAAAAACCAAACAATGCACATTTTTTATTTACTTCATAATTATGTTCAAATTTATTTTATTTTTGTCCGCCACATAAAATATATTAAAGTTTTCGTGGATTTTATTAGAAAAACCACCAGAAAAAATAAAGGAGAATGAAGAGTTTTACAAGGCGTGGTATCCTGCAAAATGCTTGATATTCACATCCCCATTAACAAAATATAAAGAATTTAAAGAAAAAATTCATTGTTTTAAGTTCGTCACTGCGTGAGACTTAAACTGGCATCAAGAGGAAGAAGGAAAATAAAGGAAGAAATCATTTGAGAAAGCTTAGCTTAAGCTAACGTAAGAGAGATACTTCAATCAAGAACCAGAATACCTAATTAGGAATAATAAAACAACTGTGACATGGTTCTTTATTGGTAATAATTGTGTCTTTATAGAAGTATAAAAACAAGTGAGAAATGTGAGGTCTGAGCCACCTTTGCTCCTTTTGTTGTTGCTTTCAGTAAAGAGAAAATTCATTGTGGAGTTAAAAAGGCTTTGTAGAGGAGTTAAACTATGGATTAATAGCTAAGTTAGTGTAGCTATCCTCTTTTTTTCCCCATATGAGTTATTATTCTTGTCTTATAGTTCATGCTCATCTTTGTGATAAATAGACTGTGGTCATCCCACTCCCAATTTATGGGGCTGCTGATAGAGAGCAACAAGGTCAAAAGTGTCTTGTTTTTATTCATCAGCACAGTATAGAAAATACACAGACGAGCCCAGTTTGAAGAAACTCAACTTATTCAAAATTATTTCCCAAAGGGCATTACTATATTATTGTCTCTGAGAAACAGATGGTAACAAAACAATTTAAAGCACAGCATCCAGTGGGGACATTTAAGGATTTAGCTTGCAAGTCAGGGTCCAACTTTATCGGTCAGTGAGGGTTGTGTAACTTGACCAAAGAAAAATAACTTCCCTTAACTCAAACGAAAGAGGTATTTAACTCCTTTACTGACTCAAATATTAAAGAGGAAATAGTGAGATTTGTCCCTGTCTTAATTTAAAGATCTAACAAAGGACACGCTTCCCATCACACTTATTTTCGTGCTTAAACATGGTCTCCTCATGGAGACAAAGAAACTCCCTTGATAATGCAAGATCAAACGCACTTTAAAACCAGATACGGATTAAAAAGAGGAAGAATTACTTATTGGAGTGGAAAAGCAAGCTTGATTTCTTGTGGGAGGATTGGTAAGAGATTCTGGGTATAATTTAAGAAAGCTCATTACAAATCCACAGCACCTATAGAAAACATGCAATGGGGGTCGGTGCATTGTTCCACAGTGTGCTACAACATAATTCCCATGCAGGCAGAGGTGAAGCTTTGCAAGAGAAATTTACACTCCTCCCCTCACGTCAGGAATAACAGCCATTACCAACAAAGCCTGCTCGAGCTCACAGAGGCAGAGTTTGCCACAGGGCATATCACGACAATTGAAAGTGGCACATGCAAAGATGGGAAGTGGGAGGAGAGGGGGAGGAGGAAGGGAGGGAAGGAGAAAAAAGAAAGAAAGGAGAGAAGGAAGCAAGCAAGAAAGAAAGAATGGGAGAGAAAGGGGTGGGAGTCCAGAAGATTCACTAACAGAAAATGAAAAAAAGAGGAAGTAAGTGTTGGTTAGATGGAAAAAAAGAACAAAAGAAAGCAAAAATAAAAAGAACAGTATTACAATTTTTCTTGCAGCTTGAATGGACATTTAAAAGTGCAATGCAACATCAGGCATGTGTATCCCATCAGCAGTGACAAAATATCCACTGCAGCCCTTTCTTCTGTTCCAGTCAACCCCCTTTTTTTTTTAGGTGATGCGGACATGCCATTAACAATTTTTCATTTTTCCCATTCCTCCCCCCACTCTATTGGTGTGTGCAAGCCTGATAGAGCACAACCAGGCAGTGTGGGTAGAACATAGAGAAAGGTCACCTGCATAAGATCAGGCAGAGTCTGCCACTCCTGCTGAAAAGGTCAGGAGTGTTCCCACAGCGTCCTTCTACCTCAGGTCCAAAAACACTATGGCCTCTAACCTCAGGATATATTGTTTCTGCCCAGCTGTGTTGCAGAAGTTGCTTTGCTTTTATAGAGGAAGTCAGACGTTATATACCTAAATTAAGAAGCAGAAGCATATTACTTTTTTTTTTTACTGGGAATATAAAGGTACATTTTTGTTGCCTTGTTTCACCTTTGGCAGAAAGTATTCACAGCTGTTTGGCTAGTTAAACATGAGCACAGTACAAACATTAAAAACCGTTCAAGTATTGAACATTGGGAATCAGATTTCTATTTTTAATAATAGTGGTTTTCATAAAGCTGTAAAATGAAAATAGTTCAATTTTCTCCTCTGAGCCAAGAGTATGAGGATTATTTGTATTTGTTAAATCGAGCCATTTGTGACCAAAATGCTTTAGTTCTGCTTTGTATATCAAGCCATTTATCAAGCAGACCTTGTGTGTAGTTTTTGTGTTAATGCAGGAAAAAGGTTTGCTAAGTTTCTGCACCAAGTCATTTGAGATTAAAGGAAAATCTGAGTGTATCTGATGGTAACGAATGACCCTGGTTTGAAGTTTTGGTGCTGTATAGGAAAGCTGTTGGGAGTTGGGGTCCCAAGCTGTGGGCTGTGTTTAAAGACACACTTTCAGACATAAAGAGCCTTGCCCCCTACCCAAGTGCTGGGGCCCAGCTCTGTAGAAGGTAACATTATAGGATAAAGTTGCCCTTAGCTTTCTCTTTTAGTGATATTGCAGGCTTTGTGGGTTTATGTGACTAGGGGAAGAAGACATGTTTATAAGGAAAGGTTAACATGAAAGACTTGAAAATTGATTAATATAAAACATATTGTAAGCTGGTTAAATTCATCACTGGTGTTGAATACTAACAGATAGCTATGTAAATATTCGTCATCAAGAGCTTGTAAAAACAAAACAATGTAAATAAAATTCCAGTCATACACACCTATTGTACATATCTGGGAAGTCAAAGGAAAATGATGCATGGTTCACAAATACACGGATACAAGCGGCTGAAATGAGTTTCCTCCGTAGAGTGTCTGGGCTCTCCTTTAGAGATAGGGTGAGAAGTTCAGTGATCCGGAGGGGGCTCAGAGTAGAGCCGCTGCTCCTCCATATCGAGAGGAGTCAGTTGAGGTGGCTTGGGCATCTGGTCAGGATGCCTCCTGAACGCCTCCCTGGTGAGGTGTTTCGGGTTTCTGTCTCTCACAGTTGAAGTGTACCTATGATGTAAATTACAGACCTCTCTCATCTTTTTAAGTGGGAAAACTTTCACAAATCGGTGGCTACCAAATTCTTTTTTATCCCACTGTATGCTTTGATCTAATTAACTTCATTGTAGCTCTGGTTGTATGTTTAGAGTCTTTGTGCTTTTGGAAGGTGAACTTCCAACTGCTTCTAAAATATTTTGCAACCTTCTAAAACCTTTTGCAACCCCCATGTCTGACCAGTTCCCTATCACTGCTGAAGGAAAGCATTCCCCCTGGAAGATTTTTTCTAAATGTTGGTGCTATGTTTCGACTAATGTGTAGTAATACAGTAGTTTTCTACCACATAAATCATTTTGCATGTAAGCAAAAAATACTTTGGTATGAGGTAAATTAATCATTCAATAATTATGTAGTTTTAGTTTTAAATTGTTTTGCGATTTTTCCTCTATAGCTCTGTCAAAAACTGCTACAAAAAATTCTTCAAATAATTTAATAATATAAATGGTGCAACAACTTGTACACACTAACTCTTTAGCCACGAATAAAGCTAACTATATTATATTTATGGATTAAACTTTCTTATAAGACTGATGCAATAAAACCTAAATGAAATAATTTTAAATCAGTCAAATCTATCAATAATCAGTCTGAAAGGGTAAACTCCTTTTTAAACAGGGAGCAAACATACTTCACAGAACTGATTAAGGTACTATAAAAATTCATTTAGCAAATTGCAATATTGACACTTTTATTGAAAGTTGAATAATTATACTGGAGATATAAACTTACAGAAACAATAAAAATCTATTCGTAATCATGCCAATTTAAAATGTATTGATTAAGTACAGAAACAAAACAAAATGTCATAAAAACAAATGTAAAGCTAGCACTACTTAAAAGAGATGTTCCAATGGGAAATGGCAGTGAATGTTCAGAGTACTATGAGCTGATTAGAGGTCTAAGATTAATAGTTTTTCATAACAGCTTTAGAAAACATTGCTGGTTCTAACAATCTTGGGCACCTGTGCAGTTTCAAATATTATGATCAAGTCATGATAAAGTCCTTCTTAAAGAGTCCTGGTCAGAGTTTATAATAAGCGCATATGTATGCAAAAGCTACCATTTTTAAGTGTTTACATCACTGCAAAACCATATCATATTTATCTGTACGGTGAAGAATTTATTTTGTTCAAGCAGTATTTGACTAATATCATATTAGATGGGCAATTCTTAGATTCTACAGGATTTAAAATAGGGACATGCATATAAGTCTTACCATCCTGTTAATCCGAACAAAGTCTTCAGGCTTCTTGGCCCAGGCTGGCAAGTCAACGTCACAGATCATGGTCCCATCTTCCCTCATTCCTAAATGGTAGCCATTGCTGTTAACAAACATCTCTGGGAGATAGTAGAACTCTGGAATCAATTCCTAAAGGAGAGAAATGTTTGTGTAATATTACCACATATTGGCAATAGTGTAAACAAGCTCTTTCTAAAGGCAGGCAAATAAATATCTGTGGATCTAAAAACGGAAAAAGGAAGGAAAACTATGTCTCACTGAGATGAAGTGAAAATTCAAGGGGATAGGTAACACAAACAAACTGAACAGCAGGCCATGAAAGGGTCGTTGAGTGGTGCTAGTCCAGTTATTCCAGGCAGAGGTGTTAGGTGTGTTAAATGAAACTGGAACTGAGTTGGGGTTTTCTCTCTAGTCTCTAGGTTCTTGTGATGGGGTCAGGACCCTGCTGTGGAGGGGAAGTAAGCTTGGTAAAAGAGCTCTTAATGTAAAGCCTAGTGTGATTTACACTGAAGAGGAGAGCAAATATTGACCTGAGCTTTGAGACAACACGTTTCCCAACAGTGTTTTCTGTTGTATTTGAACAAGAACAAATCACATTTGCTTGAAAAAATTCATACACTTGATTCCCCCCCCCACATTTTATTACACTACATATGCAAACCTTTGTAGATTTTATTTATATTTTATGTGATACACCAATACAAGTTAATGAATAATTTTGAAGTGAAATAAAAATTATTAGCGGTTATAAAAATATTTGGCAAACATGTGATGTGCATTAGTATTCAATACAGGAGTTCATACATGGTAAAACCACCCATGGCTGCAATTGCAGCTGTATGTATTTTTGGTTATGTCTCTTACAACTTTGCAAATCTATAAACTAAAATCTTTGCTCCTTCTGAGCTGCAAAATAGCTCTAGCTCGGTCATACTGGCTGGAAAGCATCTGCGAACATCAGTTTTCAACTCTTTATGCAGTTGCCCCATTTGATTTATATCTGGACATTTCAGTTTCAGTCACACAGTGTTTTATGAACACCAAAAAATACAATATTGGTCACACAAAACCAGAGCATCTTCTTTCACATGTTTACTATGTCCCCTTCCCTACATGGCTTGGGACCATCTGCAACAATACATTTTATTATTTCTTTCAGCTATGGCCTTCTTCTTACCACTATTTCATAAGTGACAGATCTGAAGAATGCACAACATAAAAATGTCGACAGATTCTCCCATCCTAGCCATGAATTTCTGCAGCTACTTCAAAGTTACCATGGGCCTCTTGCTTGCTTCTGTGATTAATGTTCCTCCAGCTGATCTGTCAGTTTAGGAGGAAAGCCATTTCTTGGCAGTTTTGGAGTTCTCCCCGTTTCATCACAAATTTCATTTAAATTATTTGTGCTACTTAGATGTGCAAACCTTAGGTTATTGTTTTATCCCTTACCCCTGCTTTAAACTCCTCCACAACCTAATCTATGACTGGTCTGGTGGGTTCCTTGCTCTTCCTGATACTAATTGTTCACTAATGTCTTTTAATAAACCACAAACCTCAGAGGTCTTCACAAAACATGTATACTCACATTAAACTACATTTAGATCTATACAATTGACTAATTAGCTTACTTCTGAACATAATGGTTACACAGGATGTTATTTATGGGTATCACAGTAAAAGTGGCTATACACAAATGAACGCCTTTTTCTTCTTTCCAAGTACTAAAAAAAAAAAGAAAAAAAAGAAAAATCTGAATCATTTTCCTTCCACTTCACAATTATGTACTACATTGTGTTGGTCTGTCACATAAAAAGCCAATAAAATACACTGAGGTTTGTGGTTTCAACATAGCAGAGTGCGAAGAAGTTCAAAGGGTATGAATACTTTTGCAAGCCATTGTACATACTGCTTAATTTTAAGTTTCACGACCAAACATAAATTAGCAATTTAAATACTGCATACTGAATTTCCAGGTATGATTATTAAAAATATATGTAAAGAAGACAGCACTTATGCAGCCTCTATTTTGATCCTTTACTCTCTTGATCAAAGAAGGGATAAAGGTGTAGAGCCTATGCACAATCAGGCATAAGCACCGTAAGAAGAATCAGGCTGAGATTATTCGGTTAATTGTAAATCAGTACCTTAACTCCTAATTCTCTTTATTTAATAAAATCAGCATTTGTCAGATTTAGAGGTAGCATATGTGAAACTTAGTTCTCAGTGCTCTTAGGCACCCATAAATCATTTGGTTTTTAAGAGAGTGAGTTACCATGACATGGTACAGGCCAATAAGACTACTAGTCTGCTGTTGGTCAAATTTCACCTTCTGCACATGACAGGAAAAGAATAAAAAAAAAACATCATCTTTGTTTCCTTCTTTTCTTCCACATAACCGTACTTTCCCTCCATTTTCCTTTTTTTTTTTGGTTGTAAACTTGCTCCTGTAACTCACCGCCAAGCTGTTAAAACTGCCAGCTCCGCTTTCAAGCCACCCTCCCATGGTAGCCATTAATTCTGCAACAGCATTGTAATGGGCTAACAAGTCAATCACTCAAGCCTACATTGCTTTACACTGTGTCACCTTAATGACATGTTTGTCAAAATCTGTCACCAGGAGAGTGCTGCTGGATACCTTCAGACAACATACTGGCAGTTTGTGTGTGTGCTTCCGTGTGTGTGGATTTGTCCCCACTACTTTAAAGAAAAGTCTATCTCTCTTTGTCAATGGGCAGCTGTGCATAACTTGACTACATGTTCACACAGAAATAAATGAAGGGTATGGACGTGCGTTATATAAATTATGGTGTTTTTATAAAGGAGAGATTCTTTTATCAGGGGTGTTTCCATTTGACTTGGCCCTTTAAGGGGTCATCCCCATCAGGAGCTCAGCCTCCCTTGGCCTTGTCATCATTACTACAGGAGGAGGCTGGGGTTAATGAAAGAGAGACCCTGGTAAAAACAAGCTCCCTTTAAATCAGAGGCCCAATAGACTGCTCAGTGGTCTGAGCCAGACTGACCTTAACCCTGCAGTTGACTACTTCTGTTTCTTACCCACTTTGGTAGATGTGTATCAGATTTTGAACGCAATTTTGTATCTGGCTTTATTATTGGTGATGCTCTTTTTATATGAAAAATGTTTACAATCATAAACATAAAATACATTTATGTTTGTACTTTAAACTGTATGTATGAACTGTATCTTGAAACACAGCAAATATCATAGTAACAAGCTAAAAGAATATTAGGAAAGAATATTGTTATTTATTTTAACTTTTGCACATTTTATATAACATTAAACCTATGAAATTTCCATAGACAATCGCAAAGTGGCACATAAGTGTGAATTTGTCTATTAAAATAATTTATCATCTAAACTATGAATTTGTATTCCTGCTTCAAATTTTACACAGGTATCTTTGCTGCATCTCTGTATAACGCTCTCCTTAGCCAGCTTGTGAGACTTGCATGGTAGGTTTGCAGTTATGTCACACTGCATTTTCAGATGATCAAATGCACAGTCCTCCATGAAATTTTCAAAGCTTTGAATATGGCTTTATTCCCCATGCCTGCTTTAAACATCTCCAAGGGAGGTGAATAAAAATGCCTGGTACAGTTTTCAGATTTTTATTTCTAAAAACATTTTAAAAGAATAAATCACTTCCCTTTCTTCCTTTTCTAATTGATATTGGTGTATCCTATAGAATCCTGATATTATATACAAAGGTTTGTATCTTTATGACAAATTTCAACAGCATAAATGCTCTACTCCACTGAGGAAAATAAGAGAAATAGAACAAACCATAAACAGTGGACCCCCACCTATTAAAGTTTTTAAAAAAATGCAGCTTGAGATGCTGAAATATCTAGGCACAATGCTATTTGCTACTGGCTGGTGCTTGCAATGCAGCCAATCCAGGAATGGCATTTATGTTTGTTGGCACTGATTGGTTACACCCCAAATAGCAAAGATATGAGTAAGATTGTAGATGTTAGCTTCTGTGGTAGTGCCACTGTCTGTATTAATGCATATTAACACATATTTGGTGTTTGAGCTAATAAAATTGGGAGCTGTGTGGGTTTTTAAAGGGGCTCTCAAGTATTCATGGATTTTAGCTATTCTCTAACCCCCTCAAATACCTGGGGTCCACTGTAATGACCATCTAAAACAGTGCCATTTCCTTACAGTTTGCCCATGTTAGATAACTTGCCAAAATTCAATGGCCCCTATTGTAATATTTCCCCTTTTCTAATAAATTATGAAATACTTTTAGGACTACAGCATTGTCTTTCATTGTAAAATGCCTCTAATAGTTTAGCAACCGTCTTATGTGTGTAAAAACAAATGCATGCAGACATACAGGTGGCCAAAAGTAGACTGTATTTGTTAACACGGTGGCATTTGACTATCAGGTTGTTCATCGGCTTGCAGTGTTTTACCTCTTCTTCACATGGATTGCTGGTTCTCCCCATGATCCTGGCAAGTAAAAGCTCTGTCTGTACATAAAAGACTACATTTTAAATAGCTTTTGTCATTAATGCTTTATTAATTGCCTGAGGCAACACTACCCTACACAGGGTGTGCTAGAAACATATGACACTTTGAGGTCAGTGCGTATCCCCGCTGTGTGTTATGCAGTGGGCAAAATGGAGGCAAATCAGCAGGGTTCAGCGTTTTTCAGTGAGTGCACTGAGAATCTGTAGAGAGAGAGGGCTTTGTTTTTCTTTGAGATTCAGCCTTTGTTAAAGAACAGCCTACTTCTGAAACTGTTTGCTTTTTGTATGGAATAAATCAAACATGCGAAGAGTAGGTGCACACTGAGGGCTGGTGATTTTTTTGTTTAGATAAGGCATTTATAATTAATGGCATACTATTTATTTTATATTCCTGTGAGCTTTACTGAGGAAGGAAGGCAGGTTTATATAATTCTGCATGCATTCTGAACAGCTAACACACTGCTGATATAGCATACCCAGTATTGTTATATTGTTTTGTTACTTTCAGAGTTTAACTTTGTCTCACAGCCAAACCATTGAACCACATAAATCAACAAACATAAACACAGGACGTTTTTAAAATAGCAAGGCTAAGGCATACATCCAGCATTGTTACATTTCTCACTTTTACATCTGATGTGTCTCTTTGACAGTTTCTCCAAGAGTGTCTGATGGCAGAAAATGTGCGATCAGGATGGTCGAATTTGTTATTGTTGGCACCAAGGAAGAACGTAGTGAAGGGCTCCTACAGAGAAAGAAAATCAGACATCAAATCAATCGAAGCTCAACTGGAAAACTATGAATGTTTTTCCACTTTCTAGGCATGTCAACTACCGTGGTATAAGATACTAGTTGAAAATAAAATTGCTTTTCAAGAGAAAGAAATGCCTGTTTTGTTAGAAGATCTGCCGAAGTTTTTTTATTTTTTATTTCTCTCAGTAGAACACTAAGAAATAGCTATAAAATAATTCATTGTATTCAAGCCTGAAGAAAAATTAGATTATGTTCTCCATGAGTACAATAAATCAAATGGATAACGTTTGGTTTTCTCAGACTGTGATAGAGACAATTGTCTTTTGGAGAGAAAAGCTCGATCACCATATAAAAACGACAAAAACCCACTGGAACCTTTCTAGTTCATTTAAAAAAAAACTTCCTCAGTTCATTGACTCCTTTCTACTAATATTGTGCCGAGGAAAGTTACAGTGGACTTTCTCCATAAAACTGTTCCAGTTTTGTAAGCTTTTCAAAGTCATGGGTTAGGTGATTCAAAGATGCTCTGCAGGTTATAAAGGCCTATTTTATAGGAACCATACTGGAGGTGTGGTGCCTCCTGCTCCTCTTCCACAGTAAATGAGGACAGTGCTCAGTAACCTTGATGGACATGTCTCCAGCGCTCACTGGGTTGCCTGAAACACATAAACCTGTCACAGCAGCCCCTGTAAATCATTACCCAGCCACTCTTTATTTAGTTCACATATGCCGGTTTACTGGCCTGTGAAATGTGTTTTCTGAGCGCCATTGGTCCAACTCAGCCCCAATCAAATTGAAATGTTGAGCTGCGTCCTGTGCAGAAGCTGACAGACCTCAAAGTAACAGCATCATCAAGTCTGACAAGTGACAATCAACCACTGCAGACAAGAAAAATGAAACGAAAAGCTGTCTGAGGCCTTGGTTTGACTTCATTCCTATTCACATACTTGACTAATTTTTGGATTGGAATAATAACAGGAATGGTGGGCGGAAAATGGAGTGATCGTACTCACTATTCTGACAAGCCAATGTAGAGTGGTGGCAGCAGTGGAGTAGTGGGAGTCGTAATGATAGGGAGGTGTGTAGTCATCCTCCCCTGTCTCGTAGCGTTCAGAGTAAAATGCTGCACGCTTTGGATTCAATGCACCAACAGGCTGAAAAAAAGGAAAGAGAAAAGCTTAGCTCTGGCCATTTCGGTTGCTTAATTCTAGTTCACTGATGTACGCAAGACTACTATTTCCTCCAAAAAGCATTTTTGTACCCTTAAGTCTTAAGTGCTTTGAGGAGGCAAACAAATATGACAGATTTTTCCAAGCTTTTAATCAAATTTAATTGGATTTGGAAACTTAAGAAAACAGCACATGCTTTAGAATGTTATAGGATTAATATGTCCTTGCTTCTTTTATTGCTTAGGAGTTTCTGACACTGACGTTAAGCTATTTTTATGTCACAAAATTGCCAAGCAAAAACAAATCTCTGTCAATTATTTTAGAAGCTTAGATACAAAATCTAATCTAAAATAGAATATGTTTAGACTGATAACTTTACTTTATGGTTAAAAATAAAATGTAGAGATATTAATGTACACTTCAGCTTAAAGAAAGGCATCATTGAAGCCACAGATGTTATTTTGTTTTAATCATTTCTTTAATGAGACAGTTTCTTAAAAATTATCGGTTTAGAATTTTTTTTACATGTGCATCTCTCTGGTGCAATTTTCATATTATTAATGAGTCATGTTCACTTTATGGCCTAATAATTTATTATAAATCATGTAAACAAATCTCAGTGGTAATAGGTATTTTTTCTCACTGTTTTTTCATCCAACTTTAAAATTACTTAAAGATGCTCTGAGGGAAACAATAGAATGCTACTTGCATGTGAAAAGCAAAATATGTGCATTCCACTTTGCATATTACGGCCTTCTTTAAGAATAAACTCGTTCTGAAAATCCCATAATGAGAATATAGTCATGACAGGAATGCTTGCTTAGGTATTTGGTGAGTAGTCACCTTTCTAGGTCAGTAAATCCAAGAACATAATATACTGCCTTGCAAAAGTATTCAAAACATCTTCACATTTTGTCACATTACAACTAAAAACCTGTATGTATTTTGTAGACTTTATGTCTGACATTATAAAACAAAGTGCCACAAAATCCTGTGGTGGAAGGAAAACTGAACAAGGCTTTCAAATAGTTGAGTTCAAATCAGGATATAAAAAGTGTTGTCTATTTCAAGTTTACATGTAAGTACACTATATCATATACACTTCACACACAATACATGCAGTGTCTGCAACCTGCCAAGACATATCAAAAATATTAGTCGAAGAGAAGAAAAATAAAGAAAAGAAAATACATGTCTTATACAAACTTGAAAAGGGGTAGGAAGAAGTATAACTTATTAACTCCTACCCCCCATGAATGTAATGTCACACTACCAGCTCTCCCAGTGGTCCCTTCCCTTTACAGTAACATTAACAGTTGACAGCTAATTAATTGGAAATGAAGAACAAAAAAATGAAAAAAGAAAATAAACGTAAAAGCAAGAAGAAAACAAATACCAGCTATGGCTGTTCTTTTTCAATTACCAATTTTAAGAACAGTATTGTTGTATATCACACTGTTGACAGTCACTCATCTCTAACATAGTTTCTAGATTATTTCTCTTTATACATTTTCTTGAAATTCTTTAGTGAGTTACAACATTTCATGTTTTCCTCTAATTCGGTCAATAAATGAAGTGATTCAAGTGATAAACATATTCTTTAAGTATTTACAGATAGTTTCTTAAAATTAATTTGCCCTTGCAGATTGTGTTTGGCGTCTCTGTTACTGAACGTTTTTTTGATTTTTGTTTAGAAGCAATTGATATCTAACTTTATACATATATGTAATGCACTGGCGTAGCTACGGGTGTGCCAGTGCCACCCACAGAGCCAGCTGGCACACCCAAAAATCTGAATGCATATATATATATATATATATATATATATATATATATATATATATATAGCTTTTCCTAACATGTTTGACTCACCAGACGATCAATTTGTAAAAATTGCCACCAGGCGAAGCATTGCGACACCTGCACTGGGCATGTTAACTCGATCAATTAATAATACATTTTAATCAGGTGGAGCGGGTTGTGACACCTGCACCTAGCAACCAGACTATGTCCACTGACCAATCATAAACCTTTTTCGGTTCATTTCATCCACTCACAAACGAAGTTGTTTGGTAGTTAATGTTGATTCAAAAGTAAAAAATAAGCATGCATGTATATGAGACCGATCTTTCAACGGGAATTAAGGCAGAAGCTAAGTTGTCTCTACTACACTGCATCGGCATCTCACACCTGTGGTGCATTCAAGGAACGTTCGAAATGTATGGTGAGTTCAAAAACGTAGGACATTTAAAACTTATGACAAAAAAAACACTGAAAATAATACCATAAGCAATAAACTTCTGTTTAATGGCAGTTGGCAAGAAACATTTGATGCATGCTAAATATGCCCAACTATATTATCTGTATTAATTTCGTCTTCTTGAGAAATCTCAGGAAAAAAATAAGTTTTCCAGAACTTTAAATTTTGTTTAAAAGGTCTTTGATGTCCAGTTGCAATTAGATATCTTATAAATTTTGTACCAGTTTTCTCCACAGTTTACTTCAGGCAAAATAATATAACATGAACCACCATCTCTTCTTGAAGACAGAAGTCACATTTCCCAGTAACATGTTTCCCCTGTTTAAACAGTGTATTGTTTAACCCTGTAATCCTAATCTAAATATAATTATTTCCTCCTTTCCGTTTAATTCGTCATCGCGTGATGACGTCATCATTATGCAAATTAGCGTATGACGTCATCTGGCGACATGTAGCGACTTTCTGGGGCAACTTCAGCTACTTTCTGTCAGTAGACAGTCAGCAACACTGGTGGTGAACAGGATTAAAACCAGCAGCAGAGCTACAATGCTCACTGAGAGACTAGTTGATAGCATCTCATTGCTCATGTTCGATAAAGAGCTTGCAGACAAACTAGACTCTGATGAAATAATTAACCTGTTTAAGGCCAAACTACGCCGCCTTGCCTTGTGAAGCTGCAATCTGAAGGTGGGAAGTTCAGATGCTTAAATAATATGTACATGTGATTGTGTGTGTGAGTAAGAAATAAATAGGATAAGATAAACAGGTTTACTTATAAATATTACAGGATATGCATTTGAAAATTGTTAATTTAAATTGCGTTAAAAACATGTGTTTAAAGGTTGAAAAGTTATTATAATGTATTTCAGAAGTTGAGAATGTGTTTGATTATAATATAAGTTAATGCCAGACAGTGATTTTGAATATGTTAGTCTGAGTTTATTAGTTTTGCCTGTAGGTAGGGGGAGCCCTTGGCAAAAATGTTATATTTGTTGAGAATAAATTTGACACACCCAGTGTTTGCTGGTGCACACCCAGTGTCTTTTTTTTCTGGCTAAGCCACTGATGTAATGATTTAAATTTGACCATGTCATAACACTTTATAATGTTCGATTTCATAATAATTTAAGGACAATTTATTACAGTTAAGCCATTCTTTTAATTTTTCCATTTATATTTTCAAGGAATAACTGTTGTCGATTCTCTCCAGAAAACAGAGGTATCCCACAAGAGACGTATCCCATGGAAGACGTATATTTGTTCAATTGGACAAACCGCTACCGTAACTTTCTCCAGCTGAACAGAAACAAAACAGAAGTAATTACTTTTGGACCTAAAGAGGAACGATCAAGAATAAGCACACAGCTTCAGTCAGCAGCTAGAAAATACCGATCAGGCCCGAAATCTAGGTGTAGTAATTGACTCAGACCTAAACCTCCAGGGTCACATAAAGGCAATAACAAGGTCAGCCTTTTATCACCTGAAAAGCATTTCTAGGATTAAAGGACTGATGTCGCAACAGAACCTCGAAAAGCTCATCCATGCGCTTATCTTTAGTCAGATTGATTACTGCAACAGCGTTCTCAAAGGTCTGCCTAAAAAGTCAATCAGACAGCTGCAGCTTATCCAGAACGCTGCTGCCCGTGTCCTCACTAGAACCAGGAAACTAGAGCACATCACCCCAGTTCTAAAGTCCTCACACTGGCTCCCTGTAGCTCAGGGAATAAACTTCTAAACACTTTTACTAGTTTATAAATCATTGAATGACCTAGCGCCTAGGCATGTTGGAACCAAAAGAGTGAAACACACCAAACAGGTTAAAGATAAAGTTGAGAAGTTTAAAGCACGATTAGGTAAAAAAAAAAAAAGTTAGCAAGCTTGAATATCTAATGGAGTACTTTCAGTTTATCATCAAAAAGTAGAACAAATACAGCACAGCAGGAGACCAACCGACACAGGACTGTCCACCAAAACTGACATGCCAGGCAAAGAAAGTATTAATTAGAGAACCAGCAATGAGGCACAAGGTAACTTTAAAGGAGATGGAGAGAGCTGTAATCTCTTTTGACAGATGGTGTTGGAAGCATTACGCTGTGGGGCATATATATTTCTTCTTTCATTTTTTTTATGCAGTGGTATGGTAGCTCAGGGGTCTCCAATTCCACTCCTCAAGAGCTACCATCCTGCAACCTTTAGATGCATCACTGCTCAACCTAGCTGAATCGAATTAATGATTTATTACCAGGCGCCTTGTAAATTCAACCATTTGATTCAGATGTGCTGGAGTAGGGATGCATGTAAAGATTGGAGGATCGTAGTTCTCGAGGACTAAAGTTGGGGACCCCTGAGGTAGCTGGACAGAGATGTATGGGGGATGAATGGAACTAAATAAAAGACAATCGCTGGACAGAGATGAATGGGGGATGAATGGAACTAAATAAAAGACAATCCTGGGAGAAAACCAGTCGGAGGTTGCAAAAGATGGTCTTCAGTCAATCTGAGTTAGTTTGAGCTACTTTACAAAGAAGATTAGGCAGTTATGTTAGTCTTTATAGCTGTTTTGGAATGGTTCAAAGCATTATCCCAAGGGCTCTGAAAAGAGCAATACTTTCCCAACTTTTACCCCTAAACGCTTTTTTAGAAAGCCATGTATCAAATGAGCTTCACAGTTTTGCACGACTGTTCAGGTAATGCATCAAATCCCAATATTGACATTTGTGGTTATCACGTGACAAAATGTGAAACAGTTCAAGGGGTTAGAATACCTTTGTAAGGCACTGTGCAAAGGTACAACAAGAGTTACAGCAGCTACTTTTCAGTTTGTAAGACAACAGTGGGCACATTGTGGTCACAGTTACATATTTTGTACAAAAATTGTAAAAACCAAAAGCATGTCAAATATTTTAACTTAAGTGTGAGCAGCAACACGATTCATTGTTAAGTACAGGGCATCACTTTTGTTTCTGCAATAAAGTGTTTTGTTATAGTATAGAGTACATTATTTTACTGAAGTATTATTTAAGACAAGCTCAGAAAATGAAACAATACAACTTTGATTTCCAGGTTAGAAAAACTATAGTATAAATTGTTGCTCCCAGGTTATGTGCAGTAGAACTATATAAAGACATTGGGAAAATAAACAAAATGTGGCAAAATAAAAATATAGTGTACAGATATGACGTGAACCGAAATAAAGCCAACTCAGGTTGCTGGAAAGTTTAAACCAGAAGTGGAGCTTCAATCTGTGACTCTTTTTGTGAAACTACATTTCTGTTCTGGTCCTTATTAAAAAGGTCATGTCCTGAATTCTGTCAAAAATGTAAAAGTACATAACCTTTTATTGGACAGTCATTGAAATAGTTTAAAATAAAAATTGTACTATACAATTACTAAACAATATAGAAATATTAAAAATAGAATATAACATATTCAATGACAGAATACCCTAGAAAGTTAGTTTTAGAAAGTTACATTATTGAACAATAAATACCATTTTAGATCAAATATAGAATTTGAGAAAATCTTAGATGTCAACGTCATTTTCCTCCTCTTCGTCATCCTCACAGATGGCACGGTTGGCTGACACAATGTTAACCTAATATTTAAAAAATAAATATTTATGGAAAAGAACATACAGGTCTACATGTCACTAAAGATCATTACAATCCAAGCAAAATATCAGCTTCTGAACAATGCCCAAGTTATATTCCTATTTTTAAAAAGTATTGGGGAAAAACATAATTTATGTCTTTATTTATAGTTTCTACACTGAAACTGAAAAGTGCATAGCTATGAAAATAAAAACAAAATGCTGCTGAAAGCATACACCATTAAGACACTTATTTCACTGTTAGAAGCTTTGATAGTGTGGTTAATAATTAAACCACCTCCTCCATAAAAACGTAAGTATTGTTGAGAAACCACCACTCGGGTTTTGCCCTTTCATTTTTATGCGTTCTTAATGCAACAAAATGACTTCCATTAAACCTATGTTTAGTGGTGAATAAATTGCTTTTCCTGCATTTTCAATCACATCATCCAATATAGGAGCCTTAGAGGCATATTGGCAGTCAATTTTAATACACTCAGTACCACTGAATCAGTAACACAGGGGGGAGGAAGACTGGTAATGGAATCAATTACAGCTTCTCTGACTTAAAGCTGCAACAGCAGGTTTAGAAGAAATTGAATAAACTAATTCTTTGAGACAGAATTGTAAAACTAAAGCAATTTCCTGGAATTATTAAAACTCTGCTGTTGATCTTTATCCAAATGAAGTTTCTGTCATACACAGATACATCATCTCTACAGTTACATCTTTGTGTGATACACTGCACATTTCTCAGGCTTTAAGTTAAAAAAGTCCCAACTAAATGGAGAATTTTTGTTCTTCCTCTAACTTTAATGGCATACCACATCAGTGTTAGCACAACTGAATAGACTGAAGGGGAAGTTTATTGAGATCTACATAGATTTATGGGGTGGTAATAGCCTTGCATGTGAAGTCTTGGCCCAGATGGATTGGGGTGTGAGCCACAGGACGTCACACACTCCATCAAACCACTGCCAGTTTGACTAATGCAATTTAGAGCAATGCAAAAAAAAAAAAAAAAAAAATCAATGAAATACATTTGAAACAACGAAAACAAAGGTGAAAATCCTAAATGCAAGTACCACTTCATACCGGCAGTAAGCTTGTTTTAAACATTTTATGGGATGCATACTGCCAAAAAAGGCTATACCGTGAAGGGACATATGTTAGCGTGTTTTGAAAAAAATTTGTTTTTAGAAAAATTATAAGTTCACATGATGTTAGAATGCAAGTTCTATGTTTGGCCTGCATACAAAAAGTAACCTTTTATTTTCCTGCACATGTTTTCTCACAAAACAAACTGCAAACACATTTTCAAGAAGCCCCTTACACAGAAGGGATCCAAAAACTATTTAGTTGACAAAGTGTTTCCTATTAATTCATTATTTGACTGTACATAAATCAGAGAAAAATATGATTACACTGTACCCATATTGTTCAGCTGTGTTAGTATAACTGTAATAAGAAGCACTACCTGTGCATGCCCTGTGGTGCAAAAACAAAAATCATTTTATTTGTCATATCAAAACTTGTTTTTGGCAAGCAAAGATATTACAGAAAACAGAACATGTCACTGACTGATTGGGTCTGCAGCGTTGTTTTTACCATGTGACATCATTCACGTGCTAAAAATAATGAGCATATATTTACTTTTAGTTATTCTTGGGTTTATTCTTCTACCATTCTGTCCAAAATAAATTGTATAACCCCCTTATTCCTAAAATCCATCATGCCAGGCCAGCTCTCCTACATGTAAACACTTGGTCTCTCGGAAAGCAAATACAAAGAAAAAAATTGGGGATGCCAGCACCTTAAATGTATAACATTCTTTATCTTTCAAAGGTTGGGAGATGACCTGAAGAAATGGTCACTGTTTACATAGCATATTTAGCCTTTTTGCTATCTCCAAATAGTCTAGATCAGGGCTCTGTAACTCCAGACCTTAAGTGCCACTGTCCTGCAACCCCAGCACACCTAAATCAAATTAATGGTCATTGGCCAGGCCTTTACAAAACTTGCTGACATGCCAAGATGCAATTCAGCCGTTTGATTCAGGTGTGTTAGAGCAGGGATGCATCCAAAAAGGTATTTGAGGACTGGACTTGCAGATCCCTGGGCTAGAAGGTATGGACAAGTTAAAAACCTATGAGCCCAGTCTGACCTGTAATACCACACATCACTACACGTGGTTCTGGGTTCTGGTATCATTGTCAGAAGAAATATAGAAGACCAGTGTATATGTATTAAGGACCAGGCCAAAAAGATCCTTGCAGCAGCAAAATTCTGAAAATAATAACAATAAAAAAAGGAATTAGTTCAGTGTTTTCTAATTTTTAAAATCTGCTAAGGGAATATTAATTCTGTATTTGGCTATTTTTAGAAGGGATAATGTAAGTTCAAAACGCAGTCAGGGTCAGAGAAATGCCTCGGATGTCATGATGAGTTATTATCAATCAAAAATGGTGATGTAAGACATTGACTAAATTACCGGTTAAATCTCAAGCTTAAAATCCCACCTGATCTGCTCTCCGTAGGTTTGTTAATTCTCAGGAATTTTGTTTTTTACTCTTAAGATCAATAACAGCCCAACCACAGCATAGAGTAAAGACTTTTCTCTGTAGGCTTTTTGTTCACAAATAAAACGAAACTCGGCGAGTTTCCAGTGGGGTCTTCAAAGCCACAATTGTCTTGATTCCTTATATGCTGGTAACTAATGAAAAATGAACAGACGATTGCAAAAACAACCTTATTTTACTTGGGGTGCATGCTGAATACATACCTGTTGAAGTTACAAGTTAAGGTTTTTGCGGTTATAGGAGCATCCGTAAACAATGCAAGCTTCAAAAAGAAAGTATTAAGTGTGACCATCGACACAGACAAAAAAAGACCTTTAGCTAAATTGTAATACACCTTCTTGAAAAATACAGCTCTATATATCCAATTAGTCTTGTTGTTACCACTGCTATCAATCCTACAGCAACACCTCAAGGAATAAGGTGGAAAGTTGTAGAAAGCTAAAAGTCTCAGTCTTCATAAGCAGACAAATTGTTGTACATTTAACAAAGGTCTGTTTATATTCAATTTTATTTTTGTGAACCAATGTAAAACACAATAGAGAAATGTGACATCTTTTTAATAAAAAATAACTTAAAACAGCACTATACTAGCTCAAACAACGCACTGGGCTGCAGAAACACGGAAGCTTTACCAAATGAAGGTTGTGTCTGGGACTGTTTAACAGTATGAAATGCTAATTCCAAGTTAGTATAAATACTTTAACACAACCTGGGTGCAGCCTTGGTTAGATGACTGTCACTTCTTATTTTATAGTCAAATACAGTAATTATCTCTAAAGCTACCTTTTGCATCAACTACAAAAAAATAACAAAAACAAGGAGACCTATGTAAAACTTTTAGGAGGAGAATGCATGATTGGGATTTTATGTGAAATAAATAACCCATTTATAACGTAGCAAAAGCATGTCAGTGGCACTTTAGTGCTTTTAGTGTTGTCATGTTCACCATCTGTTGATTAGTTCAATACAGGTTCTGTTACGTCTCTACAACAAAGAAAAAGCACCTCGTTCCTTTTCCCTGCACCACGTTTCACACTGATCATAGATATAAGACAATGAAAACAACTACATTAGACAGTTCCACACTTACTTTTATCAGAGTTCATTTCTTGTATAACACCTGACCCACTGAAACACATCAACAGAACTAACGAAAGCATGATCAAACTTTGACTTGCTTCACATCCAATCAGGATCATTGCTGGTGTGGCTCTACAAGGCTACTAGAAATGAATGTGGCTGTTGGTGAGTAAACGTGAAGAGTGTCTCCTTTTGTTTGCTTATATCCAAGCCACCTTTCAAAGAGAGACATATTGCATTTTGTATTTCAAAACAAATTACATTACTTTATGTTGCTATGGTGCTCTGTCAGGGCAAGTCACAGTCATTTTTGCTTCCGTTGTCAGAAGTAGCACAGCATGGAGCTCCGGTCTAATGCAATCAAGTTGCTCTAAATCAAGATAAAGCAGATGTGCTCACAAACAGCAAAGCTGGAATGAAAGTGGGAATGAATAAGGATATGTAAGGGAAAGAAAGTGCAGAAAAGGCTATTTGTGGCAGCCAAGTTTCCTTTCAGGTTGCTTAAATCTAAAAAATACAATTTTAATAAAAATATTTCATGTTTCAGCATTATTTATTAATATTCTTTAAAAAATATTATATACATAGTATGAACAGTTGTGAGGGTGAGAAAAAGCTGAGTAAAACGACATCTGATTCTTTCGCTTTCTTTTGCAATTAAATCTTCATCGCACCATTTAACAACTATGAGGAAACTTCCCTTCATCTATCATAGAAATGTCACTCCATCAAGGAATAATCATTAGAATCTAATGAAACACTTCACAGGATAAATATTTCTGACAACCAAATATGCAGAGGTTTGGCCTCGAGGCACAGCGATGAAGTGTTCAATAACACTGTTTACAGCTCACTGAATGCCAACCCAGCAGGTAATTGTGGGTGTGTAAAGGTTTGGGAGGATACTATTTGGCGAAGCAGACCTGGAGCAGTTTAAACAATGGTGTCCACCCAGTGACAGTCAATCACAAGTGAACAGCTTTCAGGTTTGACTAATCTGTGGGAAAATGAGTAATGTGCAATTCTAGTGTGAGATTTAATTGTAAAAGAGACATTTTATTAAAGAGTCATTAGACCACATATTGCATGGGGTGATCCAATCCTTTTCAACCATGTAGTACATCGGAAAGAAAAGTAAATATGCTGAGTCTTATGCAATTGCACATATCCTGCTAAATCCTTGGCGGGTGAATGTTGATTTTAAAGTTTAAAAACTGCAGTCCAGAAACCGGTGGATGTCAACCAACAGGACTCATTTTATGAAACACCGTCACTCTATAATAAAATTTAAATACGTAAGAAAAAAAAACTAATTGTGTAAGTTGTGTATGTTAATCAAAAACCTCCAAATATTGAAAAAAAGGTTATTAAACTTGAGAAAATATTGTTCAGACCTTGTTTTGTGTTTTAGTCTTTTAGTGTAAGGATTCAACTAAAATTTCAGTTTTCCTTTTAATTTATTGTAGATTCATTGTCTAACTTTTTGCTGAAACAGAAAACTTGTATGAAAGAATCTCTCACACATCACAGATCTCAAAACTTTTTAGTCTGAACATTCTTAGATTCATTGTAAGATATAGACCCTACTTGTATACTTGCATTGCAGAAAAAAGCACCAAAAATATTACAACAAAAAGTAAGTGATGGATGGGTTAATTACTGGTATTGTTGGGCCAAGCCATGGGAGAAGGACTGAACTACACACAGAAAACAAAAGAAACAGGTAAAAACTCTAAATCCCAGAATACACCATATTAACCAATTTTCATAGCAGCTCCCAGGAAGGACAATTCTTCCTCATTGTCCACAGCTTTCCACCAGCTGTATTGGAGACAGCACCCGCCTAAATGTTTTAACCTTGCTGGCCGAGTAAAAGAATGCATCTCAGAAGAAATCTTGGATCCAAAGTAAAACAGAGTCTGCTGTTTGTGTATCCGGTGACTGTACCATAGGCGAAAAAAAAACTAGCCGTTTGAACTGGTCGTCTGAAATTTGCAAAAAAGAAATGTATTCAAAGATTCCAAGAAGACACGGAGCCTCTATATATATGGACAATGCGGATTTTCCCTCCTGAAGGGAGGCCAAAGAAGACGGGGTTGAAACCACAGCTTTTGCATGCCTGAAATGCGCTAGGCCAAAGGCAGCCATCAAGTCTTCTCTGTTCCACAGACCTGCTGAACTTACTGGCCCATCAAACGTGTTCCTCTGTTAATCAGAATGGGTCGAAGTGAGAGCTTGTGTCTAGACAGAGAAAATTGATTTGGGATAAAACTATTTAAATTTTGTATATTTCATAGTGTTATGCTTTGATTGTGGCGCTTAACTACTTGGTTGCTAACAGGCCACTGAGCCTGAAGCAACAAAGTTTGTTTTGGTAAATGGATTGAACTTATATATATATAGGTTCAACCCATTTAGTTTTTCTGGTCATACTGACTACTCAAAGTGCTTTACACTGGAGCTACATTCACCCATTCACACTCACAAACGGCCACACATTTCCACACCAATACAGAGCTCGGTAGGCAACTTTGGGTTAAGGGCTTTGTCTAGGGGTACATTGTCATGTAACAGGAGGAAGCTGAAATTAAACCTACAAGCCTCTGAATGCAAGACACCTACTCTAGCTAAAGCTAGGTAACCACAAATAGTTCTGGTGTGTTTACAACATAGTTTCTTCTGTCAGCGCCATGATTGGTTGTAGAACGCTGCCAGCACTCATACACATTAATGTCTGTATTCAGGGGCAGACTGGCCATCTGCACGTTCTGGAGGATACCAGAACGGCCGGTGTACCAGGACGGCCGCCGGCTGCTGTGCAGCAGTCACAGGTTGTTGTTTTTTGTATTTAATTTTTTTCTCTCGCTGATAATCGACTGTTGTTACATATCCAGACCGATAGGTGGCAACAACGCGCCTGCTGGCCCATAGATGCGCAGGCTCACTCGTCAATGCTCGTCACTCAACCGTTTACAAGTGCAGATGGGAGAGAGACAGACCATGGATACTGCAGGTGTTTGTAACCCGAAAGAAAAGGGTGGGGCTGAGCAGATGAGGGGAAAAAAATTAAGCAGTTAGAGAGTGGAGCATCCAAATGCCGGAAGCTGACAGAAATGTCTGCCAGCGGCAGTAGCACTGCAACTACCGGGAGTTGCAATTTTGGAGGCGGCGCCAGCCGTTGTGAGAGCCAGGAGGAGGCTGCGGCCGCAGCACAGGGAGAGCGAGATGAGGGACAGATACATGAGCTGGTGGAAGTTCCCCAGACAAGTGCAGGGCATGTAAGTATGAAAGGAGGATAATAAGTGTTGTTTGCTAGGTAATCTGACGTTAGCAAATCTTATTTCAGGTTGCTACATTTTTACCCAATGAAACAAAACTATTGCAGTTTTTACAGTTGTTTAGCTATAAAACACAATATAAACATACCACAGCATCAACATGAATGCAGAAGGAATATTTAATAAAAGTAATTAAGTAATTAAACCGTTTTTTGTGCTGTAATTTCTTCACAAATTAATTAAGATTAGTAAGTAATAAATACATTTTAAGATTGCATTGAATAGATGATGTAATAGATAAACTATAAACGGTCAGTGTAACGCTTATCAATTCTATTTTCTAAACACAAACAGACATTTGGAAAAACAGAAAAAGTGATTCAAATATCCAATTTTTCATTTTTTTTCACCTTGACAAATTAAAAAATTGGATTTTTAAACAGTTTTTCCAATTTTCTGTTTCCATTCAGAGGATCAGAAATTTAGAAAATTGCAAAATTGTGTAAAAATTGCGTCTGGGCTCCAATTATTCAATACTCCAATGGTATTCTCTCCCTTGTTCCACGCATTGACTTTATATATCCACGTAGTTCTATGACGTTGCGCCGGTTGTCGCAAAACTTGTGCTGACCATAGCTGGCTTAGGACACAAGTTCCTTCTTACTCTGCCTGTTACACAGGTAGCTTGTGAGAGAAGTTTCTCTGTTCTCAAACGCATCCAGACTCGATAAAGGAGCACACAGTCACAACACCTGGAAGCATTCATGCTTATGACCACAGAGAAAGACATCCTCATGTCCCTTGATAATGACTTGGTCATAGACAAGAAAAAAAGCAACCTACTGAAGAAACTTCTCCCCCAACACTGAGTTGTTAAGATGCCACAGATCATTGCTGGCAGAGTTTGAGGCAGTCACCTGCATATTGTTCAGCAGAGACATTTCAAGAGAGTTTTTATTTCTGTAAGTATTCAAGTTAACTGTATAATCACAGCCTCTTTACATTGTGATTTATCATAACTCATGGCATTTGTTTTTGTGTGTTTTAGGCAGTCACCTCACCTGCATATTTTTCAGCAGAGACATTTATCCATTGTTGTTGTTTTATTCTGTTTATTGTTATTATTCTGTTTTATTGTACAGTGTCCTTGAGTGACCTGAAAGGCGCTTCCAAATAAAATGTATTATTATTATTATTTAAAGAGAGTTGTTTATTTCTTAGTAAGTTGTCTACACTATGGTCTTAACACATCTTTTAGTCAACATCAGTTATAATGGTATAATTTGGAAGGTAAAATTTAATGGGTTAGGATTTAAGTATTTTGAGACCCGTGTCTGTGGCTGATGAGTTTTCAAGCGTGGGCTGGGCCGAGTCAAAGTCCAGGGCTGTTTTTTAGTCCCAGTCCGCCACCTTCTGTATTAATGGTACAGAATGGATTCAAATCCCAGCTGGGGACTGTTTGTATGGAGCTTGCTCACTCTCCTTCTGTATATGTGGTTTTTCTCTGGGTACTCTGGCTTTCTCCCACAGTCCAAAAACATGCATGTTTGTCATTCTAATTTTCTTATGTGTCACTAGTTTGTCTACGTGTCACTGTGTTGACCTGTGATAGACTAGTGTCCTTTTCAGTCTACTGCGACCCTGGAAGGACTAAACGAGTATTAAAAAAATGGATGGATGCAGGCTGTGTACATGAGCAGGTTACTCGTCTAATCAACCAGCTAATATCCACTTGCTTTCCTTTTGCTATTCTATAAGAAGCAGCTCTGAAAAGAAATCTGTTATGAAAAGAAAGTGCATAAAGGGCGATTTGTGGCAACCAGGCTTTCTTTCGGGTTGCTAAAAATAATTGTAAGTTGAGTAATTAACCACATAATATTAGCTTGTTATACTCTATATTCTCTCAGGAGCAGAACGGATAAATCAAGCATTCAAACTCCAGTCTTCAAAAAGGCGGTGTCCAGGAACTTTTCTGTATCTGCTCAGCACACCTGAATCAAATAATTAGCTCATTAGCAGCACTAGCAGTAATTCAGCAATTTGATTTACAGTAGGTGTGTGGAACCAGGGACACTCTACAAGATGCAAGACAGGTAGGCAATTTGTGTTTTAGACCCCTGGACTAAAATATGACATCAAACTGGGGATATAAGCACTTGAAAACACCTGCTAAATTTAGTAAGTCTTTTTGCCTAACTCTATTTACCAAAATCAAACAAACAACAATGTCTATTGTTTGCAGCAGCATAAATAATTGTTGTATTTTATTTTTTTTAAAGCAATTCAATCATCTTACACATTGTTATTTTCAATACAGATATATACAGCGACACCCTAAAATCACAGTATTTTCACTCAAGGTTGTCATACTATGAACATCTCGTACTATTTCAAGCCGAATTAAAATCAGAACACCATACAGCCCATTGCTAACACAGACATCACCTTCTTAAAGTAAAATCACATGTACTGGAAATCTACCTGAGGAAGGCACTCAGCCTAGCTATACAATGAACAGGTCTCCAGAGACTGTACCAGAGACTGTACCACTATTACTAATCCATAATAGAACAAAAGGGCAGACCACGAAGAGAGGACACGTGTGGAGGCCTCTATCCCTCTCTACAATACTATCAGTGAACTTTTGGAGGAATAAGCCCCAGGGTTCCAAGGACAACTGTCAGGAGACATGGGCTGTGAACTCATGCTAATGAAGGCAGCTCAGGCCTGTAAACAGCATGGGAGGATGTCACTGGAATACATTACAATAAATAACTGTCTCTCCAGGGCAGTTGGGTTGCATGTGGCTCAGCTCTGCTCAACCACCCTCAAACACACACACATGCAAGGCGTTCTCACTCCACCTGGGGCACCTAGCAGGTAAAGATGAAAGTTGCTGAATTGACCGTAGCAACTCAGTTGTAGCTTAATATGTTCTAGGTTAGTGATATTGAGAATGTTCCATAGCTCAACTTTTTGTTCCACATTTATTAACTTCTCTTTTTTTGAAGTTCGTAAAAATGCGCATCGAAAACCTAATAATTGATGCAAACTGTTCAGAGGTGAGACTGGAAAACTTGGCTCCAAGTTAAAACATTGGTGGTTCAAGGGAGACAAGAGGGGATAAGGCAGCGCTGAAGTGAGTGAGAGCGCTCAGACAGGAATGCGACTGTTTTCAGGTCAGTGAGCAGCAGTGTGCAAGAGTGAGATATAGAAACAGAAGGGGGGTGGAAAACCAGTAAACCGGGCCATGGTTTGTGGTAGAGTGATCTGCTGCCTTCTCCCCTTCAGTCAAAAAAAAGCAAAAAAAACCTTGACGTTTATTTATCAGGGCTGCAGGGCATTAGGGACATTGTGGCTGAGCTCCTCTGACTGGATAGTGTTATTGCACAGCTTAATGTGTTTTGTAATTGTCATCTATCTATCTATCTATCTATCTATCTATCTATCTATCTATCTATCTATCTATCTATCTATCTATCTATCTATCTATCTATCTATCTATCTATCTATCTATCTATCTGTCTGTCTGTCTGTCTGTCTGTCTGTCTGTCTGTCTGTCTGTCTGTCTGTCTGTCTGTCTGAGAGTGAACGTCTAAGTGAGAGCGAACACCAAACCAAAGACACGATATAAATCTGGTAAAGGATTTAAAGCACCTTGAATTACCCTGCTGTTGAAAGTGTGCTATACAAATAAAATTGCCTTGCCTTGCCTAAATGTCTCAGAGCAATATGACAACAGCCATTCCATTGTACAGATAGTCTACAGTGGAAGAAATTCAAAACAACTGCCAAAGACAAAGACCAGGACTTCTGGATTAATGTTCTTTTGACAGGTGAGTCTAAAATAGAACAATTTAAGCAACAGAACAAATGGCATGGCTAGCATAAACCAAATACAACTTTCCATGGAAATAACTTCATATCAGCTGTGTAGCATGGAGGTGGACGTGTCATAATTTGGGGATACTTTGCTGCTGCAGGACAAGGCCATATCCCATCACCATTAGATCCATACTATGTAGCAAGAGCAAACTTTACCTGAGTGTTGTTGCAGTTGTCATATTTTTCTTTAATATACAGTTTTACATTGGAATTTACACAAGTTAGTGTAACTAATGTTTTTCACCAGAAATTTAATTTTGCCTCAATGCACATGTTTTTCTTCCGGAGCTAAAAAACACAATAAAATCATGATGTAATTTTACTGTAAAACAATTGTGTTATAGTCATTTTGCCACATCCAATCCATGTTCAAAATGTCATCTTTAGGAACGGATAGTAAATAGTGATATTTACTCAGTTACATTTACTTATCTTTTTGAAAAAAAATACTTTAAGGAGCAGTTTTACTATACTGCACATTTTACTTTTACTTGAGTAAAATTTTTAAGAAGAATCTTATTTGAGTAAAATGTCTGGATACTCTACACTCTACACTGAATGAAGAACAATCTTGTTTTAACCAAAAATGCTTGAGGCTCCCTACAGTTTATTTTGAAGTGTGAACTCTTGTGTGTACACAAGCTTCACCATTTTAATGGCTTGCTTTTATATAGCACGTTTCGAGATCCTCTAAGCACTTTACAACTCCATTATTTATTCACTCTCACATTCACACACTGGTGGAAGCAAGTTGTTTAATCATTTTTAATAAAGTTAGAAAAATGTTTCTTCTACTCGAGTTTGTTATTTTACAATCATGTCATGCATTTGTATTTATTTTAGTCTTTCTAGTCTTTGCACATAACTTTATATTTTTGTCCAATTACCTCATTTTTAAATATTAAATCATAAGTTATTATCTCAAAGCAAGTACTCAATATACTGAATATGTTCATTTTGTCTTTGTGGTAAATTATTTATCTTTGTTCTTTTTTAAGACAATGTTAGGCATTTCTCAAAAGAGGTTGTTTCCTATCTGCTGACAGTTTCAACTGCACACTGCAGTCTTCCTCAGAGCGTCATCCGACTTGATGCTGCCGTGTCATTCATCAGCTGACTGGTCTGGGAGGGCTGAAATACCGCGCCCTCCGCCTCCCAGCATCGCCGCTGGTAGATTGACTTCCAGGTGTGTGACAGGGTGTACGCCCCCTCATCCCGGTGGAGGGTGTCGCCCGCTCGCTTTCGTATTTCAATGGACTCCCTGATCCATCGTTTGAATTTATTGGTTTCTGTTTAGATGATTTTGCCCTTGTCCCAGTTCATGATGTTTTGTTTCATCCTCCCACATTGATCTGTGATGGCTGATTTCTTGTTTTCTTGTTTGGCTGTGGCCTTTTTTGTTCTGGTGAAGCGTCCCCCAACTTTCTTTTTCACATTCTGTCTGATGTTCTTTTTTCCGTGTACTGTAATCCCTTCCTGTTTCGCCGATGTATGTTTTCTCACATACTTGCATGGCATTTCATATATTACGTTGCATTTTGTGTCCAGGTCTATCTTGTCCTATGGGTTTCACCAATAGCTGAAAAAAGTTATTCAAATTCAATTCAAATTCAAAAATACTTTATTGATCCCAGAGGGAAATTAAGTGTTGGTATAGCTCATATAATTAATTATTTAAGGAGTTGTTGTAGATGATGATAGCTGTGGGCAGGAAGGATTTCCTGTAGTGGTCTGTATTGCAGCGAAACTGAAGAAGCCTCCGACTGAATAATCTTTTTATAAATGTGATTTTACTGCTATGTTGATTTGGTATTTTTTCATGATGCGTTGTATTGCTTCCATTATCCCTCGGATATATGGCATAGTTACGATGTTTTTCTGATTTTCCCCTATCTTCTGTTTTCGTACTGTTTTTCTTTGTTTTTCTTTTACATGTATTTGCTTTTGTTTCACTTGTTTCCTCCCTTTGTTTATGGCCCATCTTGGATACTGGCAGAGACTGAGGGCTTGTTTTCTGTGCTGTTCCTCATCCTGTCTGTCTTTTTCTTCTTTAATGATATCTGCTCTTTTGCATAGGGTTCTGACCACAGAGAGTGTGTGTGCTGTAGGGTGTTCCGATGTCCAGAGGAGGTACTGATCTGTATGTGTGGGTTTTCTGAATACTGTGATCTTGATGCTGCCGTCTTCTCTGTGGAGAATGTTCATGTCCAGAAATGATATGGTTCAAATTGTTTCCTCTTCATGAGTGAATTTTATGTTCCCAGTTTTGTCTACAGCATTCAAATGGTCAGTGAGTTCTTTCCAGGATGTCATCAACCTACCGTTTCCATATGGGTTTGCAGTGTCCCGGTCCTGTGTGGATGGCTTTGATTTCCAGGTCCTCCATGAAAACAATGCTCATGATTGCAGATAGTGGATCTCCCATTGCAAAACCTTCCATTTGTCTGTAAATTCTGCCTTAAAACTGAAAGTAGGTGGATTTGGCAACAAATTGTAAAAGCGTGGATTTGTCTGTCGCTGTGTCAGATTTGTGCGTTTTTTTTTCAGATTTTTGTCTTCCAACAATCGTTTATGAACTATTTGCAAGGTGACATCTACGGGGGTTTTGGTGAATAATGATACAACGTTGTGTGAAATGAGTATTTCTTCTTTTTGCAGTTATATTTTTGAGCTCTTCTACCAGCTGTTGTGCGTTCTTGCAGTGGTGTTCTGTTGTACCAAGGAGGGGTTTGATGATTTCCACCAAGGCTTTTGAGAGGTTGTAAGTAACTGATCCTATGCTGTCAACTATGGGGCGTAATGATGTTTCTTTTATATGGATTTTTGGTGTGCCATATATCTGTAGGGTAACATTAACTGTAGGTATGAGATGGTTGTAGTCATCCGGCATTATTTTTTTGGATTCTAGTGGTGGTTTAAGTAATGATTTCAGTGTCCTTTGCTTTTCCTCTGTTGGATCTTTTTTCAGCATTTCATAAGTGTTTGTGTCTCCTAACATTGCTTCCATTTTCGTTTTGTATGTATCCATGTCCATCACAATTGTTTTTCTTCCTTTGTCGGCCGGTAGAATGGTGATGGTTTTATCCTCCTTTAGTGTGGTTATTGCTTTCCTTTCTTCTGTGGTGATATTGCTTTTTGGGAGTTTTGTTGATTTAAATATCCCCCCTGCTGAATTTCTAAGTTCAGCTTTTTGTCCCTGTTCTTTGAGTTTTTGGCATACTAGTTCTGTTGCTAGAATGTAGTCTTCATACGGAATTTTTTTTGTAGTAATAGCAAAATGTAATCCTTTCTTTAACATCATTTTCTCTGTTTCTGTAAGAATGCATTTTGATAAGTTGCATAAACATTTTTTGTTTGTTCTGAAATGCTCTTTTTGTTTCTGTTCTTCCTTTGTAGTAGCATGTCCAGTTTTTTTGATCTGGCGCTGTTTTGTCCGGTTGAATTCTTCTTCATAAACACGTTTGAGGTGTATGTGTATTTCTTTTTTTTTGATACCCCCCAGCGTGTATTGTCCTGAAAAACGTCCATTTCCTCTTTTATTTTATCATTTATGCTGTCGATTTTGTTCACGGTTGTCCTAATTTGTTCTCTGATGAGAGCCTTTTTTTCTTTTTCAATTATGTTTTTTGAGTTTTTCGTCAGGAAAGGGAGGTTGAATCGCAGGTGAGTTTTTTTGGCGTGCTAGCGTCTTCTTTAATTTCTCCATTCAGTGGAGGGCCTTGACACAGTCTTGTCCCATACTTCCGCATAATATTGAGCAGGCAGGAAACAACATCTTTTGAGAAATGCCTAACGTTGTCTTAAAAAAACCCCATAAATAAATCAAGTACTTAATACTTGAGTAGTCTTTTTACCAAATACGTTTTTACTCTTGAGAATTTTTTTCTTTTACTACTTTGTTATTTTACTTGAGTAAAAATATGTTGTTAAAGTAGTGGTACTTAAACTTGTGTACAATTGTTGACTACCCACCTCTGGTCATCATGCACAGCATATCTTAAAGATTTAAAGACATAAATAAAATATGACTTTTTGTCAATTGTTTGGACTACTTTACTAGACTTTTAGGAGGTCTTTTGATATGTAAACAGTAAATCTTTTTTTTTTTGCAATTTAAATCTAAATAAGGATATATCCAACCAATAAATCAACATTGTCATGCCTTGCCCCTTTTATATGAATAATATTAAGTTACATGGCCAATAGGTCATCATACCTTGGAGAGATCTCTGAAGTTCCCTGGAAGGGTCAAGTCCAGCTCCTCAGAGTCATAGTTGGTGAGTACCCAGGGAAAGACTGGGTACTGGTTCAGGTCATTATATGTCCTCCCTAGACACAGTTGGTAGACAAGAATCTGTGAGTGATGACAGACTAAAAGAAAAACAAGGGGTGGAGCACAGTGTAGGGCACATGGGGGGCTTTGTGTGGATCTTATGTAGATAAGCATGCATGAGTTCAGAGCTCTTTATAAAACAGATTTCCTTCAATACAACTATAAAGTATCCCCAACCCTTTGAACCTGTCCACATTATGTCATGTTACAAACACAAACTTTTATGTAAATGATTGGAATTTTACATGATAGACAAACACAAAATAGTACATGTCAGGAAAGCAGAACGTTACATGGTTTTCAAATTATTACCTAATACAAATCTTAAAAGTGTAGTGTGTATTATTTTAGTCCCTATTACTTCTATTCCTCTAATGAAATCTAGTGCAACAAACTCAATTCAGAAATCTCAAAATTAGTAAATGTAGTCCAATTGTGTGTAATTTTATTTCTCTGAAGACCTCGGAGCTTTATTAGACAAGATTAGGAAACAAACATCATAAAGACCATGGAACATATAAAATTCAGGGATCAAGCTGTAAAGAAATTTAATGCAGAATTTGAAAATCAAAATGTGCTTTAAATTTCTGTGCAGCTTCGGATATTATCCTATAATCAATAATTATAAAATTATATCTGAAGCTAAACATCTCTCAGAACACTGTTGAATCCATCATCAACTTATAAGTGATATTTAAACAAAAGGTAGTTTTACAAACTACTGATCCAGGGAGACTGAGCATAAATAGGGACCACAGTTTTCAGATTTTTTTTTTTAAGTTTTAAAAGAAAAGTTTAAAAAAATATTTTATTTTGCCTCCATTTTACAACTTTACTAAACCTTGTGTTGGTCTATCACACACGATCTAAATGAAAGCACTGAAAATTGTGTCTGCAATACAACAGAATGTGAAAAGATTAAAGGGCTTTAAGTATTTTTGGAAGGCACTATAAAGCAGAAAATGTGAGAATGTTTTCTTTCTTTTACTTGACATGAGCTGCTGAGTGTGAGTTGTCAATAAAGGTAAAAGTGAAATGAGGCCTGTCTGCAAGTTGAGCAGTTGTAATTATAGAGCTATAGATTCATCCTACTAAATGCTTTTGATGTCACTGCAGTTTTGAACTGCTGATTTGCTGGATGTCAGCTTCTTTTAAGTTCAGTAAGGGAAAAAACGATTTTTAGAGGGAAAACATGTGAAGAACTCATGGGAAAAATTAGGAGTAAAATCAGCATTGTCAGTAATGTTTTACTTTTAAATGCATTTTAAAGAAAAATAAAATGAAACAGGCAATAGCAATCGAAAATGGTGGTTGTGACTCAGCGGGGAAGCTTAGTCTTCTGATCTGATTATTGTGAGTTTGATTCCAGCTTTCCCCCTACCACAAAACACTGAAGCCTAGCTTGCCTACCAACACTGCAGGTGTTGCAGTGTTGATAGGCAACAGTTGAGTGATACTTCAATTATCAAAGTTCTTTCTTTAGTCTGTGAGACAATAATATCACTAAATAAGGGCAGCTTTTTGGCAAAACTGTGATTTTGTCATTCAAAAATTTAGAACAAGCACCACAACATACTTTTTCTCTACATTTCAAAAAGTTTTGAACTATACCTTAAGACTTTATAATTTGAGAATAGAACTTCTATAATCCAAATATGGCTAAATTTAATACTCTATAGGATCCTCTTTATTTATCTTGAACTTTCTTAGGTAGACTTTCGTTTATTTTCCTCAAGTAAACTTCAAAAAGGATATATTTAAGCCTTTCTATCTTAGATCCCTTTTGCTTTTGCTGCATCACATAAAATAAATTCAACCCACATTTTACAAAAATTGGTTCTAGCACTCTAAGAGTCCTTTTCCAACTGATCTTTGTCCCGATTACATAAAACGTGGGAATCCCAAGCACCAGAGACAGACAGCCACTCTTCCATCGAGATCATATATGAGTAGGCAAATTCAGTGCTGAGAAAAAGTATTTTTACACCCACAAAATTATCCGATCAAACAATTTTTTATATCAGACAAAGGGAACCTAAGTAAATAAAAAAGAATACATTTATTAAGGGATTAAATTATTTCTAAACCAACCTGGTCCTATGTGAAAATTTAACTACCTTTATATTAATTCATGAATTAAACCTGCTGTCCAGAGTATTTTAGGGAGAGAGAGATTTTCTGAATCCCACAACCAAGGCCCCTCCCAAAGCATCCCTCCCCCCTCCCTCTAGCCCATAGGGATCTATGGGAGGAAGGTGGGATTAGGAAGGATAACAAATGTTGTGGAGCACCAGCCTTTTATCATAGTGTTGAACCCCACTTTCATTTTAAAGATTGATAAAACTCTGATACATAAATATATTCTCCGGACTGCAGCTTTAACTGTGATTAACCATATTTTGAGAGTTAATTTTACAAGCCACACGGAGGCCTACCATAAACCTATAGAATCAAGGAACCACTTAAATAAAACCTAAAGTAGCCTAGTTGTAAAGAAATACAAGAACAACTGAAAAACAAAATCATTGACATATATCAGCCTAGAAAGGGATGCAAAGCCATTAATAGGGCTTTGGGACTCCATAGTCACACTGAAGAGTTATTTAGGAAGTCACAAAAGAACGCACAATGACATCGAAAGTACTGCAAAGCTGACTGAGCTTAGTGTTGCACAACAATAGTATCTACAGGTGAGTTTCATAGCCAGAACCAATATCAATCAAAAATAGAGCATATGACCGTCTGATGAACCATATGACATTTGAAAAAAAAATTCTGTGGATGAAGGGAGAAAAGTGGAAGTTTAAAAAAGTTTTATGTTCTGTTAGATCTGGCATAAAGATTTTAGAAATAGATCGAATATGGTGGTGATAGTGTAATAGCTTGAAGTTGCTGTGCTTTTACAGGACCTGGATGACATGTTATAAATTGATGGAGCTTGTGACATTAACTTCAAGCAGACTTGGGTTAAGTAAGGTTTAATGGCATAATGAATGTCTGGACTTAATTGCGATGCTGTGGCATCAACTAGCCATTCATGGTTGAAAACCCTCCAATGTGGCTGAATTAAAACTAATATGCAAGATGAGTGGACCAAAAATCCCTCTTCCTAAAAGACTGATTGTCAGTTATTGTAAACAATTGATAGATATTAGGGGGCCATTACATTTTCGCTTAGATCCAGGTTGGTTTGAACAGCTTTTCCCTTAATTAAATGGGTGGATACCATTGTTTTGCCTCAGCAAAATAAATAATTTGAAACCCGCTTTTTGTTTTTACCCGGGTTAGTTTTGTCTGAAATTAAAGTTTGATTATCTGAAACATGCAAGTTTGACAAAAAAGCGAAAATAGTAGAAATCTGTAAGGAGGCAAATATTTTTTCCACAGCATTATTGATCAGATACAGAGGGACACAAAAGTATTTAGCAGCCACCGATTGTGCATGTTTTCCCATTTAAAAAGATGAGAGTTCAGTAATTTTAATCCTAGTTACACTTCAACTGTGAGAGACAGAATGTAAAAAAGGGGACAAGATTGTACACCTGCAGAAGACTCGGGTGAGCCAATCTACAATAGGCAAGCAGCTTGGTGAGAAGAGATCAACTATTAGACCAATTATTAGAAAATGGAATAAATACAGATCACTGACAATCTTTCTCGACCTGGGGCACCATGCAAGATATCACCTCCTGGGGTACAAATAATCTTGAAAACAGTGAGGAAACAGCCCAGGAGTACACAGGTGGAACTGGTCAATGACCTGAGGAGAGCTGTGACCACAGTAACAAAGGTTACTATTAGTAACACAGTACGTCAGCACTCAAAAGGTCCCCCTGCTTAGGGCAGCATATGTCCAGGCCCATCTAAAGTTAGCCAGAGACCAATTGGATGATCCAGAGGAGGATTGGGAGAATGTCATGTGGTCAGATGAGACCAAAATAGAACTCTTTGGCATAAACGCCACTCGCTTTGTTTGGAGGGGGAAAAATGCTGAGTTGCATCCCGAGAACACCATACCCACTATGAAGCATGGGGGGTGGAAATATTATGCTTTGGGCCTGCTTTTCTGCAACGGAGACAGGACAACTGATCCATATTAAGGAAAGGATGAATGGGGCCATGTATAGTGAGATTTTAGTGAGAGCATTGAAGATGAAACGTGGCTAAATCTTTCAGCATGATAATGCTCCTAAACACACTGCCAGAGGAACAAGGGAGTGGCTACGTAAAAAGCATTTCAAGGTTCTGTCAGTCTAGTCAGTCTCCAGACCTCAATATAAGAAAGAATGTGTGAAGGGGGTTGAAAGTCCGTGTTGCCCAGTACCTCAAAACATCACAACTCTAGAGAAGATCTGTGCGGAAGAATGGGCCAAAATAGCTGCTACAGTGTGTGCAAACCTGGTGAAGATCTAAAGGAAAAGGTTTGACCTCTGTCATTGTCAACCAATGCTAAATTACAAATTATTGAGGTGAACTTTTGTTATTGACTAAATACTTTTTTTTGCCCCATTTTACAAATAAATTCTTTAATAATCATACAATGTGATTTCCTGGATTTTTTTTACATTCTATCTCTCAGCTGAAGTGTACCTATGATGAAAATGACAGACCTCTCATTTTTTCTTAAGTGGGACAACTAGGCACAATTCGTGGCTGTTAAATACTGTTTTTTTTATCTCACTGTGAATATATGTACTTCTCACAGATCCTGTCAACTCCTTGAAAATGATTTCTCAGTTTCTTAGGGACATCTATTAAAATGACACCTAATTCTTTTTCATAAACTAAAGGCAAAAAAACAATTAGGGGCTTATAGATACAACTTACAATTTTTGTTGGGCTTTTTTTTTGCTTGAGTATCTTGAGCATGAAAATAAGAATATATTCCACAGAAAGTGGAATAAAGTTAATAAAAAATGCAAGACTTTCTGGCTAGTTTGAAGAGAATCACAAACCAATAAATTCAGGTACGGTTAGATTTTCATTGTCCTATTTATGCAGAGTCCTTAAACCAATACATTTTTGGCCATTCAACAAAATAATCTTGTTACACAAAACATGACTGTATGCTTTATATTTGAAACATTTTATTATTTAAAGTTAAAAAGATGATAGATAAGCCAATTAATTATTTGACCATTTTCAGTTTGATATGATGAATATTGTTTCATTAAAAATACTTATTTGCTCGTTCCTATCCTTGACAACACCTTCAAAAGTTTAACGATTAACTACAATATATTTTACAATTGAATCAATAGAGTGACCATGTTTTTCCAGCAAGTTTGCAAGAGATTCTAAATGTGCCAAAGCAATTTAAGTTTCTGATAGGTTAGTCAGTGTGAAGGTTTCTTCAGAGTAGCTGGAAAGGTCTGGGGGAAGCTGGAGAGCATAATTATCAAGGTTAATGGTACACAGTGGAAAGGAAACAGCAGGCTGAGCACAGAGGATGGGGTCGGGCTTTGGAATGGTGAAACCCAGTGGTGCTGAGTCCTGAGTTAGGGTGGCAGGATGTTAATAACAGTGGAATAGTGTTTAATTAGAAGAAGTCTTCCTGTTCGCGCCTCTTCCCAGCACTTCACCCCCCGCCTGTCTCCTGCTACACACTATTCTGACATATCTGGCAGCTCAGGTCATTACTAGAGATTTTTAATGAATTTTGGGCATGTTTTTGTGTCTGCCTTACATCTAATTAGCTGACAATAATGTATCGACTCTCGAGCACAAGCTAAATATAAATATGCATGAATATGCAGTGCCAGAGAGGATGACACCTCTCTGAGCAGGGTAGTGTGCAGTTGTTCTTGCCTTCCCTGTTAGTCGCAGTTCAGATCAGAGAGTCGACAACAGACCCTTTCAACTCTGCAGACACTCTGGTACACTTTCACAAAACCAAGCACTAATTATCTAGCAAAATCCACTGTGCCTGCTTTTTGCTTCAAACGGCAGATACTCGTGAACAGTGAAGTTTACTGTGTTGAGTATCGCCTAAAGCCACCATGGATTCCTAAACAAATACGACATACCTGAGCCCACTTAGTGTGTGTCTAGCACCACTGACACATACAATTTATTGATCCTGCTAGCTAACTATAAAGACTTGCTGTGGAAAGATTCACACATATAATAGATTAAAACTTAAAACTATCACAGGTCATTAAGTTTACCTGAACAAGGAAGAAAACAAATCAGAACCTATAAATGTAACTGATGGCTGCAAAAAACAAAACAAAACCCTGAATTCATTATTTATATACTTTCAGCTACTTTAGAGTTTCAAATAAATTGGAAAACAGGTAACGGCTTTGATTAAAACTTTACCAGCTATGGTGTTGAGAAACATTAGATACTCAAAGTTGGAGATTTCTCTTCTCTGCCAGCGCTGGGTCATGTTCGAGGACTTGAAAAGCTGTCGAGGGGTTGCCAGGGAGATGCGTCTAAAAACAATCAAACAAGAATTGGAGATAACGTTTTTCACAACGTATGGCATTTCTGGACATATATAAAAAACCTCAAAAGGCTAAAAGCTTGGGGAATGCTTCAAAGCAGAAGTACCCATGTCCAGTCCCTTAGAGCTACTGTCCTGCAACCTTTAGATGCATCCCTTTTCCAACAGACCAGAATCAAAGGAATGGGTGGCTACCAGGCCTCTGCGGAGCTGAATGACATGCTGATGAGGGAATTCAGCCTTTTGATTCAGGTGTGTTTGGAGAAGTAATGCCTCTAAAACTTGCAGGCCAGAAACTCTTATGGACTGAAGTTTGGGACTCCTGCTTTAAATAAATGAGTCACTCACATTTTGAGTATGACCTTTGTGTTTCACATCTAAGAATTGTAAAACTGAGAACAATGAACACAAAATGCCCAAGTGGAAACAAAAAATTGAATGTAGTGTTGCATGGCCTCCAATCCATGACTTTAAGAGAAAACAAGGTGTTAATTAGGATTCTGCAAAGATGGCAGTTGTATTATATCATTTGAATGTGGGGCTGTTTGTTTTAGAGCAGTGAATGCAATGGCCTGTTAGCACTATGAAAGCCTAACGGGAATTTATGTTTCTTTTTCCCCCTCTGTGGTCATTGGCATGGTGACATTGAGTTTTCAGTTGGAGAATTAGGTCAGTTCAGTTAGGGTCAGTGAACATTCACTTCAGTGTCTGGAGCAATGAGACTTCTAATAAACTCAATTGTTCCAAGGCTGAATGGATGCACCATGATACAACACGATAACTCTCATCAAAGATTACTGACCAGATATAAATTATTTGATTAACAAGCTTTTGTTTAATTTTCCTTGGCATCTCTTATCCTACCTTGCTTGTGGGAGTCCATAGCTAGTTCCCACCCCTACTCGAGGGAGACAATAGACCACTTTTTTTACTGTGGCTTGGTCCGGAAAGTTGAACATAACAGAGGCTGCAAGCAGAAGAATATATGATTATCACTAAACAAATTGAAAAAAAAAAAACTTTAAATGCTTTATTTTCTACTTTCCTTACTTCTATTAGCCATGAAGACCTCCACTGCAGTGTTCTGCAGAAGGTAGCGTCTAGAAAAGACTGCCCGAATTTCGCTGAACATCCACTTGCCATGCAAACCATCTGTGTAAACCAAGACCTAAGAGTGGTGAAAGAGATGAAAGTGAAAGTCATTTAAATACATTTGAACTGATTTACTGAAGGAATTCAATATGAAGGTACTGAAGATAAAGAGTTGAGGTAGTTTTTCTGTACTGTAAATGTAGGGTTTTATTGTGTATAAACACATAAATCAAAAAAGTGTGAGTTTGCACTGCTATTGTTTTTGCATTAAAGGAATGATAATTTGATAATAATAATAATGATATAAATAATGATAATAATGATAATTTGAGAATTTCCCCATTGTGGGACAATAAAGGTCTATCTTATCTTATCTTATCTCTTATGTAAGTATCTTAAATTAACAAAAAAGGTCTTACTCACTGCTCTTTTCTTGCCATTTATTGCACCAAGGTGATGTTTTAAGAACATTACTTTTCAGACAACTGAACTATGACTGGTTCAAAATGACGGGACATCAACAGTAGCTTTAACAACCACATTTTGCATGTGGTTACCACCTTTACTTTTTAAAGGTATGTGGAATACAAACATTGACCCCACAACATGAAGCCGTTTGGTTACAACAGTAGAAGAACAGCTCAGAATCTAGTGTAAACAACATGAAAGCATAGATCTGTCCTGCCTCAGGCTGGTTTTAGTGGGATAAAAATGCAGGGCATTATTTTCCAGGTAAATTTGAACCCCTTGATCATAACTAAGAATCCTTTAACTACCATAGCCTAACTGCCTACTGTTTCTGATCATGTCAATCCCTTACTAACCACAGTGTACACATATTCGGATGACTACTTGCACAGGATAATGCAAGATAAAGATGTTTCAACACTCAGATTACCTCAAATTGGTTTATTGAACATGACAAAGAATTCAGTTTACTCCAATTGCCTTTACAGTGTCCAAATGTTAATCAAATTGAGCAACATTTGCAACAAATCAGCACAAATCAAAAAGTCAGACAAAACTGGGTCCAAAAAAGTAGCAGAAATAAAAACCTTAAAGCAGATTTTCTTCTTAGGCTGCTAGCAGCAATACATTACTAAATCTAAAGGCTTTTTATCAACTTTATTCACCAAAATATTTGTGCAGGGTAATCCGTATAGCTGTAGTTCATTCAATTCATATTTCAACTTGTGAGAAATATTTAGAAAAACAATATAACATAACTCAAGGCAACAAAACATGCGACCTTCAACCGATTCACTTTCACATTTATCTGTTGATTTACACCATTCATTGGACAAAAAAGAAGTAGTAACCAAAACAGCCCCACGGGTTAGCAATAACATAATCAATAAAAACCATAACATGTAGAAAAAGTAAGAACAGACAAAGAATCATTAGTGTATGCATCACCAGAGGTCCACACACACAAAAATCAAGACCGATGTTCTGACAGGTGAGAATAGCTCACTCACACACCTTTCCACCTTCCTTCCATCTCACTGAACAATTCTGTGCAACAGTCTGAGTTGTGGAGAACCTTCATCGGCTATCCAGGTTATAATCACACGTTGGTGCACTTCAGAGACAAGGAATGTGTGGAAGAATAAAGATGTAACTCAGGTGTGAAACTCTGCACCACATTAGTGACTGTGTGGGTGTCCGTGTGTGTAAGGTGGTGTGACTAAGGTGGAGTGGGCAGGGAGGGAAAAAAGCAACCAAGATGGTGTGCTGGGTTAGGTCTGATGCTAATGCTCATTTAAAATAGTGACAGACTGGAAGAGTGCAGCACAAGCTGGGCTGCCTTAATTTCTCCGTGGAATAGCTCATGCCCGACCTCCGTGCCACAGCCAAAATCTCTTGAGCTCAATTAAAATTGGATTAGGTGGAGATACTGAATGTACAGCACAGCATCTCTGGTGCTCTTCTACTAGTAATGCCCCTGCTTGACACCTCTGCAACCCCCTACTCAAACAGTTGTCATAGAGACAGCAGAGCCCTGAGGAGCCAGCAAGCAGAGTGGAGGAGAAACAGAGAGAGGGAGGTGATGCTGGGATGGCTAGAGAGCTGCAGGCATTTTGTTGAGGGCCAGCAGCCACTTTCGAAGGGAAGGCGGCTTTTTTTTTACCCCTCTTTTCATCTGCAGCCAGATGTTCTGCACTCCTGAATACAATGCTTTACAGCAAGGCAGACAGATGTGCAATCATTTAAAGGCCACAATTTACTCACTCAAGACGTAGCAAGCTGTTTTGAGAGTCTGAATTATTTGTAGATGTCAGTAGTCTAGTCTTCATTTTTGCTCTGTTCTACCCTCAAAAATATTTCTACATTAGAACAAGCTCAGTTAGCCCTTGCTTTACAGGTCTCTAGAACTATAGTATAGCTAATGCATTGTTACAGAAATAACCTGATTATCCATATAGAATTTCTTAACTGAATCTTTCTGGGTATATGGCTAATGTGAACAGTTTGGTGTTGTGACAAATTACAGGACAAAAGGCTAGCTGTCAAAAAAGAGAGGCTAAAGAGGAGGGAGAAAGAAAAGCTTATTTCAAACTGCCCAGATCAAAAAAAATGTCATAACAACAAAGCTTTGGTCTAAACTAACACGTACAGGCCCCTGTAGACTTGGGGATTTGACAAAGCCCAGCCCTCATTTTTAGAGGCCCAGCTGTAAAAAATGCCATTTAATGAACCTGTCTGCTGAAGCTGTCCCCTGCCTGTCAGAGGTGTCAGGCAGTGACAAGCGCTGGGGACGGCCGCCTCCAGTCACAGACAGGCCTGCCAGCTGGAGACTTCGGCCCCAATCTAATCACACCACCAGGAAGGGACCGGCGCTCTGCTCTTGGTCTGTCACGCTCAGTGCTGGGGGAGCAGGAGGAGGGTGGGTGAAGGGAATCTGGTGTGGTCGACAAGCGCAGCCTTTTGTTTCCACACAGGTCCCTCAATGCAAGCTCATTAGAGGACACGAGCGCATGCGCCGCTCCGCCAGCTGCAAGAGGATACACCTCCATTACAACAGCCATATTGCAATTTAACATATCGGTCCTCTCTTTTGGTTATTTTGGTTTTCTTATATCGTTGATTTAACATTGTGGCTCCAATTTAAAACTTTATAGAAGAGAAATGAAAAACATTGTGGCAGATGAGCGGAAGGCAAGCACAGGTGACAATGGTGTTAAGGTTTAAACTCATTTATAATATTTTTCAGATACTCAAATGGAATATGCTTAAAAGCCACAGGGTGCCACTTCATGCATAGACATAGATTCTAATCATATTTGATTTCCAAATAGCTTTTACTTCCATATTGACTCAGACACAATGACAGATGTTATTAATAAATCTAACGAAGCAGCCTCCCTAAAACCTGATGCAATTTTCTCCCATATGGAAAGATGCAATTCCCGTTCAGTGCATTTATGCTTATTATAAATAGGACAATAATACAATTCAGTGAGACCTCCAAGTCAGCATGACTGATATGTTTATATAAGAGTGTGGGGCACACTGACAACCTGGTACCAATAGCACCTCTGCTGCATTCTTCCCAGATTTGTCTAATAGGCTTCCACTATAAAGCCTCACAACTGCACAGTCCCAGGCGGCCATAGAGGAACGGTGGAGTCGAAGAATAAGGGGAGAATATGGGAGGCACGTATCATTTTGAATGATATGACTACTCCCTCAGGAGCAAGTGGGATGGATTTCACACATGGCAATTTGGGGGATCAGCACACACTACGTATACTGTATTCAATGGCTGACCCAAGGCAATATGGGCCAAATCTGTGAAGAGGTTGAACAATCAGGAAATCCAAAAGGAAAATAATAAAGCCTGCTAACAAAGAGGACAGGGAACAAAACTGGGTTAAGTGGAAGAACACTGAAGCCATAGAGCAGAAGGTGAGAAACATCACAAATATAATCTTTCTCTAAAAAGGACTGAAAGTCAAAATTACAATACATTATTATCTGGTAGTAAATAATCTTCAAGGCTCTTCTTATCCAAATGTTCAAATGAACTATTCTTTGTATCTAGGGTGTATATTTATTACTTTTTGCTTAAATTTGTGGTAATCCAATTTGGATCAAAAGTACCACAAAGTACCACCATAACACAAATAAACAGCAGTTCAACAGGATTTCTGACTGTTTTCTTAAACTTTGTCATAAAAGAAGCCAACTATTTATTTGCACTGTTTATTTCCAGCTTAGTGAAGTCTGACTAGCAAAGCTGGTTGTTTCTCACCCAATTAAAATCCAATCTGGTTGTCGTGTATTCAAAACATAGGGATTGCTTCAGAAAGAAACTTTTCATTTGATCTTTTGCTGCATCTAAATAAAGTAATTTACCTTTCAGGGTACTCTAACTTTAGTGAGCATTTTGCTTTACATTAATGTTCAGCTTGCAATATTAATTTTTTTTAATTTACCTTATGAATAGTCAATACCAAGATTTAGCTTGAGAACCACTAAATGCATTCTAAATACCATCAGTGGTCCTCATAACACAATTTGAGAACCATGGACCTAGATGCTATAATACACCTGTCACACTGTTGCATACCTTTCATTTCTATGGGGTGGGAAGATACAACGCAAAAGGAATATAATGTTTCTGCATCATGTTACTGCGAATTTCGCATTTACATAAACAAAAGATTTGCTCCCAGATAAGTCAAGCTGCCACATGGTTTTTTGGACATGCTAAAACGTTCTGCTGCAGGATTAAGGCATCTCTAACACGCCATATAAATCACACTGCTGTGTCTCTGGTAAAAAAACCCAGTGCAACCAGTTTTTAAATACTGTAGCAATAACCTAATAACATTACTTAATTTCAAACTGAACTAGGTTGTCTGCATTGATAAGAATTGTCTTACTTTGGGCATGCCAGATACTTAAAACTAAAAGTTAAACTGATTACTTGACATTATTTCTGTTTGATTGGACAAGTAATTGTATGGCTACCTAGGACATACATAGAGCACTGATGTTTTATTCCCAGAGTGTCATCTGATTCTTAAATATGGAAAAAAAAAATCAAAAGGTGACATCAGGCCTAAAGTTACATATTCCATCCTGCAGCAGAAAATTGGAATTTCACACCCTTGATCCCAATGCACATGCACTATTCAGAAGGGAGTGCAATGAAAGCAAGACATTCTTCAAAAAGGCGACAAAACTTGATGTTCCATAAAATTTCTTTCAGTTCCTTGCTTTTAGACCACCATAACCTGTTTTCAATACAGAAGGTTAAATGAAGAGACAGGAAACAGTGTGACAGCAGATTTATATTTCAAAATACAAATTACATTCAATAAACCTATATTTACAGAAAAAAACTGACAATAACTAAAACTCAATAAAGATAATGTCCTTCTCGCTCTGAGTAATCAACAAAAAAGATGCAAAAGTTTACATGTTACCAGTACAAAGGTAGCAAACTGTTAAAAGTGTTTAAAGTCTGAGATAACAACACACGTTACAGAGAAGAAACTGAATATTTCTGAGAAACTTTAAGCAGTAACAATATCAAATGGTTACTACCAAATATTTTGCAAACACAAAGTTATATCAAGTTATAACTTAAGGAGTATGGCCTTTGAAAAAAGTAGGACATAGTTGATGTTTTTTTTATGTCAAATAACTCAGGTGTGCCCACACACTGTGAAATAAAAGTAATACATCAATGTTATAATTTACAAAGCCGTGCGGAGAAAAATCTTAGCTGTGTGACCAAAGACATGCCCAAATCTGCACTTTTATTTACACTTTAATCCTTTTACACCCTGCAAAGATTTAGAATGTATGCCTAAACATCAAAGCTTTTTCTCATCTGATTTTCACTTAATGTGACAACTGTTGTGATGTGTAGAAATGAAAATATGTAAAAGATTTCCCCAGATTTCTACTTGGTTCCTCTCTGAAGGGCCCGTATCTCAACTTCAATAATGTAGCAGGCTCCTAATGCAGGTATTGGAGGAAAACAAGATACAGATTTGCATAATCAGTGTCACTATATATTTGGGTGGTAGCTGGAGTGTGGCAAGATGACACAGCTCGAGTGCTCTGGAAAGACCAGTGGGATAAAGGAGATGAATATGCATTAAATATACTGACAGTTCACTGCCCCAAATGTCCAGCCAGGTTTGTCAATAACATTCATGTCAAGGATAGTATTTCATGCACATTAGCAAACCCTGCAGCTCTGTCCTTAAAGCTGCCATGGTGGGACGGGTGGGAGGAGCAGTCCTAATATGCAATCACCTTAAAGAAATAAAAATTTGGGGTATGTAAGAATTTAATGTCCTAAAATGTGCAGATTTTTTGAAAACAGGACTTAAACTTGAGTTTCTTGTTGATATAAAGCTTGCATTAAGCCATGTGATTAAAAAAGAAGAAATCTGGGGGGTGAAAGGAAGCACTTAATAATTATATAAAAACTTTGAAAGCAGTCAACAAAATTGCACTTTCTTGTGTATGTCCATCCTGTTTTTACTTTATCCTAAATTCATGTCTGCTTTTGAGTAATGTTTTTACGTGTCATATGCTCTGTGTGTGTTTTATGCTTTATTGCGGTTTTTACTTTATCCCCTAAACCACCTTGAATTACCTTGTTTATACAAATTGCCTTGCCTTGCCAAAGATTAGAATAGCTTGTAAATAGCTAATTTATGCACTGTATTTGCACTATACATGTGTTTTATGAATTGATAAAACTGCACAAAAATTTTGTATACTGACATAAGGAATCAAACCACAGCTCGCATATGTCCTGAGTTCTGCATAAAGTAAATACTAAAGGCCATGAAACAAAGTTGAAAACAAAACAGTGACCCGTACAGATGTTTCTTTAAATAAACAGAATTTAAAGTGTGAATGCGAACTATTTCCATATTTTGTCACATTACAGCTGCAATCATTGGTGTATTTGATTGGGTGTAACACAAATTAGTGCCTAATTGGTCTCAGATTTTTGTGAGCCTGACCATTACACTTTAGTTTTAGGTGTTTTATGCATTTGCTATTTATTGTTGTATATTCTATGAATGTTATGTACTGTATAATTGTTTTATAGTTTTTTTAAGTATAATTGTTTTATAGTTGACATTTTAGGTTGTACAGCACTCTGATGTAAAGCGGTATCTAAAGAAATGTATAATTATTATTATAAAGTCGAGAGGAGTCAGTTGAGGTGGCTCGGGCATCTGGTCAGGATGCCTCCTGGACGCCTCCCTGGTGAGGTGTTTCGGGCATGTCCCACCGGGAGGAGGCCCAGGGAAAGACCCAGGACACGCTGGAGGGACTATGTTTCTCGGCTGGCCTGGGAATGTCTTGGGATTCCTCCTGAGGAGCTGGAACAAGTGGCTGGGGAGAGGGAAGTCTGGGTCTCTTTGCTTAGGCTGCTGCCCCCGCGACCCGACCCCGGATAAGCGGAAGAAAATGGATGGATGGATATTATTAAAGTGGCAGGAAAATCTTACATGGTCTCAAGAACTTTTACAAAGAAAAATCTGTGAAAGTGTAGCATGAATTTGTGTCCATCCCTCTTTACTGATACTCCTTAAATAAAGTCTAGTGTAATCAACTGCCTACATTGCAAGGCAAGGCAAGGCAATCTTATTTGTATAGCACACTTTCAACAACAAGGTAATTCAAGGTGCTTTACATGATTAAGTGGTAAAATAAAAATAGCAGTAAAACAGACAAAATAAATCAGCATATATCAGCAAATTAATAAACAGAGTCTACCTATTGTAATCTGACTCAGTATGAACACAGATGTTCTGTTAAGGCTTCAGAGGTTTGTTAGAGAACATTATCAAACAAAAACATCATGGTGACCAAGGAAGACAGCGGTTATTGTGGAGCAGCGAAGGATGTATGATTTGCGTCAGGTTACAAAACAATGTCTGAGGCTTTTAGCATCTAATCGAGTACAGTTCAATTCACCATCCTGACAGGAAGAATGTATAATACAATTGCAAATCTACTAGGAAATGGTTGTTAACCTACTCTGACATACTGGTTAAAGAGAGAATTCATCAGAGAAGAAGCCACAAGTCCCACGGTCACTCTGGAGGAGCTGCAGAGATTCACAGCTCTGGTGGGAGATTCCGAAGACAGTGCGAGTGTCAGTTATGCACTACAAAAATCTGTCCTTTATGAAAGACTAACAAGAACCAAACTATTGTGCAAAGAAAGCTATAGGACGTCCAACTTGCAGTTTGCCAAAATTCAACATAGAACATACTCTGGTCAGACGAGAACTAAATTACCCTTTTTGGGCTACATGGTAAACACTATGTGTGGAAGAAAAATAACACTGTCCCTCACTTTAAAGAGCAACTCACCCCCCTTCCAGAGTCTTACTCAACCTACATTTCTGGTTTGAAAAATGTGGCAAAAGGAGGCATTGTCTCGCAGACCGAGGGACGCGGGTGGAAGAGGGCTGGGTGGTGTAAACGCTTCCTTGCTATTCCAACTCCAACTTGCCATGGATGCGTGGCCGAGACTCGGCTTGTTATATACCCCATAGCGGCAGGATGGCCGTCGTCAGCCATCACTACAGCGTGAATAGCAATTCCTGATTCAAATCCAAGTGCAGTGTAAACTTTTATGCCTGGTCCACCCGTAACCGGGTATCTCATTAAACAAATATATTTTTTTACAGTTTGGCCTGTCATTCACACAAAAATGCAGATTTACGGCACCATAAACGATTCTTTCTAAAAACTCTGGCCAACGTGAAGATTTGCGTTTTCTACATTTTAAGCGTTTGTGTGTGGATAGAAATAGCCGGAGGCTTCGCAATGTCACTTTCCGCGACAAAAATGCTCCAACATCACTTGTACGACTTGTGTTTACACTCGGAAACAGCATTTATGCCCTCAGAGCTGTGCTGGCATTATTGATTGTCCAAGCGCTGTTTGCTTGCTTATTTTTACAAGCTCAATTACTGCTGTATGTAGAAGATAGAAAGTAGAAAGTTACTCTCAGTGGATATGATTTGGGTGAACTACTGCCCCCTACAGGTTTGGCATGTCTATGAATGTGCTTAATGCTCTTATAAGGTCAGGTGTATGTAGCAACATTGGAGATGAAAAGCTCCCCTTTAACAGAAAGAAAACTCCACCAGAACCTGGCTTAGTACGAGCGGCCATCTGCCACGACTGTATAGGGGTTTGAGAAGACAGAGCAGAAACACAGAAAGAACAAAAGAACTGATGTAAGAGTACTTTCTATGTTAAAGAAAGTAAAAACTTGACAACAATACAAGCAAACCATTTCCACTTCACAAATACTATATTTGAGTTGGTATATCACATAACATGAAATAAAAATGGCAGTAAAACACAGACAAGCATATAAAGTAAAAACAGCAATAAAGCAAGAAGCACACACAAAACATATAATACATAAAAACATTACTCAAAGACAGCTCTAAACAGATACGTTTCTAGTTGTGATTTAAAAGAACTCAGTGTTTCAGCAGCTTTGCAGTTTTCTGGAAGTTTGTTCCAGATTAGAGGAGCATAGAAACTGAAAGCTGCTTCTCTGTGTTTGGTTCTAATTCTAGGGATGTTGAGTAGACTGGAATTACAGGACCTGAGTGGTCTGGGGGTTGGTATAGTAACAGGAGATCTTCATCTTACTTTGGTGCTAAGCTGTTCAATGATTTATAAACTAGTAAAAGTATTTTGAAGTCTATTCTCTGAGCTACAGGGAGCCAGTGTAAGGACTTTAGGACTGGGGTGATGTGCTCTACTTTCCTGGTTCTAGTGAGGAACACGAGCAGCAGCGTTCTGGATCAGCTGCAGCTGTTTAATTGACTTTTTAGGCAGACCTGTGAGGACACTGTTGCAGTAATCAATCCGACTAAAGATAAACGCATTAATGAGTTTTTCGAGTTCCTATTGCGACATCAGTCCTTTAATTCTAGAAATGTTCTTCAGGTGATAGAAGGCTGTACATGATCACCACAGTTTCAATGTAGAATTTCAAACAAAAAGGTAATAAAACATTTATTATCGAGATAACCCTCTCTAAAAACAAAGATGAAAATAGAGTATGTCCTATTTTGGTAAGTTATTTTGCAGAGCCAGTTACCTTGTAGTTCTAAAAAACATAGGTCACAAAGTATATTTTAAAACTGCTTTGGAGCAGAAATACACCATAATCAAGTGAAACCAAAACCTCTTTGTATCTGTGTTACAAGGGGGAAAAAAAGACAAAACCTTTATTTATGAAGTGCATATTTTTGTAGTAACTGCATACATTGATATTAACTAATAACTGCATATTTAAATGTAGGCAAACTGTATTTAATAATGAAACAAAAGACAAACAAACGGTATTGCCACAAACATACATGTTAAGAACATTCCCCAGATTAGCAGCTCAAGGATGCTGCCACCAAGCAGTTTGAGTGAAGGAATGCCATCATTTAGTCTTGAGGTTTGGTTTTTTTTCCAGAAAGATTTTCCTAATGGGATACATTCAGGGACTTGTCAGCCTTAAGATGACTGAAATCTTCCTGGCCTGAGAACTAGCTTCCTCTTTTTTTTTTTTTGTTACTAGCTTCCTCTTGCTGCTGCTAAAACTGCCAAGCTGATCATTTTAAATCCCACTTTTTCTCTCTTTTTTTAACATCGTGTGTGGGAGGAATATGGGTTCAGAGCAAACGGACAGAGTAAGAGAGAAAGAATGAGATGAGGATGGTGAGGGAGAGAGGAGGAGAGGGCCAGAAAGAGCAAGTGGTTAGACGAGCAGGCCTGATGAGCAATGAGCGCCTCACTCGTCTTCAATTAATCTTGTCTCTCAACCTTTTGGTTGGATGCCTCCTTTGGAACCAAGGTAATAATGACACCCTCATCCATTATCCTTTTTATCCCTGTTATTCAGAGGGAATTGCCTAATAACATGTTACAGATTTGTCCTCCTTCGTATAATTCTTTGTGTCATTCGCAGTATATCATCAGGAAAACACACAGCGCCCTTTCTGCTGGACGCAGTTTGAGGATTATAGTGGGTGACACCTTCGCGATGCAGCCAGAATCTGAAGCATTTTTTTTCCAAGCATGAAGTGGAATTACCCAGACTTATCTGTCACTGCCAAAAGCACAACAAGCCATTCATGGCCAAAGGAAAGATGGAACAGGTTCTTATCAGCTTCTCTGAAGAAGACGGCTTGCAAATTTATGCTAATGAAAGCCTTTTGCCAGCTCACCCCTGTAGGCTGAACAGCGTTTTGGTTTGGTTGGTAATCTGGTGTTGAGTGCACTAAATAATTTGCACTTTATCCTCATGTAATTATATACCTGAAATAATTTTATTAACATTAATACTAACACCTAAGGAAGTGTCTTAACTGTATCTGTGGTTCTTACCATTCCTAGTCATGCATCTGACCTTGCATAAGACTAAGGGAGGTCCATGTATTAAAACTGAGTTTTCATATTCTGTCTTGAGTCCCTTTACAGTCTTCCAATCATAAAAACCAGAGGATATGACACTCCATCTGCAAAGAAGGTTAAACATTGTACTATTGCTAAAAAAAGATAAAAAAGGGAGAATGAACTGAAGGGTTGTAAGAGCAGGCTTTACAGCGCTTTAGAGGTAACCCTTGTAGTCCAGTGGGACTCCAAGCCCTCTTGTGTGGCTGCCAAATCCAGCAGCTTCACACAAGCTGCTTGGCGTGCTGTAATTTGACTAATTACATTGGATTAGAGCATATTAATGCAAGCTGTTTTCTCCAGGGTCACTGACCCAAACCAGTATGTGCATTGTTGGTTTCCACTATGTTAATTTAAAGGATACACAAATATATATTTTTCTGGTAGTTTATATAAAAATATGATATTTTCCAACAGCATACATAACCATCAGCACATGTTGAGATAGCATTTTTTTTCCTTTTCTTTCCAGTCTTCAGAGGTTATGAGTTTCTTTTTTCCAGCCAGACATGGAAAATGACGATAAAGAAGAAGTCCACACAACCAGTGTGCCAAAATGTTTGTAATCCACAAAAAAAGGTGTTTAACTCCCATATGTATTTTTAAGGTAGGAAAAAATATAGTGGTGTAACAAGCTATTTTGATATTAGATCTCATGATATCAAAAGGCTAAAATTTGTATTATTAGGGATGTGTATAGGCAAAAATCTTGTGATACGATATTTATCAAAATACAGGGGGGAGGGGGCGATACGATATATTACGATATATTAGGTTACTATGAGTAAGACTATATATGTGATTTAAAAAACTTAATTTAACTGTAGAAAAGCTGTCACAGCATTCTAAACACTCCAACCTGTTTTATACATAACAGATCTACTTTATTTACTAGATCTAGTGGAGCCACTGGAACGAAGAAAGGGAAAACAGCCACCAACTAGCGGTCATACTTTTATTACATTTTACTATATACATTTTACTACAAAAATTACTGTCGTCATTAATGGTTCCATTTGAATTTAAAAAAATATATATATATATATTGACACATTGCTTTTGAATATCGATACAATATAGTGACAAAAATATTGCGATATATTGGCGTATCAATATTTTCTTACATTGCTATTCATTATAAAATGTAGCTTTGGTAACAGAAAGCACCTCCTTTCTGTATCTGACTTTCTGTGGTGAATTAAGCATAAGCTATAATTATGAGCCCTGGAGATGAAGGTGAGGGCCTTACTCTTAACACCTTGTGTCTCTGTTTGAGACTCTTATTTTGAAACAAGAAAGGAAGCAAATCTTGAATTGTAATGTTGTGTTGACAGGGTCAAATTTTAAAGAGGCTCTATGCAACTTTTCCCCAAAAATAAACGTAACAATAGCCTTTTTATTTGACCATTTATAACTCAAACATCTCCTGATGACACCTTGTCAGCTCACAGTGGGTACACCTATAAGTCTGTATCCAATTTTTTTCAATTTTCTGTCGGGTCGGATTTTCCCGCGCTGTCTGTGGATGTGACGTCAAGCGTTCGTGTTAAATGTTTCAGATCACTCTGCCACCACCGCTAGTCAGCACTCGCAAGCAGTTCAATGGATTGTGCGAATATACAGAAGAGACCAAGGACAACTTTGACACCAACAGTAACTCCACATAAGACTAAAAAAGTTAAACTCCTGACAAGTGCCCGAAAAAGATCGAAGATTGAGAGCGACCGGCGTATGAGCGCGCACTGCGAGAGCGAGCAGAAAGGAAGAGCAGTTCCGTTTTTTGGCCACATGGGGTCAGTCGCGAGTTTAAATTTCAGAAAATCGCATATAGCCCCTTTAAAGAATGCTCGTCTGACTTGCTCAAAACATTCAGTTATGTTAGCATTTAAGAAGCCCTCACCTTTTTGTTCTTTTGTGTTGAAGCATTTGGAGTAGTCTGAAGAAAAAAGAAAATAGTGACAGACAAGATATGGAGGACAGACTTACCAATTTTCTTCACTCTGCTACTTCCTTTTCTCCTACTACTCTCCAGTTGTATTACAGTACATTCTGTTATTTCGACTGTTAACTTTGTTTTCTCAGTGTTTTTCTCCCCATAGAAGATATACCTGGTCTGGTATCCTGCTTAGCTGCAATGCCCTGTTGGACGGGGGGCATCGAGTGGGATGATCCTCTCAGTAACTGAACATCCACTGTGTCCTGTTATCAACTTTTTACTTTCTGTAACATAGAGAGTTGTCTTGTATCGGATCTTCTGTTCCTTCTGTGTTCTGCTCTGTCTTCTCAAACCCCCAGACGGTCGTGGCAGATGGCCGCTCCTACTGAGCCTGGTTCTGTTGGAGGTTTCTTCCTGTTAAAGGGGAGTTTTTCCTCTCCACTGTCGCTACATGCTTGCTCAGTATGAGGGATTGCTGAAGGATTGCTGTGGTTGAAATCTGCCCAACCTCACGCCAATGACTGACGCAATCTGCTGGGATTCCTTAAATAGGAAACTTTTTAACTGATTGGAATGTTTGTATAATTGTATTGAAATAACTTCTTGTTAAGTGCCTTGAGATGACATCTGTTGTGAATTGGCGCTATATAAATAAACTGAATTGAATTGAATTGAATATAAATAATAAATGTAACTATTAGCTGCTCATGATCGTAAAGATAGAATCTGCTTTCTATTGGAACCAAACTCAAGGTCCAGTGTGAGTTGCATTTGATCACCTCCAATTCAAAATCTAAACTAAAAATCTAAACTACTTATAAACTGGATAATTCTATACTGAACTGATATTCTTTAAGCTTGTTTACACATTATTCTATTTTTAGAAATGCAAAAAGGGATTTTCAAATCTATTTTTACATAAGTGAGCTTACAATTTGGCAAGTCTAAACATGCCAATATATACAGTAAACTAGGCAACTCTAGACTGAAATTTGTAACATTTTTGCTCTTTTTGTGTGAAAATAAAAACTGGGATTCTTAGTTTTAAAGAAAATACGGATAAAAGTCTCTTACTTGAGTTGCCAATTTTGTATTTCATCTTCTCTCATAAGGTGAATGTATGGTTACACCCATTAAAATGAGAGAGGTGAAATGAGCCATAGTAGATTTGTGTTTTAACACAAGAATTCTCCCAATTGCACAAAATGAATTTGAATGTCCCAGAATGGAGAGGCGGCTTCAGTGTTGCATTCCTTTGCCTTGAACACAGTGTAACAATAGTCCTAAACCAGGCGTTATAAAGACAGAATACCAAAGAGGCTTACTGCCTTAGTTTCATGAAACATTTAGGGAAAAGTTCCAAAGGCTAAGGATGATAAAAGAAGGTAAGCCTGGAAATGGGCTTCTGGGATCTAGAGCCCTTATTGTACAGAAGTCACATCAAATTAATAGTGAGGGCCATTTGCAGCCTTTCTTCTCTTGAGCTTTTCAGAACGGATTAAGCTATGAAAACTCAGAAATTACTAAAGCACCTATTAGGCATTATGCTCACCCTTTCTTCTCCTTTTCTTTAAAAGTCATTGAACGTGCTTCACATCACTCACAACACAATTCATGTTGTTTCTATACTTTAAAGAGAGCCAACGTTAGAAATATGTCCTGGAAGACGTATACTTTCATTAGCATTACAAGAAATGTTTTCTAAGCATGAAAACCAATTAATACACATCTGTTGGTGTTTTTAAAATATTGTTAATCTGAAAATTAAATATCTTATTGTTTTATCTTAGAGTGGCAGTATGCTGGTAAACAAGTGAATGTCCTTCATTACCATGCTTTTCTCCTCTCTCAATGCCTCTTCAAAGAAATGCAGGAGGCACATAAATTGTAATTATGGTTCTTAAATGGATTCAAGAGTGCCAAAACGATAGCACTTGAAAACCAATACGTGTGGAGTTAAATGGCTGTCAGATGCTCAAACGGAGCAGCATGTGAACAAACTCACAAAGGCTTCACGGGTCCCCTTCTAGGACCCTCCTACCCCACTTTTCCTTCAAACAGCAGGATTAAAGATCAAATATAGCTTTTGTGCATGTTTACACACATTCACGTTTTGAAAGTAGTTACCCCGTTACACAAGTGTTTATTTGGGTGGAATAAAAACAGCCCTCTCTGTTAAGTGTCCTGATTTGAATAGGGGAAACAGAGACAAACACATTTTTATATTGTCAAAGCATAAATAAATAAATAAAAATAAGGACTTCTGATGATACTAAAACCAATTTTAACCAAAATAAATTGTTTTAACAGGGGAAGTAATACTGTACACCAATGCAGCTTGCAGAAAACATGAAGGAATCAGTGGTAGAGATCAGATAATTGGTACCAGCTGAGAAACCAATATTCAGTGTCTGATTAACCAGGACCCTGGCCGTGAGATTTAAAGGGAAATCATCATCTGTCCTCCCAAAACATTTTTAAATACTGAACAAGACACACCACCCCTCACTGCATTGAAGTGCACAATCCTTCCACCTGGACCTTTAGGACATTCAACCCTATCGTTTTCCCCAGTCGCACTCTTAAAGAAACCAACCCAGAGCGTGAAGTCCCTATGCATGACCCTTGTTAAACTCCTAATTGGATTGAAAGCTAAGGAGGGGGAAACAATCAACATTATTCATTCAACAGAGATTTTCTTTAACATTCCAACCAATAGTTTGCTTCCTCAACAATAACATTCTAAATCATGTCAATGAATGCTTCCCCCCACCCAAAATGCAACCAGATTTTTCAAAGATGAGAGTGTGGGCAAACCCTTTTTCACCTTTTCATTTTGGAAAATGGGCTATTTGATTTTCACAGGGTGCCTGTGACAGGCTGAAACAAAGCCCAGCGCAAACAATTGTAAAGCCTTTCACTGCTGTAATAGTCTTAAAATGGCTACAAGCAGGGTCCTTTTCAGTGGTGACCAGGCTGTCCACTTCTCCTCGTCTTATCCAAAGCAAACTGTGCTTTAGGCGGGAACTCTTATTTCTGAGGATGAGTGAATGAAGGACCGAGTTCTAAAAACACAAGTCTTTAGAAGCTACCAACACATTTACACTAATATAGAGAATAAATACTTAAGTAACACCAACATTCATCAAGTTAATTATAAAAAACAGCATAAGGATGATAATTACAATAATATCTCATTAAGAAAAGAAATAAGAGGCAGGGGAGAATTAATAGCAGACAGGTGTACAACACACCGCAATTACTGAACCTGAAATTAGTTCATTGCCTAAAGGCAAACAGAAAGGAAAGGGATGGGGGTGTGTGTGTGTGGGTTGTGGGGGGCTGGTCTCAGGGCTGTGAGCAGGACTGATAGAGAGAGGTTCACTGACAAAAAAGGAATTGAAATAAGCAAACAAAAATGTCTTAAATGTGTAAATTAGAGAGAAAAATAAGAGGGAAAAGCTGCTTTTCCCTGCAGACTTGTGCCTTAGATGAGAAGGGAGCAGCGAAACGTGATCAAGGGGAGCCGTGGAGCGGTGCGGCAGGCGTCAAGATGAGCACTCAGCCAGCGAGTGGCAGCTTCTCCTTTTCCAGTCAATCATTCATTACAGAGCCAAGTACTGTGGAGGAGTGCCTCCTCTTTTTGACCTATCATATTACTGCCTCTGTAAACTCCTAATCCTTCCTTCGTTAGATGGTGTCAACAGCCGACATGCTCTCACCCTGCTGCCGAACTCCCCTCTCAGACACATCCAAAGCCCTGCCAAGACCACAGAACTGACACTAATAAAATCATTTGAAATTTAACAAGGTAGAACGGCACAACTTCATCCATTTTTGCGGTACTTTCATCCACCTTTTTGGCATATTTTTCTTAATCATTAGGAAAATATTCAGGAAGCTCCCTTCATAATAACTTAACAACTTCAGCGCCAGTTTCAGCCCCAGTTCACGAAGCACCACCTGGAGAGTCATGACATTCACTCTTGAATCTTTCATCGGCTAGCCTGGGAGGCCTGTTTTATATGCCTTCGGGCTGCTCATGAGCAGTAGAAAGCCTGCAGGCAGAAACCTGCGCATCAGCACTTCTCTGCCCAAAATGACTTTTTTATGGGGACCCCATCTCCTGAAATTCTCTTATAGAACCCAGTGAGGTGACAACTATAATGAGTCCAACAGATGAAAGCCCAGCAGGACAAAGCAACATTCAGATCCATCTGCACACAAACACACAAACATAATGAAGCAACAGTCTGGGGTTCACAGTGTGAACGTTTTATGTAGGTAAACAAAAGCACTGGATTTAGAGTGAGGGAGCCTAGAGAAGCATCTGGATTGTGGCAGAACTTCAAAAAGCACATTTGGACATGATTAAATATCTAAAACAGAAAACAAATGAATAAAAGATATTGGACAATTCCTTTCCTTACTGTGTTGAGGATTTTGCCTCCTCATGATTTCATACATTTATAGTTTCAGTCATGTTGTTTCTGGGACCTTTTAATGTATGAAATTAAGTCTTCCATTAAACGTTAAACAACAACCAAACATAACAATTCATGTCCACCAGGGGACGTTGTATACCCACTTTAATGACCAGAAATTTTAACTAATTAACTATAATCTATTCAAATTGTAAAATTATTATTTATACGACTCCAATCACTCATATCTACCAGCGGTGGGTCAATCTAAAGTTATTTCTGTATTTGCTTAGAGGTCATAATGGGTCAAAATGGGAATTTGGGGGTAATAGCTTGGGGTACAAAAGTGGTGAATTAACCTGAAGCATGATAGATTTCTGTCCTTTTTAAGTGAACTGAACTGAATTGAAGGTCTGCACGATAGTCCAGTTGGTAGCAATTTTGCCTCATGGCTAGAACGGCCTGGGTTTGACCAGCCTGTGAGGAGTTTGCTCGTTCACCTTGTGCGTAATAGTACTCTGAGGTCCTCCCACAGTTAAATGCCCTTAGGTGTGACCATGGTAGTCCATCCTGAGTGTTGCCATGTGACAGACCGGTGATCTGTTATGGGTATACTCCATCTCTCAGCCACTCACCCCTAATGAGAGACAACAAACCTCCACCGCAAGTCTGTAGGAATTATGCAGGAACAATAAATACAAGGATGTATAAACAACTAGAAAAGCACTCAGAGAGTGCAGACCTCTGCCAGGGCAACCTAACCCCCCATGCCCCATGTTGCTATCAAATTCTAACTTTTGGTGCTTTTCCAATAAATGTCTGTTATTAAGATACATGGCTGTGTTCATGCTGTTGGTGTGCTCTTCTAGCAGAGAGGGGAGATTCGCGCATGCACAATTAATTTGCTGTACATATGCTCCAACCGTAGCGGGGCTGCTGTGCGAGGGGAGCCGCTTGTGAGCTCTCTGAGTCCGGAGAGAAGTGGAGGTTAGCTTGGTGGGTGGATATATGCTTCATGTCAGAACCCCAACATTTAATCAGTTGTTTTTGGTCCCATTGCGGATATTTCCTGAAAATTTCATCAAAATCTGTCCATACGTTTTTGTGTTATGTTGCTAACAGACAGACAAACAAACAAACAGAAGGGCATGTCCAAATGAATAGGTATATTAAATGTTTTTGTTAGCAGGGTCACATTTTTACTTGACTGATACCAGAGGGTTTATACATAATATGAAATGGTAGGTCTCATTTAAATTGGTTCTGAGTTGTGACAACGTCACAAAAAACTTCTGAAGTTAACTGAAAGCTATAGCACTTGTTTATTTAATTCTTATCTAAAAGACTTCCAGCTCTTGCTGGTCGTACTTGTCATCAGAGCGGATCCTAAAGTATCTTACCTTAATGGGAACATTTATGTAAATATATGTGATAAAATGTGTCACACTTACCACATAACATGGTTTGAAGAATGATGATTACCATATAAAATGAGCAACTGGCATCATAACCCGTGTGTCCCACTTTTTAGGTGAGAACGATGGAAATAGGGTGGGCTAGATATGATTGTGACACATTCTCTGTCTGCGCTCCAAAATGTGTGGCTCTGCTAGTAACGGGCTAATATTCAGCACAGCTCACCACAAGCAGAACTAATGAAAGTAGACAATATGTCTCTGCTGCCATCTTTGTCTAGCATCCGCTCAGGGTGAGCCTCCCTCTTTCCCTCCACTCCTTTTCACCACCCCTCTTTCCCCACCGCTTTTGAAGGGAGGGTGACAGCAACATAAAATGGTGGTGAGCAAATGTGGCTTCCATGTGACAGCAGTGGTGGGGGAGACAGGCCAGACTGTGGCCAGCGCAATCAGCTGTATATGGCTGTTGCTTTAAACAAGTTGGATGGTCGCAATGGGAAGACCAGAGCAGAGCTTATGAAACACTCGTGGTTACAAACAAAAGCAGCTTGCTATCAAATGGAAAACAAACTTACTAACTCCTGCAGAAAAACTGCTAGATGTTAAATATAGTATATATATTAAAGTATTTATAATAAAAAAGGTTGAATTATTATAATTATCCTTTAAATGTCTCAAGGCTAGAAGAAAAGAACAGCTTCTCTCATCTAACAATCAAGGGTTAAGCCATTCAGGGCATTATTAGTTAACCTTAACCTCATACGATGATGAAGCAGGGGTGTAAATCACAGAGTGAAACAAGACAGACTCCAGCGATTCATTAATGGAAATGATCTGTCAATATGCTGGAGTCAATTCACACGTGTCAGCTGGGCTCAGCTCACAATGGGCCAGCCAACTTATGAACTCCCCGCACCACTCCAGCGAGTCCATAAAACAACTGGCAACGCCATTGGGGAGCACCCTGAGACACCACTCCATTGCAAAGACCACCAGATGACACAGATGGGGCAAAACCAAACAAAGACGAGACTCCCTTTTGTACAGAGAGGGACCCCTTTCAAAAGCCATTCATGCAACAAATTGGGTAAAGCTGGCCATGAAGCTCTCCGGGTTTGCTCTTTTATTAGCATGAACCATACGTCACAGTAAGTGAAATCAGATTTATGGCCTTTGTTACAAAGCAGTTTAATGAAAAAAAAAGTTATTAACAGTTCAGTTCTGTTACCCAAAATATGCTTGTTTTCTAAAGGCTCAGGGTTTTACTAAATTAAATGATAATGCCAAACATTCCAGCTCAAAAACAAACTAGTGTGCAAAAGTACAGAAAATTTTGATTTTTGTTTTTCTTATATTAACTCTTTGATGGACTGGTTAAATGTGAAGCTAATTTTCTCTTCATCTTACCAATAAATTCCTCAGGAAAATTTTAAAAAGGGTAATAAATATATTTTGGTTCATTTTTTTTTTGTTTAACTGACACTTAAATAAGCAGTGATTTCTTACAGACCTAGATACCACTGCGATTCCTTAGAGGGCGTTGTTGGTGGACAGTACCTTTAAACAGCATCAAGGTGTTTTATTTTTAAAGGCATCTCTCCAGTTATGGAGGTTTACTTCCATGTAGGTCAATAAAAAATGCACACACCAGCTTTTGCTTGTTAAGCCCCCTGCATTTTCTTTTCTTCTTCAGTCTCAGCTGCACTTACGCACTGCTCCAGCAATCTGCATAGAGAGACATTTGTCATCATTAGCCCTGCTCTGACAGTTGGCACCCTGCACCTCAGATCTCCAAGACTGGCAATTATGAACCCTTCATCCCTTATTTAGGCAACATCACCTACTTTTGTTGCAGGTTTTCCAAAAAATCATTCTATTACTCAGCAAGTACAAATTAACAATATACCCAAAATTGTTTCATTTATTTTGTTGTCTAAATAAACTTCCATTGTTAGATCAAGTAACATGCAGGTGAGAAATGTGTTCAATCAACTTGAGACTTGAAATTATTCATCAGGAACAAGTGCTGTAGAGAGGTCTGTATATGAGCATCAAGGGGTCAGTGGGCAGATGATTACTGTGCCCACTTTTACATAATAGACATTTTGAAAATATTAAGATTGATCACTTTGCAATTGCTTAAAGGATGTTTTCAGTGATGAGCATGGTGAAAATATATTTTTTTAAACCCACAAACTATAACTTTAAACAAATAATACAAAAAGAAAAGTAAATGGATAGAATAATTGGTACAGAACCATCAATGTCCTTTTCAAGCTTTAGAAAAAAAAGGAAAACTTCACACAGTAGGTGAAATGAAAAAACGTGAGTGCTAAATGTTGTGCTAATAAAAAAGGTGAAAGCCACTAAAGAGGGCAGCAACCTGCACCTGGATATTTTCTACAGTTGTGCAGAAGAGGTTCCTTTAAATGCCAAGTTTTTTCCCTTTTTGTGATGCTTCCAAATATTTTCTGGATTGTTACTTTGACAAACAATACAAAATCCTACTCATGCTAAATTCATGCAAATACATGCATGTAATCTATCACCAAGCTGACAAGCGTAACATATTGCAGAGAGGAGGGGTGAATGGTCAAATGAAAATTAGACAATAAATTAAGTTTTAAATGTATTTAATAAAACTATTGTTTTGTTAATTTAAAAATAAATAATACAATTTCTTTTGTTATTTTGCTGTAGCACACACAAGTTTTAGAAGAGAGCCAAGTGAGGTGAATACAACAGGATCTCAGAAAACGTCCAGCTAAGTGGTGTCAGGAAACTGGCTTCCAGACTTACACAAATAGGTTTGCAAATACACAACAGTAGAGAAGGAACTAAATGAATAACCACCATCTGAAGGGGGTCCCCATTGAGGCTCCAGGCTCAAAAATGAGCAGGCCACCTACAGAGATACCATATTGCATGGAATAATAATGCTCTATTAATAAAATTCTCACGAACAATATCATAAACAGAATTACAGAAAATTGTGTCAAAGGTAGAAATCCCAGGAGGATATTATTTTTCACAGTTTGAGTGTCAGTAGTGTCAAATTTCTAAATTGACTACTCTAAATTTGATTTGTATGTTATTTAATCCATTTGGATTAATCTGCACATTAACTCGGTGGCTCTGGTGAATGTTCTTTATAAGTGGCTTGGGAGAACCACAGCAATTTAATGGAAAAGCTTGAGATGGACATTATTTGTTCTTCTGTAATAGGATTATTAAAATTATGAAAGATCACCCGTAATGGATATTTTTAAGATTTCTGAAGAGATGATTTAATCCAGAAAAACTATTAGTCAAAATCTCTCATAGCAAAGCATTACTGACAACGGTACTGGGTAATGTTGTCACCGAGGAAACACATTAAGGATATCTTCCATATAATCACATTGAAACTGTTTTGTCTAATTGATATAGGTGAATCCAAAGAGATAGAGGGTCATATTGGTCATATTTACCAGTTAATGTCATTTAGTACTGACCCTTCGCACTTAATGTATATTACTGTTTTTGTGGTTCATAACTTTAGCAGTAGACAGTGAAATATTAAAGTCAACGTGGCCATTGTCAAAAGGTATTTGCCTCATAAGACAAATTGATCTTTTCCATGTCCACGTTAATAGTCCTTCTAGAAAAAAAAAAAGAATAGAGGAAAAGACTGAATAAGTGTAGAGGAATGCTCGAAAAACAAAGAGGCCTTCAAAACAGCGTCACATGGCCATGCAAAAAAGAGGAAGTAGAAGTCATTATATTGATTTACACAATCATGCGTGTAGTTTGCTGGTTCAGAAACAGACGTGTGCTGGAATCACAATCCAATTTATCAAGTCCCCAAAAGCCTGGCAGGACAGTAGACAGAGCAACCAATACTCCAGTGCTGTAATGGTATGAGTAAGAAGGCATGAATGTCCGGGGCCAGACTTGACAACTCGAGTCATGGGACCATGGAGCAGGTTGAGTTGCACTGGGAACTGTGCAGCCACATGGTTCAGATTAAGAGGTGATAATCTCAATGAAAATCCCCCCACCACTACACTTCTATCACGCATAGGGATGGTCAAAGGCTGAGGTATAAATTCAAGAGGTGCAACTTGACTCTGAGGTATCTGACTTAGAGCATGATGGTCTGGGAAGTGAGGCCAGTCTGGTTTCAATAAAAGCCAAGTACCTGCTGAGCTACAGACAGAGGAAAAGACTATTAAAGCCAGAGAGGAGCACAGGATTTTAGCTACCTCTCACTGCATGGAAACCTTCCTTTTGTGACCTAAATAAATACTGCCCATATATGTCAGTAAGAGTCAAAATGTATGACTGTGAAATTTAATTTGTCCTAAATGCGACACAGTCGAAGAAATAAAATGCATTATCACATTACAAAATAAGATATAACCTCTGGCATATAACGCAATTAGATTTCATACCTCAAATCTGTAATTTCTGCCCGGTAACAGTGTAAAATTACAACTGCACTTGCCAAACAGCTACTAGCAATGTGCTCATGACAGGCTGTGATGATAATGGGAGTCACCTATCTATCAAGGTCCTTCCTCACACACCACGCCTCTCCTCAGTCGCATCTGTCTGGTGAGCGAAGAGGCTGAGCAGCAGTGGATTGCCCTCATAATGTCTGCTTGTATGCAACTCTGACGAGGGCAGAGATGGGTGTAAATGCCTTTCTGTTCCTTATCTGATCTATGCAGCAGCATCATCTTTTTGAAGTCCTCTTCAAAGCATGAAAAGTAGACTGTGAGATGGTCTGTCAGTGCATGGATGGGAGCCAGGGATTGCATCTATCCAATTTAGAGCAGTGAGAAATATAATCTTTATGCTAAATCCCTGGGTTGATATTACAATATTCAGCCATGCAACTATTTAACGCTATAGCTATAGTTAAATGTCATTACTTTACTTTATTGCTTTGCAATCCGTTAGAACTTCTTGTTTCTATATCTATATATATCCATATATCTATATAGATATATATATATATATATATATATATATTTAGATATATATATATATATATATATCTATATATATATATATATCTATATATATATATAGATATATATATATATATTTAGATATCTATATATATATATATATATATATATATATATATATATATATAGATATATATATCTATATAGATATAGATATATATATAATATTTCAGTAATGCATAAGATAGTTTGCTGAGAAATTTATTTAAACTAGATAGTTCTCAGGAGCTACTAGGAGCAGACCAATAAGTTTGACAATATCTATATCACAATCTTCCTTTTTGGTCAGTAAAATTTTAAGTATGTGAAAAATGTTGATGCATCTTAATACAGACATATAGTAAAGGCTTCTCATTGAACCACACAAAACAGAAAATCGTCACATGAACACCCTCCTTAAGCTTTTTAAAACATTTTTTTTAAAGAGGGGCGGGAGGAACTCACAAAAATTTAGCGGCTTACACCACAAGTTAGACCTTCAAGGGAAAAAACCCGTTCTACCCCAGGCCGTTCGATAATGTACTAAACCATGTAATAAATATAAACTAAAATAAGTTAGCCAACTTTTTATTGTTAGAAGCATTAGAAAAAAAATATAGTGCATGCATTATGTATTTTTTTAAAGCAACAATACTCCAGACCAATCTCCTATAATCTATTTAGTCGCTTTCATCGAGAGGGAAAATTACAATTCATACACGGCTGGAAATAAATTATTTTAAAAAATGGCATTAAAAATTTAAATCGGAATTAAACAACCTAAACACACCTACTGTTTGCTATTTTTAATAGAGCGGGCTGAAAAAAATAAAACCTAAAGTCCATAGAACAAGTAAAAAAAATAGTAACAATAATAACGAAGATAAATCCAAACACCTAGGTACACTAGCGCTCCTTTCTTTAAAACCAGTAACTGTACTGTGTTTTTACTTGTATATAGGCTAACAGTCAGGAATGAATTTGTTTCCCATAAACTGCGGTGACGCATTGGAAAGCGATTGGACATCCTGGTCTCAACTCCGCCCTTAAAATAAAGTGTGTGTGCGTTGTCTCTGTGTGTGTGTGTGTGTGTCTCCCTGTTGTAAAACAGCAACGCCAGCCATCTGCGTCGAGAGGGCACACTGCACTCAGCGCAATTACGCGGACTCCTAACTGGCACAGCGGTCAGAGAGCAAAAAAAGAGAGATTTTTCCCGCTATTGCACGAAGTGCACATGGACTTTAAATCACGTCATTCGGATCGTTGCGAGAACTTGTTCTGAGCACTTCAATGCAGTTTACGGCACAACAGCTGTGACTGTGATGATTATTACGCATGTGCTCTGAGCACATCGCCATTTAATAAACGGACTTTTTTTTTCTTTTTAGATAGCTTTCCTTCTTCTCTAAAATTGGCTCCCGTACAAACAGCCGCGTTGGATCCCTCGGCTTACTGCGAGACTCCGGTGTACAACCCGGATCTCTGCCCAAATATGATAGCCGCCCAGGCAAAGTTGGTGTATCACCTCAACAAATACTACAACGAGAAATGTCAATCTCGGAAGGCGGCCATCTCCAAGACCATCCGGGAGGTGTGCAAGGTGGTGTCGGATGTGCTGAAGGAGGTGGAGGTGCAGGAGCCGCGCTTCATCAGCTCCCTCAGCGAGATGGATAACCGCTTCGAGGGACTGGAGGTCATCTCTCCCACCGAGTTTGAAGTCGTGCTCTATCTGAATCAGATGGGAGTGTTTAACTTCGTAGACGACGGCTCTCTGCCGGGCTGCGCCGTCCTCAAGCTCAGCGACGGCCGCAAGAGAAGCATGTCTCTCTGGGTTGAGTTCATCACAGCCTCCGGTTACCTCTCTGCGCGCAAGATCCGATCGAGGTTTCAGACGTTGGTGGCACAGGCCGTGGATAAATGCAGCTACAGAGATGTTGTTAAAATGGTCGCTGATACGAGCGAGGTCAAGCTGCGCATTAGAGACAGATACGTTGTTCAAATAACGCCCGCTTTCAAGTGCACTGGCATCTGGCCGCGAAGCGCTGCGCACTGGCCTCTGCCGCACATACCCTGGCCGGGACCCAACCGAGTTGCGGAGGTCAAGGCGGAGGGTTTCAATCTGTTATCCAAAGAGTGCTACTCCCTGAACGGCAAGCAGAGCTCGGCCGAGAGCGACGCCTGGGTGTTGCAGTTCGCCGAGGCCGAGAACCGGCTCCTACTGGGCGGCTGCAGGAAGAAATGCCTGTCAGTCCTCAAAGCGTTGCGAGACCGTCACCTGGAACTGCCGGGACAGCCTCTGAACAACTACCACATGAAAACTTTGGTTTCCTACGAGTGTGAGAAACATCCCCGGGAGTCGGACTGGGATGAAAACTGTCTGGGCGACCGTCTGAACGGGATACTATTGCAGCTTATCTCATGTTTGCAGTGCAGGAGGTGCCCGCATTACTTTCTGCCTAATTTAGACCTGTTTCAAGGAAAACCGCACTCTGCTCTAGAAAACGCAGCCAAACAGACTTGGCGACTGGCAAGAGAAATACTGACCAACCCCAAAAGCTTGGAGAAACTCTGAGGTAACACAAAAAAAAAACAATATATGTTGGTTTACATCCTTTTAAACGTGTGTTAAAGAGGTCTAATGAGCTCATACACGGACAGAGAAAATTTGCCAAACAGTTGTTGTGAAATGTGACTATCCTCTGTTAAAAATATTTTGGCCTAGCCTTTTTCAGTATGGTCTTTCTTTTCTAACGGTATAAATTGTAATTATTTCTGTTGCTCTTTGGAGGAGTTAACAGACTTTTCTGAAGCAAGTTAAAATTATTGTCAACAGTGAATCTGAAAGGCCACAGATTTTTTTTTCCCGCATCACACGGCTGACAATTTCCAACATTTTCTTAAATGCTTTAGAATACAGCCCCTAACAAACTATGAATAAAAAAAAGACACATCTGTACATTTTATTATACTGTAAATACATCCATAGATTGTGAATCAAGTGGTCTGAAATTGTGAATGTTGTTCTGTGACAAGTAAATAGGATCCACCTGTTTAAATCTGAACTTTTACTTTATCTGCTAGAAACGTTTTTAATTTATTCTTGCATCAGTGGTAGTCTGACTCACCTGTTTCAATGGACATTTTCTAATTTTTTTTTAAAGAGTTTACATTTTCATGATAAGCGTGCGACATTTGTTACATCTAAAACATTCCATCACTTTACTTGAATGATTATTTAAAAGTATTCGAGTTGTTTTTCCTTCATCGTTCTTATAGGCCAACGTGATTTAAAAAAAGAAGAAGAAAATGATAGCCTATATATAGTATATATATATTACAGTTTAAATTCGAAAAAAAAATGCACTTGAAATACACTGGATTATAACATCTGTGATCTGTTTTTATTATTATTTCTGTCTTTGATCTAATTTAAAGAGATAATAAAACGAGCTGTTTCATATACTACTTGTGTCCCCCACTTTTTTTTTATGCCAACTGAACGGCAGTGTAGAAGGCCAGATGCAAAGCCAGCATAATGCAATGCGATTAATATTTAACAATTTATTGTGAAATATATCATTAGTGTAAAACATTGACATTATATTCAGAAAATAGCTAAATCTACACGCCGGTGTAGATTTTCTTTAAAATGCAAACCCCATAAATAACGAACTACACTCTGGCTTAAAATATATGCATGAGAAGTTACCTGCAGGATAAGCCATTATTTCCAAAATAAAAAAAGCACACGACGATAGAAATAAAACAGGATCCCAAACATGCCAAGAAATAAAATACCCCCTCCCCCAGACACACACACACGGATTTTTTTTTTTAATGCAATACAAAATATCAACAAATAATAGCCTACAAATAAACGCCAACAATGAATCCTGTGCAGCAGGATTGCTGTTTCCCGCAGGAAAAACAACAAAAACGCAAGAAACTAGCCCGTCCGCTCCTTGCAGGTTACCTACCTTCGGGTTGACCCTTTTGAAGGCAGGGTCATCCTCGTCCACCTCAAAGTAGATCTCAGAGGTGGTGATGGACAGAGTTCCACGGGCGACCAGGACAGGGGCGACAAGCTGGGCCGAGCTGGTCAGGACCACCGGACCTGGGGAGGGTGAAATAGGATTGACACGTGTGGTATTACCAGGACAATATTTGTTTATTAGGCTATTTGATTTCGAAGAATCGTAATTCCACAAAATAGGCTACGGGTTCAGTCCTGTTAGTGATTTGCAAACCATCGTAATAACGGTGACTGCGCTTTTTGTAATTATTATAATTTGGATTTACATTTCTAAAAATAAAACAGAAGTTGGTGGAAAAATATGTTTTGTTTTTTGTTTTATAGCATCAATCCGTTTTTGTCCTACGGGACCAGGTGCCGCAGATGTGCAAAGCAGCGTTGTTATAAACCAAAAAGAATATTTTTCAAAGTTAAATACAATTTTTAATATTAATTATTAATAGAAAGCTCATCAATAAAACGTTACTAATGACTAGAAAAGTTTCGTTTCTAATCATCCTTCAGGGCCGTGTTTTTGTAGTGAGAATCTAAAATGGACTAATAATTAAAACAGTAATTCTTAGAATTTAACTCAGACAATTAGGTAAAACAAAACAGCCCTAGCAAAGTTTTAAAGAAAATGTTCTGGAGCAAATGATTGCCCATTAGGGCGGATTCTGAACCTGGTGGGCTGATAGTGATCGCATTTTCTTATTTCATTCCCCCCCTCCTCCCCCTCATGTTGTCAGATAAGTGTCGCTGTAGAGCACCGTTACAGTTATTTGTCTGCTCTCAAGCGAAAGCCCTCGAAAATCAGGATATTTATCGATCCCTTAAACTCCAAAGAGCCACTTTAATGTCTCGTCAATCTTAATCCGCGTTCCTCCGCCAATTATAGGCGATAGTGTTACAGAAATACAAGTGGATTTCGGTTGGAGCTCCCAGAGCGTCCCTTCATCGCTCTCGCAGGCTGCACAGTTAAACCATCCTCCCCTGGATACGTCAAGATTTTTTTTTTCCTTCTCAGCATTGCTCAGCTCCATTAAGGTTGATACTATCTGCTGATGGTATCAGAGCAAATAATATACAGCACTTACAAGCTTCACATAGGTAACCAATAACCTCAACCTCTTTTAACTGCATTTGCAGCATTATTTACATAAGATTAAAAATCATGTACTGACTTAAAATAATTAAACACATCCCATTCTTTTTTGCATTTCCTAATTTTATTTGTATTATTCTTTATTTTTTGCTTGGATAAACAACAATAAAAGTTCAGGTCTTTAATGTCATCCCAGTCCCCAAAGTATAATAAAAAAAGAAATAACGCTTCTGGGTAAAGCACTGCAATCTGTCCCAAAAGAGCTACACCAAGAGAAACACACTGCAGCCTGAAGCATTAAGTATCTATTGCTCATCGGCAGAAGAGGATTATGCAGTAATCCCTTGAGGGATCTGTCCATAATTAGGCTATAACATTAAATGTTTACATAAGAATAATAAAATTAAGGGCCAGATACATGGGATGAAGGATCTGTATAGGATAAAGCACACAATAGCACACTGCTGGGGCTTGTACTTTGAATGAAAAACCAAATATGCCTCAAATATACTTGAAAAAGTCTAATCCCAGTGAGGTGGACATTTCGCAGAAGTGTTCAGGGGATGAGTTTATTCCTACCTACAATCTATGGAAAAGACTGCAATGTTTGACTACTGTTTATATATGAAGAAGGTGGGCTGCTTGCAAAGATTCACACGATTTTGCAGAAAAAGAATTAGCAAATGACAAGCAAAACAAAATGTTTTGCCTTTATCTTACATATAGGCCTACAGGGTTGATCCATTTAGAAATGTGGGGTTAATTTGACGTCACCACTTGAGTGAATAGGGTCTTAAACCAGATACAAAAAAGGCAAAATTAAAGCAAAACAAAACGGTTGTGGCGGCCAAGCCACACTTGGTGGTGTGCTAACAAGCTTCCGGTATGCTGGCAGAGCAGTGAAATCTACAGACTACTCCTTCACAGGAGAAATGGTCTGACCGGATACTCTTTTCTCTCACACGCATTTTTGTTTTACCCACTTCTTGATAAATATGTGCATACTAAATATATTCACTTAATTCCATCTTGAGCACAGGCAGCATTTTCAGTGTTTGTGGGGGAGAAAAACTAATCATAGGTTGAGTAACCACAACTGCCTGAGCTCATGAGTGCAAGCTCCGCCTCTTTGGCAGCAGCAGCAGCAGCAGCAAGCACTGACCCAGTGCCTGGCAGGAGGAGGGCTGTTGTTGACAAGGATCTAGTCCCAGATATCTCATTAAGGCTGTTCATGCTGGAGATTATATGCAGGACAAACTCAGATCGTTCATCTAAAAAGCATAATCTTACTGTCGCAGCATACTGAAGCCCCCCTATTGACAAAAACAAGAACTCACTTAGCATAGAAAAGAAATCCGAACTCTTAGTACTCAAAGTTTGTCTTAGTACACACATTCTAAACATATTAAAACTATCAAACTCAGCAGTGCTTCTTTAACAGGGTCATATGTAGTTTTCCCAGGAGAAAACCTCCTCTTTGTGTACTAGTCCCTGCTATGTGCTTTAGATTGGCCGATGAAGGGTTCATCTGACAGACATGGAGCGTTTGGCTGCCTGCTGGCCCTGGGTCAGAAAGGAGGGGTTAGTCTCATCTGTGAGATCTTAAAGGGATTTCACTGCTCAGAAGCGCCCTGCTTCAGTTTAAGCTTCACACGCTAAAATATCAACACTACATGGCTTCGAAACCGACATTTTTAATGATCAAAGTTTTCTCTCTTCCTAACAATTTTCTCATACAATTTAAATTTGGAAAGCATACAGTATAACCAGTATTACATTTGTTCATGACTTGCATTTGCAAAACATGTACATCTACAGTGTTGGGGGGAAAAGATATACTGAAAATAAAATAATCAAATACATTTAAAATATCCTGCAACAGCAGCAAAAGGCAAATGGGCTATCATCACTGACAGAGAAATAAAATTACAACTTTAAAGAACTTTTTATCCTATTGTTAGGAAAACAGAGCATTTTCTTTTTAAATTGAGTATAGGTCAGGGGTCAGCAATCGTTAAAATCCAAATAATTATTTTTGCTTTCATTCCAACTAGATTAATTTGATCTAGAGCTGAAAAATTTACTTGGAATTCGGGAAAACAACATAGTAGAAATTGCACTTTTTTGTGTGGAACAAGTTGAATCCTTTAACATATGTGAGAAATTAATTAAAATAAATAGCTGATGTAAGTTAACAAATGTAGCTGAGTACATAGTTTTCAAGTGAATGGAGCAAAAAGGACTGAACAAAAGGGAAGTTTTCTTTGTAGTCATTCTGTTATGGAACTCCTTTGCAGATAAAGCATGAATATATGGATGCTGCTAAAACTATCCAATCCAAAAAAATCACGCGTGGCTCTGGATCTGCAGGTTGCAGACTCACTGTATAAGTGAATAAGCTTCCGTTATCCAGACATACATTAGAATGTCTTGTACAACATCCTTAATCTAATAATAATGAATAATACAAAATCTAAATAATTTAGATATTTTTATTAACTTTAAAACTAAAATCATACTGTATTATTGGCTGAAAGTCCGAGCATGTCATTGTTTACATTACAAAATATTTGACGGCAACAAGTAGAAAAATTGTACAAGTTACACAAATTATTGTCTTGTGTAACACAAACTTTCAAAGCTAATTTAGGATATATTAAAAATAGGTCGACAAGCATCTAGTTCCTGTAGATGGGATGTTTGTTTCACTGGAGGATACCATACATTACAGCTGGTTTAAGTATAACTTTAGACAATCTATGCAAAAGCAAGCCTTGATAAAAGTGAAGCTTTCAGCTGTAACCAAGTTTTCACAACACATGCAATAAGCTGGAGCTCTAATACACATAAATAACAAATAATAGCTAAAGGAATTAGTTACATGTAAATACTTTTTCATTATTTAAGTAAGCATAAAATAAGTTAAACAGCATAATCGAACATCCTAATCAAATAAAAAGGCATTTTGAATTATGTCAGCCATTATTGTGGTAATGACATTAGGTCAAGGCTGATGCCAAGATAAGCATCAACTTTTCAGATCTATTTTATGATCTTATCCTCTGAAAAGTTCCAAAAACTTGAAAACAGGTACATCTAGGTTTATGATCATTTAGATACTGATTTATGTTTACAAGGCTTGATCCTTGCAATAAACAAGAAGCCTTCAAAATTCAGCAAAGTGGTCCAGTTCAGTAAAGTCAAACTTCTAACACTGCACATACAGGCACATCTCAGTAAACTGGAATATGTATTCTGATAAAGCCCGCTTATCAGAATAACAGTACTTTTTGAAAACATCGGTCTAGTTATTCTACAAAAATATTGTGTTTCACATAGTGAACTGAATTAACTTTTCAATAACATTAACATTTATAGAGATGGATCTGTAAATATAAAAAGAACATGATGATTTTATGACAATTATCTGTGATGAGGATGTTCCACCATGGACAGCAATGAACATGAAAAGTTAAAACACAACTTAAACAATGCACTCCATGACCGTAAAGGCTGATAAAAAAGAGGTGCAATAATGAATAAGTGGTGGTTATTTGAAAGGCTGATGTACCACCAACGTTGTCCATCTCCTTCTCGTGGAGCAGGCTGACATTATCATCTTCTCCATCCAGAACCAGTTCTGTCTCTGGGTTCTGACTGGCCAAACTTGGGCTCCGGAAAACTATTTTAGACTTCACACCCTTTTCTTCCTTTAGGGCTGTAAAAAACAGAAATAACAAAAGCGATGTCTTGAAATGTAATCTGCCATGTCTTAAATACTTACCTGATTTTACCTGTCATAGTAAAAGTTGAGTAGAGAGAGAGATATAAAAAACGTTTGTCTACATATATTGTCAATCTTTTTCTTTGCTTTCTGAAACTGACCTACTCTTCAACAGACACGGGATACACAACCCCAGAAGCCATGCATTATTTAGATTTGGACACTGCCAATTTAATCGAATTAACCAATTTATGCTACTGCTAAACAAATGTCAAAAAGCAAAACAAAAACACTCATTTTACACAGTTTGACTGCAAATACAAGTATTTGATGATACAAACCCAGTACAACTTGCTTCCCTTTTTATATTTGCAGTTGTTAATACAACTTTATTTTGCAACAAACCATCAATGCATACACACAAATCAGCTACATATTTTTGTTAGAATGATACCAGTTGTGTAAAAATTGTCCTAGTATTAGTTAAGTTTAACCACTACTATTCTCCTGTCTATTATTGCCATTTCTATTGATTCCCATCTGCTCTGCCATACTCTATCACCACATTTATTTTTGTTGCAAAGTATACATATACAGAAATTACATTGCAAAGAAATATAAAAAAGTAAAGGCAGTATAGTAATATAGTGCACAGTATTTTGAGGGTAAAAAACGACAACATCACTCTTAAAGCAGAAACATCTAAACATTTTACAAACTTTTTGTATTGGAAAGTATGAATAAACAACCATTTGAACATAAAGTTTTCATACGCTCTGTATGAAAACACAAAATACAGAAAACTAAAGCAACAAACAACAGAATGACCCTGATTTTATTTGCACACCAATTTATATGCATATGAAAGAATGCAAAGGCTCTTTATGGGGTTCTACGCTGAATACATTTTGAGTGGTTTAACATGAGAAGTGTGCCAGCTTTTATTTTTAGGTCAATCATGAAAGATAATCTTTATCTTAAAAGACCAATAGCTGAGTCGGTGGATACATATCAAGCTCAGTGTAGATTAGAGATAATATTTGCTGCTTTTGGAGACTTGACAAGAGTGGGAATGAGCAGACAGCTCAATTAGGAGCCTGTTTAGAGTAGGACTTCATCACATGGCGATGGTAAAAAATGCAAATTGAAAAGGATGTGTTCTTACACGATGCAAAAAACAAAAGCCTCAGAATACATTTATCATCTTAAATGAGCCCAGCTTGAACATATGCCTGTCATACAGCTGCTTAAAACATTTCTGTGATTTTTCCCCCCCTAAAGCCCAGTGTTGGAAATAACCAGTGGAGAAATTTGTTTGTGCTAAAGGAAGAACACATATCAAGGTAAGGGAGGTGGCTGACATATGTCTGACATGTTTCCTTTCACCACAGTTCTTAATTCGCCTCTCCTTCGCCTAAGGAACATGTACCTTGTCTTGAAGAGGTCACATTTGACTGTTGTCAACACTGCTACTGAGGGGAAAAAAGCCTTGCTTCCTGCTCTGTCTCATATCTGGTGTGCTTTCATCAGATGAGGGGAAGAAGTTGGAGCATTTCGGAAATGAATTCTGTGCAATGTTACACGTAAAAGCCAGGCAGTGGTCAGAAATCAAAGCAGGAGCAGTGAAACCTAAAACTGTATTTCTGTAAACCATCATTACGCCTCAAGTAAATGAAGGATAATTCAACAGACGGGCTGAGGTTCTGACGGGCAGTTCTGGAAGGGGTTTAGAAGACCAAATAAACCATGATGATTTCAACATGCAAATCAACATTAAGGGAGTCATGCATTTGTGAGAGTCAACATTGCTCTCCAACTACCAGAATGGACTTCAGTTCTCAGATAAAATGTAATAAGATTACAAATTCAAATCAATTATATTCTTTCATAAGGTAAAACATCTGTTGAAATGAGGAGGCATGAGAGATACTCCCAGGTTTGGAAAAACTTTCGACCTAAAAGGGTTTCAAAAAAGTGTAGAAGTTTTTGTTAGATGTTGCCACTTAAACTACAGTAAGTGTGGGAAATACTGCTATACAAAATTATAATGGAAGATGTAGTATAACAATAGTGCTAAGCCATCTATCCAACATTGCAAAACATGCAAGGTAAAAGTTGGTTCCTGGCTTTCCAGTGTGACAGCAATTTTATTTTTTGTTTGCTTTCGAGCTCTTCAGTAACAGTGCCAAGAAAAGCCACCTATAAGCCAGTCTCATGGGTCCTCTTGTTCAATCACTGAGCTGAAACTGCCTCAGAGTGCACTAATTACACTCCGTAAAGTGCACCGCAGAGCTTTCATGCCCTCATTGAAGGCTGATGAAGATCTGCCGGCTGTCACCAAAGGAGGCAGCCTTGTAGCACTCATTGCTGGGCTTCAGCACGATCCTTAGAGTTCCTCACAGAGGACCTAGAAACTCTGTTTCAAAACTTTTGTATAAAAAAAAATGTCATTCATTTGAACCTTTGAAAATACTGAAAACTGGTTCAAGACAAAAGACCACAGAAAGGCTAAATATGGGAGAAATAAAATGCTGAGGATCCTACCATTCTAACTATTAAAATAACTTTCCCAAAATTAACCTGCAAAAATGTACAGGTTTACTAACTGTTCAGTTTGTTGTTATTATTACAATTTTTACGGCAAATAACACACTCTGACTTTTAGCAACTGTTTGCAGTGAGAATGGTTCATGTCTACACCCGAGGATATCAAGTTGACACTCCGGGGAGAAATATATGTAAAAGTGATGTAGATCTGTGAAAAATACTTCCAGACAACATCTTATTCATGTAATGTGTAGATTATGTCGGCAGGAGAAAAGGAAACCACATTTTTCTAAAACCCTGTGTCTTCATTGTAAGCATTCAGGAAAAAAAACATAATTACCTTCAAAAGATAAAACTGTTTCTCAACAATCAATATAAAATGTAAATATTATGCAACCCACTGACACACAGGTCAAATAGTCTTTTACACACATTAAACTCTGTGAAATAAAATTGAAACACGATTTATCCCTGTCATCACTTGATGTAGTATTAATGATTTTAAGTTAAGTACTGAGTTTAGGTAATTTGCATCTCATCTTTACACTTGTTTTAAATAGCATCCCAAAACTTTTTAGCAATATCTTTACGCTAAAAAAATACATAGTGTGAACTTGTTGAGCACATATGCACCAGTAGGAAAGAAATACCTGGTATTGCTTCTAAAAAAGTAGTAATACCTACTGGAGAATAGATATACTGTAAACGTGAAGCAATCAAAAAACCTGGCTCGGAGGTTCATTTCAGTTCAGAACTTATACAATTCTGGTCAGGAGATTTGTTTAAAAGTTGCTTCTATATCAAAATACTGTATATTATTTCAAATCTTGGATATCACAGAAACCCTGTTTTAAATACTAAGTACTGTTCCACACAATCAAAAGCTGGATACTGCAAAAGGTTAAATATTAGGCTCTGTTTCTGATCCAGCACTACACTCTACACTCCCCTCCACTGTCTCTGCATTCCATATAGAGAGAAAAAATCCTATTCATGGAATCACGGAGGCAATGGAATTCTTCCCACTGTCTTTTGACCTTTATTTAAACTGTACTGAGAAAAAATAAATGAAAGGGAAAATGACAGTTTCATACTTCCTGTGAAGCCATTTGTACTTTTTTTTAAGCCTGTGAATGTAAGGAAGACAACTTTTGATGTAGAGTGGTTTACACTGTGCAGACGCTTCCTCTAGGAGTGATCTTTATCCAATATTGTGGTAAGTGTCTACAACAATCTCAGTCTCTGCATAAAAACTGCAAGGACAGTGTGTGATAATCCTACATCTTTACCTAAATATTATGTACTATTTAAAGCAAAGTGAACATACCATACCAAGAGAGGGAAAATAAGTATGGAACATGAATGTGTTTCTCTAAGCATATTTCTAGTAGGGTTGCTGACATGGAATTAATACCATATGCTGGTAACAACCCCATCAATCCACACATACAGAGAAATCAAAACAAGTTAGTCCATAAAAATGTGTCATAAAGTGGAATGGCACAGGAAATAAGCACTGAACATACTGTAATTTATGAAATAATTTGTAATTTGTAATGATAAATTACTGTTAGTATGGTGTTTTGTAGTGATGTGCAGTGACTCTTCTCTTTCAAACATGGTGTGTGAAATCTACAGGGGTGAAGGATTTTGAGCTCATCTGACCAGACTATCATGTCAGAGTTCTTCATTTTCATTTTATTTCAAATGTTCTGCAGCAAACATTAAATGAGCTTTAATCTCCTTTTTTCAGTAGTGGAGTCTTGTGGCGTGAGTGTGCATAGAGGCTATTGTGGTTGACAATATTACTCATTGTACTCATAAAAAACTGCACCTTGCAATTACAAGTCTTTTCTAAAGTTATCTGCTTGTCTGTCAGTTTATCTCTCTACTACTACCTTTCAGATTACTGCTGTGTCAGACATCATGCAATTCTAAAGTTATATCTTTCACTTTTCCAGATTATATGCCCAAAGGTGCACATTGGAACACTCAATAGTTTTGAAATGGATATGTAGCCAATTCCATCAGCATGGTTTGAATAAAATATGGCAGCAAATGTCTTAATAAACCAACCTTTATAACATGTTTCTTGTGAGATACATTGGTAATGAGATAACCCTTTCGTAGAGCATTAATTATGGTTAACTAAGCAGATATTACTTTGCATTGCTTTTGCTTGCTTTTTAAATACTGAGATATCAGTGTATTTTGGCTTTCTATGTCTTTTTGTACCTCTGTTACATGTGTTCAATGCTTCTGTCATTCCACACAACTTTTTTTATGAATCAACTTTTATGAGTGGATTTTATCATTATTTTGTTACGAAATAGATTCAAAAAATGCTGAAATGTACTATTTTATTAGAACCTACATTAAAATATCTGGATATGTATGCTGAATAATACTGTGATGTCATTTGCCACAGTATAATGCCTTTAATTATAATGTTGGAAAGGGTTAATATCACATCATGAGGCTATGCCTGCTAAAGTAAAAAGCTATAAAGAGCTCCGCCTGATGCAATCAGCTTCAAGAGAAGCCGCTCACCTGAAATGAGACAGCAAGGACACCAGGAGGTAAAACACCCCGTTAAACATTTGGATCAATATTAACGTGACTTCCATTTCATGCTTGCCCAATTCCAATCACCTAACAATATAGTCTGATTCTGGGCGGACGCTGGGTGTACCAAGGCAGGTTATTACAGGCAAAGGGCAGAGACCGAATGTGCTAGCTAAGCTGTCAGTGCTACTAATAGACAATGAGGCAGAGTTTAAGGTAGAGTTCAACCAGCCCATCAGAGTCTACATGCTTTAAGACACAGACACACAATGGAAAAAAAGAGATATTATAGCTTTTGCTGCAACACTAGTTTTCACATGGCCATTTTAAAAGGTTGTATGAATGATGTCAGCAAAGTATCACCTATGGGAGAATCATTCTGTTTCACTGTGGTGATTCTAAGATCATCTAGTACAAACAAAGTCAAAATCTAACACGTGGTTCAAAAAAAACAATACCTCTACCAACCTAAGTCTCAAAAATATAAATTCTTTATTAGATAACGAAGAAATGTAAGATTGAACTGGTCAAGTGCTTTCACATAGAATAATTAAGTAAACGAAAGGAACTTGATTCAAATATTTTCATGATCTGACTAGAGAAAGAAAGTAGAGAATAGAAAAAAATATTTGTATTTCCAAACTTTATTCCCAGTCCCAGACTCTAAAAAAGGTAAACTTTGGAAAACAAGAATTTTGAAGTTTTTATTAAGAGACTTAACAAAAGGGCTATCAATTAAAAATGTGCCTTATAAAATATGTATAACAAACATTTATATACTAAAACATGTCTAATACAATTGGCAGATGACCAAACACCAGGGGAACTGTGTATGCAAAAGCACAACTATGTCATCAGGATGGAAATGAGTAGAGGAATCGGGATCACAATGACCCACTATATTAATGTAAATTGAAAACAATATTGGCCCCAATAAAGACCCCTGAGGCGCAACTTTTGTGACAACTTTTGTGACAACTTTTGTGACATCCAGGTGACACATGATGAACAAAGATCACCGGGTTGAATAGACTGCTTATGATCAAAAGTCAGAAAACCAGCTAATGGTCCACTGTATATATTAATGTCTCTGGTTTGAAATTCTATTGTAAGTTCTAAAAATATGTTTAGCTCTATCTCGTCATTCAAATAAATACTTTTGCTTTAATCTTAATCTGTGTTTTAGAACATTGGGCCCATTGCCTTGTATGCTGGTCATCTACACTGGCTGTTATATTTAAAAAAATACCATTCTTTGGTCAATTTAGGTGCCTTTTCCCACTGGCCTTTGTTTGATGATTGTCACTCATACACTTTTCATTTTGAAAGTGTTCAATGAGTAATCAGCCTGTTTTCATTTTCTTATAGGTAGATTATCCTGGCTGTTTGGCTTATTTGGAATTTTATTACCAGTGGCCTTACTATTTTTCATAACCTTTTCTATCACAGTTAAATATCAGGATGCCTTAACTGTTGTATAACAAACTTTTGAAATACAAAAGATTCATATGGAGAAAAATTGTCCTAATACATATGAAGGAAAATAACTGCAAATTGTCCCAGTTCCCCAAAATATACTGAAAGTTTCATAAAGATGGAAAATATGATTTTTATTTTAACTCCTAATAAAAGCCTTTGTCATGCAGTCACATCAAAGCCTGTTAAAATAGGCATAAAAAAGCAGCTCACCTCTGATAGAGCATATCAGACTGCAGGCAATCTCTTTCTTTTGACAAGTTTATACATTATTCCGCTCATTAAAACTAGTTTCTGCCAGCAGGATCTCAACAAGTCTTTAGTCAGTAACTTTAACAAATACTGAAAAAAAAAATACATTAAAATTTGATTCAAAAAAAAGAATTAACACAGGAGTTCTCTGTAACAGTTGCATGTTCAGGCAACGAAACTTCACACGGTTGCAAAATAAACAGGCTATGCAAGCAATTAAATACACTATTAATATACTATTAATGGTTACATTACAATGAACTTATAGAAAACTCCTTTCCATTTTTGGTTAAACAAAAGTTTCAACTGAAAATCATGTTGAACATATATTGTTATAGACAGATTGTGATGCATAGTAAATGAGAACATAAATGTTATGCACTCAAATTCACTAAAACTTAGTGTTAAAATATTGGTAAATGTTTGGGACTATTAGTAATATGAACACTATATGGACAACCTATAAGGATTAGGAAGATGTAGAGGAATATGTACTGATGTTTTATAGGTTTAACAGGTGTATTTACTGACAAATGACTTTGATGCAACATATTATTCCCTCTCACTTTTGGGGAATGATGCGGAAATGTGTGTGGGGGGGGGATTCCTTATGCAAGTCAAAACTGCTAAAAATAGATTTCAGAGAAATCAGTAGAAACACTTTGTAGCTTGGATAATCCAAAAACATTACTATAATAAACAAGAAATCAGTATCAGGAGCAGAAGCTGAAGCTGAAATTATTGCATACATCTTTTTTTTTTTTTTACGTGTCCTTGTTGTCAGTGTGGAGCTCAGAATTGGTGTCTGAGTACCAAGTAGAAGATTTACTTTCACAAGCGGAGCAGTACAGCTTTTGCTATGGTACTCCACTTGATATATGTGTGAAAAATCTTTATTATGAATTGCTGGGGTTTTTATTCCCGGATGTTATGGACACGGAGATGGAAAATTAAGGGGAAGAAAGAAAGAAGATGAAGAAGAGAGGTAGGAAACAAAAAGTCAAGAGAGATGGTGAGTTGAAAATACAAGAGAGGAAGGGGAACAAAGAAAACACAGGAAATCATTGAAGTCTGCCTCCATACCATACAAGGACGGCAAAGAGAGGGGAACAAACAAAACAAAACACGAAAAAGGAACATCGACAAAACACAACCAACATCGTGAACTAAGAACTACACAACCACATCAGACAAAAATGGATAAAAAAATACAACAATGTCACAGAAAAACTCCTGGTACCGATTAATCAAGCTCTAGTAATGACAACCTCAGCCCAAGAATATATCTGTAAACACCAAATACCCCACACCTATGTGTGTGTGTGTTAGCATGCTGGTGCATATAAGGTTTCTCCATAAGAGTGTTCGATAGCTGGTGTGAGCAGGCATCAATCCGTCTCCCAGGAATCGATGCAGACATGAAGGAGATCGGAGCCAAGTCGTCCAAAGGACCCCCAGAGCCCCAGCAGGACCAGGGCGGGGCCGACCGCATCCCCCAAGAGAGGAGCAAAGGAGAACCCCAGGGGAACGTCCAGCGGCTACTACGCAGGGGCCCGGGGGGCAGCGGGGACGAGCCCACGGGCCCCGCCGGCAACCAGCCGCGCCAGGGCGGGCCGGTCCATGGACCGGGAGAGCAGGGCCCAGGGGCGCCCCACCCCCCAGCAAGGACCCGACAAGGGACCGACCGGCGAGGGGCCCCCGGCCGCCACCACCCTAGGCCAATCCCCACCGCCAACATCCCAGCGCCCCACCCCTGCCCCACGTCGGGGTGCCCCACCAATAGCTGCAGCGGATGGAGAGAATACCCAGGCCGAGCTCAGCCAGCACCTGGACACCAAGTTGTACCAGCTCCCGAGTCCTGATCCCGCGCAATGCAGAGCGCCGAGACCAGGCATCCAACAAAGGCCAGGGCCGATCCAACCCGCCAATGAACCGGCCACGCACGGTGCGCACAGAACAGGTGATCGAACGAGCAGAGACGCTGGATCCGTATCCCGCCGAGCCACCGAGCAGGTACCACCCAACAATCCCAAACCTGGCACCCCTAAAAGAGGTGCCCCAACCAACCAAAGGAAGATATCGGCCCAGCGCATCGGCCGACTGACACAGACGGAGGGGAAAAAGGCCCCCCATTAAATTTAAGGCCTGAGGTGCGCCAGGCAAGAGGGCAGCCCAAGACCTAACCTGACAGGCAGACAAAGACATACAGACACAATCATACGTTCCCTCCCTCTTAAACAGATACATTCTCACTAACTCACCAAGACACCCAAGAAATTACGTTGTACCCTCACTCCCACACACACCCCATACACACTTTATGCTCCCAGGTCCAGGTACCGATGCCCCAGTAGACCCACCAGCCCCCGGACCCGGGAGATGGACCCCCTACCTTCCCGGACCTAGAGAAGCAAACCGCCAAGGGCCCCACAGTGGCGAAGCAGCCCGACAGCCCAGGACCCCGACCAGACCACCTGTTCCTCCTCTGGAGCCCAATCCCTGATGGCCCGTATATTATTGCATCTATCTTAAATATTAGAACACCCGCTTCTTCAGCAGCTGGTAGGTGTTCATCTACAGAGCAGCCATAATTTACATGCAGGTCCCAATAAAGTAAAGAAAAAGCTGAAAGTAACCAATAGACACATAGACTCAAGCAACTGTCATCTCAAGTAGCTCAACATGGAAATAAATGCAGAGAGGACACCATCAAGACTAAAAATCTATCCATGTGTATATTTAAAGGTAACCATGGCCACTGTGTATGTTCTACTACTTCTTGTACTATTAATGTTGCTACCAAATTATTAAACCTAAACCCCTTAAACATTTACTCTGCTGTTCAATTACAGGCAGAAGGACTGGAGAATTTCATTTTGACAAGGCAGCTTTATTACGAAAGCCTGGGCTGTAAGGTTTTACACAGAACTGACTCTAGGTGGTAGACACAACTAAACAACGAAAAGTTGTACTCAAGGAGAAAACAGTAACAGAAGACAGAGATTTTATTATACATTTGAACTACATGTCAATTTTTAATCTTCCATTCATCAGTAAAATTATTGAAAAAGCTGTGTTTCACCACTTAAATAGCTTCCTAACAATGATCAACCGCTTTGATGTTTTTCAGTCTGGTTTCCATGTTCACCACAGACTGCCCTCATCAAAGTTTTCAATGACATCCACATAAATACAGACTGTGGTAGAAGTTCTGTTGGACCTCAGTGCAGCATTTGAAACATTTGATCAAGTTATAATATTGAAACAACTGGAGAGCTGGGTCGGACTCTCTGGTACAGAAAGTCTTTTCTGGTACTTTTCTGGTACTTGGCCAGTTCGAGTCTTACCAAAAGAACAGGGACTTCTTTGTTTTAATAGGAAACTTTTTATCAGAACGAACAGAAATCACATGTCGGGTGCCCCAGGGCTCCATCCTGGGGCCTCTCCCATTTAATATCTACATGCTCCCACTAGCCCAGATTATAACAACCAATAAGATTAACTACCATAACTGTGCAGATGATACTCAATTCTACATTACAATATCACCAGGTGACTTTGAACCCATCCAAACCCTAAGTAAATGCATTGAACAAATCAATGGATGGATGTCCCATAATTTTCTCCAGCTGAACAGAAAAAAAAACAGAAGTAATTACTTTTGGACCTAAAGAGGAACGATCAAGAGTTATGGACTCAGACCTGAACCTCCAGGGTCACATAAAGGCAATAACAAGGTCAGCCTTCTATCACCTGAAGAACATTTCTAGGATTAAAGGACTGATGTCGCAATAGGAACTTGAAAAACTCATCCATGCGTTTATCCTTAATCGGATTGATTACTGCAACAGCGTCTTCACAGGTCTGCCAAAAAAGCCAATTAGACAGCTGCAGCTGATCCAGAACGCTGCTGCTCGTGTCCTCACTAGAACCAGGAAAGTAGAGCACATCACCCCAGTTCTAAAGTCCTTACACTGGCTCCCTGTATCTCAGAGAATAGACTTCAAAATAATTTTACTAGTTTATAAATCATTGAATGGCTTAGCGCCAAAGTATGTTGAAGCTCTACTGTTACTATACCAACCCACCAGAACACTCAGGTCCTCGAATTTCAGTCTACTCAACATCCCTAGAATTAGAACCAAACATGGAGAAGCAACTTTCTGTTTCTATGCTCCTCTAATCTGGAACAAACTTCCAGACAACTGCAAAAATGCTGAAACACTGAGTTCTTTTAAATCACAATTAAAAACATATCTGTTTAGAGCTGCCTTTGAGTAATGCTTTCATGTATCATATTTTTTGTGTGTGCTTCTTGCTTTATTGCTGTTTTTACTTTATATACTTTGTGTTTGACAGCTATTTTTATTTTACCCCCTAATCATATAAAGCACCATGAATTACCTTGTTGTTGAAAGTGTGCTATACACATAAAATTGCCTTGCCTTACATTTGTTAAAGGGGCTGTATGCAATTTTCAGAAATTTTTCTGCTCGCTCTCGCAGCGCACGCTCGCACGCCGATTGCTCTCAATCTTGGATCTTTTTCGGGCTCTTGTCAGGGGTTTAACTTTTTTAGTCTTATGTGGAGTTACTGTTGGTGTCAAAGTTGTCCTTGGTATCTTCTGTGTATTCGCACAATCCATTGAACTGCTTGCGAGTGCTGACTAGGGGTGGTGGCAGAGTGATCTGAAACATTTAACATGAAGGCGCTTGACGTCACATCCACAGACAGCGCGGGAAAATCAGACCCGACAGAAAATAGAAAAAATTGGATACAGGCTTATAGGTGCACCCACTGTGAGCTGACAAGGTGTCAGTATGCTCATCAGGAGATGTTTGAGTCATAAATGGTCAAATAAAAAGGCTATTGTTACCTTTATTTTGGGGAAAAAGTTGCATATAGCCCCTTTAACAATACTTTTCAACTACTACTTCACAAGCACCTTGAATAAGCTTGTTGTTGAAAGTGTACTATACAAATAAAATTGCCTTGCCTTGCTACCACTTGGCATGCTAAACTCCATTAACAAACTACAGCTTGCAAATAAATTTATGTTCTCCACAAATAAATTAAGCACTTACCATACTCTTGCAAAGACTTGCATGCTACATCTAAGTGGGTGGAGCCAAATGGGTTTCGAACAAATCTCCTCCTCCGCCGCAGGTCATCTTCCCAGTAATCGAGACGCCAGAAGTCGTGCAGCTGACTATGACAGAGACAAGAGGACAGGCAGATTAGACAGAGAGCGCACTCCTCGTTGATGGCCTGATTACAGCAGGCACGTTTAAATCACAAAAAAACATCTGGAGGAGAAAAATAAAACCAGATATAGTGGACTTTATTAGGCGGAATGCTGCCAAGCTTTCTAGAGGCCTAAGTAATGTTAGCTCTGCAAAAGCCAATGGCATAACAGCGGGGAGCAGCAGCAAACCCGACACACATAAATCTTAGGCACCCCCATTTACAAATACAGCTTCAAATTACAAGTATAAATGGCACAGCTTGGCTTCTTTTTTACAATGTTTTTTAACAAGTCTTGTAAATCAAAGGTAGGAACCTCAACGCAGACAGCGTGGAGTTTAATGATCAGGGTCTTGGGGCGGTTGAAGCATGAGCCTATAAAACAAACCCTCCCCCCGCTGCATATGTAGAGCCATGATTAAAATAATGTGCTGAAATATTCATTGAAATGATTCCCAGGACCCTGGAGCAACCCAACTGAAAATTGCATTTTTATTCATTATTAATAACAATGAATTAAAGCCATGAAGAAAAAAAGAAGAAAACAGTTCCAGCATGTGGTAACCATCTTTGTAAATGATTATTCCAACATAAGTGAGGACCCAGGGATAATTTTATGGCTTACAGCTAATGCAAACCATTAAGCATGGGGACAAGCATTAGGTTTTCTAAGTACAGGGTCTTTCAAATGTGCACTAGCTGATGATGTTCTCAAGCCTTCACACTTTCTTCCTAGAAAATATAGTTGCATTTTCAATTCTCCTTTTTATTAAGATGTAAAGAGATTGGACACAAATCTAATATATTTAGTCAAGCACATTAACATCTGCACATTCCAATGCTGAAACAGTTGGAATGAAATGGACAAAATGATGTTTCTCTTTGTTTTTCGCATCAAAATAAAGCACTTCCTGCTATATGACACATCTTAGATCTAATGTACAGTATAGGAAACCCAAAGCTCCAAAACATTGATTCAGGTAAAATATGTTTTTAAATCCAAAAGGTGATTTGTGAAAGTGCGCTGGTTGCTGTAAGACCTTGGCAGATAGCCTTGTATTTTGTTCGTTTTTGCCCCCTTTCTCAACCACACAGTTCTGAATCAGTCTAAACAGATTAAAGTGTTAGAGGGGATCACATCACAAAATACAGCCTCCTTGTTCCAAGAATATGATATTCACCAGTGTAAGAAATCAAAAGACTCAGGAGAATTAGCTGAGTCCTGACAGCAACAAGGGCTCAGTTTCAGTAAAATATCAATCAAAAGCGGGTATGAGTTGTGAGTGTGTCCAAGCAACTGCGGATGTTGTATTCACAAAGTATCATGAGCTGGTATATGCAAAGTAACACTGAATGCCTTGAGCTTGTCCCCTGCCAATCTCCCTCAAAGCTTAACTGAGAAGAAGACAGATGTCAGTGGGTGGAAAGGAGACACCCACGTAAATGATATTGTAAATGCAAGATTACACAGTGTAAAAAAATGTAAATCCGCTGGAGGCAACTGGGTGATTATTGTGGAAGTAGAGAGAGCAGATGCTGGTGGGGGATAAATCCCTTCTTTGAAAATGTCCTTATTACAGTATAACCCATGATAAATGCATTGGCTTATAAGTGGTTGGCTTAAAGTTGATAATTATAGTTTAATTCAAAGTTCCTAAACACAAGAGTACAACAAAAACACCTGCATAACTTTAAATGAAAAACAGTATTTAACAGTTGATGAATGAAATCTTATATAGCCTCATGTGGATAGATTTATTTTTAATATACATACTGTATATGATAAATTGACTATATGATCAATGCTCTGGACTGAGCTTGCAGTGTTGCAGTTTTACTGACCACTTACAGTTGTTTTATTATACAATTCATATTCATCTTTGAGCACAAAACCTTCAAGCATTCATACATCAGTACACAGGAACACTAAGCAACATTGCAAATGCTTCATCTCCACAGCCTCTCAAGACTTGTCATACTTGAGCTGCCTTTAGCAATACTCAGAAGAAGGTATTAATGTTTTAATAGGAAAATATGAGTCAGTTCCTCTAAAAAGGGGTCTGCAACTCAAGGGTGGGTGTCCTGAAGCTTTTAGATGTGTCCCTGGCCCAACACACCTGAATCAAATGGCTGAATTAACTTCTCAGTATGGAGTCAAGTTCTCCAGAGTCCTGCTAATGACCTGATTATTTTACTCAGGTGTGATGAAGCAGAGTACTAGAGTTGCAGACCATTGCGCTAAATGGTTTTCAACTGGAAAAAAGTGGATTGCCTTCTTTGTGCCAAGGGTCAGGCTTTGTCCCAAGTTTAGGAGTTCAAATATCTTGGTGTCTTCTTCATGAGGGATGATAGGATGAAGCTAATGATGAGAAGATTTGGGCCTCAATGATGTAGGTGCTAATCTGCTTTGTTGTTGTGAAGCAAGACTTTAGCTAACACACAACACCCTAGAATTACCAGTTCATCTACATTCTGAATTTTATTCGATAGACCCTTGCCTGTTCGTGGCTCAGTATTTGCTGATATTTCTGTGGAAAATCACACAAAGATCTTTGCACAAAAATATTTTGTGCAAAATTTGCTTATTCACAGATTTTTTCGATGAGTGTATATTTAACAGAAAATGCAGCATGAGAAGCTGAAAATCTAGGTGCAATATTAACTGACATGCTGTTGGCTGGATTTGGCAAAACGGCCAATCCAGGAGCATCAGACATTTTCATTGGTACTGATTTTCTGTACCCCCAACAGTGAAAAAGAAATCTTTTTGTTTGATTTTTAATTAAAATGTATCAAAAATGTTATATGACTGGCAGCCAATTCCGATTTGAAGGTCAGGCTTGACAAAAATCATTTGACTTTCCCTCTTGGAATTTTGACTTCAGGTGGGCTGTTCTGTTAATTTTGACTACTGGGTATATAAAAATGGGAATTCATTTTTTTAAAATTTAATTAAAAATAAAAAGCAGAATTAAATTACATTCTTCAGCCAACAATGCAAAGTCATTGAATAAGAACATTTATTTTGCACTTTTAAGACATAACACAAAGTCTAAAATCTTGCATACTACTGTTTTCCATTGTTTGTCTACTTGCCTTGAAAGACTGATGGCAACGTAAAGCTGGTTGATCATATACACTCAGTAGCAAAAGTAAAGAACCAACATTTTTGACTCTGGCACCAGACCACAAACACTAAGATCTATACAATGCAATAACAGTGAGTGTGCAATTTAGATAATAAAGGATCCTGTTAAATTAAAGAAAATCCTGTTCTAAAAATAATATTAATGCAAGGACAATTGTGTGTATTCTCTAGGTAACAAATTGTCCACCCAATGAAATCCTTTCATCAGAGTACGTTTGACATCCTTATTTCACACATTGAATGTGTCTGGCTTCATGACAACCATAAAGAATGGCTCTGAGCCGACCGTTAGAAACTGGCAAAATTTATTAGTCCCATCACCCATCAATCAGCCAAATGGATTTCAAACCGCATTTTAAAAGCTAATTTTCCAACACTGATAACCTACAGGAAACAGCGCACCATTATTTATGAAGGTTTTCAGACTTACTAAGTGTAGCAGGATAAATGTGTGAGGGAACTTTTGTGTTTTATCTATCCTTTTTTAAATGGTATTTAAAGCCCATCTTTCCTCTAGAAGGTCTTGCTGAGGTTTGTGACGTGCCAGATCTAACACTCATCCAACAGGGTTTTATTTACAATAGAAAAAGAAAGCTGACAAACTATTTAAAATACTGTGATAGCAGGAGGGTCAAATGGATTGATACATTTTATTACCAACTATATAATATTGTTAGAAAACTCTGAGGGGAAAAAAACAATTCACAAGGCTCATATTGATTTCACATGAGGGGTAATTAAGTGTGGCAGAACCTATTAACATAAATTATGAAAAAGTATTTTGGAAGGTGTTAAATATAAAATATTAAAATTATTTAAACGGTAATCCTTCATTTTAGTTTGCAAATGTCATAGGTAAATTAATAACTTTCTTTTGTTAACAAATCCTATCTAAAAATGTAATGTTGGTTTAACAGAGAATGGTAAGGCTGCTAATTTTATTTGGATGGTATAGTAAATAATAAGCTCACTGGCCATTTTATGGCGAGGTACACCTCGCTAGTAACAGCTTAGCATCCTTTTGCCTTCAGAATTGCCCTATTTTCTAATGGCATATATTCAACAAGGAGTCAGAAACGCCCAGAGACTTTGGTCCATATTGTCATGTATGATATCATCAAACGATGTAAATCTCCGGTTCCACCACATCGCAAATATGCTCTATTGGATTGAGACCTGGTGACTGTGGAGGCCATTAAAGTAAAGTGAAACCATTATGTTCAAGAAACCAGTTCCAAGCTTTATGACGTCGTGCCTTTTTTCTGCTAGAAGTACCCATCAGACATGGTCAGTAGCAATACTCATTCTCAGTTGGTACAACATAATGGGTCTAGAGTGGACCAGGCAAGTAGTTTCCACACCATTATACCGCTACCACTTCCCAGAACCACTAATGTGAGGCAGGATGGACCCATGTTTTCTAGTTGTTTAATCTAAATTTTGACCCTATAATCTGAATATCACAAAAACTGGTATTCAAAGCCCAAGGCAACATTTTTCCCATACAGCATCTGTTGTCTCATTTTGGTGCTTCTGTGCAAATTATGGTCCAATTCAAGGCTTACAGGAGTGGACACTTCTGTTGCCATAGCCCATCTGCTTCTATGTTTGATGTTTTTGTAAATTAAGAAATGTACACCGGTTGTAATCAGTGGTTACGTGAATTACTGTTGATTTAATATAATTTTAAACCAGTTTGCCCATTCTCTGCTGAACTTTGACATATTTTTGACATCTTTTTGTCCTCACGACTGCCACTTACAGGATATTTTCCCCTTTTTTTGGACCACTCTTGTTAATCCCAGTAGATCAGCAGTTTCTGCAATACTCTGACAAGCTTATCTGGCACTAACGACCATGCCATGTCAGTAAAATCCTTTTTTCCCCTCATTTTTACGCTCAGTTTCAACTTACACGTTTTCTTCCTCATGTTTAGATGCCTAAATGCACTGTGTTACTGCCATGTGATTGGGTGCATTACTTTGTGTTATTAATGATTAAACAGGTGTACTTAATAAAGCAAACAGTGAATGTGTATTATCTTAGTAAAGGTTAGAAGTTGTCATATGATTTGTAGATGTGAAAGGTTTTGTGTTGGGGCAAGAATTTTTGTTTGTATTCAGCTTCAGTTATGTTAGTAATATCGCTAAAGCTAAAGTCAAGCTATCTAACAAGCTGAGTTTCTTAACAATGGCAGTGTCATTGCCAGTGAATTATATTTTAGGTGTGGGTGTCAGGGGAAAAAAGATATGCAGTCTTGTATAAATTAAAAAACTTCATTGAAATGATAGTATATATATTGGGTACATCTATTTGTTTATTAAAATTTAAACTGACCAATTTTGCCTGTTGTGTCTTAAGTTTAAGTCAAAGTCAAATGTAATAATTACAATCTAATTCATTTGAATAATTAAATTCACTTTTAGTAAAATTGGTTGAATTAATACATTTTGCTAAGAACATTAAAAGATTTGTTGAAATTCACAAATTCACTGAATTGTATTTCAGCCATTATAAGTAGTTGGTTCCTTCTCAAAAATATTAAATAAAATCTACACAAATTAGACTGATAAAATTTTACAAATACTTTGTCAGATTATTTAAAGAGGTTGAAGTGTAAAAACCAAGGCAAGCAAATTGGATTTGATCAAATAAATAAATAAATACATACAGATCAGTAACTTGATCAATTAGTGTCTGAAAATGACATACACAACATTTCTGGATTAAAGGTTGCTTCAGTATTTTTTCTTTGTAAAAGCCAATAGTTAACTGCATGTCTTTTAAGTCACTTAACTAAACTCAGCAAAAAAAGAAACGTCCCTTTTTCAGGACTGTGTATTTCAACAATAATGTTGTAAAAATCCAAATAACTTTACAGATCTTCATTTTAAAGGGTTTAAACAATGTTTTCCATGCATGTTCAATTAACCATAATCAATTAATTAACATGCACCTGTGGAATGGTTGTTAAGACCTTAACAGCTTACAGAAAGTAGGCATTTAAGGTCACAGTTGTAAAAACGCAGGACACTAAAGAGACTTGTCTACCGACTGTGAAAAACACCCAAAGAAAGATGCCCAGGGTCCCTGCTCATCTGCATGAACGTGCATTAGGCATGCTGCAGGGAGGCATGAGGATTGCTGATGTGGCTAGGTCAATAAATCGCCATGTCCGCACTGTGAGACGCCTAAGACAGCGCTACAGGGAGACAGGAAGGACAGCTGATCAACCTCGCAGTGGAAGACCACGTGTAACAACACCTGCACAGGATCGGTACATCTGAATATCACATCTGCGTGACAGATACAGGATGGCCACAACAACTGCCCGAGTCACACCAGGAACACACAATCCCTCCATCAGTGCTCAGACTGTCCGCAATAGGCTGAGAGAGGCTGGACTGAGGGCTTGTAGGCCTGTTGTAAGGCAGGTCCTTACCAGACATCACCAGCAACAACGCCGCCTATGGGCACAAACCCATCTTCGCTGGACCAGACAGGAGTGGCAAAAAGGGCTCTTCACTGATGAGTCACGGTTTTGTCTCACCAGGGGTGATGGACGGATTTGTGTTTATCGTCAAAGGAATGAACGTTACACCGAGGCCTGTACCCTGGAGCGGGATCAATTTGGAGGTGGGGGGTCCGTCATGGTCTGGGGCGGTATATCACATCACCATCGGACTGAGCTTGTTGTCATTGCAGGCAATCTCAATGCCTTGCGGTACAGGGAAGACATCCTCCTCCCTCATGTGGTACCCTTTATGCATGCTCATCCGGACATGATCCTCCAGCAGGACAATGCCATCAGCCATACTGCTCGTTCTGTGCGTGAGTTTCTGCATGACAGCAATGTCAGTGTTCTGCCATGGCCAGCGAAGAGCCCGGATCTCAATCCCATTGAGCACGTCTGGGACCTGTTGGATCGCAGGGTGAGGGCTAGGGCCATTCCCCCCAGAAATGTCCAGGAACTTGCAAGTGCCTTGGTGGAAGAGTGGGGTAACATCTCACAGCAAGAACTGACAAATCTGGTCCAGTCCATGAGGAGGAGATGCACTGCAGTACTTCAAGCAGCTGGTGGCCACACCAGATACTGACTGGTACTTTTGATTTTGAGCCTCCCTTCATTCAAGGACACATTATTCTATTTCTGTTAGTCACATGTCTGTGAAACATTTTTAGTTTATGTCTTATGGTGTTGACTCTTTTAGTGTTCATACAAATATTTACTCACATTAAGTTTACTGAAAGTAAAAACAGTTGAAAGTCAGAGGACGTTTCTTTTTTTGCTGAGTTTATAATGACTCACAAAACAGACAGGGTTGGACTGTAGACAGATCAGTTTTTCATGGTTAAAGATTTCTTTTTTCATCCAATTTATTCTCTGAAGGGATTTATGTGAAGCGGTAAGGAGGAAGGTCAGAAACATACTGATTCAATAAAAAACCATTATACTCTTTTTAAAATCCTCCACTGGTGACATGAGTCGGGGGTAATTATAATAAATACCAGTAATCAGAGACAATTCTATTCAACTGGTTTCTGTCGCACAGCCACACTATTTCGAACACATCCGTTTTTACTGACATCCTGAGGACAAATGGTCTTTTCTTTCATTTTAAGCTGTCCTAACAGTCTCTCATTGTGAGATAGTAAATGTCAGGGGAATCTGTAGAAGGTAAAATTTACACTGTCTTTTAAAACATTTCTAAAGTATTGTTTAACAAATAAATCTATCAGTCCATGTACAGATTCATTGACAAATTTCTGTCTCCATAGTTCAGTAGAATTAACAAGCTCTTATGTTGCAAATGAACTACTCTTAAAACCAGCTCCTTGACCCAGTAAAAGTGAACACCAGATCGAGAAAACTAATTAATAGACCAGTGTATCATTTTATGCATTCTTATATAACATTCTATACTGCTGTGATAAAAATGCAATTCATCAAAAGTGGTCACTGGCAACCATATGGTGATGAATCTGTATCTTTCAAAGCGACATATAAAGCAAAAAAACAAAAAACAAAAAATTTCATGTGTCTTTGGGATTCAAATGCTCAGTGGCTGCATGGTAACCATCAGGATTTTATTATCACCGACGGCTGCAAATGATACACAGGACTTTCATCCCTTTAATTTCGCTATTTCATATATTGATGTCTCTCAACACTACTTCAAACAAAAGAACACCAAGATCCAAATGTTTCTGCTTTCACTTTTGACTTTTCTTTTGCAGATTAAGAGATAGAGCGAAGAATTTGCTCTGGGGAAAAAGACAAAAAGGAAACACCACAGCAGCAACAAGATTAACTTGAGGTCATCTGGTTTAATGAAGACAGACATGCGAGGTTCTGAAAGGGATGAGGAAACACACTGTAATGTTAGTGAACTCCCCAGGATGGCCAGCTTTCCATAACCAATCTTTTACAGAGAATGTGGCACACTCTGAGCAATGCCCAGCTCACTTTTAACACCCAATGAAATTGATTATTATTTGAATGGGCCCCTTTCCAGATATAATTAGCACAGTGTACAAGGTTAAGTGTGGCCCAAGGGCAAAGAGAATGGGTCAGAAGCATATGAATATATAGGGGAGACAGAACAAAGGACCATCATGTTAAAAATAAGGTTCAATTAGAAAAGAATAAACGTTTGTACTTGCAAGGTGTTTTTTAAAGAAGTTGCATATTTTTGAATAAGTGATGTGTAAAAAAAACTGACCAAAACAATATTCAACTTGACTACACCGATACCAGTTTCTGCAAATATATTATTAATTTGATGTTATTTTGAATCAGGGATCTTCAATTGCATTTCAGAGAGGTCTGTTTATACTAAATGTTCTTTCGGAAAGGACAAAAATTTACATGTATACATTTATCAACTAATACTTCAATAATACAATATAAAGTAGAATGTTTTGGATTTTTTAGTATAAAATGCACAAAAAATGTCTGACATTAAATATAAAATAAGAAACTTATGAAATAGAGTTCTAAACATAAAGTAGAAAACAATAAATTAATAATAATAATAAAATAATAATAAATGATGGCTGTGTAAATATCCTGGTGAATTTGGCAAACTGGGTTATTTGATAATTTTCTGTTATTTAGGGGGAGACTTAGAGTAGAGCTGATGCTAGACTGCATCATAAGGAGTCAGTTTAGGCAGTTTGGACATTTAATCGGGATGCCTTCAGCACCGCCTCAGAGGTTTTCCAGGACTGCCTCAATGCAAGAAGACCATTAGTATGCACGCGTAAGGATTATGCGTACCGTAAAATCAAGAAAAGTTGCTCCTTCCCACTGTTACCACATGCTTGCTTGACATAGGGGATCTGACTTGATTGTATTATAAGTAGGATAAAATTTGAAAGTGTGTAACTTTTTCTGACTTTGTCCACAGACATATATTGATTTCAATATACATTTCTGGAAAATTATTTTATCATTTTATCTTGCAAATCGCCTTAGGATTAAATTGGTTGTGAATTGGTACAATATAAACAAAGTGAATTGAATTTTCTGTTTTATAAAGCCATGTGGTAAAAACCCCCCGATTCAATTACAATGGGTCCAGAAAAGGCTTTAATAGGGTCCAGATCCAGATGTAAGAAAACCTTATACATCTCTCTTGTCAACATATTTTTACTGCTATCATTTTTATCACCAAGTTAAAGTTTGTTTATCTTGTTAGACTCAACTGGAGACCATGACCTTTGTTTTCTGCCCCAAAAGGGACATCAGACCTAAACCCCTCAGTGGCTTTAAAGCCCTCTAAAAGTCCCCACCCCCCACACAGTAGGACACTTCACTTCTATTAGAATTGATAACCCTTTCAGGCAAGACCAAATACTCTGGGCACATAGTGAGTAAAGAGGTTCATTCCATCACAAAGTTATTATCCACAAGCAGATTGTTACCATTCATCACGTGCAAGAGATGAAACTCGCTGTTAGTCAAGGGAAACGGCTGTTTCACTGCTTTGCCACAGATCAATATGTGCCACCATTTTCGTTTCTCTTTTGCTACAAAAAAGTAATTATACAGAAGAAATGTTGACAATCAATAGACTAGTCAGGTAGGGTTAAGGGCTGCCATGGAGGGTAGCAGAGGCTCTTCTGTCAGCTGTCAATGATGCTCAGATGGGACGGAAGAGGTTCGTGTTTTTTAGGTTTGTTTAAAATGTATCTAATGTGTTAGAAATGTACTTGAGAATGCCCGAAAATATGTATTGCATCAAATAAAGTTGCAATTCATTCAGCCATTTTTGTTTTTACAGAGACAGAATTTATAGTAATGTGACTTTAATGTCCTCTGCTGAAAAAGGGGTGGACAATAGCCTTCAGTGTATTCATCAGTCTTGCCTTGACATCTACTTTCACTTCGGATAAGTCTGAACTTTATAATCTGCTGCCAGGGTTCAAAGGTCAACAGCAGAGGGTACCAGGGGGCAGAGGAAATCACTCTCTTGCTGGGAAAAATTCTGACATCCAATTTTCAACTTGATTTATCAGTGTAAAGCTAAAATTGATAGTGTGTCATTACTGAGCAGAGAGCTGTCTTGGAGAGATGTATCAAAGTCTCCTCATTTTGATTTAGCACAGTGGATCAATACAACCCTATACTGTTTCAATTTGAGGAGTATTGATTTTTCTATGCTGGCTCTATACAAGGGGACATTCATCATCAGGCAAGCATATAGTATGATCAAACAGGCCACCGTAGGGTCTGATCTGCCTTTTCTTCAGTCTAATCACATGACTGTAGCAGCTGTTTTCAAGGCTTGTACAGATTATTACCTCATAGCTGCCTGTTGTCGTTTTTGCTGCAGCACAGTTTCCAAATGGTGTTTGGAGCAATAAGAACAACGCAAAACAAAGTGGCTCACAGAGATGCAACCTGCAAATGTCTGTAGAAAAAGACGAAACAGATTAATCTAATTTTTATCTATCTAATGAGATCAGCTGCAAGCACACACTGGTGAATAAGTAACATAAACGAGCCACAAGTTTTATTCAGTTCCTAAGAATAATTTAATTTGTGATATATTCTATGCTAAAGACAAATCTCCAGACAGGATTTAGCAATAAAAAGGTAAAACAGTTTCTGTGTATGAGGGTGGAATCGTAACTAAATAAAGGCTTCAGATACACACACTCACACACACGCGCACGCGCGCAAGCACGCACACACACACACACACAAACACACAGTCATCCCTTCACCAAGCCTGGGGGCTTTATATTTTACAAGGGCAGCATAAATGGGAAAGTTAATGTAGCAGTGAATAAGAATAAGCTGCTGAACTGCAACACTGCCTTGAGCTTGTGAGCATATTGCATCATTTTTCTTCACCAGCAGGTTACCATTAAATTTGAATTTGTTGGAAGTTTTGTTGTATCATTTACAATGCACCCACGCTCAATAACCTTTTGTTTCGATGCAAATGCTATGCCTCCGGGTGGGGCTCCATAAATATTTGAACAAGAGCCCCAAATCCAACCCAGTACATTTTTATGGGTTCTTGAGGTTTAGTCAGATTTAGAAAAAAACATCTGCACTTAGATACCGCAACATTTTTCCTTTCAAATTATTAGCATAACACTAAATGTAACTTTGTCCAAATGATGCCTGTGATACCATTTTGAAACAATTTATAATAGTTTAACTGTTTCCTGAATACTTAAATGATAGCAGGAGAAAAAAAAAAAAAACAATGACAGTATATAGTATTTGAATGTAAAAGAAGATCTTCGGAAAAATAAAAAAAACTACCTATGACATCTAAGACAAAATTATGTTGCAAAGCTTCGTGACAGTGGTAAACTTGATTTAAGATGGAAAATATATTGTTGAGTATCTGGAATGCATCCTAAAATTGAATAAAAAAATCAAAGTTACTGTTTCAGCATAGTGCTAAAGTGCCATTCCTTTCATTTTTGCTACTATTCTTCTGGTGTTAGCAGAAAGAACAGAAATATATAGGCATGTATGTAAAGATTAAAATCCCAATCACACAAATATAAGCTGAGCCTAACTGTTACCCAACTAAATCCTTCCAGTTACTGCATGGAAACTTGTCAGAAATGCAACAAAAAGAAGTTGAGTGAAATTAGAAAATTATTGGCCAAGATCTTTGACGAAACGGTCTGGACTGAAAGATCAGTTTTTTTCCAATTAGTGAACACGCCATATCTAAGCATGAAACAGATTGCGTTGACCACAACAATCGTGAAAGTTGTTGCAGAGATCAGACTCGAAGGCAGCAAATTTCAGAATTAGTGCAGTATTTAAAAAGGGAGTTAGAGAAAGAAAATACAAGGTGCTAAAAAATCTCAACTCTATAACAATTTCCTCTTTGCTGTCTGCTATCTCTCAAAGATGCAGCATGAACTGCTGCTCCTAACAAAATTATTAATAACTGCTTCCAGCAGGAACGTTTGACAAAAGATTTTTGAGTGGTGTTCTTATGACTTATTTTAAGGTTTGGGATCAGCCTAAATCTGTGGGTTACATCTCTACACAAAGTGGACTGAAAGGGAACCACACAGTTCTAATCAGTCAGTATATTTACATGCACATCTAAATTGAGCTTTTGGCAAAAATTGGACTAATTACATAACCAGAATGGGAACCTTTATCCTAGCTCAGAAAATCGACTTATTGAAAGAAGTGTGTTCACCACAGCGACGTTAGGCGGCCACATGTATCCTTTCACACAAATGGTAAACAAATGCTGGCAGATGTGAGGCAGAAAGAGAAAAAGCAGGATATGCACAATAAGTAAGGAAATGGAAGACAACACCGCTGCAGCACTGTACATTTAGTAAGCATTGTGCTATTTGATTGTGTTACACTCATTGTTGCAGCAGTGTTTATGTGTACTGGTGTTGTTACTCCCTCCCGCTGTCTCGTCACTTCCAGTGAGAAGCTCGGCTGAAATTTGATTTTCTAATTGCATTATTTGGCTGGGTTACTCGGATTATTCTAATTCCAGTTTGGTTCGACTCCAGCCAGACTAAGGTGTATACATGCTTTTCAAAAGTCTGATTTCATTTGGACTAAGGCAATAATTTTGCTTTCTTTTGCTGCATGTAAATGCACTGAGTGCATCTCTAATACGTCTGTCCATTACAAGATTAATTCTACATTCTTCAGCTTAGTGGATAGTACCAACCTTAATGTTTTTATTATAATTTGGTCTTTCCACCACACTGAATTTTATGTGTGACCATGTAGAAACAGCAGAGGTAAGTGTAAGAGCAGAATAGCTACTTGTTATTTTAACAGAGTTCATATGGGGAAGTCCAGCTGCTTCCACCAGGTAATATGCTTTGTATTTCAGAATGTCAATGGAAACCTGGACAATGCTGCAAAAACGCACCAACACCCACACGGCTTCCACCTATGTATGTAGGATGACTAGCTAATCAACTGTCCCCAGGGGATTAGGCCACTCCACACTGTAATTGTGTTTGCTGACCCAACTGCTAACCCTATCGGATCCTGGGAAAATGTCAAACTGTTGGTCCCATCCATCGACTGAAGATCACTGTAAACAGGTAACTTTTAATGGTCCTGAAGATTAGACCTAACATCTCACAAGTATGAAAGATGTTAAAGACTTAACATGTCCCCCAGGTTAATCTGGACCTGGTAAAGGCTTACCTTTGGCATGGTATACCCCAGGCACCATGCTTGTTGGTGAGGATGTTGACGATTTTCTGCTTGAGCTGGTTAGCTGTGACATGATCTCTATGCTTAGCAGCACTTATCAGGTGGTCACACATCTTCTCTTCTTCTTTTCTGTCAGCAGCATATTGTTCACAGCTGGACTGGTGTACATAAACAAAGACAAAAATAACAGTGTTAACCTTTGTTTATAGGGTCCTTTCACAGAAGCCATGCCTGACATTGAACTAACACCATTCAAAAAGATTATATTTGAATAAAGTCAGAATAATATATTTCTTCTAATAGAGCATTTGTCACAATGAGAAATGTTATGGCTTCATTCACCACACTTGAGTGCACAAAGATATTAGTGGACAGTTGAGAGATGTATTTCTGCTCCCTTAGAGGGGTGTTGTAAATCATGGCAGGCACATGAAGGTAGTTCATTCTTAAACTGCAGACAGATGAGGTTCCCTGCTAGGTAGCTGTGGAAGGTGCTATTAGAGAAAAAAATGCTAATAGTCCCACAAAATATGGTCCATCACTGTTTACAACGCTATACTGACAATATTTCAAGGAGTGTTAAATGTCCCGCAGTACTGGAATTGTGGAAAATATAGCAATATGGCGTTTTTCTAAAAAATAATACAACTAGAACACACATTCAAAAAATACCTAAAGAAAAAAGAAAAAAAAAGAATAAATTGCCATATTAGCGTAAAATAATTTTCTTGTTTTTGGGGCAGTAGAAGGGTTCCAGGTGGCTGAAAGTAAACTAGAAAAGCTATTGCCTTTGCTTCTAAAACAAGATTGTCTTACTCTTCCACCCTGAGGGAACTCTTGCTAATATTCACAATCTAATTTGCTAACAGAAGCTGGAAGTTAATTGAATTTCCTGCTTTAAATTTGAATTCTGTCAGACACTATACTTCAACATATTCCTCATAAAGCAAATAACTCAATTGCTGGCTGTCATCTTGCATTACCACGTGACTCTGTGACAAATATCAAACATTATTTATCACTTTAAAGCATATGACGCTTCTCCTTGACACCAGCTTAATTGTAAAAATGTCTTATCTGTAGCCTGAATCTTCAATCATGGAGAGTGGGTAATAAAGTAACGTCAGACCCAGATGAAAAGTGTAAGCTGTCTGGAGTTGGCAGACAGGACGAATAGAGCCAGGTACACTACCCCCCCTTCCCTTGACATGGCATATCTAGTCGTCTCTTCCAGTTTATCTAGCAGGTCAAGGATCCTCAAGAACTGTATATCAAGAAGCTGCTTGTGGCTGGCTGCTTTTCTAAGATAAGAAACATGTCATTGCTCACATGAACAAGCTGTTTACAGAGGTGAATGAAGTGTCTGACTTTAGGTTTGTAGGGGAGCAAACATACATTCTAATGTCTTGCAAAGTATTCTCACCTATTGAACTTTTTCACCTCTTCTCACTTTAGAAATTAAACTTTAAGGTTTTAATCAGGATTTTATGTGATGAAAGAACCCAAAGTAGTTAAAATTGCAAAGTTGGGAAAGGTATTTTTTTAACTAGACAGAACATTTTTTTTTTTTACAAATATAATACAGAAAAGTATCACATGAGTTGTTAATCATCGGTGTTTACTTTGACATCCTAAAATAAAATCCAGTGCAACCGACTGCCTTTGGATGAGTTTATGGATGTGGTGGTGGCAGTGTCATACTGTGGGGATACTTTTCTTTAGCCTGGAAAACTGGTCAGAGTTGATTGGGAGAGCTAAATATAGGACAACCCTGAAAGAAAACTGGGGTGGAAGTTTACCTTACAGGAGGGCAAGGGCCCCAAACATTTGGCAAGGGCTACAACAGAATGGTTAAGATTCATGTGTTTACACATGTTAGCATGGCATAAAACCAACTAAAATCGGGTGCAAGACTTGAAAGTTGATGTTCATAGAGATTGCCCATCTATTCAGAAGTTGGGCTGTTTTATAAAAAAGAACTGGCAAAAGTTTCAATCTCTAGATGTGTAAAACCAGTACCAAGACTGGTAGTTGTACCTGCAGCAGAAAGGGGTTGTAAGGATTATTGACTCAGGGAGGCTGACGCAAATACATGAGAAATTTAGAATATCTATTTGTGAAAAATTGTGAAGATCACCTTTCCTTTTTCTTCCACTTTATCAATCAACATTTCAATAAATACAACAAAGTTTGTGGTTGTAACATGGCAAAGTGTGGAAAAAGTTAAAAGGGTATGAATACTTTTAAAAGGCTGAGTGTAAATCCTGTTTTTTCTAATAATACTTTCTAAACTTTAAATAATCAATTAATTTTAATTGCATTATCACAAATTGTTACTAAAACAAGCTAATTTAGACACATTTGTCATATTTTCTTTAGCTAAAGCTTAGATTTATATTATGTTCCAAATGTAGTTTGAAGGAAGTGCACTGATTATACACTTAATAGTAATCCCTGGAGTTAGTTTCTTCAAAGTTCGTTAATTAACATTGCTTGAATATCGCTTGGCTATCACTAACAGCTTCCCTTTATAAGAATTGTAGTGGTGAGGAGTTAATCTTAAAATGACACAGAGTGTAATTGCTCATTAGAAGACTGATAGATTCTACTTTTACCGAATACAAGAAAATTTGGAGCAGCTTTTTTTTAAAATAGCACCATTAAAGCTGGGGCCCGGAAAATATATTCAATGTATGTATCAAAGTTTTATAAATCTTTAAAATAATAGTGTGGTTCAATACTATGATAAAAGGCTTCCTAAGTCCGCCTTCCTCCCATAGACCCCTATACATTTCACACTGACCGCCAAATGTTTTTAGCCAATAGAATTCGAGTTTCCGCCTTGTCAGCTGTCAATGAACGTGCATTCGCATCACGAAAACCTGTGAAGATGGGGGCATGCACACAGGCTGTTTACAGTCACCATATTGGAAGAGAGCATCAGTCATGGACAAGTCACTCACCTCTGAAATGCCCATAACAAAAATCAAAGGTGCGGGGGGGATTCAAAAAATCTCCCTCTCCCTCAAATACTCCGGACAGTGGCTTTAATAGTAAAAGTCTCTTTTTTCGTACAATTACATGCCAATCATTGATAGTGTTGGCATTCAATTTCATTATGGAATTAAAGCTGATACCTCAAACTCTGCATGTTTGTGGACGTCCTCAGCTCGCTGTCTGTTCAGGATGAATTCAGCTTCATTGGCAACACGAACAATGTGGTCCTTCATGGCATGGCACAACAACCTTTAACAATGCACAGTAACACACGTTTTTTACAAACATAATTTAAGAGAAAATATGAGCAATATAGCTAAAAGGAACACATTTTTGTACAATTAAAACTCACTATCATTATAGCCGTGCTGTAAAGGTCTCAGAGATTTGTTATACAACATTAGTAAACAAACAGCATTATCACCATGCAGGCTTTTGGCGGCGGCTTAGACATCTCAAGGGGTCCATCACTTCTGTAAACCTAACAAGACATGGCTATCCATCTAAACTGGCAGGCTGGGCAAGGAGGGCATTAATTAGGGAAGAAGCAAAAAAGACATTGGTAACTCTGGATCAGCTGCAGAGATGCACAGCTCATGTGGAGGAATCTCCTGACCTTGAAACTCTTTGTGGTATGCTTCACAAATCTGGCCTTTGCAGCAGAGAGGTAAGAAGCAAGAAAGGTCACGTAAAGAATACAAAAAAACCTATGAAAAGGTGCTCTGGTAAGATGAGACCAAAAGTGAACTCAAAATCTATCTGAAGTTTGTAGTAGTAATGTTTCAAAATAAAAATACAATCAAGGGGTGTGAATATTTTCACAAAGCCCTGTAAGTAATTGGCCTAATTTCCCTGTGGTGTACAACACTGAAAGTGAGTGACTGATTTCTGAAACAATAACAAAAGACGTCACAATTGAAGCCTGTTTTACATAGTTCCATTTATTTTTTAAAGCAAAATAATATATTCACCCAGTGCCTGCAAAACTGATAAGGCTCACCTAAAAGTTCTAGGGTAACAGCTCCTATCAACGTTTAAATTGTATAATCTTAAAAAAAAGCTTTAGCAAATAAATTCACTGTGAATATGTTGTAGATTACAACCTATTTCACACACCATTAGGCAAGTTTTGTTTTAATTAAAACAGGTCTTGTTCTCCTCTAGAGCTTCATACAGACATTACCATTGGCTTCTGTCCCCAAAGAGAGTCATTAATCTGGAGACTACAGTCATCAGCTGCTCTTCCCTCTTTAACTGTTGACGAGCACCCATTAACAGACAGGAGTTCACAGTTCAAAGAGAGAAGCTGACAACATGAAGCTTTGTTTCGAAACCAAGAATAGATGAGAAAGTGAGTTGACAAGTTACAGTCGGAGATGGAAAATAGATATATCAGTTATCTACCAGGTATTTCTGTTACATGCACAAAAAGCACAAAAAAAAAGCAGACCACAAAACACCCAACCTTTCCAGAAACAGAACACAGAGTGCATGAAGAAAACATTTCAAAGCTGAAAGTGAAGACTTCACAACTAAAAACTTGTTTTTGTGGCCATTTGTGGCTTTAAATCTGTAAAGCTGTTTTTTTCTTGGTTGTTTTTTTTCACTGTTAATCTTTGGGATTATCTGTTACTGAAGTTGATTTCAGATTCACTGCATATGTTAAAATATCTAATAGAAAGAAAAAATACATGAATTCATTTTCAAATAAGTACGGATATTTTTCTTTTAATTATTATTAAACATCCAACAAAAAATGCTGACAAGGCTCCAGATCTCTCTTAAGGTCTATTGACATTATAAAATAACCACATAACCCATCTATTTAAGGCATTCTCTCTGTGTTTGATAGGGGCAGCTGCATAATATATTTAAAAAAAAAGTACATCCAGCAGGAACAACGTCAGTGTCAGCCACGCCTTGTAAAGCAAACGGATTTACCAGCCGGTTCCTGTAGATCTGTCTAGTTAAGCAGGTTAGGTGTACACAGTCTAGTGTAAGACTGAAAAATTATGCGTCTGTCAGCAGCACCCTGGACAGCGCCGTGTGGCCCCACTAACTGAACTTCTTTGTTCTAAGGCCAGCAGGGGACACAGAGAAACCTGCTTGGGCTGAGGGTAGAGCCTGGGCATGCAGCAGGATGGGCCAGATGGGTCAACAGATGGACAAGGAGGCTGAGCTGCCCCTGATCTGCTCAGAAAACCTCGAGGCTGGCCACACCCAAACAGGGAAAGAGAGAAAGAAGGAGAATTGAACAAATAGAGGCAGACAACACAAGAGATGCTCTCCAGTGTTGTTATTCCTAATTCAAGTAAAACAGCTTATTTGCCTTTAGTCCTAACTAAGAGCTCAGAGATTTAGGGCTAATCTACTCTGCTCCACTTGGCTGAACAACCTCTTTATGGCTGCCAAGAAGAAAATGATAATAAACTATACATACTAATAATAAATGTCAACATAAAACCCCTGCTTGGGTGCATAAATTTAAAGTTAATGGTTGCATTACCTTCCTTCATTTATTAGTTCAATGAAAGCGAGGCCAGCGTTCTTCTGAATTGAATTCTGCCATTCCTGAAACAAACAGAGATAGTCATGGAGTATTTAAAAACAGTATAAATATAATAAAGTAAAAGTATATTTTAAAGCCAAAACCACAAAATATTAAAGTAGAAGACGAGGTACTATTTTGATTCACTATGTAACTAAATCTTTTTTTTATGCATATTTCAAGTGTAATTTAGATTACATCTCATAGCTTGTAATTCAAGTAGGTAAAGAAAGCATTTAGTTGATATATCCTTTGAGGAAAAAAAGTGATTTCTATAAAAAGCTGAAATTCTGCACCACATGTGAGGTAACGCTTTCTTCCTCTGTGAAAAGATCTGTAAACACAGGAGAGATGTAATTGTGGGATGAAATTTTATCCTCTCGCTTAAATACAGCCATTTCCTCTGTCCCTTACAGTGACAGATTACTGAGCAGACTCAGTGCGCCCTGAAGTGTGCTCCTGGAACGGATCCGAGCAGCGGCCCGGCTGGAGTGCCAGCACTTGCTGTCTCACAACAGGCTCTGGAAATGATTAAAAAGCAGTTTGAGAGTGTGCCTTTCACTGTGGGAAACTCAGCTTTCCTCTAACCTTTCTGAGGTGCAAATGAAAGAGAAAACAGAGAAGGCCACGGTTTAAAAAAGGGGGTGGAGGCAGAAAATAAAAAGGAAACTCTTTCAGTTCCCAAAGGTTTTGAGCATATATGTATGTCAAGGCTGTCTAAAGATAAGAACCTTTATATGTGCTCAGCAATCACACTGAGTAAATAAATGGTCATAAACATACAATACCATGACACATTTTTTGTGTTTCTGGTGTTTGTGACACTTAAGGTTCCAGGTCATAAAACATATTTATATAATATAAAGGTATAAACAGAGTTAGTTAAAAATGCAGTTTTCAAATAATGATGATTTCATCTGTTAAAAGAAAAAATGGCTATCTAACAAACCTGGGCCTATGTGAACACTGTTGCCCACCCTTGTTAAATCATGACTTAACTTAATTCCCACCTTTTGAAGTGTTTTGGATCACTGTCCTGTCACATAACCCATGTGTGCTTAAGCTTAAAGTGCTCATGACATAAGTTTTTTAACAGTAAAACAGAAAATGAAAAAATATACATCTTACTTAACCTTTTCTTTGGCCCAGTTCAATTCATAACACGATAGTAACTTAATAACAGCAAGCCAAAAAGTTAGTTTTCTTGCCACACTGTGCGTCTCGACAACCTCCATATTGTCGTGACGTCACTGGCAGTACCGCTGCCTCCTGCAGCATTGTCAACTTAGATTTTGTTGCTATATTAAGAGACTTTTTAAACCCCTCTAGCGACTATTTTTCAGAAAACTGACTAACGACAAATCTTGCAACGTTTTTTGGTGTTATTGAAGACTTTTGAAGACTCTGATGTGAAGCACGTATCCTTACTCCTATCATTGTGCAGTAAATGTAAAAAGGCTGTCTTTCTTGAAGATGGCTCAGTTTTGTAACCTACATGAGGCTATGAATGGTGAGTCGGACATTATATTTCTTTCGCTGTGTCTACCGTTATGATTGTATCCTTGATTAGCATTCATTAATGGAATCACAAGACTCTTAGCTTTCCAATGCTCTTTATTATGTATATGTACATAGAAGTTGGTCGAGAAGATCAGCAGATTTAAATCCGGAAGTAGGGAATGTTCTGCCTGCGGGTAATAAATATAGAAAAATCACAACTGATCAGTTATTGTTAGATTCTGTATAGATCTAGCATGTCATTATTCTCAAATAAGAGTGATTGATTCAGATTAGACTTCATCTAGATCCACTATAGATATAAATGACTTCTAATATAATCTACTGTACACAGTAGATCTATATTTTTTCTATTTATTGCATTTATTATTATATTATTATTATCATTATATAATGTTCACATGACAAATATAGATGGTTAATTGCTTTACTTTAGCTTATTTCAAAGTGTGCCAAGCACAGCATCTGTTGGTGCCCGCTTGTGTCTGGTTTGACGCATCTTTTTTGCCCAATCTTCTCGACAAACTTGATTTTTTGGAAACAGTCGATTTTTCAATGGTGCTTTTCAAATTGTGAGCCAGTCTCCATACACAAACACACTTTTCGAGAAGTTAATTTTATTTTGGTTATATCTCATATGACGATTGTAATGAACAATACATGAAAAATTGGGTCATGAGCACTTTAAGGTCACAAACTGACAGCTGGACACTGTCCTTCAGGGCTTTGCAGTAGAGACCAGAAATCACTGTCCCATTACTTCAGTAAGTCATCCAGATCATGAAGCAGCCAAGCAGTACCAAACCATCCCAATACCACAAAGATTTCTAACTGTTGATTTGTTTTTCCTGAAATGCTGTTAGTTTTTCTCCAGATATAATAGGATGCACATCTTCCAAATATTCATCTTTTGTCTCGTCAGCCTTGAGAATTGTTTTCCAACGGTTGGATCAAAATATTCTTGCTAAATGTGGGACTCGCCTTTAGGCTCTTTTTGTTCAGAAGTGGATTCTCCCTGAGAAGTCTCCCTTGGATGCCTGTTTTGCTCTGTTTTTTGTTATTGTAGAGTAATGAACTCTGACCCAAACTGAGGCAAGTTAGGCTTGCAGCGCTTCAGATGTGCTAGATTGGTTCTTTTGTGATTTGATCAATAGGTTGTCAATGTGCTCCAGTTTCATGGCTTAATGGCTCTAACTGTGGTTCACTGAAGTCCCAAAACCTAAAAATGCCTTGGTACCGCTTTCCGGACTGACAGATGTTTTTAAATTTGTTTCTTATCTGTTCTTACATTCCTTTAGATTAGGGCATGGTGCGCGGTCTTTTGAGATCTTTTAGCCTACTTCATGCTGTGAGACGGGTTCTATTTACGCAACTCATGATTCTACAGATCTGAAAGCAATTATACCCAGGTGTGGCTAGTGAAGCTGAATTCAGGTTTCCAAAGAATGTGGGTAAGCAAAGGTGATTCAAGATTAAAAAGCAGGCAAGTATATCATCACAGTTGTTCCCTCAATGAATTAAATAATCACTTGAAAACCACTTTTTGTATTTATCTTAGTCTGAAATAAAAAATTGAGTCATGATCTAAATGATTGAAGTGTGGCAGAAGTAAAAAACAGCAGAACTCTGTAAGGGGGCAATTACTTTTTCACAGATCTGTAAATGTAAAATAAAGCAGATGCAAAACAGTGACAAACTCTTTACTATCTCTGTCTGTAGACTGTTAGCAGCCTTCCTTGTGTATATCAGAATAACTGACACTGACATTATTATGTATGGGCAAATGCTTTTGTGAACAGTTGTCGTGACTGACACATTCTGGTTCATGCAAGACTACACAGTCTGACCCCATGATGCTTTAAGTCAGCGATATGGTGCTGACAAACTGCTGAGCATCTGGGCTCCAAATGTTCTCCATGACCTCCTTTTTTCACATACAGTATCTGCCTAGAAATAGGCTGTTGTTGATTTCGACAGGGATCATGTATGCCCAGTCGTCCAAGGTTTCACTCTCACCGCGCTCACGTGACAAAAATAAATACGGAAATCAAGGCAGATGTGACACTCAGGGAGATGCCAGGAAAGTGGCAGCGGGTCAGTGGAGGTAAGGCATGAGCGAGTCAAATTTGCTATCTTGTCTAAGGAATGTATGTTGACAGCTGAGATAGCACTTCAGAGAATCTTTTTTTTTCTTTTTTACAAGAGAGAAAAACTCGCAATAGTGGCTGTCTTTGATTGTGAATATTAAACAAAAACAATTCTGTTGCCCACTTGAAGTGAATTAGGCCTGACATGCACACCCTTAAAAAGATATGACCCTTGATGTAAACTACAATGTGGCACCTCTGGTTAAAGTTACTTTATAAAAAAATATTTAAAGCTGCATCAAATACAAACTTTATAAAAAAATATAAGAATATTAAAAAGCTTATTAGTGATAAAGAGCAATCAAGGTCTTGCATCATAAAGAAATGTTTTGACATTTTTTGGTCTAGGCTTTGAAAAAAAAACACAATTGGCAAAAATCCCTAAACTCCCATCCCAGTAAACAGCTTTTAGGTCTTCAGAAGAATCCCTACCCTCCCACTTTCATCTTCCTGAAATTCAGCAGGGCTTTAAGTATTTGTGGTGTTTCAATCCAACCTGTCAGTATGTGGGAGCCTTTGCTTTTATCTGCTCAGCTTTGCTCTGTTATAGTCTCCACATCTGGGGGCCTTCCATCAGTAAATCTCTGTGGCTCCACTCTGGACCCCCCCCCCCCACCTTTTCCTATATGTTTAAGCTGTTACAAAAAAACAGAGCTGCTTGACCTTTTCATTCAGCTGCCCAGGCTGAGGAAAGACACACAGTGTCTGCAGACGAGGCCAGTTGCACCATGATTGCCGTGATTAGTATGCATAAATAAGAAAAGGCAGATCATTAGCACTAATTTATTCATAAAACTGACAGTCCACAAAACAGAGAAGGACTAAAGGTCAGCTAAATGCCCTACTGGCTGTCCTAAAACATTAAAGCTGAAATATGTGAGGAATGTGTCAAAGTTGGCATGTCGTGGAGATGTCAGCCAAAACTCAAACTGCATCAGGAAAACCTGCTGTGCTGTTTAAAAGACACCTGAGATGCTCCCAAAGATATTAATTAGGAGCCTTTTGCAAAGTAGTTTTGAGTCAATACACTTAAACTGACTTTGAAAAGTGTTAAAATCATAAAGAAGGGATGCAAAACTGTCAATTCTTAATCTGTTTAATTTCTTAAACCATAGCTGTCTGCACAATAAAAACAAATAATTAAGTGGTTTCAGGGACTGTCAAAGCCATTTATGGTCCTAATCTTATATTCATCAGATCTGCTTTTATTATAGGACATCCAGGTCACTCATGTCTTCTAGAAAATGGTTACTATGGTGTCTTTTTTTCCAAAGTAAGAACTATAAGGCACAGCAAAGCATCATTTTCTGATTACTCCCCCACCAGTGAAAAAAAACCTTTTATGAAGAACTAAGGGCAGTAGAGTCAACCTACTTTTCTTTCCTGACTGATTTTTATCTGGCATTTAGAAATTAGGAATATTCAACCTCATTTAATTTAGTTAAATTAGGTTGGCTTCATATAGAAATTGTAAATTTTTTTGGGCTATACATATTTTTGTTTTATTGTTGTGATGATGGAATCTTTATGACTTTAAATATAATCCTTTTTGTATTTTCGTTTTTCATTTTTTTATGTCTACCTCTGGTGTTACCATACTATTAACACAACTATGTTTCCTCAGTGCAACATCACCTCTCTTCAGTGTGTTTTCTCCATGTGCTAACCCCTCTTTTTTTGTTTTGTTATTTTGTTAGTGTTCGAGACTGAGCAATGCTTGTCACAGATATAATCACAGGCTGATGAATGCATCAGAGGATAAACTGGACTCAGGGTTTTGCCAAATGACCCTTCAAAAAACAGTATTTAACCAGCCCCCTTTTCCTTGAGCCACATCTTAAATAAGAAAAAAAAAAACCCCATTACAGCATTATTATTTTTAAATTGTATTAGCTGCTAAGATAAGTGGATTGATTATGAACACAGGAGAGTTAGGAGGTAATACCTCATCCCTAGTTGAAAGGCTGTAGACACCAAGCTATATAGCCCAGTTTCAAGGTCTTATGGTCTGATCAATATCTCAGCCTGGGTTTCATCCCCAGAGCCCCTAATGGCAGGAACCTCTGGAGCCTCAGTAATGCTATCTGTTTAAAAGGGGGATAGACTCAGGCCCTTAACAGCACGCTGACGCTTTCATCTGCAATAAATCGTAGAGCTGGAAAGACAGCTCACCATAGATACTTCACAGACCAAGAAACATCACAAAAAGTAGTCCTTCAAAAACTATCACAGGAGCAATAATAACTCAGTGCTGGCTGCCCCTTCTATGCACATTTTTTGTAGAAAAGATCCTGAATAATGGCCTCCATATAACATAGGCTGAGCTACCTGCTGCACAGTGCTTTGGATTTTGGATACCACGGAGAGCACACAGTGGCGATCTACCTCCTCCAGTCTCAGGCCCTGCAGTCTGGATCCACAGAGAGGCACCAAGTAATGGCTTCCTTATGGGCTCCTGATGCAAGAGTGATGGGCTGACAAAAGGTATGTTAAATATCTCCTGTTGTAACTGCTACATCAGGGCTCTGACCTTCTCTAAAACATGGGCTTAACAAGGGATTCAGAAGGTCAGCTCAGAGGTGATCAGTCACTTGCAGGGACATGAGGTGGGGCTTGTTTTCTTAAAGGAGAGTTTAGGATTAGTGCTGCCGGGTGTAGCGAGAAAGTCATTGGGTTGTCAGAAAGCTGTATGCCTCTGATTGGTTTGGGAAGTTTGCTTGGAGAAAGTGAACTGAAATGATATGCACATGATAGCCTAAGCTCCAAGACAAATACGACAACTGATTCTCTAAAAAAAAATTAGGGAAAAAAGAATGGCTTGTAAGGAAGGATGGGGGAATATAAAAAATCTCACCTGAGAACAAAGAAGCATGACGAGCTCCACGACTGATGTGCTTGACTTCATACATACGAGACCTATCAAGACGTCAGATGAAAAGAGTAGATATGAACCAGAAACATAAGCAGATGTGTTTCAAACAAAGACACTTTGAATATCAATATTTACAGCATTGGTTAAGACAAAAAATGATGCCTTAAAGATAAACAAAGTATTTAGTGTGACACTGACATTAAAATTTCACCTGGTGGAGCCACTGGATTTGGCTTCAAACTCCAACTGTGTTTCCAATTTGCTATTAAACTATTTAAGCAACATCTGTAATAGATGAGCATTCGTCACACATCTACCACATCTACATTTACACATTCCACACGCTCACAGCAGACATTCACAGCTTCTTCCCAAACCTCCATCCTGCAGACGGTGAGCCACCGAAGCAGACAACTCTAATGAAACATAGACAGGTGTGAAAAGCTCATTTGTAGAAACAGTGCCTGCAACTGGTTTTATATTCTGCACCTTTCTGCTGCACCTGAAGAGAATCATGAGAGGTGCAATCAGCAGTGAAAGTAACTCTAAAGGACTAATTAAAGATGAGGCAGACTAAAACTCAATTTTGTACCCATGCTTTGGTTTAAAAGATGGGGTTGGGTGATATAAGAAATTACAGTGCCTTGCAAAAGTGTTCATCCCCCTTGAACTTTTTCACATTTTGTAAAAGACAAAACTTTAAAGTATTTTACATTATTTTAGTTTATTATTTTCAAGTGGAATTAAAGTGATGAATGGTTTTTAAGACGCGTTACAAAACAAAAAAAATGAAAATTGGGGCATGTATTTGTATTCAGTCCACTTCACTGTCATATGGCTAAATAACCATAAGAAGCCACTTGATTAGTAAACAGAGTCTACCTGTGTGCAACATATTTTCGGTGTAAATGCAGCTGTGAGGGTCGTGAAGGTTTGTCAGAGAACATCAGGGAACAAAAACAATCATCAAGACCAAGCATAACACCAGACAGGTCAGATAACACATTGTGAACAGGTTTAAAGCAGGGTTAGGTTATATAACATAACATTAATATTCAATCCATCATCCAAAAATGAAAAGAGTATGGCACAACTGCACAAACCTACCAAGACATGGCCACCCACGTAAACTGACAGACTTGGCAGAGAGAGCATTAACCAGAAAAGCAGCCAAGAGGCCTGTGGTGGCTCTAGAAGAGCTGAAGAGACCTGCATCTCAAGTGGGCGAGTCTGTCAACACGACAAGTAAAAGAAGAAAGCCATTATTGAAAAAAAGCCATAAAATGTCCTGTTTGCAATTTCGCACCAGTAATCATAGGGAACACAGCAAACACTGAATAGGGTTGAGACTAAAATCTTTTGAAATGTTTTGCCTACATATGAAATGGTATGTGTGACACATTGTTTTGAATGTAACTCACTCTGCTAAAGGCTGAGAAAACCTGAGACTGCGATGGAAATGTATGTTCCAGCAGTACAAAACAAACCTAAAATCAAATCAAGAGCTGCAACAGAATGATTTTGATGTCAGTATTTTCATGTGCTAGAATGGTCCAGTTAAATTCCAGACGTGGATCCAATTGAGAATCTGTCCATAGTCTGGAAAATTACCATTCACAGACCCTCTCTTCCAATCTGACTGAGCCCTAGCTAATCTGCAAGGAAGAACAGAAGGAAGAACATATTTTCGGAAAAATGGTAACATACCCTAAATGACTTGCAGCTGTAATCACAGTTAAAAGTGGTTCTGCAAACTATTTCACTCAGTTGGGCTAAACACAAATACACACCACAATAACGGGGTTTTTTCCTTCCATTTCACAGACATGGGTTTAATTTCTGAGGGAATTTCACCCATTTTCCAAACATATTATAGTTTGTTGGTGTAACAACAAAATGTGAAAACAACAAGGTGTATGTGTACTGTAGGTGTAATACATTTACAAAATACTGTTTAATATTTCTAAGTAACTCGTGCTAAATTGAATCATCTTAAAATATTATAATAATCATTCTACCTCCCAAGTAACAACTTAAAAGTTTAATTTACATTAAAAAATAAATGTGTAAAAAGCATAATCTTTGTCGGTTAAATGCAAAAGAAAGAAATATATATATATATATATATATATATATATATATATATGAAAAAAGAAACTAGCACTTCAATGATACTTTAAATGCTTAAAAACTCTTTTTAAATTTCATAGCTGGACTAAAGTTGAGGATGCAAAAATAATATGGAGCTATAGTTTCTAAATCTATTAACATCGCCTTTTTTAATTGAAATAATATAGCAAAATAAAAATAGATTGATCATTTAGTGATGTCTTTTTCTTGATCTGTTTAAGAGCGGAAGCTATCCAAAGGAACATATTGTAAGTACTCTGAGAGGAAGTGACCCTTCTCTTGTACATGGAGTGCCACGTTTGACCCCTTGTTATAGCAGTGACATGCGAGCCATAAGTCAGTCCGGTCTGACAAGGGAGTCAGGTGGCCGACTGACCCTGGCCTTGTGCTGGTAGACAAACTAAATGCATTCTATTTAAACACTCCCTGCCAGTCCTTTCCTGTAAACAGCGCAGGGTTGAGGCGCGGGTGAATGTGGCATTGTGGGGTGATGTGGCGGCAGGCTGGGCCACTCAAGGGACAGCGAGAAGCAGGCGGCAGGCATCACAACAGCAGCAGTGTTCGTGCACAGCCCTTACCCACCAGTGTGAAGCTCTTAGTACACTCAACATAATTGCTGCAGTGACCACACATCTGAAAAGGGGGTGAAGGAACAGGGTGAGGGACAGGGGCACAAGGGGCACAGGAGGGCTTGACCCAAGGCAATTTAAAAGAGTGATGGATGGGTGGTAATTACTGGTAAATGGAGCGCCTTTGCACTGCAGCACAGTATTTCAACTGTGTGCCTGGGAAGGTCCAGGAAGAAAAGTAGAGAGAAACAGAAAAAGAGTACAAAATCAGCATGGGCACAAACAGACTGCAGCTAATAACACTCTGAGGTGGATCAACATGGCTAAACATTCTAAAAGCATCTAAGTTTAAGTGAGAAACCTTTGTACTTCTTATTTCAGATAAAGTTGTTTTAATCCAGGACGGAAAGTGCTTTTCACAGACTCAGACAGGGTTAAACATGTCTGGTGAAGAGCACAGAGGACCCAGCTGTCTATCTACGACCTTGTTTGTGGGGTTACAGTCTGCAGCCTGAGATCAGCCTTGGTTTGTCAGCTTGGTCAGTCTGCTGACAGACTGTGAGTGAAAGGGTAACAGACATATTCACACTTGTCAAGGCTTTGCTACCTGAGTTTTCTTTCCTCCCTCTTGACATTGAGCAAGGAGCTTCAGCCAAATGTCAACTAGAGACATCTTCTCAACATGTTTGTGGTGTAACCATGTTGAACAAGTGTAAAAGGTCTGGTTGGTACAATGTTTAAAATGAAATTTGGAAAGATTTTAGGAACTTAAAGCAGAGCTTCATTAATTTGTTTATTTAAAACGGTTATAAATAAATGAATCCCTTGTTTTAAAATAATTTAGATTGCTTTTCAATTTGCAAAGCCAACAACAATCTGAAAACAAAATTAGATTTTTTAAACTGTTACTAAATTCCATTTATTTTAATTTATGATACAGATAAAGCAGACACACTTTGTCAAACGAATTCTTAAAACACCAAGAGAGGGCCTTGTTTCAGTTGGCTTCCTTTCGCTGCATATACTGCTGAGTGTATGAGTGGTTTAACTTTACTTTTAAAAGAAAACAGCTTGGAAATGAGAAAGAATTGAAAATTATTTTGGCTTGCAAGTTAAAAGGCAAAAAAAGACCACAAATATAATTTGCACTGCGCACACCCAGGCAAACATTTGCAGACACAGTGTCGCACATGTACATACCGACTGAAGTGCCATCATGAGCTTGTGAATGCAAGCCAACGCCAGCCTGGGGAGCAGAGTGTATAAACTCTCTCATATGAGTCCATGAGGTTAGGCACAAGATGTTCTGAGATGATTCCAAGTTAAAGCTGAAGGAGGCTACATATAACCTTTACATAGCCACAGGATATAAGAGATCAGAACAAAGAGGCAGAGGTATTACGCTTCTCTGCAAACATTGTGTGAAAGATAAACAGTAAACAGGTTTTTAAATACGTGCTAGTTGAATACGCTCCTGTAATATGACATAAAACCTTTTGTTTTTTCTGTGTAATTTTGGGGTGAGCAACTGAAAGACCAGATTAGGGATGATTACTAGAATCAAGGTATCCCAACAATTGTATACAGTATGGATACATATTATTGTTATTATTCCAAAGGCAACATTTATTTAATGAGATGCTGGAGAATATGCCAGACTGAGATGAGTTTTCAATGGCTGAATGTAGCATAGAACAACACTGTATTACACCCTTCTCCTACCTGTTGCTGCACATTGCTCTGCTGGCTGAAAGGAGGCTCTTGTGCACAAATCCAGCTGTCTGGAAATCTTTCTATTCGTGTAAAACTTGGACAGTCATAGTGTGAGATCTATCACTCGTTTAGGTAAAGCTGTGAAGCAGTTAACTGCAACCCTGCTACTCGAGCAGATCGCACATTTTATTAAATAGCTAATAGCAATCTGTCCCAGTCTTTCACCAAAAGCAGCAGAACTGCAAAAAGATACAATATTATGAACAGTAAGCACTTGAAAACCTTTATGACAAATAGCATGTGTTCATTACATAAGTTGTTTTCAAAAATAAATAATTGTATACAAAAATAGTTTTTTGTAAAAAACAAAATAGATGGATCATGTTAGACCATGCAACCTGGGTATTTGTAATCAAAAGTATGCCATGGTCAAGTTTAATTCGAGCCCATGCTCAATCCAGGGTCAATTTATAGTATTGTTAGTTTACATTGACCAATGACCATATCTGTACTATACTTGCTGACACTTTTCATGTGGAAGGAGGATGTTTAATTGTTACTATTTTTCCAATTAAGCATATAAGTTTTTTTACTAACACTAAACATCTCCTTACAATCCTTGATTTCATTTTAGCCATTAAAAAAAAAAAACATCTAAGGGAAAATCAGCATTTTACTTTAACACACATATATATATATATATATATTCTATTTTTTTTCGTGCTCTATTTGACTGGTTGTGAATATGAAACAGTTTGCCTAGAAGTACTGCCATTAGGGAGCGACACGAAGCAAAAGAAAACACAGCTAAACATTTTCTGCTTGTGTGCAAATACGTAGCATGTTTTGTTAATGGTTTCTGCCGAGGGTGCACACATCAATGAAGAGCCGATGAGAATCAAATTGTACAATAGGAGGTTGACAAAGACAGGAAAGCACACAGAGTAACATTTAAAATATGACATCTATACCTTCAATTAGCAACTCTTGTCCATGGCTGCCCAGCAGAGTCCTTGACAGAAAGGGTGCAAAGTCCACAAAGATCTCTCTCAGCAAGGGAGCCACCTTCTCCAATGCTCTTTCTAATTTTGTAGTAATACTGTAAAATGAACACCAAATATAAAAGTCACAAAAGGACATTTAAACTGAAGCAAAATGAATATAAAGTTGTTTCCTAATATCAAGCTTAAGACAGAAAAAATGACTAAATTGACCACTTGCACACTGCTGACAGCAGTCAGCAACACTCAGCCTTTCAGGCAGGTAGAGAAGGCAGTTATCAGGAGTACGGTTTCCATCACCAGAAATGTCAATAACAAAAGTTGTATGAACACATCTAAGCAGCTCGTTGATTTTTTTTTTTTGCAATATGTGTCCAGGGCTACAAGTGGGATCACAGTAATTCATCACTGGAGAAGAAGAGCCGTACAATAGTCACTACATGAGTCTGCCTGACATTATCAGAACACCTTCAGAAAATCAGTGATCTGGAGTCATGCAGCTATTCAACTCAGGCTGAATACAGAAAGAGATGCGAGTCAAGCCCCAGCTTATCTCTGTGCTCTTATGTGTACACACAAAGATAAAAAAAGGCAACCTCAGGAGAGCTCAAGCTTTTTTTTTATTCTTAAGATGAGCAAAAAGCAGATAGACAGAGAACGACAGGAAGGCTTGGTGTAGGATTTGGATGGATGTATAATGTAATCTGCCCCACAGCCAGCTGGGAAAACACAGCATAGGCATAGCACACTGGCATAAAAGGGAGGACGCAAACGGAAGGTTTAGGTGGCTCGCACAGATGCCCAGAGACATGGGCCTGCATCTCCGTAGGCTGCCTGTAATCCTGTCAGAGAGCTAAAGGGTTTGGGCTCAGACGGTGTCAGTTCTTTACGTAGTGGATTATGGTCTAGTTCACAAAAGATACACACAAAAAGAGAAGATGCAACCCTCGTGAACTAGGATGTGTCATCGCCAAAATAAGAATATCTTAGCAGAAAAATATATATTTTTTGCTAAAGTGTAGCAGTTTTTTAGCTTTACACTCATCTAAATCTGCAGTATTTCAGAGTCTAGCCAAGTGATGGTGGGTACTGCTGCCATGGATACCAAATGTTTATTCTTCAAACACAAGACTTGGGCAAAGAAATCAATCGAACGACTGTGGAGAAAGACCTCCGCTCTCAGCAGTTGGTGGGAGACGAGATGTTTTGGATGTATGAGGAGGAGACAAGGTCCCAATCAGATAAACCTGCAAAGCTATCCACATGTCCATTCCAAATTTTGCAGAAGTATTTATATATCCCACACTTTCTTTTGATATGCTATTTTGATCAAAATGATCAAATAAAAACAAAAATTTGAAAAAACCTCCAAATGCAAAGAAAGAAAGAAAATTCACGCAATTCTGAGGAAAAAACAAATCTATTTTAAAAAATATATATCGCACACACACTCAGCTTTGCGTCCATCAGATGGTGAAAAGATTAAAAAGCTATGCTGTACCTCATATTTTTGATCGTATCTTCAGGCATGGGGGCCACGGTTTGCACGGCAGGAAGATTTTTACTAGTCGCGCCGTTGACAAAACTGGAGGAAGACGAGGCAGAGGCAGAGGCAGCCTCAGCAGCTCCTGCAGGGAAACCAACACAAGCATGTAACATTTATGAAAGGCAAAACTATGTCCAGCTATATTCATTTTAAAGAACCTCTTGAGTTTTGAATTTCAAATGTTAAAATCCCATTTTAATATGTTGATATTTAATACAGTAAAACGCTAAACACCAAAATATATATGTATATATAATTCCAACAACAATAAATGTGGTCGCTATAATTAGGAAATGGGTTACAAACTAAAAACATCTAAAACAAAAACTAACACTAAAATGAAAAGTTGGATCTCGAGGGGACACCCAATACTGTTGCATCTTTCAAAAACAGTTAAACTCATCACTTACTCCCTTGCCTGCAGCAATTTCAAAAATATAAATGGCAAAGATTCAGACCATGTGCAAAAAATTTACTATTTACTAAAATGATTTTCTTATCGAAATTAACTTTCTGTATCAAAGCTGTGATTAATTCAAATGTGAAGGATCACATTTCCACGACAGCAAATAGTCATATCTAAAATATTCTGACTAAGAGGCTAAAATCAGGCAAAATAGACCATGGGGTCTGGGTTTTAACTGAAAGAAAGCATATTTTTATTTGGATACATTTCTTACATTCCTGAGCAGGGGCTCACTCAAAAAGGAGAGGAATTTCTTATTTCTAATATTAGCACGTTGAAAATGTGTTGAAGCTCCTAAAGATTTTAGTGTTAAAAGGATTCTGTGAGACTAGCAGACAACATAAGCTCCAAGGTGAAACCAGTTCAACAGAGAAGAGGGCCACGACAATCAGCATGACGGCAAGTGGAGAGGCAGGTAATGCAATCAGACAGGGGTGCATTTTACATACCACAAATATGCGTGCCAATTTATTCTCACTTTTAGAAAGGCATTAATTTACAGTATATTACAAACAGACTCAATCTGGGGCATGAGGAGGTACACTTGTTTGCAGAACAGTATTTTTGCAGTTAGTTGTGGGCTGATGTTGAATAGAGAGCAGAGAGAGCCATCTAGTGGTTTTAGAAAGCAAAGACAGGTTCAAGTGATCCAAAAGGCCAAAAATGTTTTGTTCCGATTCTTGTTGTGGCCTTAACAAAAACAAAAAAACAGACTGGGTCAGCAGGATGAAAAGCACACCTAAGGTGCTCTGAAGCGATAGTCATCTAAAATGTTTTCTATCAAAATGGAATGTAGTGGTTAAATTTTGTATGCTGTAAGCTCCAAGTCCCTTTTGTTACACCCACCGGTGGTGTTGATCATGCTTTTCGGGGTTGCAGAGGCAGCAGCAAAGATGTTGGGGGTGCTGCAACTTGAAAGCCCAGGGGAGGTGCTAGTACTGCTGGATCCCAGTGTGTTAACCGCAAAGCTGCCAGGGGAGGTTTTCTTCACAGGCACCACCACACTCCTACAGAAAAGAACAAGGAATGCATGCAATTAACACACACAAGTAAAAAAGCTGTGTGGACATTGCATACATAAAAAATACATGTAAAATGTACTTTACAGGTGTGATCTCTGCTGATTGAAAACATAAATACCTAATATTAAACACAGTAGAGAAGGCACTCTAATACAAGACTTATACTGTAAAACACTACTGAGATATCCATGTAGTTTAACTTATGGTACCCACTAGATAAAAATCTGTTGCACTGAGCACTGCACTGTTTGTGAAACTAACCTGTCTTCCAGAAATGCTATATTTAAACCACTAAATTAACATACAAAAAAATGTGCCAAAGAATCAAAAATATTTTAAGTAAGCATTTCAAGCTTTAGACTTCCAGTCTGAGATTTTAGTAAAACTTGTTTTAATTCTTCCTTTAATTGTGGGTTTTACTTTTAATACTAAAGATTTAACAACTTTTAAATTGCATTTCCAGTCATTCAAGCTAACATCAACTGGACTTATTATACAATTCATTAGTTTTTTCGCACACAGCCCTGTTTTCTGTTATTTTCTTCCTATATTTTCCTCTTTGTTTTTATGTACTGTGAAGTGCTTTGTATGAAGTGCCCTATAAAGTGCCCTATAAAAACAGATTTACTCAAGTCATTTAGAACATAGGATGTATAGCCTTTTTTCGTTCAAAAAGAGTTCATTTAAATTTTGTCAACGTTTTCCCTCAAATGAAAAGAGTATATTTTATATGAAATAGGAATAAAGAAATTACTGTGTTTAGGTAAGCTAAAGAGAAGTAGGGATGTTTTTCATATCCTGCTGCTTTTAGCTTCCGACAGCCTAAGCATGCCCACTCATTAGTCGGGGCATTTGAAAAGTAAACATCCTGACTTGTAACCACATCTTTTAACTTGTAGAATTTAAAAAAATATACTTGCATATACAAAAGAGACATAAGTAAATAAATGTAAAGGTCTGCCTTTGAGCCACTCCACTTTCTTTTAAATCTGCTTTTTGCTACCAGTTTACCTCTAACAGCGGCAAAAAACCCCAACAAAAAATACTTTCGAGAGAGGCTGCAAACAAACAAAAAATGAAATATACAACAACTTAAAAATGCAATTTTGTACTCATTCCACCCCCCAAAAGTAAACAGAAGTAATAAAGATTCATTTTGACAAGTAAAAAAAAAACAGTTCTCCAAAAAGAATTTTGTGATCTAGCTCACCATTGTTTTCCTTTTTAAAAACGCAAAAGAAACATTTTGTTTGGTACACTTTTAAGGGACACAGCACTGACACAAAATGTCAGACATAGTCAGATTCAGACTTATACAGCTAAGCAATGTTTTATAAAATAAATAATAAAAAAGTCTGGCAACTCAAACCTTCCAAACAGGGTGCCTGAAAAACCTGCTTAGAACTCTAAAATGTGAAAACAAATAATGAGAACAAAAGAAGATAGAAATAAAGACAGGTTTCCCACTTTTTAAAAAACATTTTCCGTCACTATGGTATGGGTATGGTAAGAAATAGAAGTAAGCAGTAGAATTTGGGGTCAGATCTGGAACAAAACCTGGGAAACATCCTCTTGTAAGACTGACCAACTTTACTGACCAGCCCTCAAAAAACTGCCCTCCCAATAAACTCAAGTCTCTAAATGTACATTTACTTGCGAGTCATGTGGAAAGATTTAGAAAAAATAAAACATTCCATTCTTTAAAAAAAAAACTTTAAATCATATATAAACAAATACAACAAAAACTCAAAAATAAAAAGGTCATTGTAAAATGTTACAGCTGAAGTCTAAGACCTGTCGCACTGGAAAAAAGGGGTTTTATACAAAGTAGCAACAGCATGAATCTGGTGGAAAATCTTTTTCTTCATGATTCGTTTTTCCACTGGGAAAAATACATAAATTTACTCCACATTTTGCAGTATGAGTTTATGCTTCTGTCATAAAATATACATTTATTTAAAGACTATCACCTTTACAAGATAAGTGTAATAACAAGTGTGGAGGTTGTTATAAATATAGAAGGTATTAAGCCAATCAAATTCAATTAAATTCAAAAATACTTTATTGATCCCGGAGGGAAAATAAGTTGCTTCACAGAGGTGGTGTGTTTAACACGAGCACAAATCTTTGTTCCAAGAATAAAAATAATTCATCTCATTTGTAAATTAAATTATATTGTATGAAATCGCTACTTTTAAAACCTTGGGAAATTAGATCACCTCAATTATCTGATCGCAGTCACAATTTGTGAGGACCTAAAAGGTTTTCCTATTTAATTTCATACACAAAAAAACTAAGGAAATAATTGGTGGTTTCCTTTCTATATATAGGATGTACTTCACTATACATCACATGCTACTAAAAATGGAAAAGGACAGGTCATTCATTTAAAAAAATCTAACCGAAAGCATGTGGAAGCTCAAAATAAAAGTTGCACATGACCTTTCACAAGAAAACAGGCAGACCACTAACTCAAAGTGCTGTTCGCATGCAATCTTTTTTTTTTACCAAAGATTTAAAAAAAGGGTACAGTGACTTTGAGTCTACAACAGCTCCCTGACAGTGAAGAAAAGCTTTCCCTTATCGGGTCTGCAGTTGGCCTTTGAGTTTGTGAAGGTGCCAGATAATGTCTCATTCAATATCCTGCAGTTACTCTGGGTGACAAAGGCCAGGCCTTTGCACTGTCACAAGCTAAGCCTGTTGTCATCTGAAGCAAATCCCCAGATATCCTCCGTCTGCAAAACAACACACACTTTTGTCGTCTTTTGTAGCTGTTTTATATCTACAATCCATCGCCCAAATCACGAGCTGTAAGCACATTGAGCTAGAAGCAAACCATGTATGGGTGGTTTATTACCACTTGCCCATATTCCCTTCTACTGGACCGCATATTTTGATTAAAACATTAATGTTTTATTTATTAATGTATTTTTTCAAAAGATAAACTATACAAAAAATTTATAAATGGTGACCTTTTTGCCCAGTGGACAGTGAAAAAAGTATCTTACACAGAAAACAGCAGTAAAGCAAATCATTTAAAACTTGGATGAAAATACCCTCCATAAGAAATATTCAATTCGTGCTTGGGAGCTTACTGAAATATTGATATCAGGGATAAGGCTGTGTTCGGAAGAACACGGATGACAAGTGTTATTTATTTAGTGCAGTTATCTACAGTTATACTCTGTTAAATTGACAGCTTTCAGAGTGACACCAGTGTGTTGGTAATTGTAGAAACTGTGTGTGAATTTATTATTGCTTTCCAACGCTATTTGAAAAGCAAGCCTCTTCTTTGGCATGGCTGAGATGTTAGATTAGATCAGCAGTTGCTAAAACATAGACCTCTTTTCATGAATAATTCATAAGCCTAGCACTCATGAATCATGTATAGATTATCTAGTACATATTTTATTAATAGGATTGTCTTAATTGAGTTGCAAAGAATAAAGCAAGGATTAATCTCAGGATGAATATTAATGAAGTGTATGGCAACTAAAAGTGTAACCAAAGAAAAATTTCCTTTATAAATTCTAGATAAGATATTAATCTATAAGTGATTTATGCAGAAATATTGAGAAATTTTAAAGAAGAAAAGGCTGTTCTTACACTCCCATTTAAAAGTATTCACATCTACGAAACTGTTTTGTCATGGTACGACAAGCACCAACTGTGACTGGGGATAGCCAAGTGCATACAACAGACCAGTAGGATCAATATTCAGTGGATATTTAATTAAAAAATATAAAAAAAACTTAGAGCAGTGACAAAGATGTCCAACAAGAAACGAAAAACTGATGAAGAGCATGGCAGGAGAAACGTTTGAGAAAAAAAAGCAGAGCTGGGGAATAACGGAGGGAAAACTGGTTCCCTATATACTGAGGTGGTGATTACTGAATGCAAAAAGACAACAGAGTGTAATTAACAACAGAAAGTAAGGAGCTGCAGGGAACTGAGGGGAAACTATTAGACAAAATGACGCATAAATGCATGAGGGAAACCATTAACAGATTGAGAATGACCAAACACAACAGTGGCTAGAAATACAAAACCAAAAGTGACAAAAGACAAATACTATCATGAAGACCAAGAAGCACACCCAACAGGTCAGGGATAAAGTTGTGGAGACGTTTTATGCGAGGTTAGGTTATACAACATTATCCCAAGTTTTGAACATCTCATCAAGTACCAACTTAATCGAAAAAACAATCTGGCACCATAACAAACCTACCGACTATCCTACTAACCTGACAGAATGCAGGGGGGGAAAATTAATCAGAGAAGTAGACAAGAGGCTTCTGGTACCTCTGGAGAAACTACAGAGATCCATAGCTCAGGAGAGTGAATCTATTAAACTATTAGTCATGCCCTCCACGAATCTGGTCTCTATGGAGGAGGGGCAAGAAAAAAGCCATTGTTGAACGAAAGCCCTAAGAAGTCCTTTATACAGACTTGAGTTTTTGGCCTATTTGAACAAGATAATGTGTGGCAGAAGACTATAACTGTACATCATCCGCCACAGTGAAACAAGGAGGAAGCAGCATCATGCTGTGGGAATAGCTTTCTTCAGTAAGAACAGGGAAGTAATTTTTTTTTTAAACATCACCTATTCTTTTTCTTTTATTTCAGTTATGTACTATGTTGTGATGATCCATAACATAAAAATAAAAATTATATATATTTAAGTTTATGACTTTATTGTAACAAAATGAGAAATTGTACAAAATATTTGTCCAAAACACACACTAAAGATATATCATGCTAAATAAATGGACTAACAGTACATCTAACTTGGAAGGTTGGGAGACAAAAGGAAGGAAGCGGAGGATTACTGAGGTATGTCTTTACTGTATTAATTACAGGTCAAGTGGATGTCTGGTTGCTGTGCTTGTTAAACCTGTCCTCTATGACAGACTGCCCCCATGCACTCCACTTTAAGGCATTTTTTCTCCTCCTTTTTTGATATTGTCACTCTCAATCTACTTTTGCCCTGACAGACAAATGAAAGACCTTTCCATGGTTGGCAGCTCATTTCACTGGCAGGTGGCACACAATTAGACACAGCAAATAGAAGCAGGAGGGGGGAGTGACATGAAAAGCATTAGACAAAGTTGTAAATGTGGTCAGGAGGTTTTGTGTGAAAGCATTTCAAAAATAATACACTTTGCTGCGGTGACTAATTTGAGGCTGCCAGCTTCCATTATGGATGTGGGCCGTGAGGACGATGGCCGGCCATGGTGTGTTCTGTGGCCGCTTCTGTTCAATCTGTCATTAACACCCAAGAGACCCCTATGCTGTCAGCTATCCTTTCTCCACATACTCCTCCATGTTTTCCCCCTATTCATCAGGATCACCTTAGCCAAGCTCAGCAACAGAATACATTAGGGACAAAGAAGACTCCATTGTTGCTCTTGTTTTCAGTATATATTTTGTTCACCCTTTAAGGGCGTGTACTTGCTGAATTTGTCATGAACAATCTAAAGTCTGTGGTAAAAATAGAATATTTGTGCAAAAGTTGCTCAAAAAATTTCAGCCAGGAGGAATAGGGGATCAGTGGGAGCTGAAGCTTGAAATCCCTGCAGCAGCAGGTTTGTAAACAGTCAGATCCAGACAGATTACCGTGCGGTTCCATCTAATCCAGGAATGTAAATACAAGAAAACACTACGACAGCGCTTGAGAGACCATTTCAAACACAAGAAAATTCTTGCTGAAGAGAAAGAGCACAAAACAAGTGGGCTTGAAATAAATAATGTGTTCCAGTCATCTTAGAAACCATTACTGCTATCCTGCATACCTGAGATAATCCTGATGGATTAAGATAACCATTTTACGGTTACTTGAGAGACCACATGTATCCCGGTTCATCTACAACCACAAATCTTTTTTGGTTCTTGTTTCCCATATTTTCACTAGCTAATGTAAAGCATGATCCTTATACTTTAAAATAGTGGGTCCCAATTGGTTCTTTAAAAGAAAGTGTCCTGAATGTTTTAGCCTATTCCCTGGTTCAGCACACTTGCTCAGAAATAGTTCATCACTACACCTCTATAGAACTTGATGATATGCTGAAGATGTAATTCAGTCATTTGATACAGCTATGTTGGAGCAGGGACATATGTAAAACACGATGCAGGAAACTGATGAGGGCGTGAGATGGACACCATTGCTTTGAAGGGTCAATTTTAGATCTAAAAAGCATGACTGAATTTTAAGGAGATACCAAGTAAAAACTTTACTTCCTGAACTCCTCCTGTATATGCAATCCACTTCCGTTCTGGTGGGCTGAGTTTGTTTTGCTAGCTAGCTCCGTAGTGCCAACAAAGCACTGATATCGCGGTTACATAGTAGAGTTAACAATTACAACATGAAGAAAAGTGTTCGGGAACAAGGTGGGCCTACTATTGTGGACAATGGAGTGTGTTATTTTACCATACTTTAAAACTATTGAGTTTTCAAGCATATACATGGCTTTTAATGCCTATTCTTAAAGGAGTCATGACCTGTAATTTTCACTTTTCCACGACAAAAAATGTATGTTATGATTGCCTAACAATTATACACTGGCGGGGATGCCGAAATTTTAAAGTGAAGCGTTTTGTTACCCCTGGGTTCGTCAACCAGCCCACGTGCACGAGCACCCAAATACGTGATTTTAATTTCTGGCCGACTTGATGTCAAGTTGGCGCAGGATATACCATTTATAGACATCGCAGACCTATGCTGCAGGAAGCCCGCCCTCTCCCTCGCCCCTCTCCCCCTCATATTCAGTTGAGCGTCACCATTACTGAATTCTAGTGATGGGAATTCCAGCTCTTTTTGGAGAGCCAGTTCTTTTGGCTTAGCTCACCATAAAGAGCCGGCTTTTTCGGCTCCCAAGTGGCTCCTCAGATTTTCTGTTGCTTAAAGTGTATTTATCACCAAAATTAATGCAAAACGATGTGTACCAAATGTACCAAAACAAGCAGGGGGGATGAAAAGATAAAAAAGCGTCTCCCAATGACGAGCCGGCTCTCATCGTTCACTTCAATGAGTTGGCTCTTAGAGCCGGTTCGTTCACGACCGAAACATCGCTACTGAATTCCGATTTGAAGTACGAACTCTACCGTGAAAGATGCAGAAACGTAGTGCACACGTGAGTTGCTCTGTTGTTGACTGCCAGAATCAACAGGAAATATTTTTTCTCTCCTAAGAACGGACCAAGCTATCAGGGACCAGTGGATTAAATTGATTTTTAATGACGCGGTTCCTACAACCCTTCCCAATGGTTTAGGTGTCTGTGCTAAACATTTTACGCAGGAATCCTTTACGAATTTGGGACAATATCAGACAAAGTTGGCATCGAAGCTCCGTTTGGAAAAAGGGGCCATTCCAACAATCAGAGACTTGCCTGCAATTGAAATGGTATGGGTGTGTTTTTATTGCTCTGCTGCTTGTAACAAACAGCAGCTAACTGCAAATTTGGCTAATATATGCTAGCGGGAGTAGTAGATATGGGTTAGATATGTTGAAGCGTTACCTGCGGTGTCCTCCCCCCTCCTTCCTGCCACCAAACAATGCGCCCCTCATTTGCATTATTACAATGACCGTCCACGACAGCCAAAATATCGCATAAGATCTCGCGAGACCATAATGCCTTCAGAAATAAGGGTCAGAGGAGCTCTGTGTTTATTTTTTTCACTTTTTTTCAACTTTTCGTTTTTAGAAGGGCCTGAAAGACTATTATAGAGCGTGGTATCCAAGGTAATACTAGGTTATGACTCCTTTAAAAGACCCAGATTAGTATCGGATGCAAATTATAAATCCTGGCTGTGGCCTTCTTACCTGAAATCAACACATTAAGATTTAACATTAACATTAACATTTCCAGTAATGATCCATGGGAGTCATTTTCAGATAGTTACATATCACTAACTAACGACTCAACATCTCACCTGTCAAAGGACTGAAACTGCACTGGCAGCACAGCCTGGGCCTTTGGAGCAGAGTCTGGGAAGGACACTAGCTCAAGCCCAGCCTCCACACCCTCTGATGGGGCTGCAACCAAGCTCTTCAAAATCTCCTTGACATTAATGCCCTTCTTGGACTGACTGATGCTGATGACGGATGAGGACGTTTTGAGCATCTCGACATTAGATGATTCAGACAGGATCTCCTGGGACTTCTTTAACTCAGAGGAAAGTGTGGATATGAGCTCATTCACACCTCTAGCTCCTCCCACTTTGTGATCCAGATCTGACCCATTAAGGATGCTGGCTCCCTGCTCATCTCCGATCCCAGAGTCTGTATGGGGTAAACAGGTTTCTATGTGGAGGTCTTTAGAGGGCAAATAAATATCTTTACTGCTTGCAAATGATAGTGGGGTTTCTGTAGAAGAGAGACACATATTAGGGAATTTCAGGCACTGACATACAGTATATAAATAAAATAAATATATATACCAGCCAAGTATCGTTGCCCCTTGAACTTTTATCAGATTTTCAAACATTACAACCACAAACTCTGCATATTTTATGAGACACACAAACCTTTTCTTTTTAGATTTAAAATTTTTAAAGTTAACTTTATTTTTAAAAGAAATAATATAGGGTTCTGCGATGGACTGGCGACCTATCTAGGGTCATGCCAAAAAACATTGTAATGAGGTTTTTGGTCAGTATCAGCCATCAGTAGTCTACAGATGCTCTCCATTTATTATCACTGAGCTGTAGCTATTTTGCAAATAAGGACTAAAATGTCAGTCTTTCAATAAGCAAAGTAAGTCAGAACATCCCTCAAAAGTCTTGCTGCTGTAACTGCAGTGAATGGTAGAGGTTGAATACAAATGCACATCCCAATTTTCAGAACTTTAGATACAACTTCATAGCAAAAATAATGACTTTGTGTTGGTCTATTATCAAAACTCCTAATGAAAGACATTGCAGTTTGTGGTTGCAATGTGAAAAACTTTTTAAAAAGTTCAACTTTACATACTTTTGTAAGGTACTGTTGTGTTTCTTTAAAGGAGAAGTATAAATTCAGTACCATATAAATTAATATTAACAGAAAGAATGCATATGAGAGCTAGCTTTACATTCGAAGCCAAAGAGAAAATATTGCATATGTAGAGTAAGCCACATGCCGAGGGATCTGTTTCCAGAGGTTCTGATTTTCCAGTGAGATTAACTCAACATTTTTCCCCCTCTGTGTTAATAAAACATGAATCATTTTCTTCAGCTTCTTTCTGCCTACAGTCATATATATTCAGCCACTTTGATGGATTATTAGTAAAATAAGTTTTAGATGATCTGTTATCCTACACTAGATCTTATTGTGCACAGAATATTACTGCATGGGGAACCAATAAAAAACATTTTAGTATGTTTTACAGAAAAAGAAAACATGCAAAGCTAAGAAAGTTTATCTAGTTCTCCAATTACTTTTGGAGAGTTGCAGAAGCTCCTCTTCGTTTGCTTGTAGTTTATTCTGACGCAATGGTAACTAAAATGCAAGGGCGGCTATATTAATATTCATCACATGCCCCCTAACGTGGTCAGCAGGGCCTGATTTAGCCTGCAAGTCGACTAGCTTCCTGGTCCATCAGACAATCGTCTGCCACATGCCGTCTGGAAATTTCCCCAATTTTCTGGTGAAATTTATGAAGGCAGCAGTGTGCCTTTCTCCTCCCAGCAACCTCTATGATCCCATTCTCCTCTGGTGGATTGCTTGCCTAATGGGCACTGACAGATGGGGCTGAAAATAGCAAGCCTGGCTCCACTGCCCCAAAAACCCACAGCTTTCTCCTCTCTTAACTTCTCACTGCTTATCTTCTTTGCGTGGTCTCAGCTCTTTAAATTACACTTACATATTCCCTTTGGCCGTTCTCCTCTCTTTCTATTTTCTTTTATTCACTTCACCTTTTATCCCAATGAAAGTTGATAAGGTATGTTCACTCGTACATTTCACAAAACCAATTTCCACTGCTGCAGACATTGTGTTAAACCTTTGAGGGCAGCAAATGATTTCCTTTCATGTGACTTAATGTATGATTTATGACACCGGGCACTTTCTAGCTTTTATTTTAGAGTGGATGTTGACGCCTATTCAAGTTTTTAACTTCAATCTTCAGCACAAGTCTATTTGCTTCCACACTGAATTGTGTGCAGTGCAATTAGCAGAACTCATGAATAAATCATTTTGAGCTGGTGGAACACAGGCGGGGTATCCCTGTTGTTACAGTGAATAAGCACTCAGCTCCTACAAGCTGGCAACAGAACAAGAGAAAACACTGTGGATACTTAGCATTTTGTTAATCAGGCACAGTCACTTCAAACTAAGATTAAATGAGCATAAGAATTGATGTAGCAAAAGAAAAGGCGTAGTACCTTTGCTGGTCGGAGAATTGATCTCCTGACGTACACTGCGGCCTAACTGAGAGCTTATCTTCCCAGGTTCACATTGAGGCTCAAGGATGTCGCGGTATTTGGAAACCATGAGGACAGAGATGAAGTACACTACAGCCAAAGCCAAGAACTGGGCTTGTTTACTGTCATCCTGTGGGAAGATGTCACAACAGTTATGCAGCTTTCTATTCAGATGGATTTTCTTACAATCAACACAACAGCACATAAAAGTAAAGTGTTACGACTTTTAAAAAAGAAGTGGCTTTAACTGAAAACATCCATCTTTGAAATATAGTTATTTTAAAAACTGTCTACTGTTTTCCATATTTAATGTGGAGTATTGCACTCAAAGCTCATGTTTGCTACAATGTGTTGGTATTTACCATAAAAATTGGTTGTTGACCCGGAAGCAGTCGATACCTTGACTGTTAACTGACTAGCCATTTTTTTTTAGTCACTCTTTTTGACCAGCAGCAGATTGTGTCTTGGTATTGTCTGCTCTTAGTCTTGATCTCATTATGCATAATTTATGACCATTCATGGCAACAAGGCATAAGAAAAATTCTTTGAAGCAGTTCTTTTATCCTACAGCACCTGTATCAAACTCAAGTCCTCAAGGCTTGGTGTCTTTCAACTTTTAGGTGCATCTCTGCTACCTCAATCAAATAATAAGGTGATTAGTGGGACTCTTTAAAATTTGACAACATGCTGGGAAGGTAATCCAGCTGTTTGATTCAGGTCTGTTGGATCAGGGACACATCTAAAAGTTGCAGGACCCAGGCCCTCATGGACTGGAGTTTAACACCTGCTTTATAGTTCCTGCAGATAAATTAGAATGTGCTAAAATGCCGGCATCCTCAAGTCAAATGGGTAATGGGTTACAAAACTGTTGTGCCTCTCAAATGTTTATCTTTCTGTCTTTGTGACAAACACATGCCTGTCTTCTGCAGAGGGCCAGAGATGTCCAATTTCAATCATCAAGGGCCAGCGTCCTGCATGTTTAAAATATATTTTTCTGTTCCAATACAGCAAATTCGACCCTTTTCCTGCTAATACCCCTTTCTTTGATTGAGGTGTGTTGAAACAAAACATGCAGGATATCAGGCTTTGAGGACTGACTTTGAACACAACTCCGATAGTTTATTCAGGCTCACCACATCGCGAAACACAACAGCTCTCAGGCGATTGATATCCACATCCTGCAGCAGTCGATCAAGGTCCTTGATTGGAGACAGGTTAGTAGGGCCAGCCTCCCCAGATGTCTAACACAGAAGTTTACCACAGCTTGTATTGAAATACTTTTAAAAACAGTAGTTTAGAAACATAAACAGGTGAATGTGAAAGAACTACAAATATAAGAGATCAGAAAAAAATTACCATGCTAAAATGTGCAAAAGACCATGGTGAAATGTCTAACTGGGGGCTGAAATAGCAGCATTTTAGATTTGTAACATGTGAAATGATTCATTATATCATACCTTGCAGGTCACAGCATTTTGCAGGATTTCTTGATTCCTGTTGTTGTGTCTCTGCCTAAACTCCAGACAGTTCCTTACAGCCACACAACACACTTTGCACACCAGGCACACAAATAGGGTAATATTTCAGCATCAAATAATAATTAAATGTTGATAACATGCATGACCTCTTTAAACCTAATCAGTTATCTCTGGTGACTATTTGTTCCAGGCTGACGGGAAGGAGAGCAGGAGGAAAATCAGCAGCCAGACTGATTTCACACTAAAGCGGTGATGAGAAATTGCATGTTTGGAAAAAGGACATTGAAGTTTGAAGGCTATTTGCCATCCCCGAAACTGCAAGTTGAAGTTAACAATCAAGCAAATGCAAACTAACAAACAAAAACACCCACAGGCACAAACAGACAAGGACAAAGATGGGACTTTAGACAGACAAAAATCAACTAAAACAGCTGACTCCAAAATAATTTAATTCTGAATGCAGCAATTATTTGTTTTTATTCACATATAATAAACAACTGCTTGATTATAATCTCTGAAAAGCAGACAGACAGAAAGGCAGAGAACACCTCAGATTCCCACATCTATCAGAAACACAAAGGGCATTTGCAAAAAGAACACAATAGCACTGCAGAACGGTCTCCTTGCTCTGCAAAGAAACTCTGTAAATTTTACAATTTACTACACATTTACCAAAGGATCCTTAAATTAATTAGCTCTGCTGATGAAACATGGTATTTCAAGGGATTAGAGGAATTAAAATTATCTGAAGCGAACACTATTGTATTTTCCAACACAATTCAGTTTCTGTTGTACATGCATGAATTAATGATACTGTAATTCATCCCCCCTTTTGTACAAGCTGACATTAAGTCAGCAGGAAACTGTCTAAGGCAAACAGAACCTACCCAGTCGGAGGCACTGACGCATCAAACCACCAGAGGACATGTTCTTCTCAGCCTCAATCTCACTGAAGTTCAAGGAGCTCGAAAAGACCAAAACGTCGACCATAACCATGAGACGAGACAAAAAATTGATGGCCGTCTCTGATGACATGCCCTGCGTTGCCTCAATGTTCTCCAACTCAGTCTTGAACAATTAAATAAGACAATTAAATGTAAGACATTTGTTAGACAAGTTTTCCAGTAAAACAATAGTCTTTACCAATAACATGGCAAAAGGTACAGAAATATTTAAGACTGAAATACAGGGGCTTGTCAATGCATGTCATGGCAAATTAGGAATTGCACAGTCCATTACCATGGTTATATTGATGGATGGGCTTTCTGATAAAACAGATATGATATTCAAAATAAGAAAAACAGGTGGGGGTTTTAATCTGAGTATAAGAGGCTTTTCTAAAAGAAAATATGAATAGGGTATAACATTAAAAGAGAGCATTTAAAAAGAGAGCACTTTAAAAAGCATAAGTACTGACCTTGACAGTCTAGTTATGTGCAAAAAAATATAAAGAAAGGAAGATTATTAAAATCAGTTTTACCTTAAAACGATTCTTAGCAATTTATGAAATGGGAATCCAAGCAAAACAAACGTACAATGTTCTTTAAAGAAAAACATTATAGTACCAAAAAAGTGTATTTACAATAAATTGGTTAAAATCAGGATGATCACAGCTCAAGATGATCACAAGATGATCGCAGAACTACTATCAGTGTACATAGATTACCATGTCATCAAAATGTTCATGCAATAATTCCAAAAGTGCAATAATTCCAAAAGTGCAATAATTCCAAAAGTGCAATAATTCCAAAAGTGAAACTCATATCCAATATAGATACAGTATATTACACAAAGAGTGATATTTATGAAATTCTAATTATTATTATATTATTATTTTGATCATTATGGCTTACAGCTGATGAAAACCCAAAATTGAGTTTTTCAGAAAATGTGTACCTTTCCATAGACAGGAAAAAAAAATTAAACAGAAATGTTGTTTAGTGGCGTACGCCATCATGGGGAAGCTAACTTGACTGTTGTTCTCCCTCCACAAGGAGGGTAAGCTACAGACACGCATTGCTAAAGAAGTTGACATCTCCCAAAGTGCTCCATCAGGGAAAGTTAATGGAAAGTATAGTGGAAGGAAAAAATTGAGTTTAAAAAGATGCACGCGCAATAGTGATGATGACAGCTTTGAGGAGATTTTGAAACAAAGCTTATTTAAAAGTTTGGGGCAGATTCCAAAGTCACCGACTGGGACTAGAGTCAGCTCTTCAAAAGCCACCACACACAGAATTATCAAGACTTGTCTACAACCATCACATTCTTTGGGTTAAGCCACTTCTGAACCAGAAACAGCTACTGAGTCTTGCTTGTGTTAAGCAGAAAACCACTAGACTGTTGCTTGAGGTAGAGAAGTCAAACAAAAGTTCGGCTTGCATTACACCTTTTAAATTTATAGTCCCAGAGTCTTCCTTAACTGTAAACCACAACCATCTAAATTAGCAGAAACAAACACTTTTCATGTTACTCTGCGTGTATTCCAAATAAAAAGAAATTCACTTCTGGACTATTTAAAAATCTGTATAAAGGTATCATTTCATGAAAGTGCATTTGTTAATGCTGTAAATACAAGACAAACATAGAGCAAAGCAGTTACACTTAAGATCCACTAGATGGCAATGCTCTCTTTCACTAGAGTCAGTCAGATACACTTACAGAAGGAGAGGTGGCCGCTGAAAGAAGGGGCAAAATCCCTCCACAGGCGATGATTATGTTGTCTACCATTTGGGAGATGAGATGGATGGTATTGTGGACAAAAATGATGTTTTCATTACTGTTAACAAAGTCCATGACAGATTTGGTGCAGTGGCTGCAGAGAAATGTGGAAACAAGGTTATTATGGTACCAGTTAATTTATTTATCTATTTATATGCATATATAGTATTTAGCCTGAACCATTCTTATCCCAGCACAGATCTGTACACAGACCCTCCCCTCTACAAAAAAAAAAATCAATAAAAAAATACAGGATTACCCCTTGCATCATATCTAAACTCCCTTGCCATCCCTTCAGTTCACATAATACACTTAACACACCTTCTCCAGGCATGGACATCACTCTCCAGAGCAAATAGCAGGTCAGTGAGCAGTCTCTGGTGCATGGGTGACCATTTGAACTCTGGAATGCGAAACATTGTAGTTCGGGGACCAGGGCTGAACTGATGTCGCTGTTCCTCTGTTATGGGGACAGCCCTAAAGCCAAGGTCCACCCGTATGTCCTTTTCCAGCTGACAGACTGGACGTCCATGCACACTCTGATGGGAGAGCAATTTATCACTAAAACAAATACAGCTTGTAAGCCTTATACAAATTAATGCTTGTTGTTAAGTAGAATGTGGAGAATAGATGGTAATTCAATTGCCCTGATCATGACCATGATCATAAAATAAAAAGCAAATGTCAAATTATTTGCCATGAAAAACAAAAACTGAAATATAAAACTAAAATATGTAGTTATATAACCTTTTTCTGCATGCTGGTGCAAAAAAAAAAGAACATAATATACGCTCAATGAGACTTCTAGCATAAGATGAATGAGTCAGCAAGGTGCAGCATAAAGTCTGTATTAAAATCAGCAACAATGAATTCAACACAAGCAGTTATGTAACTAGAGAGATAAAAATGACCTTAAAAGTGAAAGCTGCATTATGCTGACCCAGTCAGTGACCCAATCTAGGGAAAGAGCCTAACCTCTGAAAAGAAGCACAACAGAGGGAAGAAAAGAACAAATCCCAAGCAACTGTTGTAGAATAAGGCTTTGTCTCTTCCTCCCTTATGTTGGCTGTTACTATTCCAGCAACCCAGATTCCTCGGTCTCAAAGGGATGATGCCTTATGTGCATCAGGCCTTACTGTCCCTATTACATCCACAGTGCAGGGAGAAAATGATCTCTGTAGCTCTGTTGATACAGAACAGTGCACTGAGGGCCAAGCAAACAACCTTAGTCTCTTGTTCACCTTCCTCTTTGACTTCAGAACTGAAAGCCATGCTTTGCTTTCCTTTGTTTAAGAAGCTATCTGTGTAATTTGCTCATTTGTTACAAATCCACAGAAAGTGAGGAAAGAGGAATAATAGCAATGCCTGCATTTTTCTTTGCAAACATTTACTTTATAAACTATTCTATCTTGCGAATTACTGAACTATAGTTGCAATCCCACTGTTGCAGAGAACTGCTTCACATCTGTGTTGCAGGAACTCAACCAACCTTTGACACATATGGACAGGTATTCCAGCCCAGGACAGTTGGACAACATTTCAAAATTCCTCTGCATTTTTTGGTTCTTGCCTTAGAAAAAAAAACATGTTTGAAGTTGCCCCACAGGTTGTCTCCTAAATTAATATCTTGAAATTGGGAAAGCAACTCCATCGCCTTGGACTCGTTGGTCTGATTATGCTGCTCTCTTGCTGATGTGTTTGGGATTGTTGTTGTTTAAAACATCCATTTTAAACACATATCTTCTTTGGCTTGAGGTAACATGACCTCTTCAAGCATTTTAAGCAGACACATTTGTTCCTTTACTCGAAGTAACAGGAACATCAACAAAGTTCTTTCTAGCCAGGCCCTTTGTGCTTCACAAGAGCTTAGCTGCAGAACTTCTGGGAAATCCTTAACGATCCTTTCAACTGCAGCATTTGTCAGTACAGGGTGGGCCATTTATATGGATACACCGTAATAACATGAGAATGGTAGGTGATATCAAAGTCCTGTTTGTGGCACATTAGGATATGTGAGGGGGGAAACTCCTTAAGATGGGTGGTGACCATGGTGGCCATTTAGAAGTCGGCCATCTTGGATACAACTTTTGTTTTTTCAATAGGAAGAGGGCCATGTGACACATCAAACTTATTGGTAATGTCACAAGAAAAACAATGGTGTGCTTGGTTTCAACGTAACTTTATTCTTTCATGAGTTATTTACAAGTTTCTCTTTGTTCATAGCCATTGACATGTCGAAGAGGTTAACAGGTGAGGAGCGGATCGAAATCGTGTTGATGTCTGGTGAACGCAGTAACCGGGTCATTGCAGCAGATTTCAATGCAAGACACCCTACGAGACCACCCATCTCCCATGCTACAGTCAGCAAACTGCTTGCTAAGTTTCGTGAAACTGGTTCAGTGTTGGATTTGTCAAAATGTGGACGCAAGAAAACTGTCACTAATGAAGAAACATCAGTGGCTGTCCTAGCTTCATTCAGCAAGAGCCCACAGTGTAGCACTCGCCGCACGTCACTGGAGAGTGGCATTAGTCGAACATCCCTTCGGCGGATATTAGCTACTCACAAATGGCACCCTTACAAACTCCAGCTACTGCAGCATCTCAATGAGGATGACCCAGATCGGCGCACAGAATTTGCAGAATGGGCAAAACAAAAATTGGAACAGGACCCTCAGTTTCCGCAGAAGATTTTGTTCAGTGATGAGGCCAACTTTTATGTGAATGGTGAAGTTAACAAACAAAACCACCGCTATTGGTCTGACACTAACCCACATTGGATTGATCCCTCCAAGACTGTTGGAACAACAAAAGTGATGGTTTGGTGTGGTATATGGGGTACAACGATAGTGGGTCCATTCTTCATCAATGGAAACCTCAAGGCCACTGGATATTTGAAATTGCTACATGATGATGTGTTTCCCTCTTTATGCACTGAAGCTGGCACGTTCCCTGAGTTTTTCCAGCAAGATGGTGCACCACCACATTATGGGTGCCAGGTCCGAGCATTCCTAGATGAACAGTTTCCTGGAAAGTGGATTGGCCGTCGTGGGCCAGTTGAATGGCCCCCAAGGTCTCCCGATCTGACCCCCTTAGACTTTTATCTTTGGGGTCATCCTCGTTGAGATGCTGCAGTAGCTGGAGTTTGTAAGGGTGCCATTTGTGAGTAGCTAATATCCGCCGAAGGGATGTTCGACTAATGCCACTCTCCAGTGACGTGCGGCGAGTGTTACGCTGTGGGCTCTTGCTGAATGAAGCTAGGACAGCCACTGATGTTTCTTCATTAGTGACAGTTTTCTTGCGTCCACATTTTGACAAATCCAACACTGAACCAGTTTCACGAAACTTAGCTAGCAGTTTGCTGACTGTAGCATGGGAGATGGGTGGTCTCGTAGGGTGTCTTGCATTGAAATCTGCTGCAATGACCCGGTTACTGCGTTCACCAGACATCAACACGATTTCGATCCGCTCCTCACGTGTTAACCTCTTCGACATGTCAATGGCTGTGAACAAAGAGAAACTTGTAAATAACTCATGAAAGAATAAAGTTACGTTGAAACCGAGCACACCATTGTTTTTCTTGTGACATTACCAATAAGTTTGATGTGTCACATGGCCCTCTTCCTATTGAAAAAACAAAAGTTGTATCCAAGATGGCCGACTTCTAAATGGCCACCATGGTCACCACCCATCTTAAGGAGTTTCCCCCCTCACATATCCTAATGTGCCACAAACAGGACTTTGATATCACCTACCATTCTCATGTTATTACGGTGTATCCATATAAATGGCCCACCCTGTAGTATAAGAACTAACTTTACATTTCTGACCAATCACACAATCATTGCCAGACATCATACAACAAAAATCTATAGGGATATGTGTCAAGAACAAGTTGCAGGAACTCCCAAACCAAGACTATAAGAACAGAATGATGTAATTGTGTCTGTTGCAGTCCTGGTACAGACAACAAGTTGCTCTGATCTTGCAGAGTATCTATAGGTCTTTGATGTAGGTGTGTTTTTGTTGTTACAGTACTCACGGGTAATTGTAGACCTTAACTTTGATCATCCTTAGCTGAATCTTCGCCCTTTTGAGTATTCTCCAATCCATTCAAATGGTAGTTTTACATTTTTTGAATGTCTTTCATTTTTTGGTTTCCATTTTAAAGAACTTGAAATCCTTTTAGCTAAACCGCCTACCCTCTTATACACTTTTTTATGTTTTCTCCTATCCAGTCAACTTATTGAATGACACATTTTACTCAGATTTTCAGGGCTAAATCTACTATCCATACGCATTCAGCTCTTAATGAAGGACAATCTCTTTGACACTTATTTTTTTTCACAGCATGAATCGTCTCTTTGATCAAACTCCGCACTGCTAACATTTTAAACCTAACCCTTTCAATTAATTATTTTAATATTTTCAATTAATTATTTTAATTACAACAAATCAGGATCATTACTCCTGGGTCTGTTGATTTTTTTAGTTTTTTCTTTTACACCTACTAATACATTACTTGCCATGTAGAAATAAAATTTTTACTAAAAGGTGATTGATTTGGTTGTTAATGTTCAGCTGCAATCCGTTTGAACAAATCTGTATGAAAGTAAATATTAAAAGCCAACCAATTTTGTGTGACTTGGATACATGATGAGACTAACCTGCGTTGTGGTTGTTGTCTGAATCTTTTTGATCTCTATGTCATTGCCATCATCTGACTTTGCAGTCTCAGATGTGTTGCTTCTTGTCTCTACTGCACCATTGGTCTTACCAACCAAAGATTCCCCTTTGAATGTCGTTGTACCATCAGAGGTCTGTGGGATTTTGGAAGGTTCAGGTTCCGAGTTCATGTTTTCAAGCATTGTTTTTAGGGCAAACTCTTCCTTTTCCAAGATGCTTGGTAAGGAGCTGCCTGTCATGTGAGCCAGAAGGCCAATTTCATCCCTAGATTCGGTGTGATCCGGTAACTCAGAACTTGGCAGGACCAGAGGCTCAGCTAGGCTCAGATCAGGTAGGAGATTGTTCTCTACGCTACCTGTCACTTTGCCAAACAGGAAATTGTTACTGTGAGGGAAACCGTCCTTCTCATCGTCCAGTGTAATAAGAGGGGCCACATTTTGGTTGTTCATGCTGCCCTTTGGCATCAACATACTGCTGACATTATCGTCCAGCTTCTTCACAGCAGCACAGTAAACATTATCCAACAACGAATCTACCTCAACCAGAGGTCCATTTTCAGATACTCCCAGAGTCTCAGAAGACAGCTCAGTATCATCCATCTTCACCTCTGTAGCTTCCACCTTTTCAGCTTTGATGTCCACTAGAAGGTCATGAACCTCAACTCTGACCCCATCTAATGTATCCTCAGTTCCCCTAAAGTCTTCTTCAGGCCCCTTCCCTTCAGTAAGCAGGTTTCGCGAATTGGCACCCTCATAGTCTGCCTCACTGTCAGGGGTCTGGGAATGATCCTCAATTTCTCCAATCTCAATCACATCTTTGATGCTCGAGGTCTGAGCAGACAGACCACAGATGGTGCTGACCAAACCCTTCCTCCCTTTCTTTATATTCTCCTCCTCCTGGCGCTGATATTCTTCATACATCTTTGCTAAATATTCTTTGTGTGCCTCATACGTCACCTATGGAGAAAAGTAGACTAAATAAATTTAAACTATTCAAACTATATCAGATTACTTGACAGATTACTTAAAATGTCTGTCTCAACAGCAGAGGTCAGTGTTTCTCTCTTTTTTGCTGTACTAACCTTAGAGTGTGCAATAGAAAGAGTGTCCACCCACACACGCCATCCTCCCCATTCATACTTGATGGCATGATAGAGCAGAATACGGAATATGTTGTACACCATCTCAGTCATTTTCTGCTCTTCTGAGTTTTTGGGGTTAATGTAGCCGAGAGAAAACATCCAGTCTTGCCATACAGAGCACTGCAATAGACACCTGTAAAATTCAAACCATGATAAAAATTGCTTCATGTAAGATAATACTTTGTACAATTGTCTTCTGCCAGTAGGACATCAGTTGCACAGATGTGCATGAATGCATTCATATTAATACGTTCATGAGTGGAGCACACATTTTTGAGTTTTAAACTGGACAAACAATTAGAAATACTAAAATTGGGTCTATTTAGGTTTCTTTAACTAGCCCCTCCAAGGTCTGAGTAGCTTTACAGTCAGGTCAGGAAGGGATGTTATGCTAACTCTGTATTTGCTGCCAGGTCAAAAAGGATTTTGATACATCTGCTCAGCCACGGTCCAGTGTAAAGATCATCGTCACCTTGACTGCTGCAGAGAAGCAATTGACCAGAAAGTTGCACCACAAGTGAAAGAAGATTTTCAGTGAATTGTAAACTCAAAAAGTCAAAGTATCTTATTTAAAATAATGCATTAATAACGCATTAATATTTAGGCACGGCGAATAGAGTTATTAGATAAATCACATAAAAGTTTGACAACCAATTAAAAAACAAGTACACAGAAAGAAAGCATGTTTTGTTATATTTTTACTTCTTATATGTCATCACTAAGGGTACTTTCTTCTCTTACAGTTTAATTAGATTTAGGTTTCATGGATTCTCGGTCTTTTCCCTCAAATTCAATCATTGATCGGCTATATATTTAATAAAGTGAGTGGGAAAAATCTGGTGAAAGTCTACTTACCGTCTGTTGTCTCGAGTGCTGCTGAACAGTTTGATCATATCTGAAAGGAAGAGTCGCCGAACCTCCATCAGTTCCGTGCTGGGGGTGGAGCTCTTCAGTAAATTTGCAACAACCTTGAGAATCACTGAGAAGCAATGCATTTACAAAAACACATACTTTGTCAATTCCAGCAATCAATTATTGTGGAAGGCAAAAAGAACTTGACATCAAACAGGCTTACTTGGATTCTGAATCTTGACATTAGAGTCAGGCTCAGGGTGTGGTTTGTGAACTACCTGTGTACACACCTGCTCAGTCAAAATCTGAGATGAGGAGCAGAGAGAAGACTTCCATCACATTCACACAGATCATAATGAATGATTATTTATGGGGAAAAATAAAGAATATTTTTACCTCATAAAGGGTGTTGTAAGTTGTAACAGACACAGTGTTGGCGTGCAACATAAGCCTCTCGCCCAGAAGAGTAAAGAGACTGTGTGTATGCATGATTTCCACCTTCCTTCTGTTAATACACACACAAGCAAAGACAGAACGGTGAAGTGGTGTGTTTGGAACTTCCTAAGCCACTTAAATCAGTGAGTGCCATCAGCTTGCCTCCCTATGCTCATCCACAGGGAGCTAGGCTCTAGAGACAAGTGTCAGGAAAACTGCCTGCTGTCATAAATTGGGTGAATTTTGTTGAAGGTGTATAGGATAAAGAAGTTAGCCTGTCACCAGGAGTGGCTCAAGATACCAAGGCACACCACAGGTGAATAGGTTCAACAGTGACAAACTGAATAGGAAATGCTGTCAGCCAAAGCTTCTTTGTTCGATTTTTTTCTGTGTATTGTAAAGCTTAGAAATTGGGCACTTAGGAAAAGAGTAGCTTTTCTTTCAGCTGCATAAATATGGAAATTTGGTAGATAAGAGCAGACTGATGATGTATTGCTTAGTGAGTTGTAAAGTACAAGTCTGTTAAAAGAATGAAGAAAGACAAAGACAAGTTTTGTCTTCCTGAGACTATACAGACAATGTCAAGCTCTTTCTGACTAAATATATTTCAAATGAGCTAAGGTATTTCAGCTAAGGTCAAAATGAAGGAAAATTTTAAATTTAAGAACTGGCTATTTAGTTAGAATTGGTTACATAATATAATGTTATATATATATATATATATATATATATATATATATATATATATATATATATATATATATATATATATAAATAATTCATTAATTTTGCTTTTTTACATGGCTCCAAAAACCTATTGCTATACAGATACAAATAGTAAGTTTTAAACTGACCTCTCAAGCAAGAACAAACATGTATCACTTGAACTAAATCAGTACCCAAAATAGTATGAATTACAAATTTGTCAGCAAAAACAATTGGGAAATGAAATACCGTGGGAAAGCATAGTATCTGCAAAGTTTTTTTTTGTATAACATAATCGTATGCCTAACCTCATTTTCCATTTGGCAATAACACTCCTTGGCACTTTACCGCTGTGAGTGCAGAATCACCTCTTATCCTCTACTCACCCAGCAACCTGCATTAAAAACTGTAAGCTGTCCAGCCATAAGCATCTTTTCTTATGCCTCATACATTGATCTGCTATCATTCTGGTTTTTTGACGTGATAAACAGGTCATATCCAGAAATATATAATTAATTCAATCTAATATACACATTCATATATTTAAATGGCATCCAAGTTATAGTACGATAAATTCAAATTGAAGGTCAGATAAGACAGGATTGTAAGAGTACAGATTTTTTTTCACACTTTGTGCAATTTGTAAGATCAAATATATGTTGACAGGAGCCAGTAGGACAGGGTTATGTCAACTGAGAATAAGATATCATTAAACATTTAGGCTATCACCATCATGGTCTACATGGATGTTACAATCCCCCATTGTGATGAGTTTATCAGTATTTAGTACTAAACCAGATAAGTCTGAGAATTGATCTAAAAATTAAGTTGCAATACAAAATTAAGTTAAAAGGATAGATATTCAAATAACTGTAATTAATAACTCTCCTATGAGTAATCATTAAGCCTGGCTGAAAGATCATTACTACTTCTCCTCCTCAGTCAGTATTTAGAAAAATGTGAGGATTTATCTATTCAGCAAAGTGAAGCTCCCAGATTTGCAAAGCTGACATCAAGTCAAGAGATTTCCACTAAAAAATGTTCCCAGTGAATCAAGTTTAAGGTCAGCTTTATGATACACACCATTCTAATCTATCTCCTTCTACATTTTCTTATAGACAAGGATACAAACACTACCATAGACCAATTAATTGATCAATGAAATAAAAATGTTCATTGTAAGAACAGAAAAATATCAAATTACTTATCTGCATCATAGCTAATGGAATTGGTTACTTACTTGTGTCCCAAGTGCTTTAGAAAATATCCAAGTACTTTGAGGGATTGTACACGAATGTTTTCACTCTTAGAGGCCAAGAGCTTGTAGACTACCCTAGAATAGACACATGATGCAAATTAGCCAAGAAGCTGGGTCTTGAGAGAATTAACTGTAGCCCCATTGATGAAGAGGCACTTCACTGGCTGGCTGACAGCCTCTTTCTTTTCGAGCAAATTTGCATAGCATTATATGGAAGTGTGGATAAAATCAGTAATCTTTTCTTTTGTATAAACAGGCATTGTTTTAATGTATGCATCTACAACTTCTCAACTAACATAAGGCACGTTTGATCATTTGTTTTTGTGATATCATTGTGTTGATATATTTACTTTTATATCCTGTTGTATTTTACAGATTTATTTATTTTTATTTATCAAACAGAAACACTGTAATGGTGTGCTTTGAGGTACTTGGATTTATTTAGTGAAATCACCATTTGTGCCTTATTAGTGTGTTTTGCATGTTCTTGAGGGGCTTACCGTATTCCATTTCTCTGGTCAAAAGCAGGGATCATGGAAGCTGGATGCTCAGACATGAGGGCTACCACCAACTGCAACACATCATGCAGGTTTTCGTCCTGTAGACACACAATGATAAAAACACAGTAAGGGACGGAAACAGTAAAGCAGAGGGGAAACAAAAGGACCAAATGCAGTTTAAGGGCTTATTTATTTTCTATGTAAAGAGATAGTCTGAGTCTCCTGCAATTGCGATTGTGCACGCGAAATCTGCCAGTCCAGAGGCAGAGTTTCAGAAGCAATGTAAGTAGCTTTGTAGATTTCTTAGGCTTTCTCAGCTGCTTCCAGTCCATCTGGAAGATATAGTCCTGACTATCAGTCAGGTAATGCACCAAAGTCAAAAAAAATATCTTGCTTTATGTAGTCTGCACTTCACCATCAAGAATGCCATCTGGTACACAGGAACGATCTCTACCTCATGGCTTTAGCTCCAGAGGTAGGTTGCAGTTTTAATGTTCTGGGCAGGCAAACATTTCCTTAATCCCTTTATCAATAGGGGTCCTGGGAATTAGGAAATCCCCTAATCTGTAGAGGTCCAGAAAATAAGGGAATTGCAGTTTTATCACTGGTAGTTGCAGAATCCCGACCTTACAACAGCTAATGGAGAATGATTGAAGTCATGCATTGCAGACAAAAAATCAGTTTCTAGTTAAAACAAACTGCTGATAGAAGAAAAATTCTGAAGAGGATTTGTGTCAATAAAGCTAAGGGTAGGAGAGTGGCATAAAATCGCTGAGTAAATTCCTTTGGAGGATAGAAAGAGACATGTACCTCCTGCATTGTTAGCAAATAGTTGAGGATGCTCTGTAATTCATCCTCCTTCACACCTCGATCCTAAAAGAAAACAAAAAGTAAAAACAGCACATTAAATCTGGCGAAAAAGCATAAAAGACATGTACTCTAATAATCTGACAAATGGATTTCAGGTATTGATTCTATAATTAAAAATGTATAAACAAAGAAAATAAAGAGTTTTTTTTCCATAGTGTGAAGTCTTACTAAGATTTGACTGGGTTGCCAGCTGTTTCTTTTTTCTCCAGTAAAATATACAAAATGAAAGACTTTTGAAATGTATTATAGTGGAACAAATATCAAATGCTGGAACAATCTTTACAAATAAATTTGACTTGACTGAAATTCCTGAATTTCTCCACTGTGAAAGAATAAAGGATATTTCAATCCATTTCTAAGCCTTGCTGGAGCATAATATTATGCCTGGTCTCCGGAAACTCTAGTTGGGAATAGACTGCAGCATCTCTGACATCACTGGTGAGTAACGGTAATACTTGTAATGTCTTACTTTCTGCACTGTAAAGATACAGAGTTCCGAAAAAATATACACCCATTGGCCACTTTATTAGGTGCACGTTGGGCTTCCTTATGCCTTATAACTGTTTCATGCTGAAGATTCAACTTTGGATTGAAAACATTCCACTGAGAGTTTGCTCAATATTGACACCACATCAGCCCAAATTTGGTGGAAGGTTTTTGACTACACGTCTATAATGTGAATTTCTGTGTTCCACCATATTCCAAAGCTGCTTCATTGAATTGAGATTGAGTGACTGTGAATCCCACTGGAGAACAGTGGAGAAGTCATTGTGATGTTTTTGAAACCAGTTTAAGACCCTTTGATCTGTGCAACATGTTATCTTCGTCTACTGGGAGTAGCCATCAAAAGAAAGGTATAAAGCAGGTATACAGCAATCATGACCAATAGGTGGGCTGTTGCTATAAAAATGGCGTTCAGTCAGGACCAAGGGGCACAAAGTCTCCTCAAAAAATATTCCCCACACCATTTCACTAACGCTACCATCCTGAGCCATTATTACAAGCCAGACACAGACTTTCCAATCTAATATTGTCCAAGTTTGATGAGCCACGTGTACTTCTGCTCATTCCCATGTGCTTCAGTCTTCAACATGTTATTGAGATAGTTTGAGATACTGTTGCCTTTCTGTCATTTTCAGCCAGTGTTCCCTCTGACTTTTGACATTATTGAGGCATTTTCTTGGGTGACACACGGCTCAGTGGTAGAGAAGGTACACCATATGCAGTGGCTACAGTCCTCAACGCAGTTGTTCCTGGTTTGATTACTGACCCCTCCTGGCCATTTACTGCATGTCTCCCCCTTCTCTCTTTGCCCTTCTTCCTGTCCAGCTACCAATGAATAAAAACCACTAGTGCCACAAAAGCCTTAAAAATTTTCATCTATAAACCAGAGAGATGAATGACGATGACAGAAGACCAACAGTTTATAAACACTCATTGGAAATATGATTGGCTAATTCAATATTTGTCTTAATAAGCAACTGAACAGATGTGCCAAAGAAAAAGGGAAGTAAGTGTACATGGCATTAAGTTTTATGAATTTAATGAAGTATTGCACTGAGAATCATTACTGGTTAATTCTTACTCTTAAATGATGTAAATCAATTAGGGACAAAATAAAATCCTGCTGGGGACTTTCCTTGTCAGCAAATCAAGCATGTAGAACAATACAATTTACAAAGAAAGCACAAACAGCAATAAACTCATATAGTATCCCACATATACATTATATCTTTACTTAATAACTAAATATGTAATTTTAAGATGTAGATAACAATATCCCTTTTCCAGCACAACTATTTTCTTAAGGAACAGAACAGTAGACCATTTCAAAGGATAAAGACAGAATCTCTAGATTTTCTTAGTGCAGTCGTGTAGGGAATCTGATGTATGAAGACAGGTGGGATATACCTTTAGAATGAGTTGTTTGAGGAAGAGAAGCATGAACGCCCGCAGAGAGATTACCTCTTTCTGGGTTGGCCTCGGCCCATCTGTGGTTTGAAAGAAAATAAATGAAGCAATGAAAAAAAGAGAAAGCAGATATTGTCTTTCTTCTTCTGTCAATTTTTACTTCTTGTTTCTGAATTTGCTTTGAGCATATGGGGACACAAACTTTGCAGACAAACTAGGAACTCTCTAAAATAAAACCTTGGATTTAGAAACCTAAGTTTCAACAGATTTTACAACAGCCGAGTAGTTGTTTTTTTTAATGCATTTTTCTTCTTTTGGTAAATGAAAGGAATTTGTAGATTTTCTATTAGCAAAATAAGCTTTAAAGCAAAACAAAGGTCATTTGGAATATCTACCTGAATGTATCCATCATTTTCTGCTGTGGCTAAACTCAGGCTGTCTTCCTTGTAAACTTGGCCGCAACATGGGGTCCAGGCTGCCAGTCTAAGGTCACCATATTCACACATGGCCATCACACTGGACAACATCACATTATAACAATACAAGATTCCTCTGACAACTTGAGGTCACTTTGGCATTCTGAAAATACTGTCAAATTGTAATTTATTTCTTATAAAAACATCTTTTATATCCACCAAATCTGATGACTTCTGTTATCCGGAGTAAGTATCTTGTGAAAATTGAGGAGAATGTCAGGACACATTGATTTACCATCATGTCAAAGATCTGTTTGTGTCTCACTGTGTTTGGCACAAGAATCAATTTTTTTAACATTAGATTTTATTCAACCAAGCCTGTTTTCATGTACACTGAGTTAATACGCTGCAGGTACAGGAAGATCAATAAAACCCAAGAGTATTCATTAAGACCCATCAGAAAACACAAGATACAGGATTCCTGACCTAGTGGGATTAACAGAACTCCTGCTGTTACACTAAAGGTTTGCCATAAGATTTTAGACACATTAACTCATTTGTCGTTTATCCCATGCAATAAGCAAAGCACTAGGAGCAAAGCACTAGGAGAGAAATCATCTGCAACTACGGAGCTATTATATGACACCAACTGGGTTAAATACAACAAGAAGAAGTACAGAGAAAATTGGTCACTTTGCCCAATGCTCCCCTTCTTCTTCCCATTACTGATAAACTCCAACCTCTGCCTTGGCTGAACACATGTTTATTTGAAATGGGAACCAATATAATGGCAGCAGACACCTGACCATCCTGCTACTTCAACCAGTCAATGTAATCAATGATGAGGTTCCCTGGGGTAGGAGGAGGAAGGTAAGTGCTTCAGCATCCCGACACTGATTAATAGCAGGAGAGAGGAAACCCCACCAAAGGGATAGAGCCCAACATAAAAGGGATGATAAGAACATTATTACCACAGCCACCACATCTAAGTTATTCACAACCAATTATGCTTACCAACCCTGCACCACTCTTGTTTCTCATTCACAGACAGCTTTAATTCCTGCATCCCAAAGGCACAAGAAGAATGAGTTTATTGAAAAACAATTTATGTCCATGTGATTATTGCTGGAATTTTATTCCAGCTTATGAATGATAATAAAGTCAAGACAATAACATGGGTCCTTTATGCTTGTACAAACCTTTCTACATAAAAACATTTATTACAGATTAACTCCCTGTGTCATTGATAAAACAAATTCCTTGTTTTTATGTTTGAAGCAACAATAGGTAGGAGTTGTAGGTATGAGCTTTTCATAGTATAATATTGTGATAATATATTGATAGATTGCAGTGCCATTTTAAATCTGTTCATATTCAGACCGTTTATGACAGAAACTCTACGTTCAGGCATTCAACTTTTAAATGTTAGCATATGAAGCGGAAAAAAAAGAGCCAAGACATTTCAGAGCCTAAAGACCCATATTATCATTGCAATCTACCATTTGTGAACATCCTGGTTCCAGTTCAGTGAACTATAGTGATGGTGGACAAAGAAAGAAGGGTAAAATAAAGCTTGCTGTCAGAGTGGAACTGGCACTAGCACACCCTGGACCCCCTAGAGTTGCTCCTGGTTCAAGTGTCTTGGTGACCTGTGTGTTCTATGTGATGGAAGAATGAAGTTGGAGTTGGAACGACAGATTGGGCCCATCTCTGTAGTAACACAGGAGCAACTTACTCTGTTCTGGCAATGAAAAAGGTGGGCCAAAAGGCAAAGGTCTCAATTGACCTGTCCATCTACATTATGACATTCACCTATGGTCATGATATAAGGATCGTGACCTAAGGAATTTGATTTTGAATACAACCAGCTGAAATAAGATTTCTGCAAATGGTGGCAATTCTTTTAAGATGATAAAGTCCTATTTTAGTTGTATTTTTGATATGAAGAATAAAATTGAGCTCAGAGTCAAAAAGGATGCCCAGATTCCTTACACAATGAGAAGGTTTAAAATTTTGCAGTTCTGGTTAAGTAATCTCTTTCTTTTCTTCAGGACCAATAATTAAAACTCCAGTTTTGTCCTGGTTGAGCTGTAAGAAGTTCTCTCCCATCCATGACTTGATATCTAAAATACAATTCAAAAGTACATTACTGGCTCAAAGTCATCAGGAGACACTGCAATGTAAAGCTGTGTATCATCAGCATATCTGTGGAAATCAATGCCGTGCCTACTGATGACATCCCCAAGTGGCAGCATGTAGAGATTAAAAAGTATTGGGCCTAAAATTGATCCTTGTGGAACCCCACACTGAATGTCATGGGTTCCTGAGGAGTGAGTATCCATACTTACAAACATTTTACGTTCTGTGAGATAGGAATAAAACCCTTCTAAAACAGTACCTGAGAGACCCACCAGACTTTTGAGTATGTGCAATAAAATGTGGTGGTCAACTGTGTCAAAACATGTGGCTAGATCCAGTAGAACCAAAACTAAAACTTTGTGTGAATCCAAGTTGCAGCTGATGTCATTAACAATCTTTAAAAGAGCTGTCTTGGCACTGTGGTTTGTCCTAAAACCAGATTGATATTTTTTAAAAATACTGTGTTCATTTAAAAACTTATTAAGCTGAATAAAAACAACTTTTTCTATAATTTTACTTAAAAAAAGGTCAGTTGGATACTGGTCGATAGTTATCAAGAATGTTAAGATCTAAATTACTCTTCTTCAGAAGGGGCTTCACCACTGCTGTTATAAAGGCTGTTGGGAAAACCCCCGTATGAAGAGAGCAATTCACAATGTTTAAAAGCTCACCCTTAAAGAAGCCATAAAATTTCTCAAAAAGTGATGTGGGAATTTGGTCTAAAAGGCAGGTACTTGAGTTAACTTAAGTTGTTTGCATAAACCAGGTCAAAATTCTCCAATGTTTCCTCGGGTAAAAACTGTGCTTCAAACATGTAAATATTAGTATTTTACTGAGATAACAGGTTCCATCTGATAGCACTAATTTTGTTTCTGAAATGGTCTGCAAAGTCCTCACATGCAGCAACTGAGGGAGACATGGAGGGTTTGTTAAAATCAGTATTTAATAAAATATCAATTGTTTTAAAAAGGAATATGATCATCTGGAAGGAGCTCAGAATAGAGCTCCTGCTCCTGCACATTGAAAGGAGTCAGCTGAAGAGTGTTGGTTGTGAGAGGAATGTCTAGGTTTCCCTTTTACCCTAAGAATCGCTGTAGAATAAGACAAAACACTCTTGATCAAAATCGTAAAGTAGAGGAAAATAAAGAAGAAACTTGAGCAAATAAAAAAAAAATTGAGTCAAATTACCACATGCGAGAGAGGGCGCTATAGAATGAAAAACATCTGCAAAAGCCGCGTCTCCTTTCATGCCTTAAACTTACCAAGTGGGGCTTTGCAATGGACCACAGAACACTAAAATATTTTATTCTTTGAAGAGAAATAGTTAATCAGAAGGACAACAGCAATGGAGATGTTTTTTTTTCTTCTGCACAGTGAAGGAGGTTCAAAACATGGCTGGCTATGGGATGGATGGATGGATGGATGGATGGATGGATGGATGGATGGATGGATGGACGGAGGGACGGATGTGTTCCTTTTAATATAACCGTATCAAAATTATAATAAACCTGCCTACCTTGCTTGCTTAATATGCCTCGCTCAGAGTTAGAGTATTTACCTTTGACCTGAACTGACAAAATATTATGAGATAGAGCAAGCATAAAATAATGCATTTTAAAACTAAAGGGTTACATCTAATTTGTACAATCAACAGATTTTTCAAATTCTCTAGACCAAAAACTCAATAACAAATGAATACTGACCCCAGAATTCTAAAGCACATAATGTCTGTTAATGATCTGTTCTTTAAATGAGAATAGACAAAAACAAGCTTGAACCAAATGTGCTGACTGGCCAAGAAGCTTTGCTCTCCACCTCATTACACATCATTTGGTAAAATGAAGCCAGCACAGAGACTGAATAGATAGGAAAGGAATGAGCTAATAATATGTTGGCTGTGCATTCAAGACACAGTCTGAGAGAAACTGAGTACTGAGCATCTGCCAAACAGCCGGGACAGATTATGCATTATAACCGAATGATACATGGCTTTAATATGATGGCACTTTCTATTAAGACCTGCAAAAAAAAAAAAGGATGTACTTCAAGATAAACAATGTGGAGCCAGGGGGGATCTTTTTTAAATGTCCTCTCTGTGTCCCATAACTCAACACTTCATTATCTGCTTGGCTCTCTTTTTTATTTCTATGTTTGTTTGGTCATTCCTCTGTTCAGAAGGACAGAGAGGAAAAGTGAGCTGCCCAGGCAAGCAAAGACAAATGAAACTAGGCAATCTAAGACTAATGTACAACCGCAATGTGATCCATTTTAGGATGTATCCCCAGCTGCAGCTTCTTTCTCCTTCGTTTACAATCAGAGCTGTAATCTGTCTTCTATTCAAAAGTCTCCATTTCGAAAAGAAAAAAAAGGAGCTTAATAGACAATTGTGATTAACAATTGGGAAGTATAATTTGGAATTGTGCACATTTTACACGTCCTTGCAATGAAAATGAAAATCAAAAAAACTAAGTTGTGAACTTTTAATTCACTGGTGATATACTTCCTTATACAAGCTTTTACAAGTGATCACCTTGTTCTTAGCTTTCTTTAAAATCATGTACATTGCTTACTTTCAGTTAAAACACCTTAGAAAATACCATCACTGATGTATTCAATCATTTATTGATTATATTAAACCCTGGGCCATTACTCATGGTTCAAGACAATACAGAATGCTTTCTCTACCTCTAGACATCACACAAAGAGGTCAGCCCAAATAATTAATTTCCACTCATTATGTTATGCAATAGGGGTAAAAGCAACATGATTGCAACATAGAATTTAACAATGATGAAAAGGCAAGAACATTTAAAAAAATATATATTTATTTTATTAAGGTTATAGTAATACACTTTGATGCATAAACTGTAATAGTCTTGTGATTCCTTAGCATTGTGTTGATTTAAAACTACTACCTATATCAAAGAAAGAATAAAATGTTTTTTGCGTTATAGTCCTTAAAATAATGAATCTGAATCCATCAAAACTGAAATAAGCAGTAAACCGAAAATCTGCATCAGTAAGAAAAAGCGTGATTCGTGTATCTAGGCTAAAAACAATAAAATAGGTTAAAAAACTATCTGGAAAGATTAAAATTAAAACTGAAGGCCCCATGGACTAAGAACACGTATCCATGAATTGAAATTATCCCTGCTCAGTTGAGTCAAGGAATTATTACAGGCATTAGAAGGCAATTCATTGTGATCCCACTCTAACAAGTCAGACAAATAACAAAGTTAATAAAAGCCAAGAATCTGCAATATTCTCCTAGTAATTACACTGTGAGATTAATTTATCTACCTGCATTATTAATACATATGAAAATTACCTGTAGGAACAATGGAAGCACTGGCATACAAAAAAAAATCTATTTTGGATTAACTGATCTTTGATTGTGTGAACAGTATTACATCAGTGCTGTCAAGCTCCAACTTGCAGCACGTACATTTTATTGGGCCTTGGTGCAGCATAAAGTGGGGTCTCAAAACCAATATAAAACAACCCCTATATTAGAAAGTGGGTAGTTTCTGAAAAGAGTAATGGATAGCAAAAAGGAAATGACAGTTCAAGGACAGTTTCTTTTCCTCTACAGCCTGCTTGGTGATGTGCTGTTTCACAGACTTAGTGTGCCAGTTACCAGACTGTGCCACATTTCATAGACTTAACACCCACACCAAGCACCTTACTGGGATGACAATAGAGGACATAGTGTGTCTGCTTAACTGACATCCCCTGGCCACAGTCCCAACAACTGACAGACAATCCTTTCTTTCTGGAGATGAGTCATTTAAAAAGTGGTGGCGCTCCTTCAATTTCCGTAAGACACTTTGATAACAGGCTTGGGACTGCACACAATATTTGTTATTGGTTCACCCGCAGTGATTTCATGTCTAAAATTCTAAGGCTTGTTTCAATTCGTCCTAAGGATAGATGAGAAACCTACAACAACCCAGATAAAATCAGATTATGTTTACTGCAAAAAAAGTAACTCATCAGCATCCAGAAAATTAAATATCCTCACCAAGTCCCTTTGGAGAGATACCACTGCTGTCTGCGGGGTTGACGGCCCAGTAGTAGTATTTTAGCATATGCATGAGCTGAAGGACTGTACCAATTCGACGAATTGTGTTGTAGATGGTAGCTGTGCCAATGAACTCAGCTGAAAGGTACGTGTATAACGAAAGCTGAACCTGGAATGAGAACACAAATGTATATGTTCATGTTAAAAACAGCACAGTAATGTAAACACCAAAAGCACATAACAGCTTAATCCATTAAAACAGAAGTGAAAATTAGCAGGTGGCGAAAACCTCCAAACTTTAAGAGGAGCTAAGGGATAAACCCAAAGTTAAGGTGCATTTCAGATGGGCATTTTTAAATGGGAAGTGGAAAATTACTTTTCAATTCATATTTGTGACCAGCGCAGCCAGTCAATTTTGTTGTTGTCAATGTCGGCGGGTGTTTTTCCAGTCCTGGTTTTTATATACCCAGTTTTTTCATACATTTCATACCTGCTTTGACAACCAATGATTTAAAGCACGTTTTTATTATTTATTTGTCTGTTGCAATGAAATGTAGTTATGAGACTCAAAATGAAAATTTTTTCTTACTCAGGAAAATTTGACAACATTAGGGTATAGGACCCTGATTGGTAAGATCTCAAATTATTTTAGCTATAACAAAGCAAAATAAAATAAAATACCAAAATACCATATCTAGGTTAGTTCCTAAAATGAATGAGTGGAAGACTACCAAAAGTTAGCTATTTTACATGCAAGTTTGACATTTAAAAAAAACTTAAATAAAGACTTAAAAAACAACAACATATACATATATATATATATATATATATATATATATATATATATATATATATATATATATATACATATACATACACATATATATACATATACATATACATACACATATATATACATACACATATATATACATACATACACATATATATACATACATACACATATATATACATATACATACACATATATATACATACATACACATATATATACATACATATACATACACATATATATACATATACATACACATATATATACATACACATATACATACATACACATATACATACACATATATATATATACATATACACATATACACATATATATACATATACACATATACACATACATATATATACATATACACATACATATATATACATATACACATACATATATATACACATATACACATAAATATACATACACATATACACATACATATATATATATATATATATATATATATATATATATATATATATACTAAGCACAAAAAGTAAGGACACTTTTGTTTGGTTAATAACCACCCGATCACCCTCTCCAGGATGCTAGCTCCAAATGTTTTCAAATCTCTCTTATAGTCGGCCTCATCACAGGTAAGAACGAGTCAGTGTACATACTGTGGACACGTGATTTTATGGACTGGTATCAGTGGAACCATCTTTAGATCAACGCAGGGAAAATCAAGGACCTTATGTATTTTTTTCAAAAGTGTTTAGCTTGAGTTTGTATACGACATAACTATAGAATCAATGCTATCTTTAATTTTTTATTAGAAAGGGCGTCTTCCCACCAGGTGTGTTTTAGACGCGTATGTGTTCCAGCCAGCTGTACCCAGGAGATCACGAAATCACAGGAGATTTGCAATTGCATGACTTAAAGGGTAGTATGCAGCAGAAGAAATTTTATTCTATGTAAATAAGTATCATAAACTCACCATCCACTCCCCAAACTGCAGATATTTGTTTCCATGCCATCTCCTTTTCCATGTTATCCTTGCAAAAATGATCACAGGTATCAGATAAACTGGCTGATTCTCCACTTTAAGGATTAAATCCTAGTCGTCTATGATAAAAACCAACAAATTAGACCCAAAGACCAACTGACTTCAACCCTGGTGTCACAGGTTGTCATGTTTTGTTTTGTTTGTTTGTTTGTTTTCTTAGTTAAGCAGATGGAAATCTGCACATCTTCTATTTTTAAATTTTATTTTATATTTTACATTGCCTCCGTGTCTGATTTACTGTCTGGCCAGATGTAAACTGCTGAGATTGACGCGCTTTAGAAGTGTAGCACGTAAAAAATAGACATGTTGCGTAAATTTAGAAGAGGGTCACGACACGACGGTTGTGAGACGCCTCCGATTCGCGCTGCTTCGCCCCCGGTGGAAACAGTCCCAGTGACTTTAATGGCACCTATCAGCTGCGTATTACGCTTCGCAGACGTTACGGGCCGCTTATGCGTGCGGTGGAAAGCAGGGGTTAGTTGAAGATTCAGCCAATGGCCGGCATGCACCGCCGGCACCCCAAGCCAATCCCCACAGCCGACATCCCAATGTCCTCCCGCCACATGTCGGGGCACCACACCAGTAGCCACAGCGGAGGGACGGCATCCCCGGGCCAAGATCAGCCAGCACCCAGACACCAAGCTCAACCAGCTCCGAAATCTCAATCCTGCACACAGCAGAGCACCAACACCAAGCATCCACCCAAGGTCAATCAAACCCACCAATGAACTGACCAAGCACGAAACATACAGAACAGAAGATCGATTCGAAACCCGACAGCTACAACCAAACAATACCCAAACCGGCCCCTCTCAAAGAGGGGTGCCCCGGCCAACAGCGCCGAAAGGAGATCATTGGCCCGGCACACCAGCCGACCAATACCCCGGTCCACCCATGCCCGGCCAGGCAGGCACCAGGGATGAACCAGCATGCCCCCCGAGCACCCAGCTCTGGACACCGAGAGCCACCAACACACCAGCAGGCAGAGGCATCAGTCACTGGCAGGGAGTGATGGAGGGAAAATAGGCCCCTCATTTGGTGGGGGGCCTGAGATGCGCCAGGTGAGAAGGCAGCCCAAGACCCAACCTCACAGATACAAAGGAATACACAGACTGTCATACATTCCCTCCCTCTCACACACATACACTCTCACCTGCACACCAAGACACACAATAAAGGACACTTTACACTCACTAAAACTCTCCATACACACTCTATACTCTCAAGTCCAGGTACCGATACCCCAGCGGAGCAAACAGCCCCCAGACCCAGGAAGTGGTCCCCCTACCCTCTAGGATGGAGCCAAGCAGACAGCCAAAGCCCACACAGTGACGAAGCAGCCCACCAGCCCAGGCCCCAACCAGACCGCTTGTTCCTCCTTCTGGACCCCAACCCCTGATGGCCAATAGCGAACAGGAATGTGGAAAGTCCCAAAGTACTCCAACTCCCTCCATTACCAAGCGGTTTCTCTAATTTTTCATCCATCCTTTTTGATCACTCCAATTTGAAGTGTCTCTGGCAAGTCTCTGGGATATTTTGTATTTCTTTTAATACTTCTTCAATTTATAGATTTGTGTTCTGCCTACCAATGAAGAAAACACATTTGGCACACATACTCAGCTTCTTTGGTATGTCGGATTTCATTTTATGGGTAATTATTTAAATGGAGGAATGGAAAAACTCCTCAACATTTAAAAGTTACTGTTACTGAGACCAGTGAAATGGGAGCATAACGGCAACATTTTATATGATTTGAAAATGTGTCACACAGGGACATTAAATTGTTCAAAGTGTCCAATTTAGGACATGCCACTATTTTGAATGACAGAGAAAATATAGACGCCTTGTAGTTGGGGAAAAAAAATACATTCTTCTTCATGATGTGCATTACTTTAGCACCTATTGTTCAGTTTGTTCTTGACTTCACAAACAATGTTGGCTATTTAACAGTGGTTTGATAGCTCTCATTTAGACACTGAAAACAAGATACAGTCAGTTTTCACTTGTTTTTTAGTTCCATCATTGAAACATTTCTTTTCATTTGCAGTTGTATTTCACCACTAGTTTTATTATTACCAGCATCATTACGTGGTATCATTAAAAGCTCACCAAAATTGTAACAAGAAAAACAGCCTGTTTCCATAAAAGGACATTTGCACAACACAAATTTGTCATTATACTTTTACAAAGGCAATAGTGATGAACAATTGAAGAGATCCATCGTTTGAATCACTGGTTGTGCATCTTGCAACTTGGAGAAGCTCACCTTAGCTGGGGTACAGATCCAAATGGCAGCATTAAACAGAATGTGATCACACAGTTGTTTCAGCAGTGGTGCTCCATGTGGCAAACCGTCGAGATACTTTGCAAAGGAGAGGAACTGCTCTAAAACAGCCCTGGTGATGTGCGCACGAGAAGACTAAAAAGAGAGACACGAAATCATGTTTTAAGAAAAAACCTTCATGACAGCATTTTGATGTGGTCACTGCACTGTGTAGAGCAAATCCCTATAGTAAATGGGGGAAACATTTTTTGTTATAAATTAATAACAAAACTATTGTAGGTAACATGGAAACAAATTAAACATACATTATGCAACATAATTTGTAAACTTAAAAAAATCAGTTTTAGAACCTCTCAAATCTTCCGTCACATCGTTCTCCCAGTTTTAAGTTGTTTTAAAGAGATGTTTTAAAGAGATCTAAGCAAAGGTTTCTCCAGCTGTATAGAACAAAGTGTAACAAAGATTCTCCGGCATCTGTTGCGCTGCACACTACCGATCAGCTAACTGAAAGAAGGCGATAATACCTTCCCTTTTCTAAAAGAAAGAAAAAAATCAGCTAAAAAATGACACTCATTTTCTTTAAAAAACTCTGGTACCCAAGTTTATCATAGTGTGAAAATCTCAGAGAAGATCATACCTAGTATAACACAATATTTCTGAATGCTTTATGAGTAAATATTTTGATGGAGGATTCTTCGTGTTCACAATTGAGAAATATCCTTAAAAGGAGATCAGTTTTTGGTATCTCCTCTTAAATAGTGCAGTATCAATTCATCATGTTAACATGGTGAGTAATTGATCTATTCAGTTTGTCCCAGTTTGTCTCGTTATTGGATACAACAAAACAAAATAAAGGATATAATCAGCACTTTTGCAAACAATTCTACTTGTGACAAGTACTATTAAAGTTCATGCCTAGTGCTTGTTGTCAATCCAGGTGGGGACTTTCTGAAAAGAGGAGAGAAAGAAAAATGAAGGCCAAAGGAGGAGGGAAGTTGTGGCATAAACAGATTGTGAACAGATGGTGCGATATGTGAAAGTGTGAAACCTGGCAGCAGGAGGGAAGGAAGGAAAAAACGGCAGCTCTCAGGTGCCGACTATGCCTGGCTGTTAGTTTACAGCATCTGAAGTCAGCAGGCAGGCGAGTCACTGAGTGACAAAGTGGAGTCATATCTCAGTGCTCTGAAAGAGACAGCACTCTGGGGATGCGGGCTGCTAGATCTGAATCACAAAATGGGTAAATAAAGACTGATGCAGAAAGTGGGGGACATGTTCCTCTGTTCGGTTCAAAGAAACATACAGGACTTTGCCACAGGCAGTGGAAGATTAGACTGCTGACAGGGCTTTGAGAGTACAGACAAAACACAATGCACCTTGATAGAACAAGACACAGACAAAACACAGCATACCTGGACAATGAGAGGAAACAAATGGGGTAATTACTGAAAAACTCACAGACTGTTGGTCTGCATGAAATCTCATACCTTCTACAAACATTTTTATTAACACAAATGTGCAAAAAATACATTTTTAAAGTTGATGCAACACTTTTTACATTTGAACTGAATCTGAATTCATTAGAAGTAGAGCTGTATCTCAATAAATAAGGAATATATTTTAAATGTTGTAATTCAGCTCAAAAAGTGAAACTCATATAAATGATAGAAATATAAATAATATGTAATGTAAATTTTTAGTAAATAAAAAATTTAACATTTTTAAATCTGTGCATGAGTATTGATATCCTTTGCTACCTTTTCTACAACAAAGAGATATAGAGTACAGTTCTTTATTTATTTATTTTAACCTTGATGATGAATTACAGTAACTAATAACCCAAGATGAGTTTCTCATAAATATTAAGTTTACATATGATTTTAATACAAAAATGTGGTTCTAATGAAGAGGATGTCCATGCATTGCAGAGTAGAAGAATTCAGTACTTGGCTTAGATGAATTAATGCATCAATGCAGTGTTGTATGAAGTCGATCAACATTTGGATCTCTTGCAAATGCTTGATTGCTTCACAATCTTGTCAAGATTGTGATGTGTACATGTTTTTCAACCCCAATTTTTCCTTCTACTTAACTTTTGAGTAATATGTTTGGATATGCCACCCTGAACACCTAGCTTCTTTTAGCTACTTTTTTGTGTTACTACCGTTGTGAAGAGGGTCAATGGTTATTTGTGAGACATCTGTCAATTCAGCAGTCTTATACATGACTGTGAAACTTCTCTACAAATGTAAACTATATTGGTCTAATATTCAAATTTTAAGAGGAAGAGAATTTGGGATTTTAATTAAGTCACAATCATCAAAATTTAAAGTAATACACACTTGAAATATCACTCTGTGTGAATATCTGCATAATACACAAGTTCTACTTTTTGAATTGAATGGCTGAGCAAAATTCTCAATAACATTCTAATTTAAAGAGATCCACCCATAATGGATTTGTCTGTAAAACAGTGATGAGATTGGCTCCATACCTTCTCTAGCAGGTACCCAATTACCAAAAAGCCCTTTCCTCCCAGCATCTGTTCCTGCATGGCCACAGAACTCTTCAGTAGCTCAACCAAAAAGGCCAGGAGTGTCGCACTGCAAAAGAAAACACAAAAAAGCTGAAAGCTTACTGCCTTTCACAAGTCTTTTCAGCAGGAATGAAATCTACTGTAATCTACACATACTGAAAATTTAATTGTGGTAGTTCCATTGCCATTATTGTGGTGGTAAAACTGGCAAAAAATATATTAAATTAACTCTTACAGCATGAGAAGACAGTGCAGCCAAGGGAAAACAACAAGGTCATTTTCATAGGATGTCAGCAATCAGCTGGGGACTCGAGCCTACCGTTTCATCCCTCTTAAAATTCAGAAAAAGAAAGGTTGAGTTTTTTGAGTCCTCTAGGGGCCAGGGGATGGTCTTTGAGGTGAACTCTAACAGATTGTGTATGTGTTCATATGGTAGAGGGGGTTCAAAGGACCAAGGTATTGCAGTGAAGAAAATGTTCCTTTGTTGTACAGCTTTTCAGCTGAAGCCTTTTGGCTGAATGACAGTGGTGCTTGGTGACACTTCTTAATCGGCTTTCCCTCACATCCTCCAATGGCTTCCACTCCAGCTAAACAAAAACAAGGCCACAATCACTCCTGCACAGACTTGCCTATATAGTGTGCACACAGTATGCATACTCATCCGATCTGATGTATATCTATTATGTGTGATTGTGAATATTCAGTTTGAAGTTCCCTTTTCTCCATTGATTCACCTTTACAATAACAGATTAAGTAAAGAAAACATAGAACTGTTTGATGATCAACTTTTTGAGTTCTTGGTTTAGATAGTTAACAAGTAAACCAGTGTGGCATAACAGTGCTGACTGATGTGTTTTCACTTCTGCTTTGTATTCAGGTTGGCATATCAAAGAAAATTATTATTAAAAGGATATTTAAAAAATCCCTAGCTGTACGTGCTGTTAAGAACAGCAAACCCTCAGGCCAAATAGGAAGTTAATTGCTGCAAAAGCTTTGAACTCCAAAGCCCAGCAGGCTTTAGAGAGGGACTAAGTCTTAAAGCAACGACAAAGTGCAGTGTTTGGTAGGGCTGCACACTGTGAACCAAAGAGGAAAACATACTGGCAAGAGGAGTAGAGGGATGGAGAGGAGTGGAGTCTTTGGAGGCAGAGAGCTTTGGGTATCAGGGATTTATGCTGCTATGTGGCTACTCCTGCATCCATCCATGTCATTAAACATCACAGTATTAAAGTAGAGCTAAGACTCCATGCATTACAGAACTGGAAAGCTTTGGGAAGACAAGATCAGGATAAAATGAATAAAAGTAGAGATAATAATGAAAAATGGACAGTTTGTGAACAGTGGTTCATAAACACTGTTACTTGATACAGACTAATAACACTTCTTTAACATATTACTTGCTCAATTACCCGGGTTTATAAGCAGTAAGAGCAATTTTTGCTGTGTGCCATGCATTATATGGCTTCCCTATTTAAAAGGTGTAAGCACAACAACATACTGGTTAGATTTAGGAAAGGTCAGTTTTCTGGTAAAACAAAAAAAAAGAGATTAACATTGTTAAATATGTAATATAATGTCTTACAAGCATGAAATCCTGGAACTTCTTAGATTCCAAATATACACTGATCAGGGAAATCAGTATAACACTGATTATCTCTTCATCATAACTCCTGTTAGTGATGTTTTCTTTTTAAATGAAATTTGATGTGTTAAATGCAGGGAAATAGGCAAATGAAGTATTTGAGTGAATTTCGAGAAGAACAGATTGATAACTAAATGACTGTGTCTGAGTATCTCCTAAACAGTAGATATTGCGTGATGTTCCCAGAGATAATAATGAAAAATGGGATACAGGTTCATAAACAGTGTTACAGGATACAGACTAATAACACTTCTTTAACATATTACTTGCTCAATTACCCGGGTTTATAAGCAGTAAGAGCAATATTCGCTGTGTGCCATGCGTTATTTGGCTTCCCTATTTAAAAGGTGTAAGCAGAACAACATACCGGTAAGATTTAGGAAAGGTCAGTTTTCTGGTAAAACAAAACAAAAAAGAGATTCACAATGTTAAATTTGTAATATAATGTCTTACAAGGATGAACTTCTTAGATTCCAAACATACACTGATCAGGGGTATCAGTATAACACTGATTAGGCAAATGAAGTATTTGCGTGAATTTCGAGAAGAACAGAGTGATAACTAAATGACTGTGTCAGAGCACTTCCTTAACATAAGATATTGTGTGATGTTCCCAGTCTGCAATGGTCAGCTCCAATTAAAAGAGGAAAAAGGAAGGACCAGTGGTGAACCAGTGAACGGGTTAAGACTCAATCTCATTAAAGCACATGAGGAGCAAAGACTGGCTAGTAGGTCTGGTTCAACAGATGAGCTATTGTAGTGCAAATTACTAAAGACATCCATGCTGGTTCTGATTGAGAATGCACAGTCCAGCCTGATTTGTTGTGTATGAGGATGCATTGCTGTAGACCAGTCAGGATGGGGTATATTACTATAAATTTAAAAGCTACTAGTTCTATAAATTAGGAAAATATGTTAATATCTTTCTTAAAGATCAACATGCATGAGACATTTAAATTTTCCAGTCTTACTTTAATTAGATCTAATAATTTAGATGCAAATAAATTATTAGAATAATCTTCTATTGTGAATACCTACAAATAAACTGTTCAGTCCCAGAGAGAGTTAAACAAACTATTTCTAAAGGAACACCGGATCCAAAAAGTGAAACCCAGTCCCAATAATAGCACCAAAGAGAGAGTTATGTCACTTGAAACTGTATCATGTATTTGCCATTTACTGCATCAGGTCTGGTTGTGCTGTGTGGCAACAACACATTAACCTACCAGACTGTAGTTTCCACCTGGCTGTCCTTCGACTGATGAAAGTCCAGCTGAGCAAAAAGTGGAAAGAGTACCTGGATACCCCCAACGGAGTGGATGGCACTGTGGATGGCGTGCGTAACTGTGGATTTCACATCCTGTGAGGATATAAATGAAAACAAAAACAATTGGTACAATATTTACGAATTATCCAAGTCAGAATTTAAACATGAAAAAAATTCATGCTGACTGAATTTTAAAAATAACATGAATGAATGCATCATTGCCTCAGGTGGTATGCACAGATTAGGAGTAATGCACTTGACCTGAAGCATAAGGGCGTGTGGTGAGTGAACAAAAATTGAGGCATTTTCACGAGGTGAGGACTCCAGGCAAAGCTGGGCATCGGTGGCCTTGGCATTATAGGTGAAGGCGATGGAGCCTGCCAGTTTGCCGTCATACAGCACCTGCTTGTGATGCTCTGCTAAGTGGATATCACTCTCTGACTTGAACTTAAAAGTACTCTGAAAGAGAGAAAATGACAGCAAATCAGGGAATTAGGAGATAAAAGGAAACATGGGGCAAAATTTAAGCGTCTTTTTTCTACAAGCCTCTTATCAGTTTCTCTATGGTGTTATCTTAATTATAACTTGATGGAAAAAAAACATTGAAAATGAACTGATTAAAGTTGTGCGATACGTGGAACATTTTGAAAATGCAATTTCTATTCTGATTAGAGTTGTCTTTTATATTTTTTATCATTCTTTATTAGTGTAATCAGCCACAAAATGCAATACAATTTATCATTTCAGTGATGCAAACCATTCTTGGCACAATTAACTGGAAAGCAGCAAAAAGCAAAAAGAAGCTGTGTAGGGTGATACATTTCATGATTAAGCCTTAATGTCTTGATTTCCCACCTGCAAAAACTACGGATGCAATCTCATCTGTATATCTTCTCCAAAAAATAACACACTACACTGATTACCTACATAAAAGACATCATGTATATTTCAAAAAAACATATTAAAGTCCTATTTGCTCTTTTACTTTGTTTAATATTGACTCTCAGAGGGAGTTTTTTCTTTTTTTCTCCCCAGATGAACATCATTTGATGGCAGTCTGCAACTTCTACAATAGAGATTAATGATTAGGAGGAGCATGGGCTGACCAAATGGATCAAAGTGCCATTGATAGTACAAATGATTGTTTACCTGCTTTAATTTAACCAGTCTCTTTGCCAGACTTTTCTGGAATTGTATCAAACCAAGCACAGTCATTGTGAATTCTCATGAGCACACACTGAAATGGCTTCAAACTGAACATGAGAGCATTTCCCCATGTCTTTAACTGAATAAGTAATTCTTTGGTTTACATATACTTGTGGAAAATAAGTAAATTAAGGGTTATCAGATATGATTGAAAACACAATCATGTTAAATCTGGCAGTGTGCAATTTAGCTTTGAATTACTGTCATTTCTGAACCTGTTAATCAGAGAGAAAAAACTACAACGTTAAATCAATTTATTATAAATTTTTAGAGAAAAGTGTTTTTTTCCCCATTCAACATCTTTTTAATTTATGATTCCAGTTTTAATTAACCCCTTCAGTACAAGTGAGGGATTTTACTTTTTTAAATATTTTATATTTGCCCAGGAATGTCATATTACGTTCTACTGTCTAAAGACACTTGAATTGATGCATAAAAGTGTGAGTCCAATCAGTCAATGGTTCAATAGCACATTCATTATAGTTAACATAAAAAATGCTTATAAATGACAAAGTAGTCTTAATTTACTCAATCAATTAGTTGTTGACAGATGAGCTAAAATAATCTGTCAAAGCTGGGAGAATGAACTAAGCTTAATACTTAAATCAATTCCTCTAATCAGTGGAGCTAAATTATTAATGAATGCAAGTAATGTTTTCCATCCTTCTCTGAATTATGGACAGAAAGCATGTGGTAATAGCATGGACACAGAACTCTGCAGCGAGGAAACAACTATATGGGCCCGGACATTGGCGGCTGGTGAAAAATATTCTTGGTGGGGCTGTACTTTAAAAAAAAAAATGTTAATCAAACTTGTGCTATTTGCACAATTCCAGTATTTCCTGAACTAAGTACAGCTCTTTTATTTCCTGTTTTATATCATAGGACAAACTGATTAATCCAGGTGTGTCTGACCATTGTTGTTGTGGATTAATCAGTTTGTCCAATACAGGCAGGAAATAAAAGGGCTGTACTTAGTTCAGGAAGTAGTGGAGCTGTGCATATAGCTTATCAAGTCATTTTTAATAATCATCCTAAAACAACTAAACATAAACGGCTGGATACCAGTAGGCCTACTATGTGAAATACTGATTATTTTAATGCCAATATTAACAACTTGAGGCATTTTTATTCCAAATATAAATACAATATTTCACAAACAAGTTTAGAACCAACCTGGAAACAAATAACTTATTAGGTTTACACAAAAATTTGCACACGAAGCTGTTAACTCTTACAGCAGCGCCCGCTTGTGGCAGAGAAATCACACTGCCAATGTCACCACCAGATATCTTGCCCACCCTCACACCAGCCTTGGGGCGATCTTTCTGTCGCCCCATGCAATGCAGCGGGAGCTTTTTCTCCGAAAGTGATATATATTTTTATATATGATACTTTGTTACGAATTTAAACACACAATTAACTCAGAATATGTGATTATTGTTCATTTAAAAAAATAAAAAAAATAAAAAATACTTGGGAAACACTAGGGGGACGGCGCCCTATCGCCCTCTGTTGGTCAGCCGCCACTGGTCCCGGAAGATTTGTAGAAAAAGCCTCTCTGAGTCCTGCACCTGCCTAAAATCCATCCAATCCAAGAGGGTTACTGGCTCAGACTGTTAGTACTACAATAAAGGTCAATTTATCCAGGATTCTAACCACTGGTGGTACTTTGATTTGGTATCAATCATACAAAGTAAACATGAAAATAAATTACCTGTCACGTCGAGCTAACAAATGGATAAAGCCAAAATGATGAGCGCATTGATCTTTGCTTTAAACATAATCTATGTATATTTTGAGAACACCTAGAATAAAATGGAAGTAGTCGGTTAACCAAGAACAATTGTGGTGACTAGCTATTATTTCTGATGTCGAAGTGTGGATCTGGAAACCCATTTTAAGAGTGTCAGAGAGACAAATCTGAAAAGTAGTGGGAGATTCTAACTGGCATGCTCAATGACAAACTAAATTCTTTGAATTTTATGTATCCTAAATGAACCTGCTTTATAACATACTTTATAGCTGTACGGTTCTATGTTTTTATACAGTTTAATGAAGCATAAATAACAAGAAAATGCGGCATCTGTACTCAGTGACAAGTTAATTAGCATTAGGTACAAGCTAAGTAAATATTAGCAGTACAAGCAAATAACTGTCTACGTCTTTGCATTTTCTGTATTCTTAAAGAACCTGTTTGCTGAATGATATATAAATCAGATGTGCGAATAACAGCTTTAAACTGCAGGTATCGGTACTTTTTAAACCACAGCCATTTTAGATTTTGATTATTCACGACAGTTCAAAGGAATTTTCCTTATTTTTCCTACTTGGAAGTAAAAACTTTTGTATTTTTGATCAAAAACTGAATGCACAATAAATCACATAATTTAACCAAAATAACAGGAGCAGTAGAAACAAAGAGAAAAACACGAAAAGCTAAAAAAAATTATAGTGGTGCTTCGAAAACATATGTATTTACGGAGGTCGCTATAAAATGTTTCTGTGGGTATTCTAATTTTTCATAGTGGTTTCCTCTTAAGTGTAAACTCTTGATGGCTTAACAACATTTTAGAAAAATGTACATCATCGTCACATACCAGTCTTTTACATTAAAGTTCAACAAGAAGTATTTCACAGCTTTAGATTTTTTTATTTAAGCTGATCCATTTTATTATCCTTTATCTTTACTATTTCAAACAAAGCTGTTATTAATGCTGTTAGTAATTTCCTAAAATGAACAATTCTCTATCAGCTGGCACTACATCCATGCAAGTATTTCTCCAGTAAAGAATATCAGAAATAGCTAGGATGAACTACATCTACTGGTATGCCACTTCTTACTTTGCTCCTAAAAAAATTATAAATATTCTCCTCAGTTCCTATGATCAAGTCCACGCAGCAGCCATTATCCATCTCATCATGTAGTCTCTAACATCCTTAGGTAGTTTCTACTCATGGAACCCAAGTGACCAAAAATAACAAGCTCCAGTGGCTCCACTTCTGTGCGGGCACTGCCGCAGTGTGAAAATAAAGATTGCATGCTTTTGACTATAAAGCCTTGTACCATGACAGCATCATTCCACGGACCAGCCAGTCATATAAAAGAATTAGGGCACAGTTCTCCCTTTTGCTCCAAGAGCAAAAGGCCATCACTGAGCAAGAACGAGGACTTGCAAGAGCTTCTGTACTCGAGCGTTATCTGTGGTCTGAGTATAAGAAGAACTTTAAAAAATTTATGCTTTCACGATATACATCAATTAGAAAAAGGACAATACAATTGCTCCAAAAACAACCAAAATTAGATCAATACTTGCAGATGTAAAAGGTTTTAGGCTCTTTAGATGCAAATAGATTTAGCCTCCCACAGAACCATAAGAGACATCTGATCAGTGTCACAATTACTTTGTAGTAAAGCAAATCCAACTGTAAACATAGAAAAAGAAAATAAACTAAATTTTGCTTCAAAAACAGAAGCTGCAATGGTTGTGTCCTAGTAAACATGGTTTTCAATCAGATTTATAAAAAAAAAAAAATTCTGCATCGATTATTCTTTGTTTTTAACTTCTGGTGTCATAGATGTAACATTCTGTATCAGCACAAGGGTTATAGATTAAAACGTCTGATTCATAGCCTACACTCACATTGCTTTTTTTTCCTAAAAGGAGGAACAGGACTGTACAAGTCGGTCTCTTCTAGGGCACTCTCTGGTGCATTCTGCACAGCAGGATTGGCACAAATTCAGAGGGATAATCTGCCTCTTGTAGCCCACATATGGCAACAGAGATAGAGGGTAAGGACAGAAATAACTAAGAGTATTATTTAAAAAAGATGCAAAGTCATGGCTTAATTGGTTTGACAAGTCCAATCAATGACTAAGGCTTAGTGTGCAGTAAATCTGTCTGTGAAAACTGTTGTCATGGATTGGTGAGCAAAAGATAGATAAGAATTTCTTGAGAACGAACTTTTATCATACCGTGTAGATCATTTAAAACTCAAAGATGACTTATTGTTGTTCAGCTCACAATTTCTTTGCTGTCCATGAAAGATTTGGTTCTGATAAAACTGCAGCAATGAATGCTAAGAAAACTTTTCAAGTAAGCTTCTGTCAGTTTTAGTATCTATACTCAGCATTTTCCTTTTAAGTTATAAGTAAATTTATCTAAATGTTTTTTAAATTCTTGTAACAAATGGGAAAATCCAGTCATATATGCTTACAATGAAATACACAGAGGTCCATTTCAGGTCAGAGTAAAGTTCAGCAAACAGCATCTTAAAAAGAATCTGTAGATGATTCTGCTAACATGTTTTTAGCTTTGTGGCCATAAATCATAATGTGGAAGAAAAGTAGTGACCTACTGCAGCAATCATCTCTATGTTTAGAATAGCTTCAGAAGTTACAGTTGCATTCAAAGTACTGTATAGAGAAAGCGTGTCAAAGATCAAACAGATGAGGCAGGCAGAGATGAAAAAAATAAACCCTCCTACATCAGTGTAGAGGTTTCATTCCAAAGATTGAGCCAAACTGTGAACATACAGCAACAAATGTAATCTCCTGCATTAATGCATATCCCCACAGCTCTTAATTAAAAATGGAAGGATTCGTGACAGCTGGACAACTTACTAATTACATCAACCCACTAGGCTAGATTTATTATATTCTCCATTACTTATCAGTGCTCCATCACTTACAGGTAATTTTCTTTATGGACCCAGGTCATCATTTAAGAATTTTGAACAATTGCCTCATTCTCTCTCTAGTAAAAGAGTTTAAGACCATATTTTAAAAACCACAGCAGAAACAAAAGAATGTATTCATTTTCAAACACTGCTTGGTTTTACATTATTTGGCAGAAAGTCATTGTTTTGAAGATTTTCTTAATATTTTTTTTATACCACACCTAGCTTTTAATAGCGAACAAATATGTCTTATTTTCATTGTGAGTGCAACCTGCTGGTTCAGATTTTTCTTCTAAGGACAACAACATCCAAAGTCAGCTGTGCAAACCTTATTTGGATTTAACAAATAAATGTAACTTTGAAGCCTTGACCATAAAAGATGAAAGTGTTGTGCAGGTTTCTTCACTCAGTAAGCAGTTTTAAAGACAGGGCATACGATTTCATTTTAAAACTGCAAAAAATGCTCTTAATTTACCAGTGGCAACCTATAAGTTAGGAGTTCTTAAACTTGACTGAGTAATTTTTATTCTTTCTACAGCGAGAAACCCTGGGAAAACCTCATCCAATCAACTTCCATGGTCCGTCTAAGATAATAGGCTTGTAAGCAAAGCTTCCGTGTTCCAGCAACTCCCCCTCTGCGCGTCCCCTTCGTGTGCACGCAGCGCTCGTTCTAGCCTGTAAACAGGAAGTGAGCTCGCGCTAAAATGAACCGAAAATGCAAAGCTGTTGTAGAAATAGCAACAAGAAAGAAGAAAGCTGACGAAGGGCGTGCTTAAAGCCGAATCTGCGTCGGAGCTGATGCATTTACACGGTGGCGTCAACTCAAGGAAGCTAAGGGCTTGCTAAAACTTCAGCAACCAACGCTTGTTGTGTTGGTTGCTGATTTTCTCCTGGACAGGTAAGATCATGTTATATTTTGTGACTTTGGTTGAAATAGTGGAGTGAAGTGTGAAGTGAAGTGGCGGAGACCCAACGAGACCATGCTGGCTGCGCGTGCCTGTGTTATTGAGGCGTGGCTTAGTGGGAGAGCATGAAGCAAGGGGTGGGACTTTTTATTTTTCAATTACGCCCTCTCAAGGAGCGCTTCCACAATCGTATACCCTGCCTTTAAATATAAAAAAAAAATAAAGAGTTTGAAGATGACCCCCATTCATCCATGAAAGCATATACACGTGTAACCCAGTTTTTATTAAACCTATAAAGTGAATTAAACAACCTGGTTTTAGTGAATGGCATGTACTTGTATTCTGTGCTCATCGGTCATTGCAGAACAAAAGAAAAGTGGCAGATTTCAATCACTGACAAAGGACTGGTGTATCAGTAATTGCATAATGTGTTCAAATTTTTTGAAAATTCTAATTTTTTGCATTTGGAGAATTGAAAACTGTCTAATCTTAATGTATGATAGTGTACCTGTTTCAATAGGTTAAATGTCTAAAGCACAGAATAAAAGCTTGTGCAGCACCATGAAAAAGATCAGCGAGTCGGCAGTCAGAAGAACAAAGGAGATATTATTTAAATCCCTGACTGAGAAATTCCTAATTTTGAAGGTATTGCATTAAATAGTTAGTAAGGTAACACATACGGTACCACTTTCCTACACTGCCATAAACATTTATATTTTTGCCTTAAAAACAAGACAGGATTCTATGGAGGACTATCCCTGCCAAAATTGACAATAAATAAATAAATACATGTGTGAATAAATAAATACAATGCAATACAAATAAATAAATAAATAAATATTGAAATAAAAAAAAGTATTTATTTATTTGCACATTTATTAATTTATTTCCACATTTCCAAATTTATTAATTTATTTCCACGTTTATTTATTTACAGAAGTGTATTCTAATAAGGGGAGCGTTTCTAACACTGGCCTAAAGCCTGATTGGTCAGCTCCAATACTCCATTTAAACAAACCTGGCTCTGTACTACTGCGCTAGCGGCAGCTGGCTACCCTGTGTGTCACAGAGTTGAGATACCCGGCCACTGGAATCTTACAACCGGATAAATGCTGGTTCAACACCAGGGCTGTCCCTGACAGGGAGGTCTCCTGCGACCAACAGATAAAAACGGAGATCCGAGGTGCTGGGGCGCAGGGTTAGCAAGTGAAGGCTAAACCTCCCAGTCTAGCTTATAGCTTAGCTAGCATGGGTAGGTAGCTCCTCACAACCGAGCGCTCAGCCCGTCTTCGTGTTTCGTCCGAGGTTCCTGACAACATTTCACAACCACCTATCCATGTTTCATATTGAATTCCCCACTCAGGGGCGCGGTTAAGGGAGCGGACACGAGTCAAGCCAGCCGACGCTAGCACTCTTCTAAAGATTAGCTTCGCACATACATAGTGCATTACGGTAATAGAGCATTGGAACGGCCTTGCAGGCGAAAATAATAAAATGAAGAGGAAGCGAGAGACCTAACCATAAAAAAAGGTTTGGTGTTGAACCAGCATTTATCTGGTTGTAAGATTCCAGTGGCCAGGTATCTCAACTCTGTGACACACAGGGTTGCCAGCTGCCGCTAGCGCAGTAGTAGACGGCCAGGTTTGTTTAAATGGAGTCTTGGAGCTGACCAATCAGGATTTAGGCCAGTGTTAGAAACGCCCCCCTTAATATGTTTCAGTAAATAAATAAATGTGGAAATAAACAAATGTGGAAACGTGGAAATAAATAAATAAATGTGAAAATGTGGAAATAAATTAATAAATGTGGAAATAAATAATTTAATAAATGTGGAAGGAAATAAATAACAAAATAAGTAAATGTCAAAATAAATAAACGAATGTGGAAATAAATAAATGTGGAAATAAATAAATGTTGAAATACATAAATGTGGAATTAAATATTTAAATAACTGTGGAAATAGATATATAAATAAATGTGGAAATAAATAAATTAATGTGGAAGGAAATAAATAAATAAGTAAATATGAAAATAAATATGTAAATAAATAAATATATGTGTAAATAAATAAATGTGTACATAAATAAATGTGTGAATAAATAATTAAATGTGGAAACAAATATATAAATAAATGTGGAAAGAAATAAAAAATGTGGAAAGAAACAAAATTGTGAATAAATAAATGTGGATATACATAATAATTTTATTTATTTATGCCCACATATATTTATTTATTTTCAATTCCATTTACCCATTTATTTATTTACACATTTAATTATTGCTATATTTATTTAGTTATTTATGTATTTATTTACAGATGTATTTTCAATTTTATTTATTTATTTACAAATCTATTTATTTATATCTCTATTTCTTTACAAATGTATTTCCAATTTTATGCATTTATTTCCACATTAATTAATTTATTTCTATATTTATTTACAAATGTATTACCTAATTTATTTTTTTGCACATTTATTGGCAGGGACGGACAACACTTCAAGTATCAGGGGTAAAAATGAGAGTGTTAAAAAAAGAGAAGGAAATTGAATAATATCTGCTAACATTTATAAACAAATTAAACAAACTTGAATTAAATACCAAATCAAACAAACTCAACTCTGTCATCATGTCATAAATATTTGCAGTTTCTGTTAGGTCAAGTCAAAGTTTTTCTATTCACATTCATGATTTGATCCTGTTTAGGAAGCTTGGGAGGGCGACACTTGCTGCAGCTGATATAAGTTGGCTCAGGATTCAGTCCCCTTTCCAAGTTCCTGCAGCTTTCCCCCTGCGTTCCGTGCTATTATTCCTAAGGAATAGGTAATTTATGCAGCTGTTTATCTGGCAGGAAAAGCAGGAGACATAAAGCAAGGAACTACAGGGCCGCGCTTCTCATTGATTACACAAATGGATGGGTGATTCAGACTGCTTATATGTAATCTAATTTAGTCCCCCACAAGCACATACCTTATAGCCTGGTCCTAGCTGATGAATTGCAAAAATCTGTGCCGGATTGAGAGCTTCACTGAATACGTAGACAGCTCCAAGCTGCCCACAGAATACTCTGTTTGCATCTGCTATCTCTGAAGACCCAAGGAAGCACTTATCATAGCTCTGAAAGAAGGAAATGTAAGGGAAAGGGCTAAATCATTTGGTATTTAGAAACATTTTCAAATGGTTTATTAAATAAACAAAACTGTAGAAATTTAGTCTGTAAATACAAAATGAACCCTCTTAAAAGGAAAAGAATGTGGGAATAAAAAACAAGAACTTTAGCTGCATTAATGATCACATTCAAGTGCAAAATACATTGACTATTTTTCAGTTAGGATTTGTGCCTATATTATAGCAAGTTCAAACCTTTTGTTAACTTCTTACAATGTATAACAAGAAAAGCCTACTGGTCAAGATCTGAATATTTTCATTTGATAGGTTACTTGATTTTAGTTGTTTGTTGCAACGTATTTATCCTATAATAAGATATATTTAGAAAGCCACATTCCATCAAATTGTATTGAAATTTTAGTTTTTTTGTCCCAAGCAAACAAAATAAAGGAATTAAAAATTATTAATTATAGTGAATCTGTATTTAATGCAGGTCATTCCAGTTCATATTTTAAAAGTCTAAGTGCTATACATTTAGAAATACAGTTGAACCAAGTTAGTTCAGATGTCAAAAAGCAGTAAAAAAGCTCTTCATTAATCTGCTCATTCAGAAACCAGATATGTGGAACATACAAATAATTAAACCCAGTAAACATTTTTTATGTAAAATGTCCATATAGCTGCAAACACCACTGGAAATTAAAAAAAATTAAAAACCTGAGTCCAGAAAAGAATAGAAATTTAAAAAGAAAATCCTGAATTTGTACAACCTTTACTTGGTTGAAACAGCTCTCTTCTCTGTTACCAGCACATTTAAAAGATCGTGCTCTATAGGATAATTGCAACTCATTAATTTTTTTTCCATGTCAAATTAAAAGAAATATTTACCACAAAATAGAGGGATTTGCAATAAGTGTAGCAAATTATTTCCTGAACTGAAAAGTGTGATTAGCTTACTACACATATTTCAGGGGACATCTAATTCCTTCTTTTGCTAATAAAATGTATATTGTGAAAGCCCAATTTGAACAAAAGTACAAAAATCCATCTTCAACATTAAAATATGCATAATTGCATGGTAACTGAATGGAAATTAGAACGTCCCATCTTGCTAAACGAATTAAAGTGGACTTTTCCTAATGAGAATGACTGGAAATGTAAAACATTGATGTGTCATTCCCTGCATTTAAAAAAAATCTAATTTAGTTCAATGTGTTACAAGTGAAGAGTACTTACATCATTTGTGTTGACATGCCATGCCATGTCGCCATAAGAAACGAGCTGTCCGTTTACATAGCATCTAATTTCGCTGTTCCTCCAGCGGCTGTAGATGTGAACTATGCTGATCATATACCACTGAGAGAGAAAAGTGAGTCAGATTGAGAATAACATTAGCTCCAGAGATATTCACTTTAAAAAAAATCAAATCAACCTTTCTCATCTTTCCTTTGCACTTCTGAAATAATACAGTGGAGTGTAAATCTCAGATTAAAGAAGTAGATGAGATGCTAAATTGCAACTTTATAATTCCAAAGCTTTACAATTTAGATGCAAATGTAAAAAAAAAAACTTCAGTAGAAAAAAAATGTGTTTCAGTTACTGATAGCAGGGCTGTTTGCTTTGTCACTCTTAAAGCAAAGCATGTTTCTTTGTATGTTCTTGTGATTTACCAGCAGGACAATATCAATTAATCTATCATTACTTACTAATGAAACCTAACTTACTTATATACTGCATTAGAACTGCAGAGATGTTAAAAACATGCAACTGTTTTGTGACCGAGAGTCAATTATTTAATGGTGTGACTGAAGAAAGAATGGAGCAGTTAATATAAGCTGTCTACACCTAAAGGTAAGACTGTGTTAAAGAAGATTCATGGCTGAGCAGTAGAGTGAAGGCTACCTGGAGATCATTTAGAAATTCACTTATTCATTAATGTCTGAATCCAAAAATCAATTAAGAAGTTAATTAATGCACTTTATCTTTCAACAGCTTCAACAATACAATACCCACACCGTGACTCCTGGAATGAGGGAAATAGCTTTCCTCGAGTGTTATGTGAAGCCTCTAATTGTTTCACATGTGTCAGGTGAGTTTTTCTGTTCCACAGGGACAGGTACCAGCTACACCACAGAAATGAGCCAAAATAAATTGGGTTTGAATTCGTAATCCACATTTGCATGTGTAAAACTCCTGAGTATTAAACAATTCAGGTTATACAAAAACTGTTACCAATTAAAAGAAATTAGAGATCAAGGATATAAGGGGAACAAATGTGGGAAAAAGGGCTGGGTTACAACAGCCAACAAAATCTGCTAAAAATGTTGAGTTTTTTTTGTTGTTGTTTTTTTACATTAAAAATGTAAGCTAAAGTCCCCAACTGTTTACTCCTACTGCTATCCTCAAGGTAACACCTCCTGTTGCTGCATTTTTCAAACTGGAAATGTAGGTGGAGTAAGACTCTGGTGGGGGGGGGGTGAGTTGCTCTTTAAAAAAAATTAAATAAAATTCCCCAAAAACGAATGGTGTCATTCTAACAATGTACCCATTGCTTTTAAAGAATAAGGCTTACAGCATCACAGATCCTCCAGTATACTTAACAGTAGACATGAGGTCCTGCTACACATATTCATCCTTTGTTTCAGACCATACCTAATTGAAAGGTTTGTTGCTGAAAAGCTCAATTCTTGTCTCCTCTGACCAAAGCACTCAGTTCCAGTTAAAGTCCCAGGAGAGTTTCATAATTTTTTTACGTTTATTTTTGTGAAAGTTGGACAGACAAGGCTTTTCATTTTCATCACTTCCAAACAGGTTGGCATGTACAGGCAAGCCCAAAATTATCAATACCCAGGCAGATTTAGATTTACAGCTTATTTTCATTCAACAGAGAAGTTCATTAGGCCTATTGATTGGAAATGGTGTAGGCCAAAACATAAAACTATGTACAGAAGTATCATAAAAAAAGTGAAAAAACGAAAACCAAACTGTTTTTAAAAACTGCATCTGGAGATTTACTTATGACCCCCAGAAAAAAAAAAATCTTTGGAAAAGCACATATTGGCAATGCAACAAGTACAACCCCTTTACAAATGAGTACTTCTTTTTATGTTCTGGTATTTTTGAAAATGTGTCTATTGTGATCAGCTTCAAGTCTTTGAGGTTATGGATATGAATAATTCTGGACTCGAATGGAGAGAGCAACTGATGGTTCTTGTGCACACTTTGTGACCTCAAGATGCCACTGTTTGTAGCCATTCTCCAACATCAAGCTTTAGAGTCTTATTTCCTCTACTGCTCTGCTTAATGTGTGCAGCAGCAACATAAAGTATAGGACCTTGCCCATCCTGTTGGCCAGTGGCTAAGAGAAATAGGCCCCAGTGTTGAATGAAATGTATACCAGAGACAAAAAGTCAGGGATTATTAAATGAAATAATTCCAGAAAAAGGTGAAAGAAATAGATAATAAATTTTTAACAAGTGCTACTGTTACATGTAATGTAAAGCTTATTTGTCAATAACTGTTCTACCACAAATTTAGTTGAAAACGATTTTTTGCCAACATGCAATTATTTCCTGCAGTATAAATGTACTCAAATTAAAGGTTGGACTGTAATTTTAAAAAAATACTGTAAGATGAACCTGCTACAACAAAAATGAATTTATTTAAAAGTTAAATGCATGAATACATTTCAAAACAAACATACCTTCCTGGGTTGAAAGTCATATTTCACACAGTGTTGAAAGCCCTTGCCTTTAGACTTCAGCGATGTGACAATTAAACAATTCCCAACAAAATGCGCAGAGTAGCCGATGCCCTTGCTGGTGCGAAAGCTGGAAACAAGAAGAACATTTCCACAATTAATTTAGGCTCAAACAGAATTTAAATCTAATTTAAACCATCGGAAGTCCGAGAGGACGCTTAGACAAAAACTGTGTAAGTTATGCCTTTTGTCGCTTCATGCGCTCTTTTTCCCAATATGTACATTATACACAATTGCTAGAATGAGATTTAGTAGACTATGATATAACTCAAGTCAAATACAAAGCAAAGAACAGTTACCACCTGGTATTGAAACTGTAAAAAGTTAGAACTTTGTAAAAAAATTTCCACTGACTTTTTGGGGTTTCTGCAAAACCATTTTTTCTGACTATTTTAAAATGTGATGGTTTCAGTTTCAGGTGTTATGGATTTTGATCTTGTTATATGAAAATGTGCTGTACTTAGAAATATGTATAAAAATGCCAAGTTTTATTATATAGTGTTAAAGATACACTAAAGCACTTGATTTGAAAACATAAAGCAATTTGCAGAATAAACCTATGGCCAACTCAAGCTCTTTATGAGAGTCAACATAAAGCTTAAACAAACGGCAGGTAAAGATTAGTTTAAATGAGATTTAGATGCTTTCGAATGTTGGATGTGTCTTAGTTATTTGATAATAATCATGGTTGTTCTAATGTTTAGTCCAATCTTTTCAATCTGACCGTCATCAGATAATATGACTGTGGAAATTCAAACAACATATAAAAAACACTCTGCAAGCCACTGTACGCAGATACAAACAAATTACTTGCGTTAACTGCACATCTTTTATTCTGCTGACACATGCTAAATTTTCTTTTATAGTCTAAAGGTCTAAAGCAATCATACTCGACTCCACTTCCCATTGTAACGATCTAAAAACAAGGAGACCAGTCAGTGCTTAATTGTAAATCATTAGGTGCCGGAACGCAAAGTACATGACAGCGCAGGCATGCGCCTGAATGTTTTAAATATTGAAATGTTCTCCGATAGATGCAGACAATGGTTTTAATCGAATGCTTTAATGCTGACTGCCGTTAGCCGCAATCACGCCGTACAAAACCATAATCAAAAGAACTCTCACATAAACCGGTTGTCTGTCTAGCTCCATTTACAGACACACACCAGTTCCCCGGCACTCAACTGGGCACTCCACCTCGCGCAGCCTGCAGAACAGTGCCCCACCCCCTGAACAGTGCAACAACACTAACGCATAATCATGGCATAAACCATTACATATATAAATCTGAGCTTACAAAAAATAAAACACACATTCCACAGCATCACAATCTCGGGATTTGGTCTATGAATGCCTACACCTATTTTATTTAATAAATTTAAAACAGTTTTTTTAAAATTTATTAATATTTTATACATGAGAGGGGTGCCGGATCGGCCAAAATATGTCCCGGAACGCGGGTAGGTCAAAATCAACAGGTGTGGGATCCTGTTCCGGCAGGATCCAGCTCAAATTAAGCCCTGAGACCAGTCCTCAAAGGCATGCAAACACAGCAGTGTTTTTTGTTTTTTTTAATACAAAGACATATGGAGCTCCATACCTTTCTATCACAGAGTTCTGAAACTCGGCTTCACATCTAAATGATTACCTCCACAGTGTCTCTAAGCCCTCAGCATTGCAGCTGCAGTACTTCTTTTCTACATCAGAATTCATGGCATTATCTAGGAAAAACACGACCATTTTCCTAAAAACATTACAAAAGTGCTGAACATGTTACATCTGTAAAACCATTTTAATTTAAAATACAGTATTTAGTCATAAACTGCTCAGATTAGAAAATCAGTGTTAGTCACAAAGCATCAGACAGAACAAGGCTTGGTCAAAAAGCTGCTGTTAGCTTCATAAGCATTTGCAGGAGGAAATACAAAAACTAAAGTATTAAGGTGAAATGTAGAGTATAAGTGTATGTTGGTGTGCACTCACCAGTAGAGATATGGTTTGTCCTTGTCTACATTGATATTATTCAGAGGATCCATTCTAAACCAAGTGTTGAATGTAAACCCATTCTGATAAGGCCACTTAGCAATGGGAGGTAAAGCAATTGCCTAGGAGAAACAGAATAAAAACACCATGAGGTAGCCAGGAAAGCCATTTAAAATCCTTGTATGATGATAGCAAGGTATTTAGAAGATATATTTTCCAACCACACTTCAAATTCACTTGGATAAATGTAAATAAGCCTCTGTAGGAGGAAATACAAAAGCAAAAGTATTACAGTGGTTTTGAATAATATGTAATATCAAATGTAAAATTCAGGAGGTGCAAAAAATATGTAATGTTAAAAACACATTGTTCAAGTCAATTCATTGGTGTTATAACAGTAAATAACTTCTCAATTTAAGAAATACAGAATTACCTCCACAGTGTTGTACAGGTAATTTAATGAAATCATTCAGATGTTTAATACAATTCAATTAAAAAATACTTTATTAATCCCAGAGGAAAAATACATATATGAATATGCACTGCAGCCAAGTTATAAATTATACATTTATATGCACTGCAGCCAAGTTTTAGTCTGTTAAAATAACTGCAGCAATAACAGTGGCTAGCAAAGTAACTTTGCTACTTGTCTTCAAAACTTTCAGGAGTTCCATTTAAAACAGATGTGCAATTCTCAGTATTTTAATCTACCTATTTTTGTAAGTCAAACATAAAAGCAAAAAGCAAGGGGGATAAGGTAGATAATGTTCAACTTTCTAAAAGCTTAACAAATGGTTCCATTGTAAATGTTTACTTGGTACCATATTTAGCTCCTTACCATTTCTATGGCAGATATACTAAGGCCAATAAACGTGAATGAAGTTGCATTAAGTTTTATAGCATTTATTTGGAATGGAAAACTTTTTGCAAGGCAAAAGAGAAGATGTATTTTTGACCAGTCAAATGGTGTCTCAGGTAATCAAAGTAATGTTTTTGAACAGTGCTGTAAGCACAATAAATGAAAATGTTTAATCTATAAATCACAAACTTCTGATTATTAACAGTTGTCTTTGTTTACACTCCTGCACCATTTTTTCTAATGCAAAGATGTTATTTTGGTCATTGTTTAAATGAACTGATCATCACAGTTTTGAATCTCTGTCACAAAGCTCGACGCTCCCACCCATTATGTTTTTTGCACACCCTAAATTTCCCAAGAAAAAACTTTTTTGCCCAAAATCTTCCACACTGCATGTAATTAAATATTGGAATAATGGTGCTTACTGCTGCGCTGCGACCAGGAAAGTTGAAGAAGATGTCTGGTCCATGTCTCTGGGGCATCTGATTTAACACTGACAGCATTTTGACTGCATGCTTTGGCTGTTCGTGTATCAAAGGAGAGAGAGTATTAAAAAAACTACCAAAAAAAACTTTAATTGTGACTGATTATACCAAACCACAGGAGATTTACTGTAACTGATCCTGACAAAACAACATAGTTTCATCAGGCCCTTCAGTTGTTCTGTCACTTACCCAAAGGCCTCCTTCCCCTCGCAGCATGCTGAAAAGCAACTTCAGTTCCTTCACTGTGATGCTGTAACTGGCCAACACACCCAACATATCCACCAGTAGGTCTTGCAAAAGAAGACATCACATACACAATCACCAAATGCACACAACACAGAAAGACTGATGGACCAGAAGTCAAAAAATGCAGTTGAAATCTATAGATATAACTCATCTAACCTGCACACAAGATCCTCAAGTAGAACTGCTAATGTTGCTCATCCTGAGACATGGTTTCTATTTAGTTTGCTGGTCTTTGTCAGTGAAACTCAATTATATAAAACACAAAACCTGTCAGCAATAATCACACAAAGTACCTCCATCAACGTGATAAACTCTTTATTAAAAGCCAAAGTAACACTGCAGGGAGAATGCAGTTTTGTTTCAGAACTCAACCAAATTCAATTAACACACAGAAAACTCATCCATTAATTTTATATATCTGTTGTAGACTTGCACAGTCAAAGGGGAGCTGGTGTCAATCTCTAAAGGTGAATGAGTGAGACACAGGGTACACTGAGGCCATGCAACAGTTCATCATAGGGTCAATAACAAAACACACAAACAATTTTACACAATTCCTCGAGGACAATTTGAATGAGAAGTTGACCTAGCATGCCTGTTTTTTTTTACTTTCAAGATCATGCAAGCTCACCCCAGAAATCCAAGCCTTCCTTTTTTCCACAGCCAAAAAAAGCTAATTCTGTCTTTCTGCTGTCAAGCTTGTGTGTGTAGTAATACGCACACATATTCACACATTTGTGCTGGTGGAATGTGGATGCTTATTTGTGCAATTATGTATGCACATCTGTTTGCAAGTGCCACAAAAAAAAAACCTGTTCTTACCAACTTGTCATTTCTGCATCTGTAAAATGGTCCAGTTATATTTTTTCTCAAAAACTAACAGCTACCTTGATCATTCATACCCATCTAGGGATCAGATGTCATAATGTTTTTATTTTGACAACAAGCTGAATTCTGCTACGTGAACGCAGCACTGAATGAGGGAATAATCTGAAATTGGTCATTCTGAGCACATTAGCATTTGTTTTGACAATCTAAATCCTATTTTGTTACCATCCTTGCAGAACATGTTCTCTGATTCTGAATCGGGCGGAAAATGTATATTCATCACAACCGAGATTTTGTATGTCTTCTTCTTTGGCCCCAAGCAGGCAAATGGATGGGAAGTCAGTGCTTGCAACCAAAATCAGTGCTTGCAACCAAAATACTGCTGTGGATGCTGCTTGATGTCAGACAATGTCAACTGTAGGTTCTTCATGGTTTAAGGGAGCTGGTATTTGCTTTATTGAGTTAAAGATGTTGAGACTTTAAGTCGTACTCAATTAGCTTTAGCTATATCTTCTTTGGTGCATTATTTAGGACTCCCAAAGGAAAACCAAAAAGACTTTGTGTAATAGTCATTTTTCATTCTGCTGGTATGGCCAAATCACAAAAGCCTTTATTTCTGTACTTGTTCTTCAAATGATTGGGTGCTCTAAGCATGAGTCTCAGATGGTGTCATTCATATTCACAACTCCAAGCATCTAACGGACCAATGCATTTAAAAAGCTTCCATTTTTCTGTGTTTTTTTGTGGTCTTGTTTAAGAACAGTCCTCAATTCAGATGCACAGAGGATAGGCAATCCCAGAGTATGGATGAAGTGAATCTTGGCCATTAGGGAGCTACACCTAGATGAATTCTTCAGAAAATGGAAATGTATGTTTTAACATGACCAACCCTTTGGCAGCTGTGAATGATGGTAGGCATGACCTGTAAGTGTTGTATTAGCCAAATCCAAATGTTTCTACGAAGACTCTGAGGATGCTGACAAGGATGTGAAAGAACAAGTCACCCTTATGAGAATTTGGACTTTAAGCGCAGAGGTTTTGTATTTCCTCACTGTGACACCTACTTTTTAAGGGAAACTCTGTATTAAGATCAGTAAGGCTAGAATCATTTCTCAAATAATGATCAAAATTTAAATGGCAACCTGCCAAGGTTATTATTGGTCCTCACTCATCTTAGCTGGATAAGTGCTAAAAACCTGTGCACAAAGAACACCTCGATATCCCTAACTAATGTCTAAAAGGACATAATTAATTAAGCTACAGATTAAAAATAAATTGAACCAAATAGGTTTGTCCAATAACACACTTTCCAGTTAACGTTTCTTTCTCTGCTTCCATTTTTCAGTCACATCTTTTTTGATAGATTCGCTTTAGTGTAATTTCGGGGTTAACGTCAAACTGTGGAAGCTCTACTTTTCTCGATTCTCGGCAGACCATAACACCTTCATTCCTGAACAATGAGCAATGTAGATGGAAATCAGATTTTCCATCAAATTCTATGTGGCCACATATTTTGCATTTTGAAAAAAGATTGATTTTCAAATGATTTTTCCGACTGACTGAAGAGAACTTAACTCATATGGTAACCAGACATTAAAATAACAATCAGCTCAAAATTTGCATGTAAAACACTACAGCTCAAATTATATGTCTACTCATATC